>JALAZF010000046.1:6672500-7872500 GCA_022829125.1 Lathyrus tuberosus
CGTGGGATACTTATCTTCCCTTGATAGAATTCACTTATAATAACAGTTACCATTCTAGTATTGGAATGGCACCCTTTGAAGCATTATATGGTCGGGGATGTAGGACTCCTTTATGTTGGCATGAATCTGGAGAAAGTGTAGTACTTGGACCTGAAATTGTTCGAGTGACTACTGAGAAGGTGAAGTTGATCCGAGAAACGATGAGATCTTCCCAAAGTAGACAGAAGAGTTATCATGACAAGCGAAGGAAAGACTTAGAATTTCAAGCAGGTGACCATGTGTTTTTAAGAGTTACACCTGTGACCGGTGTTGGGCGTGCATTGAAGTCTAAGAAGCTCACTCCTCGTTGTATTGGTCCGTATCAGATTTTGGACAGAATTGGGAATGTTGCTTATAGAGTGGCTTTACCGCCTAATCTTTCGAATTTGCACAATGTGTTTCATGTGTCACAACTTCGGAAGTACATTTCAGATCCATCTCATGTGATTCATATGGATTATGTGAAAGTACGGGATAATCTTACTATCGAGACGATGCCTGTGCGAATCGCGGATCGTGAAATGAAGACCCTGAGAGGCAAGGAGATTGCGTTGGTGAAAGTTGTCTGGTTAGGAGCTGCCGGAGAAAGTATGACGTGGGAGTTGGAAAGCAGTATGCGTGAATCCTATCCTGAGTTGTTTGAGCAAGGTAAGATTTTCGAGGACGAAAATATTCTAAGTGGGGAAGAGTTGTAACGCCCGTATTTAATTAAATGTTTTTAATTAAATAGTATTGAGTGTTTCCCTTATAATTGTTGAATATGTTGATTATGTTGTTTGATCCTAATCAGTATTAACCGGGTAATTAGTCGATTTAGTCGGGAGGAATTAATATTAGAAATAATATTTATTTTTGTAGGATATTAATTTGGTTGAGTTAAGTGGCGTGAGAAATAGCAAAGTTGGGGGTATCGTGTAGAAGGCCCATTAAGATAATTAGTGGACCCATTATTTTAGTGAGTTAAATTAGAATGAGATGGAAGTTATGGTCAGAAAACAAAAGGGAGTAAGTCACGTAGCAAGCAGTTAAGAGCAAGGGTTTGGAAAAACACTGAGGTTAGAGAAGAGAGAATACGTGAAGTTGCAGAGAGGAGAAAACAAGGGTTGCGAGAGATCGCGTAGAGGCTGCGAGAGAGCGAGAATTCGACCAGAAATTCGAGCTACCTTCAATCCAAGGTAAGGGTGGGGTTCGAATTCTATAAACGGGAATATGATAATTAATATGTGGGGTTGGTTTTATAGAATTCTCCTCTGTTTTGTGTAATTGATGTCGTGAATATTGAATTTGGTTTTCTGTTGATGAATTGTTCGTAGAATTTCTTATGTCTGTGTCGAAATGATTGTCGTAGAAATATTGAAAAGCAATGCGATTGATGAATTAGTTGTGAGAAACCGGTGTATGTTACTTTAGGTGTAATTCTGTTGTAGTTCTGTGGTGGAAATGTTGCAATTCTGTGGAAATGTTGTAATTGTGTTGTGGTATATGTCGAACTGCACTGTATTGGACAAAATTGAAATTGATGTGAATTGAGGAACGGTTGTGAATTGGGAAAGAGACTGGAACGCACGAATTCTGAGACGAAGGATTTTGTGGCCGTGACGATCATGGTGGGTTGTGACGATTGTGGTATTGTTGTGATGACCGTGGTGATGTTGTGACGACCGTCACGCGTGTTGCTGTGTGTTTTTTCTGTTTCTGGTATGTGCTGATGTGGTGTGTTTGTTCTATCCATTTTAATTGAGAATTTGTTATATAATTCAATAGCATTGGACATAGAATTATGATGGAACCGATTAACCCATTTTTAGCCGAAAACTACCGATTGATTAAATGATGGATTGCGACATATTTTAGATGAGGCATAATTATATATATCCTAGTTGCTGTGTTATTATTGTTGGAAATCATTAAGCTATGAACGATGTTGAATTGCCTCTAATTATTGGCAAGAATTAAGCTGTGGGCCTCTGGCCAATGTTGAGCTTTTGCTGTGCGGATTGACAAATATTAGTGCTGTGATTATGATGTTCATATTTGAGTCACATGGCATAACATATTAAGCTGGCCTGGATTGGCAAAATATTAAGCGGGCCTGGATTGGCAAAGATATTAAGCGGAAGGCTTATGCCTTGTTGAAGTCAATATTAATTGACAAATTTTTAAGCTGGGAGTTCTGCTCCAATGGTACCACATGCATGTGCATTTCGAGTCGCATTTCATGTTGCATGGTTGTTGTTGTGTTGTTGAGTAATGATGAAGTAAAAGTTGTTGTTGTGCTGCTCTTTTACGTTGATTGAGATGTTGTGAAGTGGTGATTGTATAATCTGATTCTAGTATATTACTTATCATATATCTGATTATATTGTTCGATATCTCACCCCTTCTGTTTGAATGTTGTCCCTATGCTGGCAACGTGCAGGTAATCAAGAGGAATAGCCGGTTACCTTAGTTCGAGTCGGTGATTGTCGCTCTGATATGCAGCACTCGGGGGAATGACGCGTGTCTTATTTTGTTTATTTGTTTACATGCTGAATTTTAAGTTGAATTGTCAAAGAAACACCTTGTTGCTTATTTTAAAGTTGTTTATGTTGGATAAAGATGCTATTACGTTGATCATGAATCTGTTGCGTCGTAATTTATAAAGTTGAGTTATTTTGGAGACTATCTGTTGATTTATGAGCTTTCTTTTCCTTGAACTTGCTATGTATCTTTCATGATTATCTATCATGTTATTGATTTTTAAGTTGAAAAATGTGATATCCTGTTTTATGTTGAAATTTTAGCACTCTGATTTCTTTATAAATGTCGGGTAGAAATGGGGTGTTACATGTTCCATGTTTCACAGCTTCGGAAGTATGTTCCGGATCCGTCGCATGTGATTCCGATGGATGAGGTTGAGGTAAGGGAGAACCTGACGGTCAAGGCATTACCAGTGAGAATTTTGGATCGCGAGTTGAAACGATTAAGAGGCAAGGATATTGCACTTGTGAAAGTACCGTGGGGAGGCGCAGCTGAGGGCAATTTGACTTGGGAGTTGGAGAGTCGTACGCGGGAGTCGTATCCGGAGTTGTTCGTCTCAGGTAAAATTTTCGAGGACGAAAATTCCTAAGTGGGGGAGAGTTGTAACGCCCTAGTTTTGGTTAGTTTTATTAATCGAGTCGTTTTGATTATTTTATTATTTTATTATTTTATTTTTGAATTTTATTTGAAAATATATTATTTTTCAATGTGGTTATGTTTTATCGCGTTTTGGGAGCGTTTGCGAGATATTTGAGTGTAGGGGTATTTTGGTCATTTCCTTTAATTTGTTTGAGTTAAAACTTAAAAGAAAAAGAAAAGAGAGACAATAGTAAGGAAAGAAAAAGAGAAGAAGAAAAAGAGAAAGAAGGAAAAGAAGAGGAGAAAAAGAGAGAAAACTTGTGGATTAAGAAATCGATCAACCGACTTTCAAAAACACGATTAAATCGGGTAAGGGTGCGAAACTCGATTATCTTATACTTGTGTATGATTATGTATGTATGTTTTGGTTGATATTGGATTGAAATTGGATATAGAGTAAAAACCCATAATATGTTGAAATTGTTGGAAATTGATTCAAATTGTGTTGGAAATCATGTTTTGGTATTCCTTATTGTTGATACATGTTAGATATGTGTTGTTGTGTATCCAATTGGTATTTTTCTGGTGTTTAGAAGAGATTTGGAGGGGAAAATGGTTGAATTTCGCAGGAAAAATTATGGGTTTCCACTGCCCATACGCGTATCACTCAAGGCAATACGCGTATTGGTTAAGTCAATACGCGTACGACAATGAAGGAATGTGGGCAATACGCGTATGGAGTACCATTTTCTCGTATGGAGTACCATTTTCTCGGCCATCTGCTCATTTGCGTAATGGTATGCGTAAGGTGTTAGGAAATACGCGTATGAAGTGAGGCAATACGCGTATTGGAGTTTTTAGTGGGATTTTTGGGGAGAAATTGGTCTCTGCCCATACGCGTATCACTTTGGGTAATACGCGTATGGAATAGGTGAGTGAGCAAGGCAATACGCGTATGGCTCAGGCCAATAAGCGTATGGCCAGTGAGATTGCTGAATTGTGTTTTTTTGTGATTCATTTTCTTGTTGATTCCATAACTTGTGTTTCGATTATCTGTTTTGAGCATTCTTGGTATCGTTGGAAAGCTATTGAGTTGTACATTCTTATTATAATGGTTTTGAGATTGTTGGCCGATTTAATTATGTCGGGAATGTGGAATAGTGTCTATTTGTCGACTTTTACCATTGTAATTGTGAGTAATTGATGTGTTCTCATGCAATGTGCTATTGTTATATATCGTATGACTTGTGTGAAGATATATGATGTGACTTCATGTGATGACATGTTGTGATGATGGTTGTATATATGTGTGCATTTGGAATGTCATGATTCATTGTATGCCAAGCATCATGATATGCATTCTTGTGATGTCGTGTGATCTAGTGGGTGTGAGCGACGAATCGATTCTAGAGGGAATCCGCTATAACTTCGTGTGCCTTATACAAAGAGGTGTGAGCGATGATTATAGACGATCGTGTGCCTTATATAAAGAGGTGTGAGCGATCTGGTCGTGTGCCTTATACAAAGAGGTGTGAGCGATCCATAAACGTCGTGTGCCTTATACAAAGAGGTGTGAGAGACGGGGAACATCGTTTGCACGACGGGGAGTTACATTAAGTAACAAGTGATGGTTCCAATAGTTCCTGAGTGAACTAGTGATGAGATGATGGATGGATGGTACCGCATTGCATTGCATAGAGTCGTTGTGTCGGTCTCTATGCATATGCATAAATCATGAATGGATTGATTTTGTGTGGAATTGTGAATGGAATTGATGAGTTGAGATATATATATATATATATGTGTGTGTGTGTGTGTGTGTGTGTGTGTTGGTGATAATTGTATTATGCATGATTGATATGCATTGGTGATGAATATATGAGATATGCATTGTGTTGTTTTGTATGTGAATTATGGTGTAGTTGTGGTGAGAATATTTTACATGTGTATTTTTGTGTTATTATATAATTGTATGCAATTATATTATGATTGTGTTTCTCACCCTTCTGCTGTTTTAAATGCTCTATGAGGCATTGCAGATTAGATGCTTGAGGTCTTTTTGTGAAGTGTAAGACCCATAGCTTTTGAATAATTTTAAGTATTAGGTTGTATAATTATTAAGAGAGTTAGGGGTTGCCGACCGTGAGTCCGAGGTTTTTGTCGATAAATGATACTGTGTTACTAGGGCCAGGTCAGGAGGGTTATCAGAAACTTTACAGTGAGTGGCGTTGTTCTCTTATTGTAAGTATCGGTACTAACTATCTTTTTATTTCGGAATTAATTAAATATAAATTTACCGGCTGACCGGTCGAAATTAGTATATTTATGAGTTTTATCATTTCCACTCTGTTTTCTATAACTTCGTCACATATAATTTATTTTGATATGTTCAATTTTATTTTTTTTTATCAATCGCGTGTTCGACTGTTATTCGTTCTGGTCCCTTTTTCTATACTTTTATTTAGTTGAAAATATTTTTTTTAAGTTTAAATAGTGATCCGTATGATATTTTTTCGTGATAGTCGGTTTAAGATTAACATGAAAATCCTTGCATCAAAATATCCTGATATTTTTTTGGAGTAATGATGATTAACACGTGCGTGAGTTAATCCAACGGCTGGGGAGAGTTTTTGCTAGGCTTGATCAAATCAAGTACTTAGTAAAAATGTTTAGTTATTTAGTTTTTCACACTCATATTTTACTCTCGTAAGAAAAACATAAACAACTATTCTCTTGTTCTTCATCAACTCATTTTTCTTCTCTTCACTGTGAAAGCGTATTAACTCGGTATGATTTCTTTTACTTGCTAGTGATAACTCGTACCAATCATTTAATTCTCTGTCTGATAGAATTACATGGAAAAAAATTATTATTCTGGGAATAAGAAATTTAGTAGTTATGTTTTATTGGTTCTTGAAAAGAAAAAAAAAGTCATGTTGAAAATTTTAGTTTTCTTACTGGAACGATTTTTAGGGCTGGAATTTATTTGTTTAGGTGTATAAATTAATTAGATTATGAGCATATATCTACTGGTAGTCTTATTTATTGTTGAAAATAAATTATTATTTTTCTTTTGGTAAAAAATAATTTACGATTTTTCTTTTTAAAAAAAAAATAGCAATTGGCCTGACGTGTGTGTGGCGGACGCCACAATTAAAATGTGGTTGTCGCCACAATTTAAGAGTGGCTGGCGCCACATTGTGAAGGAGAAAAGAGAGTGGCTGGCGCCACTTATATTGTAGTGGTGGGCCACTCCTTTTTTCTTTTCTTTTGTTTTTAGTTTTAGTTTTTATTTTTTAGTTTTTGTTTTTCTAGTTTTCTTTAATTATATAGTTTTTGTTTTGTTAATAAAATTATTATTTTCTCACTTAAAATATTATATTTAGTTAATTAATTTATTTGGTTAGTATTATTTTTAGATTTTCTTTTAAAAAAACAAAAACAAATTACGAGGAGAACCGAGATGTCGAGTTTTGGGTTTTTAGAAAAACGGTAAATAAATTAGTAGTTATCGGGAATGGTTAGATTTTTGAGTTAGAACTGAGAGGGAATAAAATACCCTGTTTAACGGTAATTATTACGTGGTTTAGGACGTGATAGTACCGGTACGTGGGAAGGAGGAAATTTTTTAGGAAGCGTGCGAAGGTAAGGGCACCTTCTAACGATATTATATAGTACTGAATTCGTATGTATTTGTATGAATGATTGTGTGCCCACTTGGGGTCCTGATGAAAATGATGTGCTGATTGAGTTTGTTAATGATAAACGTGTGAAATGCTTTCATATGATTTGTGCGAAATATATGAATTGGCATGTAGTTATGATTACCTGAGACGAGATTATATAAATTGTTGCATTTGAATTTGTGTGTTCATGCATACCATAGTTGCGTGTAGGTAGTTGGTGCCGAATGGGCCAGGGTGACGTGACTGAGCCGTCACCTAATCTCGAAGGGATTCTACTGCACCAGGTGATGTGACTGAGCCATCATCGATCCTTTGAGATTAAATTGAGTCAGGTGTCTGCGAGGAGGCAACACCGGGTGTCTGCAAGGGCAACACTTTTTGTGTCTGCGGGGCAGCACGGTTAGTGAGGACCCAATGGGGGTATCACGACTCTCTGCGGAGAGGTAAAATTCTGGGATTCATGCATGGTGAGGGTACCCGACGAATTGGGACCACCAATCCATATAGAGTCTGCATTTAGGATATATGTGCATTTACTTTGTGGTGTTAAATTGTGTTTTAATTATACCATGTTATACCTGTATATGTGTATTCTTTTCTATATGCTATTTTTAGAAAGTGACCCTCTACTATTATTATGATGTGGTTAACGACCACCCAGACTATGGGAGAGCCACAGGTTCCGCCGATCGTGTTGGGGACTGTGACCACTTGGGATTTTATTGACCAGGATCGGCCCAGTGCTTGGAGGATTGACCCGGCTTCAAGTACGGCTTACTACTACGGGCAGATAGTGATCACGACTAGACATGACACCCTGCAGATTCACCAGAGCGTGGTTTAGCAGACGACCCCGTTCCCAGTTCCCATGCAGGGAGCAGGGGGAGTTCCAGGAGTAGCACCTATGGATCCTCAGCCGAGGGCGCAGAGGAGTTCAGAGGGAGAGACTGTACCTCGTGGTGGATTGGGAGCCACTAGTTGTGGAGGATTTGAGGTGGGAGGACCTTCTGTATCTGCGAAGGTGCAGGAGGAGGACGTGTCTGGAGAAGTGACTGCTGCTAGACCTGGACCTTCAGAGGATCCTGCGGCATCTCGCCCGAGGTATTCCCCTAGAGTTTCTATGGAGGGGGATAGTTGCTTTGAGATTCCAGCCCCTTCAGTAACCTCGACCATGTGGGTTGACTTGATCACCAGGGAGTCCGGGGATGTGTATAGCGCTGAGATGTATGATGTGACGTCACGAGCCAGAGCCCCTTCCGAGAGTTCTTGCTTGGTCTGTGGCGAGCACCCTCGCATTTGCCCGCCTTAGTTCTTTAGCTTGTGGTTGTATAGTCATATCCCGTGCTGCTCGCGTTTTCGTAGATGTTGGCCCGTCATAGTTTAGTTTTGGATATCTTTTTGGATGACTGTACCGTATACTATGATACTTCTAGGAGCAGTTATTGTTATATTTTGGCTATGGTATGCCCTATGTTCATGGCACCCTTATGTTTATAGGTCATGAACTAGGTGCTGTATTTCAGGTTATTGTATTGTACAGGTACTTACACTTTGCTCCTTAGAGGAGTTACTATTGATGCATATATTATTATTTCAGTTTCAAAACAGTTGTTCCATTTCGAAAAATATGCGTTGTAGTTTCTTCGGATATGTAGAGCCGGATGTGCATTTGAAAGTAACATACTCCGTTGTTTTGGAATTCGTTAAACAATTGACTCTGATGTTTTAAAAAAAACGGGGTGTTACATTTTTGGTATCAGAGCACGGCTTTAGATCTTCAAAGGGAAAGTGTTTTAGGAAGTCATCCGTCTAGAGTCTTCTGTTTAGTTGTCCAGTCAGTTCTAGAGCTTGAGTAATTAAGTTTACGTTAGTAAGTTGTTGACATGTGGTAGTGTTGGAAAGCTCAGGAGAAGGTTCTAATCTAAATGTTGGGTTTTGCAGGAAGAAAATGCCTCCCCGACGTGTACCTCCACCCCCTGAGACTAATGCTCACACCATTGGTCAAATGGCTCATGCAATAAATGCTATGGCAGCTGCTGTGACTGCGCAAACCAATGCTAAGATACAAAGAGATGCAGAGAAGAGAGATCGAGAGATTCATGTTGCTGGGACTCGTACTCTCACTCAATTCCGTCGCCAAGACCCACCTCAGTTTCGTGGGGAAGGAGGTCCTGATGCGGCTGATTTATGGCTTCAGGAATTGGAGAAGATATTCGGAGCAATCCATTGCCCTGAGATAGAAAGGGTGACTCTGGCCACCTATCAACTACTAGGAGATGCTGAGTACTGGTGGAAGAACACTAGGCTGATTATGGAAGGTGCATATGAGGAGATAAACTGGGAAACCTTTAAACATAAATTTCTGGCCAAGTACTTTCCAGAGACAGCTAGGGAAAGGTACGGTGAGGAATTCCTGAAACTACGCCAAGGAGGTATGACCATTGAGGCTTATGCGACCAAGTTTGAATCCCTATCAAGGTTTTTCCGTTTCTTCAGAGATGGTGTCGATGAAGCTTACATGTGTCGTTGATTCCAAGAAGGGTTGAGATATGAGATGCAGGATGCAGTGATACCTCTGGGTATCAGACAATTTCAAACACTGGTTGAGAAATGTCAAGAGATCGAGGATATGAAAAATAAGAGGGTAAACCGTGGAGGAAACTATACTGCTGGGGGACCAAGTCGTCCAAATAATCCTAATCGTGGTAGACAGGGAACGAAGCCTTATCAACCCTCCTAGAACTATTGTGGACCAACTCGTTCTGCAAACGTCACCCAAGGAAATCAAATGAGGGGGAAACTGGTATGTTACAACTGTGGACGGGAAGGACATTTTGCGAAGGATTGCAAAAAAAATACTCTTACTTGTTACAACTGTAAGAAACCAGGTCATCTGTCCCGAGATTGCAAGGTTCCAAAGGTGGAGTCAACATTAAATGCGACACAGGGAGCCCGACCTACTGCAAAGGGACGTGTCTACACTATGGGTGCTGAGGAGAGTGTCCAAGCCAGCAATGCAATACATGAGAATTGTCAAGTTGCAGGTAAATCTTTAACTGCATTGATTGATACTGGTGCAACCCATTCATTCATTTCCTTAGATTGTGCAAATCGTTTGAACATAAAGATATCTCCACTGCTTTTTGATTTACAAGTCTCTACACCTGCCAAGAATCTAGTTGTGAGTTCAGCATGCTTGCACTATTTAGTAGTTATCCAGAATAGAGAGTTTTTGGTCAATCTAATTTGTTTACCCCTACCGTCACTCGAGATCATACTCGGGATGGACTGGTTATCCTATCACTATGTCATCTTGGACTGTGCTCGCAAGATGGTATTTTTCCCTGAACTCGAAGTTGTTAAATACTTGTCCGCAAACCAACTTAGAGTGGCCTTGAGGGATGGCGCTCTAGAGTTTTTGTCACTACACAGTGTGGAAGTAACCTCAGACATTCAAATTGAAAATATACGTGTGGTTCAACAATTCCAAGATGTGTTTCCATTGGAAATTCCAGGATTTCCCCCGGTACGCGAAGTAGAGTTCTTTATAGATTTACATCCTAGAACAGGACCAGTTTCAGATCCTCCTTATCGGATGGCGCCGGTAGAATTAACTGAGCTAAAGAGTCAGGTTGAGGATCTACTCGCGAAAGGATTCATCAGGCCAAGTGTATCCCCTTGGGGAGCGCCAGTTCTTTTGGTAAAGAAGAAAGATGGGCGTTCACGCTTATGTGTGGATTATCGGAAACTCAATAAGGTAACTATTAAGAACCGGTACCCCTTGCCACGAATTGATGATCTGATGGATCAATTGAATGGAGCTGCCGTTTTCTCAAAGATTGACTTGAAGACAGGCTACCACCAGATCAGAGTAAGGGAGGAAGACATTTCAAAGACGGCATTTCGTACGCGTTATGGGCATTATAAATACCTTGTGATGCCGTTTGGAGTGACGAATGCACCCGCCATTTTTATGGACTACATGAATAGGATTTTCCATCTGTTCTTAGACCGATTTGTGGTAGTTTTCATCGATGATATACTTATTTACTCAAAAAATGAAGAGGAACATGAAGAGCATCTTCGTTTGGTCTTACAAGTTTTGCGTGTTAAGAAGTTGTATGCTAATCCCTCTAAGAGTGAGTTTTGGCTAGACAAAGTGAATTTTCTAGGTCATGTCATATCAAGAGAAGGGATAGCAGTGGATCCTAGGAAAATTGAGACGGTACTTGCATGGGATCAGCCGAAGACGGTTACAGATATACGAAGTTTTATCGGTTTAGCTGGTTATTACCGCAGATTTATTGAAGGATTTGCAAGGATTGCGGCACCAATGACGCAACTTACAAGGAAGGATCAACCCTTTGCTTGGACCGAGAAGTGTGAAACCAGTTTCAAATTGCTGAAAGAGCGATTGACGACTTCACCGGTGTTAGTTTTACCGCAACCAGAGGAACCTTATGAAGTTTTTTGTGATGCTTCTCATCAAGGACTCGGATGTGTGCTGATGCAGCATAAGAAAGCAGTGGCGTATGCATCACGGCAGTTAAGAACTCATGAAAAGAACTATCCCACACATGATTTAGAGCTTGCAGCGGTGGTTTTTGCCCTAAAAATATGGAGACATTACCTGTATGGGTGCACTTTTGTTGTTTTCAGCGACCATAAAAGCTTGAGATACCTTTTTGACCAGAAGGAACTGAATATGAGACAGAGAAGGTGGATGGAGACGCTCAAAGATTTCGATTTCACACTACAATAACACCCTGGAAAAGCGAATGTTGTGGCAGATGTGTTAAGCAGGAAGAGTGTTTCCGCATTGTCGACCATCATGGCTAATCAACAAAGGTTGTTAGAAGTATTTCGAGACCTATATCTTAACTTGGAATTTGTACCAGGAGCTTTGAAATTGGGTATGATTAAAGTATCAAATGGATTGTTGGAAGACATTGCGAGTTGTCAGGATGATGACTTGATTGTAGAAAAAAGGAATCTGATTATTCGAGGAACCGCCACGGAATTCAAGGTAGGAGGAGACAATAACTTGAGATGTAATGGTAGAGTGTGTGTGCCCGATGCAAAAGAACTGAGAAAGACGATCCTGGAGGAGGCTCATAAGAGCAAATTGAGTATTCACCCAGGGGCAACTAAGATGTATCAGGATCTAAGGCAGGATTTTTGGTGGCCAGGTATGAAGAGGCATATAGCTGAGTATGTTGCGTCATGTTTGACCTGTCAAAAGGCAAAGGTAGAGCACCAGAGGCCTACAGGGATGTTACAACCGTTGGACATACCAGAATGGAAGTGGAATAGCATTTCGATGGACTTTATCACAGGTTTACCAAAGACTAAAAGGAAGAATGACTCCATATGGGTTATAGTTGACCGGTTAACGAAGTCTGCTCACTTTCTGCCTGTCAAGACTACTTATACAACAGAGAAGCTGATTGAGATTTACATAGCTGAGATTGTGAGGCTTCACGGAGTACCCGTAAGCATTGTGTCAGACCGGGATCCAAAATTTACCTCTCATTTTTGGGGAGCACTACATGTCACATTGGGTACTAAGTTAAGGTTAAGTTCGGCATATCATCCGCAAACGGATGGCCAGACGGAAAGAACTAACCAGTCCTTAGAGGATCTATTAAGAACTTGTGTGTTAGATGACAGAGGAAGTTGGGATGATGTCTTGCCATTGATAGAATTCACCTACAATAACAGTTTCCATACAAGTATTGGAATGACCCCATATGAGGCTCTCTATGGAAGGCGGTGTCAAACACCGTTGTGTTGGTATCAAGATGGGGAGCATATGATAGTGGGACCAGAGATGGTGCAACAGACTACGGATAAGGTCAGGATGATTAGGCACAGGATGAAGGCTTCACAAGATCATCAAAAGAGTTATGCAGATAAGCGCCGTAGGCCGTTAGAGTTTAAAGGAGGGGAGCATGTTTTCCTTCGAGTTACACCAACCACTGGTGTGGGAAGGGCCCTAAAGGCAAGGAAGTTGACCCCTAAATTCATTGGACCGTATCAAATCACCGAGAGAATTGGGAAGGTTGCTTATCGAATAACACTACCACCAGAATTATCCCGAATTCATGACGTGTTCCATGTGTCTCAACTAAGGAAGTATGTTCCGGATCCTTCACATGTGATCACGCCAGATGATATTCAGTTAAAGGAAGACTTGTCATTTGAAGTACCACCAATAAGGATTGGAGATAAGAAAATGAAGAGCCTTAGGAACAAAGAAATACCACTGGTTAAAGTAATATGGAACAAAGCTACAGGAGATGCAACTTGGGAACTAGAAAGCAAGATGAAGGAGCAATATCCCGAGCTTTTCAATGTCGTCTAAGTTTCGAGGACGAAACTTCTTTTAGGGGGGAAGTAATGTAAGACCCATAGCTTTTGAATAATTTTAAGTATTAGGTTGTATAATTATTAAGAGAGTTAGGGGTTGCCGACCGTGAGTCCGAGGTTTTTGTCGATAAATGATACTGTGTTACTAGGGCCAGGTCAGGAGGGTTATCAGAAACTTTACAGTGAGTGGCGTTGTTCTCTTATTGTAAGTATCGGTACTAACTATCTTTTTATTTTGGAATTAATTAAATATAAATTTACCGGCTGACCGGTCGAAATTAGTATATTTATGAGTTTTATCATTTCCAGTCTGTTTTCTATAACTTCGTCACATATAATTTATTTTGATATGTTCAATTTTATTTTGTTTTTATCAATCGCGTGTTCGACTATTATTCGTTTCGGTCCCTTTTTCTATACTTTTATTTAGTTGAAAATATTTTCTTTAAGTTTAAATAGTGATCCGTATTGTATTTTTTCGTGATAGTCGGTTTAAGATTAACATGAAAATCCTTGCATCCAAATATCCTGATATTTTTTTGGAGTAATGATGATTAGCACGTGCGTGAGTTAATCCAACGGCTGGGGAGAGTTTTTGCTAGGCTTGATCAAATCAAGTACTTAGTAAAAATGTTTAGTTATTTAGTTTTTCACACTCATATTTTACTCTCGTAAGAAAAACATAAACAACTATTCTCTTGTTCTTCATCAACTCATTTTTCTTCTCTTCACTGTGAAAGCGTATTAACTCGATATGATTTCTTTTACTTGCTAGTGATAACTCGTACCAATCATTTAATTCTCTGTCTGATAGAATTACATGGAAAAAAATTATTATTCTGGGAATAAGAAATTTAGTAATTATGTTTTATTGGTTCTTGAAAAGAAAAAAAAAAGTCATGTTGAAAATTTTAGTTTTCTTACTGGAACGATTTTTAGGGCTGGAATTTATTTGTTTAGGTGTATAAATTAATTAGATTATGAGCATATATCTATTGGTAGTCTTATTTATTGTTGAAAATAAATTATTATTTTTCTTTTGGAAAAAAATAATTTACGATTTTTCTTTTAAAAAAAAAATAGCAATTGGCCTGACGTGTGTGTGGCGGACGCCACAATCAAAATGTGGCTGGCGCCACATTGTGAAGGAGAAAAGAGAGTGGCTGGCGCCACTTATATTGTAGTGGTGGGCCACTCCTTTTTTCTTTTCTTTTGTTTTTAGTTTTAGTTTTTATTTTTTAGTTTTTGTTTTTCTAGTTTTCTTTAATTATATAGTTTTTGTTTTGTTAATAAAATTATTATTTTCTCACTTAAAACATTATATTATTTAATTAATTTATTTGGTTAGTATTATTTTTAGATTTTCTTTTAAAAAACAAAAACAAATTACGAGGAGAACCGAGATGTCGAGTTTTGGGTTTTTAGAAAAACGGTAAATAAATTAGTAGTTATCGGGAATGGTTAGATTTTTGAGTTAGAACTGAGAGGGAATAAAATACCCTGTTTAACGGTAATTATTACGTGGTTTACGACGTGATAGTACCGGTACGTGGGAAGGAGGAAATTATCAGGAAGCGTGCGAAGGTAAGGGCACCTTCTAACGATATTATATAGTATTGAATGCGTATGTATTTGTATGAATGATTGTGTGCCCACTTGGGGTCCTGATGAAAATGATGTGCTGATTGAGTTTGTTAATGATAAACGTGTGAAATGCTTTCATATGATTTGTGCGAAATATATGAATTGGCATGTAGTTATGATTACCTGAGACGAGATTATATAAATTGTTGCATTTGCATTTGTGTGTTCATGCATACCATAGTTGCGTGTAGGTAGTTGGTGCCGAATGGGCCAGGGTGACGTGACTGAGCCGTCACCTAATCTCGAAGGGATTCTACTGCACCAGGTGATGTGACTGAGCCATCATCGATCCTTTGAGATCAAATTGAGTCAGGTGTCTGCGAGGAGGCAACACCGGGTGTCTGCAAGGGCAGCACTTTTTGTGTCTGCGGGGCAGCACGGTTAATGAGGACCCAATGGGGGTATCACGACTCTCTGCGGAGAGGTAAAATTCCGGGATTCATGCATGGTGAGGGTACCCGACGAATTGGGACCACCAATCCATATAGAGTCTGCATTTAGGATATATGTGCATTTACTTTGTGGTGTTAAATTGTGTTTTAATTATATCATGTTATACCTGTATATGTGTATTCTTTTCTATATGCTATTTTTAGAAAGTGACCCTCTACTATTATTATAATGTGGTTAACGACCACCCAGACTATGAGAGAGCCACAGGTTCCGCCGATCGTGTTGGGGACTGTGACCACTTGGGATTTTATTGACCAGGATCGGCCCAGTGCTTGGAGGATTGACCCGGCTTCAAGTACGGCTTACTACTACGGGCAGATAGTGATCACGACTAGACATGACACCCTGCAGATACACCAGAGCGTGGTTTGGCAGACGACCCCGTTCCCAGTTCCCATGCAGGGAGCAGGGGGAGTTCCAGGAGTAGCACCTATGGATCCTTAGCCGAGGGCGCAGAGGAGTTCAGAGGGAGAGACTGTACCTCGTGGTGGATTGGGAGCCACTAGTTGTGGAGGATTTGAGGTGGGAGGACCTTCTGTACCTGCGAAGGTGCAGGAGGAGGACGTGTCTGGAGCAGCGACTGCTGCTAGACCTGGACCTTCAGGGGATCCCGCGACATCTCGCCCGAGGTATTCCCCTAGAGTTTCTATGGAGGGGGATAGTTGCTTTGAGATTCCAGCCCCTTCAGTAACCCCGACCATGTGGGTTGACTTGATCACCAGGGAGTCCGGGGATATGTATAGCGCTGAGATGTATGATGTGACGTCACGAGCCAGAGCCCCTTCCGAGAGTTCTTGCTTGGTCTGTGGCGAGCACCCTTGCATTTGCCCGCCTTAGTTCTTTAGCTTGTGGTTGTATAGTCCTATCCCGTGCTGATCGCATTTTCGTAGATCTGGGCCCGTCATAGTTTAGTTTTGGATATCTTTTTGGATGACTGTACCATATACTATGATACTTCTAGGAGCAGTTATTGTTATATTTTGGCTACGGTATGCCCTATGTTCATGGCACCCTTATGTTTATAGGTCATGAACTAGGTGCTGTATTTTAGGTTATTGTATTGTACAGGTACTTACACTTTGCTCCTTCGAGGAGTTACTATTGATGCATATATTATTATTTCAGTTTCAAAACAGTTGTTCCATTTCGAAAAATATGTGTTGTAGTTTCTTCGGATATGTAGAACCGGCTGTGCATTTGAAAGTAACATACTCCGTTGTTTTGGAATTCGTTAAACAATTGACTCTGATGTTTTAAAAAAAAACGGGGTGTTACATGAAGCTTAGGTCTTCATTCTTTTGTCGGTCGGCTCTGATATGTAGCACCGGGTGGTCGGGGAGATCGGTTGTGATTTTGGTGTATATGTATATGTATCTTTTGGATTGTACATGTATGATTGTATATGACAAACAAACTTTTTATGATATATATATATGAGATTTCAGTACAGATTTTCCGCTTTTATTTTGTACCTAAATGTGGGTGTTAGGAACTGAGTTCCTCTGTTTGTATTACTACCTGATTGTTGCATATCTTTATGAGTAGGTTTATGTGTATTTTGTTTCCATTGATGTGACGCCTCAGTCTATGCCATGAATGTTTTCATTATACTATGATTAATTGTTATCGCTTTATTTAATTGGGGGTATAGATTGGGGGTGTTACACTAATCATCACTACCGTGGGGGGAGAAAAGCATTCAATGGAAATCCAGAATAAGGTAGAGCTCCACCTACATTGACAGGTGACCAAATTTTGAAAAGGTAAAAGATGTGAGTACTCAGTTTGGCAAGCCTTTTGCACATACGCTTGTCAAACGTGGGTGGAAAAAGAGGTCAATTTTTTTTTGAATTCCCATATTGGAAGTCATTGTATGTAAGAAATTTTCTTGATGTTATGCATATTCAAAAAATGTATTTGAAAGTGTTATTGGTACGTTACTCAATATACAAGGAAAATATAAGGATGGCCTTAAAGCAAGAAAGAACTTGATAACGATGGGAATAAGAAATGAATTATGACCCTTGAAGAAAGGAAAACGAACATATCTACCACATGTTGCTTATACTCTATCTAGAAAGGAGAAAAAGATATTGTGTAAGTTTCTTAGTGAAGTTAAAGTTCCAGAAGGATACTCTTCAGATATCAGAAGATTTATGTCTATGAAAGACCTCAAGTTAAAGAATTTAAAGACACGTGATTGCCATGATATAATGGAACATTTTTTACCAATAGGTATACGTTCTATTTTGCCAGAAAAATCAAGAAGCACAATAACTAAATTGTGTTCTTTCTTCAGGTTAATTTGTAGTAAGGTGATCGATCCTGCGATCTTACCAACATTGCAAAAAGAAATAGTTATTACTTTGTGTGAGCTTGAAATGTATTTTCCTCCCTCATTTTTTGACATAATGGTACATCTAGTTGTTCATCTTGTGAAAGAGACCTAATTGTGTGGACCAGCTTATATGAGATGGATGTACCCTGTTGAACGTTATATGAAAATATTAAAAGGGTATGTGAAAAACCGAAGTCGGCCAGAGGGTTATATTGTTGAACGATACATTGTTGAAGAAGCAATTGGGTTTTGTACTGAATATTTGTCCAATGTTCAATCCATTAGACTCCCCAAATCTCATATTGTCGGAAAAAAAGGAAAAAAGTTAATTGGAAATAAAATTGTGACAGTATCAAGGACTGAACGGGAGCAAGTGCATTTGTATGTTCTGCACAATGACAATGAGGTTGAGCCGTATGTTGAAATGCACAAGGATGTTCTGCGAGGTTTAAATCCGAATAGAAATGAAAATTGGATAGTACGAGAGCATAATCGAAGTTTTATACCATGGTTTAAGGATCATATTTATTCAAAGTTTTATTTAGATCCCGCTTCAATAACATAAAGGTTGAGATGTTTAGCATATGGTCCAAGTTTGCATGTGTTTTCTTACAGCGCATACGCAATTAATTGATACATATTTTATACAAAAAAACAAGATGATAAAAGTACTATGCAAAATAGTGGTGTCACCTTGGTAGCTGGAGCAATGCACATTTCAAGTGTGAAGTACTTAAACCCCAAATATGCAAATATGTCATATTTTGGGGTTATCGAGCGCATTTGGGTGTTTGATTATGAGAAGTTTCAGATTCCTATCTTTGTTTGCAAGTGGGTTGAAAATAATAGTGGCATACGAATGGATAAGTCAGGATTTTTGCAAGTGGATCTTAATAGGGTAGGGTACAAAGATGAGCCTTTTATTCTAGCCTCTCAAGCTAAACAAGTGTTCTATGTCACTGATCCGACAAGTACGAAATGGTCTATAGTGCTTTTATCTAACAAAGTAATTGATGATGACATTGGAGATCAAGGTGATATTGATGTTGAGAATGAATCGTATATTATAAATGATCAAGATGAGAATATTAGAGCGAATGAATCATATATTAGAAATGATCATAATGAGGAAATTTGGATCAATCCATCTGTCCGTGTTGTTAAAAGACAAGTAAATCATATTCCTACCAAGAAAAGAAAGAGATATTAGTGAAAAAGGTAATTGTAAAATTATATATTCTGTCATTCAATAAAATTATATATTTTTCATTTTATATATTCAATGGATTATGGATTTTGGATTATGGACTTTTATATTGGTCATTTCATATTTATGTTTTTTTTATTACAGGTCAAATGGCTAGTAACGAGGAAAACTCACACGATACTTCCAAGAATGATGCAAATGAATCAGTTCATGATGCGGAAAGAGATATTACAAGAGGAATAACTATTATGAAGGGAATCATTCGTGCTAGAGATAAAGGAATAAAGTATGACGTTCATTGAAATGAAACAGACCAACTAGTTGAGCCTAACGGAGCAATGTTGACAAGTTACATTGGTGCACTTGTTCGTTCGCAAATTCCAATTACTTGTGATAATTGGAGAACTCCATCGTTGAAACCCGCCAAAGAAAGAATATGGAGTCAGATACAGGTATCATATGTGATTTTATTTGTTTTTGTTGACGATTATGTCTTTAAATTACTTATACTAACACATTGTATGTATTTTTTATCATAGAGGTCTTTTAACATTGGTGACGATCGAAAAAAATATTGTCTTTAATTAGCCGAAAAAAGACTCAGAGGGTTTTGAACATTTCTAACAAAAATGTTTCTTAAGGATGCCCAAGGAAACTTTATTGAAGTAGAACGTCCGAAGAAGTATGCGGACTTGATTTCACCTGAAGAATAGGAAACTTTTGTAGCCAAACGAAGAACCCAAGAATTCCATGTAATGTTAATTTGTCATGAATATTGTATTATATACTTGTTGCATTTGTATGTTCTGATATGACTTTAACTTGTTTTTCCAGGATGTGAGTGACATAAATCGCCAAAGAGCAGTAAAACCCGCGTATCCATACAAAAAAGGGGGTTTGGGATATGCACGCTTACAACAAAAAATAGTAAGTATATATAAATGCTATGATTTACTTGTTCCCCTTGTGTTATAATTTATCTTATTATTAGTCTTAATGTGTAGTTAGAAGAGGAGAAAAGTGAAGAAACATCTCTTCTGGAACATGTTTTGTGGAAGGCTGCTCGTGTGGGAAAGGATGGAGTTGTTAGGGAAGATGTTCAACAAGTTTTTGAGCAATGTGTAAGTATAACATTATTTCTTTAATTAAATAAAAAGTTTATTAACATATATATAATATTTATTAACATATAAGTATAACTAATATTTTTCGATATGCATATGAATTTCAGGAGAATCTATCTCAGTCCTTAACTCTAGGTGAAGACCAGGATTGCAGGAGCATACTTAGTCGAGTATTAAATGTTCCTGAGTATTCCGGTCGTGTGAGGGGTAAGGGATTTGGGGTCACTCCATCAACCTTGTATAAGCGTCCAAAGTCCCAAAATCCTGGCAATAAACAAGTGATGGAAACGTTGGAAGGATTAAAAGCTCAAGTCCGTGAATTGCAAAAGGATAAAGAAAGATATATGTCAGAAAGGCGCGGTTCAGAGTTTAAAGATACTAGTGACAAAGATAGTATCAATTTTCAACAGAAAATTCCCGAGGTAATTATATATATTATTATGAAATTAAATTAGTACAATTTTTTTAATTGACATAGATACACATTAACAATTTCATATTTATTATTGGTTTAGGGCATTTCACCTTGTCAACTATATTTATCGTCACCGACATTGGCAAGGGAAAAGTGCATGACACTTTGGGAGATGTACTTCACTATAAACCGCTCCCTGCTGGATTTTTGATATTATCGATTGATATTGCTTTAGAGAGGGATGCGTTACTACCTATACCTGACGATGTTTCAGATGCAACATTGGTGGGAGATGCAATAGGATCGTATGTTGCATGACCATCAAACCTCATTTTCATAGATGGTGAGGTATGTTGAAAACCATTATGAACCTTTTTGTATTCAAATGTTTTACGAGCCATGTAAGTTATGCTTACATTTACGTACATTTTATTTACATGGTAATGTTAGACTCCTACAAAATCCAAATCTAAAGATAAAGGGATTGTGCGGCACACTGAGTCAGTTACATCAAAAAAAGAGGTACATTGATATATACGCATTGATAATGTTAATTCTATGATCCGAATTCAAAAGCTTCATGATTTTATACTTTACCTAACTTATATGATTTTTAGATTCATGCTCAAGAGTTGCAACAAGTCAGCAAGAATAAGAAGCCAGAATTAGGCAACATATCTAACAAAAAAAAAGGATCTTGCAAAGACCGAGCCAAAAAAAGCATATATTTCTCGATCTAGGATGTGTCTTGAAACATTTGTAGGAACATTAGATTTGATGGAAGGTGGTATTCGTGAAATACCTATGGAGGAAGGTATTTTCGGTTTTCCTTATTCAGAAACAATTGCTAAAGAGGATTTGGATCAGATTTTTCAGCATTCTGAATTATGCATCGGTGTTATGAATTCATACATCAGGTACTCCATCAATTTTATTTAATTAATTGAATAATTTATTTACTCATTTCAATGAGTACTCTAATGTTGATTATGTTTTTATTTAAGGTTCTTGTATGACAAATTGATGCGCCTGCGACAATTGACAGAAAGATTCTCTTTCTTATCTCTTAGCTGTATCAACGCACGTTTAATCGATCAAAGTGCAAATGCAGTCAAAGATCACTTAGTCAATGCATTTATGACCAACAAAGATACAGAAAAGTTGTATATTTTACCATATAATACTGGCCATGGGTTAGATTTTCATTTTAACTTCATTTATTATAATCTTTCGATTTTTGACGTTCTGAAGAAAATTTCCATCTTAACTTTTGTTTTATTTTACAGTGGACACTGGTTATTGGTTATGATTAATCCGATAAAAGAAATAGTATATTATCTGGATTCGTTAGATGGTGATCAAACAAAATACCCAGATATGAAGAAGATGGTTGATACGTAAGTGATGAGATTGGTCTAAATATTCGTGTGTATATTTATTTATTTATGTGAGATTGTTCTAATTATTCGTTTATATTATGTTAGAGCTATACAAATATTCCGGTCACAAAGACAAGCTCGAGTACCAAAGAGTAAAGCAAACAACATTACATGGATCAGAGTGCAGGTATATTTTCATAATTCTGATTATAATAGTGATACTACTTTATAAAACAAGTTAAACTATATATCCAGATATATATTCATATTTGTTTTTCTATGTGTAGTGTCATCGTCAGCGTAATGGTATAAATTGCGGTTATTTTAATATTTATCGGATATTTCATATAATTATTTATTTTTAACTAAATCATGCATATTATGTTATATTATGTAGCACTTTGATGAATTCAAGTGTGCTACATACTCGAAAGATAAATTGGAAGAAATTAAGGAGGAATGGTGTCAATACATTATTGAGATGAGAATCATATAAGGTATATTGTCTTTCTTTCTTTTGTGTGAAGTTTATGGATGTTGTTGTATAGTTTTGAAAGTTGTTGTATAGTTTTGGAAGTTGTTTGTATAGTTTATGGAAGTTGTTGTATAGTTTTGGAAGTTGTTGTATAGATTTGGAATCTTTAGAAGTTAAAGGTTTTAGAAGTGGATAAGTTGTTATTAGAATTATGGATGTTGTCTTGGTGTATATATATATATGAGGTTTGTGTTGAATTATATATAATGGTTATTTTGGCGTATGAGGTTTGTGTGAATTATATATAATGGTTATTATAAGGTTTATGTGTTGAATTATAATGGTGTATATATGTTGAATTATAATGGTATATAAGGCCTATGTGTAGAAATAAAGGCTTGTGTTGAATTATACAGGTTTATGATAAGTTTTGATAAAAATTTGAGTTATAATGGTTTGTGCTGCCATTTCATAATTAAAAAATGAGACTTATGCCAACGCTTTTAACAAAAAACACTTCCTAAAAAAAAGGACAATAGGCAGCGCTTATAACAAAAAAACGCTTCAAAAAAATGCTTTTTAAAAAAGTGCTTTTAAATAACGCTTTTTACGTGTACAAAAGAAAGCGCTTTCTAAGAAAAACGATGTCTAAAGTGGACAAACGAAAGCGTTTTTATAAAAATCGCTGTCTAAAGTAGGAAGAAAAGACATATTAGGCAACGCTTTTAAAAGTGCTGCCTAAAGTTGGCCAAAAGAAAGCGCTTTTATTGAAAAAATGCTGCCTAAAGTAGAAAGAAAAGATACATTAGGCAGCGCTTTTAAAAGCGCTGCCTAAAGGGGGATAAAAGAAAACGCTTTTACTGAAAAAGCACTGCCTAAAGTAGGAAGAAAAGACACATTAGGCAGCACTTTTAAAAGCGTTGCCTAAAGTGGGACAAAAGAAAGCGCTTTTATTGAAAAAGTGTTGCCTAAAGGGGACCTAAGGCAGCGCTTTTGCATTTAAAAAAGTGCAGCCTTTACCTACAGCAACACCACTTTAGGCAGTGCTTTAAAGCGCCGCTAAAGGCAAAAAAAAAGCGCTGCCTTAGGTCTTTTATGGCGTAGTGCCTCATTCTTGATAAGCTTCACTATATTCATTCTTGGTCTCTTCGAAGTACGGTATGTTTCGTGAAAACTTAATTCTCTTCCTCATCTTCCTAATTCTTGATAATCTTCACCATCTTCACTCTCTTGTTTGATTTCGAAGCTCATATGCTTTTTCCATATATATATGCTTAAGATTTAGAGTTGTATTATTGTATTTAATATGCTTTATGTTTTTCTGTTGGATTTTGTGGTCTGTTTCTTGCAAAGTTCATATGCTTTATCCATATGCTTAAGATTTAGATTTGTATTATTGTACTGAATATGCTTTAGGTTTAGATTTTGTTGTGTCATTCACAATATTGTTTTAATATAAATTTCAGAACTTATTATGGATCGTAGTTAGATGAAAACTGATAGATTAGATCTGGTATATGAGAAAGGAGTTCTTGAATTCCTTGAATACGGTGATCAAAATCTTTCCAACAATAATGGTATCTTTTATTGTCCTTGTGTTAATTGCGGGAATATAAATAAAGGTACGAAGGATGAGATATTCCATCACCTATGTTGTGATGGTATATGTCAAAATTATACAATATGGACGTGGCATGGTAAGGTGGAAAAAAAATTGAAACCTTGCATCACAAAGTCCCAAAGTTGATGAAGATGAATATATGGATGACCGTCTAGAAGATATGTTCCGTGATATTGGATAATCTTCTTTTAAGAAAGCCCATATTTATGATACTTTATGTAGTGATAAGGACACCCCTTTATATAAGGGGTGCACAAGTTTTACACAATTGTCTACGGTTTTAAAGTTGTTTAATCTGAAAGCAAAAATGGGTGGTCGGATAAAAGTTTCATGGAATTGCTTAATTTGCTACAACAAATGCTACCAGAAGATAACAATTTTCCTGATCGTTGTTATGATGTTAAGAAGATATTGTGTCCATTGGGTTTGGAGTATGATGATTTATGGACCACGACAACCTGAAAACGACATAGATGTTTATCTAAGTCCATTAATTGAAGATCTAATACTTTTGTGGGAGGAAGGCGTTGAAGTTGATGATGAATATTCTAGTGAAAAGTTTAAGATGCGTGCAATGTTATTTTGCACTATCAACGACTTTCCTGCATATGGTACTTTGGTTGGATATAGTGTCAAAGGACATAAAACGTGTCCTATTTGTGAATCTGATACATGTTATCACTAACTTGAGTTTGGAAAAAAGAATGTTTACCTTGGGCATCGGAAATTTCTAAAACCCGATCATTCTTATTGTAGATTGCGGAAGGCTTTTAATGGAGAGCAGGAGATTGATATAACTCATAAACCTTTAACCGGGGATGGAGTTTATGAACGACAGAAACACATTAATGTTGTCCTTGGAAAGAGAGTAAAATAAAAATGGCACGTTTTTGAGAAAAATATATGGAAAAAGAGGTATGTGTTCTTTGATCATCCATATTGGTCAAGTCTCAATGTAAGAAATTGTCTTGATGTGATACATGTGGAGAAAAATGTGTGTGATAGTTTGATTGGAACACTTCTAAACATTCTAGGAAAAACTAAAGATAGGAAGTAATCTCGTCTCGATATGGAGGCGATTGGTATATGAAAATAATTGGCTCTAATAGAAAAAGGGAAAAGAACTTATCTGCCTCCGGCTTGTTACACTATATGTAAAAAGGAAAAAGAAAAGTTTTTGCGAGTGTTGGCATGGTATCAAAGTTCCCCAAGGTTACTCATCAAACATCAAGAAACTTGTATCAATGAAAGATCTCAAGTTAATTGGTTTAAAATCTCATGATTTTCATGTCTTGATGCAACAACTTCTACCAGTGGCTATTTGTGGCATCCTACCAAAAAATGTGAGAGTAACTATCACCAGATTGTGTTTGTTCTTCAATGTCATATGTAATAAAGTTCTTGATTTCAATAAACTAGATGAGTTAGAAGATGAAGCTTCCATAATCTTGTGTCGATTGGAGATGTATTTTTCTCCATCATTTTTTGACATTATGGTTCACTTACTTGTTCATCTAGATAGAGAAATCAAAATTTGTGGTCCAGTTTATTTAAGGTCGATGTATCCAATAGATCGATACATGAAGATCTTTAAAGGATATACAAAGAATCATCACCGACCAGAAGCTTCGATTGTTGAAAGGTACATCACAGAAGAATCTATTGAGTTTTGTACGAACTATTTGTATGAAGCAGAGTCTATAGGAAATCCAAACTCTCGTCATGCTGACACTGAAGGTAGAGGTATTCAAGATTTAAATGTTAAGTCAATGGCTCGGGATGCAGCTATTCAGGCACATTTCAATATATTGAATAATCTTGATGAAGTTCAACCTTACGTGGCTACTCATAAAAGACTTTTGAAGAAAAGATATCCACGAATGAGTGACAAGTTGTTGTTGATCGAGCATAATAAGAAATTCCTAGATTGGTTTAATAAAAGGATACCAAAATATCATAGTGCGTCCGAGACAATTAAATGGTTGTCGTTCATGCCAAAATTTTATTTGATAATTTGGACTGCGTATGACAATTGTCATTATACCTTTTATACAAAATCAAAAGAAAATCGTAGTACAATTCAAAATAATGGGGTTATGGTTGAGGCGAAATCCTTGTATATCTCTAGTTCAAAAGATAAGAATCCAATTTTGGCATCTAGTGCGTTCTATGGTGTCATTGAGGAGATATGGGAGATTGATTATGCTATCTTCAGAGTGCCTTTATTTAAATGCAAGTGGATTCCCAATGATATTAATGATGTACAAACTGATGACTTAGGATTCACCTTGGTTGACCTTGGCAAGGCAAATTATACGACCGAACCATTCATCATGGCTTCACAAGCAAAATAAGTTTTCTATGTCACTGACCCTTCGGACACATTAGGGAAATGGTCAATCGTTCTCCGAGGAAAAGACATTCCTAGTAGTGATGAAAGTTTTGGTATTCCTTCTATTCCTTCTTACACAACAAAAGTGCCTACCACTTATGATGAAGTTGATAGAGATGATGTTCAGGCTATCCGTATCGATCATAATGAAGGCATATGGAAAATTAACTAGTAATTAGTATTTTATTCTTTATTCATAATTTACTTAATGTAAGTCATTATTTCTAAGTATATTTACTAACAAGTATGATTATTTTAAATTGTAGGTATTTAAAGTCAATACACCAAGAGACAAGACACCAAGAGACAAAGAAACAAAACACTATAAGATACAATTATGTTATGTTTTATAAAGTTTGTTTTGTGCCATTTTTCATTTGATGTAATATATATACAATATTTGGTTCTTAATCCAATGTATGGATTTGATGTAATACAATACAATTCTTCATTATGATACAATTGTTGTTTCTGTTCTGATATGGTTCAAAAAACTACAGGTTAAAAAATGGAAAAGTTTCAAAATGTAGAAAAATTATTTTAAAAAAACATATTATTTAACGACGGCTGTAATATATAACCGTGGTTGTATAGTGACTGTTGTCCAGAATAATATATTACACCAAAAGATGCGCTGGTGAGAATCAAACCTGGGACCTTTATATATTACAACGGTTAATTAAGGCAACAATGATCATATATAGCGCGCTTTCAAGTTTTCTACAACGGTCATAAGACCGTGATTGTAAGTAGCGCATATACAACCACACCCTACGTAACAACGACAAGCCACGCGTAATGTTATCCCTTTTCCAACCGTTGTTGTATATGTTTTCCATAGTAGCGTTTCAACTCTCTATTCTTTTTCATTTATTTATTGATTAAATATTTTTTTGTCTCTACGATTTTATTTTCTTCTATTTCTATTGTGTTGATACCTCTTAGTTGTTGTTCTTCTAAAAATGCAGACTCCCCCACAAAACTAAATGGTGACATCCTCTATTTCAATTACAACGATTATGGTAGTTGTGTGGTGACTCATTAAAGCAAGCTCGGTCGATACTCATATGGTAGTTATGCGGTTACAACGATTAAGTGTAACGCCCGATTTTCGTTAGATTTATTTAATCGAGTCGATTTAATTATTTTTGTTTTTATATTATTTTATTCTAGGGTTTCATTTGGTAAATATGTTATGTTTATCGTTATTATGTTTTATCGCGGTTTGGGAACATTTGCGAGGAATTAAGTGTAGGGGTATTTTGGTCATTTTGCTTGGTTAGATATTATTGTTTTTCATTAAATAGAAACATAGAGATTAGAAAGAGAGAAAAAAAGAAAGAGAAGAGAAAAGGAGAGTGAGAAGAAGAAAAAGAGGAAAACTTGGAGTTTAAGAAACCAATTAAACCGACACTTCAAAGCACGATTAATTGGGTAAGGGTGCGAAACTCGATTACTATATGCTTGTGTATGAATATGTATGTGTGTGTTTGAATGTTCTCTTGCTTTTCCTAGTTTTTTTTCAATTCTAGATCGAAATGAGAAAAATGAATAGAAATCGATGTTTTCACGGTCGGAAATCGATATAAACTGTGTTGAATGATCACACTATGCATATGAACATTTGTTGATACTTGTTATGCTGTTTGGAACCCTAAAAACGCAGTAGAAAATTCTGCTTCTGGTGCAGAGCACTGGGCGACGCTTTGGGCGCCGAGCGATTCGTTCTTGCGTCGGGAGAAAGCCAAGAGGCGTAGCATGTAACGTTGCTGGAAGTCTGAGTTTTAGTATTTGGGGTCTTACGCCGCTGCTTCGCCGGGTGAAGCACAGGCCAAGGGGGCACCGCCTGGCAAAAATTTGTACCGCCGGGCGCTCCTGGGAATTTTCAATAATTCTGTTTTCTTTGAAAATTCATAACTTTTGATCCGTAACTCGGATCGAGACGTTCTTAGTACCGTTGAAAAGCTAATGAGATGTTCTTTCTTATAAAAATGGTTTTGAGATTGGTGGCCGATTTAATTGTGTCGGGAATTTTGAAACATGTCGTTTTGTCGACTTTTATCGTCGCAATTGTGTGCGATTGATGTGTTATCATGTGATATGTTTTTTATATTTAACGTATAGCTTGGGTGCTGTGATATGATGTGGATGCATGTGATGAAATGTTGTGATGATGGTTTGTGGCCTTATGGCAAATAAATGCATTGTTTTGGGTTTGATTGCAATGCATGATTATTGATGTTGAGATGGTTCACATGGTTATATATGTATATGCATTTGATTGTCATGAGTCATTAGTATGCCATGCATCATGATATGCACCATGTGATGTCGTGTTCCCTTGTGGGCTGTGAGCGACGAAACGATTCCAGAGGGAATCTGCTGTAATGATCGTGTGCCTTATACAAAGAGGACCTAAAGTGACGTTATAGACGATCGTGTGCCTTATACAAAGAGGACCTAAAGCGATCGAATCGCGTGCCTTATACAAAGAGGACCTAAAGCGATCCATAAATGTCGTGTGCCTTATACAAAGAGGACCTAAAGCGGCTGGGAACATCGTTTGCCCGACGGGGAGTTACACTAAGTAACAAGCGATGATTCCAATAATTCCTGAGTGAATTATTGATGATGAGAATGATGGATGGAATGGTACCGCATACATAGAGTCGTTGTGTCGGTCTCTGTACATTTACATAAGTCATGAATGGGTTGATTATGTGTGGAAAATTGGGAATGGGATTGATGAGTTGATATATATATATTGGTGATAAATGTGTTGAGCATGATTGATATGCCTTAGTGATGGATGCATGAATTATGAATTATGTTGTTTTGTATTTGAATTATGGTATACATTGTGGTGAGAATGATTTGCATGCGTATTTCGTGTTATTACATAATTGTATGCAACTATATTATAATTGTGTTTCTCACCCTTCTGCTGTTTTGTATGCTCTATGAGGCATTACAGATTAGATGCTGGAGGTCTTTTTGTGAAGATTGTGTCTTTATTCTTTTGTCGGTCAGCTCTGATATGTGGCAAAGGGTAGTCGGGGAGATCGTTATATGATTATGTGTATATATATCTTTTTGGATTGTACATGTATGACTATGTATATGACAGACAAACTTTTATGTTTATATATGAGATTTCAGTTGCAGATTTTCCGCTTTTATTCTGTATCTGAATTGTGGGTGTTAGGAACTGAGTTCCTCTGTTTATGTTGCTACCTGATTGTTGCGTATCTATATGAGCAGGTTGTTATATTTCATTAATTTGATGTGAAGCTCCCGTCTATGCCATGAATGTTTTAATTATACTCTGATTATTTGTTACCGCTTTAATTGCTCGGGTGTAGATTGGGGGTGTCACATTAAGTGGTATCAGAGCCAGTCCGTGTCGGTCATTTTGACCAAGTTGTTTGTTGTGCGACAGTTGTGTTCTGGCGAGTTGATTGTTTAACCATAGTTACTGTTATTGGATATGAACAGAATATGGCTGGTAGGAATGATGCTGCTCTTGCTGCTGCTATGTAAGCTATGGCTCAGGCTATGCGGAATGCACCTAATTCTGGTGGGAATGATGAGTTTAGGAAGAATAAACCGCCTGTCTTCAAAGGGAGACATGTTCCTGATGGTGCTCAGATTTGGCTTAAGGAGATTGAAAGAATCTTTCGAGTGATGGACTGTGCTGAGGAACAGAAGGTGAGACTGGGTACTCACATGTTGCAGGAGGAGGCTGATGATTGGTGGGTTAGTACGCGTCATGTGTGGGAAGCTACAGGTGAAGTTGTCACTTGGACTTTGTTTAGCAGTGAGTTTTTGAGGAAGTATTTTCCTGAAGATGTTAGAGGAAAGAAAGAAATAGAGTTCTTGGAGTTGAAACAGGGTAACATGTCTGTTACTGATTACACTGCTAAGTTTGTGGAGCTTGTTCAGTTTTATCCATATTATGCTGAAGCAACTGCGGAGTTTTCCAAATGTGTGAAGTTTGAGAACGAGTTGCGTCCCGAGATCAAACAGGCAATTGGTTATCAAAGAATTAGGAGGTTTTTAGATTTGGTGGATTGTTGTAGAATTTATGAGGAGGATAGCAAAGCTCGTTCTATTCATTATAAGAGTGTGAACGAAAGGAAAGGAAAGCAACCGTTTCGTGGTGGTCCTTATGTGGCACCAGCTGACAAGGGAAAGCAAAGGGCTAATTTTGCTAAAAGGCCAAGTGGGGGAGGTATGTATAATCCTCCGAGATGTTTTAAGTGTGGTGACTTAGGACATCGTCAGTTTGAATGTAGAAAGGATATGACGAAGTGTTCCAATTGCGGAGGTATAGGACATGTCGCAGCTGATTGCAAGAGGAATGTGGTGAAGTGTTTCAACTGTGGTGAACCTGGTCATGTTGGTACGAGGTGTCCGAAACTAAAGCAAGCTCAAGCTGGAGGGAAAGTATTTGCATTGGCAGGGACTCAGCCTACTAGTGCAGATCGTCTGATCATAGGTACTTGTTTTATTAATAGTACGCCTTTAGTTGCTATTATTGATACCGGAGCGACTCATTCGTTTATTTCGTTTGAGTATGCGCGGCATTTGAATCTTTTGTTGTCATCGTTGGGTGGAGAGATGGTTATCGATACTCCAGCATTGGGGTCGGTAACTACTTCTCTGGTTTGTTTAAGTTGTCCTTTGACCATTTATGGTAAGGATTTTGCTATGGATTTGGTGTGTCTGCCGTTGGAGGGTTCACACGTAGTTCTGGGAATGAATAGGTTGGAGTTCAATCGAGTTCATATCGATTGTTATCATAAGTTGGTAAGATTTCCTTCTCTTGAAGAAGACAAGGAATCGAGTTTCTTATCTACCAAAGAGTTGAAGAAACTTTTGGCGGATGAAGCTCAGTTGCTCGGGTTGTTTGCATTGTTGACTGTGGATAGTCAAGTTGCAATTGATATGTTTCCAGTCGTGTGTGATTTTCCGGAGGTGTTTCCGGAGAATATCTCTGATGTGTCGCAAGAAAGAGAGGTGGAGTTTTCTATAGATCTAGTTCCTGGTACTAGACCTGTGTCTATGGCGCCTTATTGTATGTCGGCATCTGAGTTGGTTGAGTTGAAGAAGCAGTTGAATGAATTGTTAGAAAAGAGGTTCGTGAGGCCGAGTGTATCGCCTTGGGGTGCTCCAGTTTTATTGGTGAAGAAGAAAGATGGAAGTATGCAATTGTGTATTGATTATCGCCAGCTGAATAAGGTGACGATTAAGAATAAGTATCCTCTTCCGAGAATTGAAGATTCGATGGACCAGTTGGTAGGTGCGTGTGTGTTTAGTAAAATTGGTTTGAGGTCAGGCTATCATCAGATTAGAGTGAAGGAGGAAGATATTCAGAAGACGGATTTTAGGACACGATACGGACATTACGAATATCCCGTGATGCCGTTCGGGGTTTCTAATGCGCCGGGAGTGTTTATGGAATATATGAGTCGCATATTCCATAAGCATTTAGATCAATTTGTTGTTGTGTTTATTGATGACATCTTGATTTATTCTAAGTCTCAAGAGGAATATGCGGAACATTTGCGTATTGTATTGAGAATTTTGAAGGAGAAGAAACTTTATGCCAAGTTGTCCAAGTGTGAGTTCTGGTTGTCAGAAGTGATTTTTCTTGGGCATGTGATTTTAGGTAATGGTATTGTTGTGGATCCATCCAAAGTAGATGCAGTTCTACAATGGGAGGCTCCTAGATCTGTTACTGAAATTAGAAGCTTTTTGGGTTTAGCTGGATATTATCGAAAATTCATTGAAGGCTTTTCCAAGTTAGCACTTCCATTGACCCAGTTGACTTGTAAAGGTAAAGCGTTTATTTGGGATATTCGGTGTGAGGAAAGTTTTAGTGAGCTGAAGAGAAGATTGACTACAGCTCCAATTTTGATCTTACCGAATCCTAGTGAACCGTTTGTGGTGTATTGCGATGCGTCTTTGAGTGGTTTAGGTGGAGTGTTGATGCAAGAAGGTAAGATTGTGGCTTATGCTTCGAGACAATTGAGGGTTCATGAGAAGAATTATCCTACCCATGATTTGGAATTAGCTACGGTGGTTTTTGTATTGAAAATTTGGAGACATTATCTCTACGGTGCAAGATTCGAAGTCTTTAGTGATCATAAGAGTTTAAAATACTTGTTTGATCAGAAAGAGTTGAATATGAGGCAACGGAGATGGTTGGAATTTTTGAAGGACTACGATTTTAGCTTGAATTACCATCCTGGTAAAGCTAATGTGGTAGCTAATGCGTTAAGCCGGAAATCTTTGCATATGTCTGCTTTAATGGTTAAAGAGTGGGAACTTTTGGAAGATTTTAGAGATTTGAGTTTGGTGTGTGAGTTGACATCTGATAGCGTGAGGCTTGGTATGTTAAAGGTCACTAATGATTTTCTATTGACCGTTAGCGAGAAACAGAAGCTGAATGTGAAATTTGTTGATTTGATGACGGTTGGAGGTAAAGATGTGAATGGTGACTTTAAAGTGGATGATCAGGGTGTTTTGAGATTCCGTGGTAGAATTTGTATTCCTGATGATTCGGAATTGAAAAAGATGATTTTAGAGGAAGGACATCGGAGTAGTTTGAGTATATATCCGGGAGTTAATAAGATGTATCAAGATTTGAAGAAGATCTTTTGGTGGTCCGGATTGAAGAGGGATGTGGCTCAGTTTGTTTATGCGTGTTTGACGTGTCAAAAGTCAAAGGTAGAACATTAGAAGCCTAGTGGATTATGGCAACCGTTGGATATTCCCAGGTGGAAATGGGACAACATTTCTATGGATTTTGTGACAGGGTTGCCGAATACTCAAAGGGGACATAATTCAATTTGGGTGATTGTGGATAGGCTGACTAAATCGGCGCATTTCATTCCGATTCACATCAGTTTTTCTTTGGAGAGGTTGGCTGAGATTTATATCCGTGTGATTGTGAGATTACATGGTGTTCCGTTGTGTATTGTTTTAGATCGAGATCTGAGGTTTACTTCCAGATTTTGGGAAAGTTTGCAAAAGGCGTTAGGTTCCAAGTTGAGATTGAGTTCTGCTTATCATCCTCAGACGAATGGTCAGACCGAGAGAACTATTCAGTCATTGGAAGATTTGCTGAGAGCTTGTGTTCTTGAGTAAGGTGGTGCTTGGGATAGTTATCTTTTGTTGGTTGAGTTCACGTATAACAACAGTTTCCATTCGAGTATTAGAATGGCACCTTTTGAAGCGTTGTATGGAAGAAGATGTCGAACACCTTTGTGTTGGCATGAATCTGGTGAGAGTTCGGTGGTTGGACCGGAGTTAGTTCAACAAACTACGGAAAAGGTGAAACTTATTCGTGAGAAAATGAAGGCTTCTTAGAGTAGGCAGAAGAGTTATCATGATCGAAGGAGGAAAGATCTTGAGTTTCGAGAAGGCGATCATGTATTTTTTAGAGCTACGCCGGTGACGGGTGTTGGTCGAGCATTGAAGTCGAAGAAGCTTACTTCTCGGTTTATTGGTCCTTATCAGATATCCGCGAGAGTGGGTGTTGTGGCTTATCGGGTGGCGTTGTCACCGAATCTTTCGAATTTGCATGATGTGTTCCATGTTTCACAGCTTCGGAAGTATGTTCCGGATCCGTCGCATGTGATTCCGATGGATGAGGTTGAGGTAAGGGAGAACCTTACGGTTGAGGCATTACTAATGAGGGTTTTGGATCGCGAGTTAAAGCGGTTAAGAGGCAAAGATATTGCGCTTGTGAAAGTAGCGTGGGGAGGCGCTGCTAAGGGCAATTTGACTTGGGAGTTGGAGAGTCGGATGTGGGAATCGTATCCGGAGTTGTTCGTCTCAGGTAATATTTTCGAGGACGAAAATTTCTAAGTGGGGGAGAGTTGTAACGCCCGATTTTCGTTAGATTTATTTAATCGAGTCGATTTAATTATTTTTGTTTTTATATTATTTTATTCTTGGTTTTCATTTGGAAAATATGTTATGTTTATCGTAATTATGTTTTATCGCGGTTTGGGAACGTTTGCGAGGAATTGAGTGTAGGGGTATTTTGGTCATTTAGCTTGGTTAGATATTATTGTTTTTCATTAAATAGAAACATAGAGATTAGAAAGAGAGAAAAAAAGAAAGAGAAAAGAAAAGGAGAGTGAGAAGAAGAAAAAGAGGAAAACTTGGAGTTTAAGAAACCGATTCAACCGACACTTCAAAGCACGATTATTCGGGTAAGGGTGCGAAACTCGATTACTATATGCTTGTGTATGAATATGTATGTGTGTGTTTGAATGTTCTCTTGCTTTTCCTAGTTTTTTTCAATTCTAGGTCGAAATGAGAAAAATGAATAGAAATTGATGTTTTCACGGTCGGAAATCGATATAAACTGTGTTGAATGATCACACTATGCATATGAACATTTGTTGATACTTGTTATGCCATTTGGAACCCTAAAAACGCAGCAGAAAATTATGTTTCTGGTGCAGAGCGTCGGGCGACGCTTTGGGCGCCGGGCAATTCGTTTTTGCGTCGGGCGAAAGCCAAGAGGCGTAGCATGTAACGTTGCTGGAAGTCTGAGTTTTGGTATTTGGGGTCTTACGTCGCTGCTTCTCCGGGCGAAGTACAGGTGAAGGGGGCACCGCCCGGCGAAAATTTGTACCGCCGGGCGCTCCTAGGAATTTTCAAGAATTCTGTTTTCTTTGAAAATTCATAACTTTTGATCCGTAACTCGGATCGAGACGTTCTTAGTACCGTTGAAAAGCTAATGAGATGTTCTTTCTTATAAAGATGGTTTTGAGATTGGTGGCCAATTTAATTGTGTCAGGAATTTGGAAACGTGTCGTTTTTTCGACTTTTATCGTCGTAATTGTGTGCAATTGATGTGTTATCATGTGATATGTTTTTGATATATAACGTATAGCTTGGATGCTGTTATATGATGTGAATTTATGTGATGAAATGTTGTGATGATGGTTTGTGGCCTTATGGCAAATAAATGCATTGTTTTGGGTTTTATTACAATGCATGATTATTGATGTTGAGATGGTTCACATGGTTATATATGTATATGCATTTGATTGTCATGAGTCATTAGTATGCCATGCATCATGATATGCACCATGTGATGTCGTGTGCCCTTGTGGGGTGTGAGCGACGAAACGATTCCAGAGGGAATCTGCTGTAACGATCGTGTGCCTTATACAAAGAGGACCTAAAGCGACGTTATAGACGATCGTGTGCCTTATACAAAGAGGACCTAAAGCGATTGGATCGTGTGCCTTATATAAAGAGGACCTAAAGTGATCCATAAACGTCGTGTGCCTTATGCAAAGAGGACCTAAAGCGACGGGGAACATCGTTTGCCCGACGGGGAGTTACACTAAGTAACAAGCGATGATTCCAATAATTCCTGAGTTAATTAATGATGATGAGAATGATGGATGGAATGGTACCACATTCATAGAGTCGTTGTGTCGGTCTCTGTGCATTTGCATAAGTCATGAATGGATTAATTATGTGTGGAAAATTGGGAATGGGATTGATGAGTTGATATATATATTGGTGATAAATGTGTTGAGCATGATTGATATGCCTTAGTGACGGATGCATGAATTATGGATTGTGTTGTTTTGTATTTGAATTATGGTATACGTTGTGGTGAGAATGTTTTGCATGCGTATTTCGTGTTATTACATAATTGTATGCAACTATATTATAATTGTGTTTCTCACCCTTCTGCTATTTTGAATGCTCTATGAGGCATTGCAGATTAGATGCTGGAGGTCTTTTTGTGAAGATTGTGTCTTCATTCTTTTGTCGGTCGGCTCTGATATGTGGAAACGGGTAGTCGGGGAGATCGTTATGTGATTATGTGTATATATATCTTTTTGGATTGTACATGTATGACTATGTATATGACAGACAAGCTTTTATGTTTATATATGAGATTTCAGTTGCAAATTTTCCGCTTTTATTCTGTATCTGAATTGTGGGTGTTAGGAACTGAGTTCCTCTGTTTATGTTGCTACCTGATTGTTGCATATCTATATGAACAGGTTGTTATATTTCATTAATTTGATGTGACGCTCCCGTCTATGCCATGAATGTTTTAATTATACTCTGATTATTTGTTATCGCTTTAATTGCTCGGGGTGTATATTTGGGGTGTCACATTAAGCCCACCCAGCAAAATCCCGCAAAAAACTGGGTCGGGACAAGGAGGGCATATTTAAAGGTGCGGGCGTAAAACCTTGGCCAGCCCCGTAAAAAAAATGAGGTCACGACGGGACTGGTTTGTGGGAACTACACCTTTTAAGCCTAGAAATGCAAAAAATTGTGTTAATGCTCGCGGCTGCAAAATCTAGCAAAAAACGGGGCGGGCGGGGCAGGAAGTTAGTGGGTGTAGGCGTAAAACCACGGCCCGCCCCACAAAAAAGTGATGGAAATAGGCATACCTGGCAGGCCAGACCTGTTTTTCCTCCCCTAGCAAGAGCCACTTGACAATTGCAACCAACCTCCACATTGACAGTTGTCACCAAGTACTTCTTGAATCATTAACACCAAACACCGTTTAACTTATAGAGTTGACATCATTTAAAGCGCTTCACAGTTGTCATCAATTAAGTTAATTGACGGTTATACCTACACAATACATGGATCCACATTGCGGTGAACATGGAGGCCTTCCTATGCTCATTCTTTGGAACACACTATACTGAAATCTTAAGAAGTGACAGAAGTATGATTTTATATGTAGGTAGCAGGTCAGACGAGATGATGACATATAACTTTTGGCTTGCAACTAGATAAGAATATTTTAAATGAAATGGTAGTTGTTTTAAATTCGGAATTAGAGGCTTCACCACATAGAGTACATTTTATTTTTTTCATATCATATGACATCTCCCGTGTTCCATACTTGTTCATCCAACTTGCATCGGGTGGCTTATGTAGAGGCCTTATTTTGATACATTCCTCTTTGAGTTACTCCTTCTTCATGAACATAAACTTCACAAATAATTGATCTTTTTTGGCTTTCCTTGTTATTTAGGGAATGACTGAGGTGTATTTTATTTGAAATTTTGTTCTACTGACGACAAGATGTCAGACACAATGTTGACATAATGTGTATGACAAGTTAAATGCCTAACTGACCGAATAATTGAAGAACATAAATAACACAAGAATTGTTAACTCAGTTTAGTAGAAAATTACCTACGTCTGGAGGGAATTGACCCATGGAAATGAAATTCACTCTTAATAGTTAGAAGTACAATTGGTCTTATCTTAACTCACTTAGTTCAGTGCCATTTTCCTAACACTACCTATGAAGTTTCGATCCAGTATCCCCCTTAAAGGAAATTCACTCACAATATTCAGAAGTACAATTGGTCTTATCTAAACTCACTTCATTAAGTGCCACTTTCATATTACTACTAGTGAAGTTTCGATATGGGCTCCCCCTGAATTTGAGACACAACTCAGTTTCACTCGAGAACTCTCTCGAACGTTTATTCAGTTACAAAGATAAAAGATAAACCTATAATACAACTCAATACTCTATTCGAATGACTTATACTTGATGCCCGGGAAAAGAGTGTATAGAATACAAATACACAAACTCATTAAAAAACTTTCTTATAGAGCATATATTTTCTCTTGAGGTCTAAGTCTTCACAGTGGAGATTGAATCCTTTAATAGCCACAATGATCTAGCAAGAAATATTACTAGGGTTTTGTCAATACATCGGTTGGCATCTCAAAATCACAAACAATCAAATCTTCATTATGATGATTGAGATCCTTGATTGATATAAATCTTGAACAATTTAGAACACCAAATGGGTCTAGCTAAAAAAAATGATTTAGGATGAATCTTTTCCAAATCCAAACACATGATATAACAATCATATCTCTAATTTGGGTAGAAAAGTAAACAAATTTCAAAACCACGAGATATACATCAATCAACCTTCCGCACCAAGAAAATAGTCTGAGACAACATGTCTCATTGAATGTCATACATTTTTCCTAACATGTTGTTTTCGACTTAAAATGGCATAACCTAAAAACAAATGAAATAAATCTCCCGAGACAACCTTTAAAATTAAGTAGAACCGTATCCGTATGCAAATAAAAAAATTTCTAAAATGAATTTGGAAAACTTCTATTAATTTAAAGTGCTAAAAATAGTTTCTCATTGTGAAACGCATAAATAATCTTTAATAAAAACAGAAGATCTTCTCATTAAATGAAAATCCAAAATATCTTATTTAAAACACATTCAAATAAAACCTTCTGTAAATAGATATATGATTTAATCAAATCTTTTCAAACTTGGTTTAGATTAAAATAATTCTTCTAAACGTAATCTTGGTAGACTTTTGGAAGAATTAAAATTGAAACAAATCTTGAATAAAATCCGAAGCAAATCAATAACCAATCCGAGTAGCACGTGTGCTACGATGTCTCACAACAAGTCAATACATATTTTAAATAAGTTTCTTACACAAATTTGCCAATCAAATCTTTCTTTCAAAGTAACTTCAGCAGAATCTTGGAATATTGAACAAACTTGAACCAAATCTTGTAATAAACTCTAGAATCAAACACAGGATCAAATGAGCCAATATATGCTCAACAACTTTTGAGAAATCTTGCTTGCCATTTTTCCTATAAAAATAAGTCAATCGAAATGTAATAGCATTCTTTAAAAAAATCTTGATGATCAAAATTTTGGCACTTAGTTGGTGCCTCTATAGTTGTAGGTGATGTGATAAAAGACTTCCCCTTATGCATATTTGGATTTGATAAATCAAAGCTTGTGTGATAGTAGTGGATTGTTCTATTTCATCTTCTGAGGTGTCTTCTTCTGATATTTTAGAGTGCTTTGCCTACTCATACTTAATTGAGCATAGAGTAGTAGTGACTTGACCAATTTGAGTCTCCAAATTTTTTATACTCGCCCCTTGAGCTTGAGGTTGTGTCTTTGTTTCTTGAATGAAAGTTTTCAAAATAGAATCCAACTTATTGGTTGCCACATTCATGTTAGGAGCAGAGAAACCAAGAGGAACTTGAGGTTTCAACTATTTTGAAGTGTTGAACCATGAAAAATTAGGGTATTCCTTCATTATGAATTGTATGTGATATTATATGGGTAGTTTCTTTTGAATTAATTACCCACATAGTTCATAAATAGATGACTAGATGAGCAATCCTCTAGTAAATGTATCCTTTTAGAGGTTAGAACGTGACCTAGTGATATATGCCTACAACGTCAAATATATGCATTAATTTTTTAGTAAGATTATTCCTAAGCCTCACAATAATATTCAGACACTTCTTTTATAAATCTTTTCCCCATGGCTTTAGTTCTTTATACATAGAGTAATGAAAGTGAAAAATTATCCCTACTTGCTTTTTAATTCATATTTGTCATAAGTTGTATTTATTAGAAGATTTCTCAGTCCTAATAAAATGTTATCTACTCTTAAGGTGGTCAGACAAAGAAATAAACATATGTGAATATCATATGAATAAAATATATCAAAACAACTCATTAATAATAATCAAAAGATTACTATTTCATTAAACTTCACATTATCCAACAAAGGAAATCATTTCTTATTCAAGAATCACATGCATAGTCAGCTTCTTGTGGCTCAAAAGTGTTAGGTGATAATATCACACCTCATTCTTCACTCAGTAAAGATGAGTAACAGAAAACAGAAAATGGCAGAAATGGAAAGAGCTGAGTAATGAAGATGAAAGCTTATGATTCATTCATTAAGTGAAAAGATACAATAGGTTCAACTTATATACAAGATGTGATGGACGTAACAGAATGTAACTATACACTTAATAATACATATCAAGCCTAAAATTTTAATATCTCTAACAAAAACTTACGGGACATTAATCTCGTACCACTGCAGTGATAGTACTCGTCATATTTGCTAATTGAGCACACTAATAACAAAGTAAAAACTACATAAAATAACATCTAGTGTGGTCACTACTAAAAATGATAAATTACTAGAACACGTAGTAAATAACTTTAAACACCTAAAATATAAGTGATTAATATAACTATTCGGGCCCTAAATATCACAAATAAAAACTAAGTTATAGTATATCTACTTAATTTTTTTTTATATTACAAAAACAAATTGAAACAACAATTCATTAGATTAAAGAAAATAACAATTATAGCTAGGGAGAAACAAATACGTCAAACTTAAATACATTTAGGATCATTAACACCTCGCAACGTTTCAGTTGGCATGGGACCAACACCCTCTGCACAGAATTGACATGTCATTACATTTTAAAATTTGAAATTTAAAAACAAGCTTACGCGGTGTTTTGCATGCCACAAACTTTATTTTAAAAATATTTAGTTCCCTCCAAATTAATTGCAAGGTAAATTATTTAAAAAATTCTATTTTTTTTATTAGATAAAAAGCGTTGCAAGATATTATTTTTCATGCAGCAACAGTAATTATTTTGTTAGGTGAATTTCATCCAGCAAATTTGAGTCTTTTTTTTTTAGGAAATTTATATAATAATGCTCATCACAAAACCAACCGTTTGAAAAAGATAATTGTAAGGAAAGACAAATGTATATAACATGTGAAGTGTACTATATCGGGACCATATTGGTTTTTGGAGGCACTATAATGGTTGGTAGCAGGGAGCGATATCTTGTAGTTTGGTCCATTTTCATTTTTGATCCTTTCATTTTGGATAAGCTTGGTTTTGGTAGCTCCTTTTATAAACAAGTGATATAGAACAAGAGAGTGAGACTAGCTAGGAAAGAAAGATGGTTAATAAGAGGCATTTCGTTTTGGTTCATGGAGCTTCCCATGGAGCATGGTGTTGGTACAAGCTTGTTACTCTATTGCAATCTTCTGGACATAAAGTCACAGCATTAGACTTGGCTGCTTCTGGTATCAATCCCAAACAAGTGCTTGACTTCGATTCTATTGCAGAATATTATGAACCGTTGATTGAGTTTGTAAGGTCATTGCCACAAGAGGAGAGGGTAATCCTTGTGGGTCATAGCTTTGGTGGGCTTTGTACATCTATGGCTATGGAATTTTTTCCAAAGAAAATAGCAGTTGGTGTCTTTGTTGCGTCTGTAGCGCTTACTCCTCTGGAGGTACTTAATTATTCTTGTTTGGTGTTGCGATTGCAGATTTAGTTGTGATTGTTTGTGTTTAAAATTGTGCATGTCATTAAAAATCCCAATTAGAGTGTGATGCGGTTTCACAATATACTACAGTTGATATACTTTTATATGATATACATTTATTTTGATAACTGCAGGGTTCCAACTCTGAATCAAAGACTATATTTGACGATAGCTCATATAATATATTAAGAGGATCCATGATGTTAGACCCAAAATTCATAGCATCTAATATGTATCAACTATCTCCACCTGAGGTATGTTGGCTAATCAATATGCTTATGTTAATCACAAACAACTATTATAATCTCTTTTTTTTTTTTTTTTGAAAAATGAATATAGATTATTTTGGATATAAGATGTTTATAATAATTCATTATTTTGATAATGTTGATTATATATGAATTAGGACTTTTCTCTTGCAATGTCATTACTAAGGCCTATGAATACATTTGATGATAAAGAAAAATTTCAAGAGCAAACAACGGTCACAAAAGATAATTTCGGAACTGTTGCTAAAGTTTGGGTTGTGGGTAATGAAGACAAAATGATTACACAAGATCCTGTGAATGATGCCACAGTGATTCATGGTGCTGATCACATGGTCATGTTCTCTAAGCCTCAAGAGCTTTTTGCATATTTTCAAGAAATTGCAGAGACATATTATTAGCAATTTAGTAAGTATGTTAATTGCTTATTTGAAAAAAAATTTAATTATTAGTGTTTTTTTTCCTTTTTGGTTTTCACCCTTGATTTCTAGAAGAAATAGGCTTTAGTAATCCAGAATTCGATTTGAATAATTAGATAAAGAGGAAATAAATTAGAATTCTTTTATTAGTTAAAATAATGATTTGATTTTTATTATTTAAATAAAATAAAATAAATAAAAATGTGTAGAGAAATTAAGGACAAGCGGGTCATTATGAGAATAAGTTAGGGATAGAAGAGGGAAAGCCTAATTAGGAGAAAATAGGTTTATTAGAAAAAGAGAGAAGTGAGAAGAGAATCAGTTTCCATTGTACCTAAAAATTTGGAAAAGGGAAGGAGATTAGGGCAAGAGAAGGCATAGGAAGAGTACCCATTAGTAGAGCTTGGAAGTCAATAGCAAAATGTATTTCAATGACAATCGATTGCATCAGGCCAAATAGTAATAAAATTTGTTTTGTTATGTTGCATTGTCCGACGATTTTGGCCGTATCTTTTGATCCGTAGGTCCAAATGGCGTGTCATTTGAAGCGTTGGAGAGCTAACGTGCAGAGCTACCTCATGGTAGTACGGGGTGAAATGTTTGAGTCGTAGTCAATTACCTACTGTAGAGATGTTTGTGATAATTTGTATGATCGATTAGCGAATCGTTATGTTTATACGATGATGTGTTGTGGTTTTGGTGAAGTAACATGAATGAAGAATATGATGAATTTGCTTATGAGTTGATAAATTATACATGTTGACATGTGTATTGTTGAGTTAAAGATGAGGTGCATATATGTGGGTTAATAATTTTATTATGTTGAATTATTATATATGCTCAAGTTGCGTTGCTACGACGAGATGTTAAACATTGAGAATATGTATGAAATATGGGAATATTGTGAATATGGATTATTTTGATTTATGCTTGTTGTATTGTTGCATGTTTGAAATATAATTCTATTGAGATGAATTATTAGCATGCTTGTGTTGCATTGTTGATTAATAATGTGCATTTTGTGATTTTGGTGTGATGTGATCCAGAGAGGGGATTAATTGAGTTGTCAATGAATTTATGTTAGGATCAGAGAGGGGTCTTAATGCATTGATTTGATGATATGACCATGCATCATAAGAGTTATGTCAAGAGTCATGTCTGCTAGTTCAAAGAGGGGACTAGTGGCTTGTCCTACGCTTAGAGAGACGGCTCATTGGTTCTGAAAGGGGACTCAGTTCCTGAGTGAACTATTGTTGAGTTGGTACCATATGCATAGAGTTGCATCAAGTTGCATCGAGTTGCATTTTTAGTATGAGTTGTATAATGAGATAAATGCATATGATATTGATGTATGTAATTGGTGTGTGATTAGTATGTGAATGAGTTGTGATTGATGAGTTTGTGTGAGAATTTAATTGATATATTGTGATTTGAGATTGTGTAGGTTATGTTATATGTTGATATCCTACCTTGTAGTATATGCTTGTTATTATTGAATCTGATTTCTTACCTCTTATGTTTGAATGTAGCCTTTACATGGGCCTCGTGCAGATACTCAAGAGTAGCATTGCTGAAGTAAGTAGAAGATAGCTCTTGGAGTTACTTCTTTGGTTTATCGCTTTGACTAGTGGTGCCTTTCTCTAATCATGTAACATTGGGTTAGGGATAAAGGTTTGAATTGATTCTTATGTCGTTTATGTTTGAATCCAAGACTATCTATGTTGTTGAGATCTCTAAGTTGTTTTGAGTTGACTGTTAAGAACTCCTTTTGCTTATATTATGAAGTTAACGTTTATGAGATTAAATGTTGTGAGTTGCAAAATTGTTGTTAAATGTTTTATTAATGATTCTGCTACGATGACACCTTAAACATTTGGGGAGTATGCGATGATAGGTTTTGAATGCCTTATTATATGAGTACGTAATACAAATCAGATGAGTTGGATATCGTGTAAACATCTTTAAGTACAAATCAGATGAGTTGGATGTCGTGTAAACATACCAAGTACAAATGTGTGTATTAAACTACTACGTTGTAACCCGTGTTACGGAGCAGGTTATGTGGCTGTTATCTGTGGAACTCTGAGTGGTTGTATTATTTTTAATACAATTCAATGATGATTTTATGCGCGGGTTTTAGGGGTGTTACATTAGCGGTATCAGAATAGGTCGGTCCGTCCGGCCAGGTTTTTTAGTGTTGGTTGTTCCTTGGTACGCGACATATATGTGAAACACCGTCGGTACTCGTTTGTCTTTTCTAACCGCTTATCTACAGGAGCGGGATTTAAATAAGTAAGGGAGAAGCTTCTGCTTCTCTGAGAAGTTTCAGGTGTGGATATTTGGTTCGTCGTACCACTATTTGCAAGAGTGCAAGTTGTTGGATGAGCCAGTGTCATTTCCAGAGTTTGATGCAAGTCACGAGTTGCTCATGTCGGCCAAGCAAGTGAATGGGTTTATGAAAGATGATGCTATAGTGTTATCATATTAGATTCTATGAAGGCCAGGAGTAAAGCTGTGATTGGTGAGTTGCCGATGGTGTGTGAATTTCCCAGAAGTGTTTCTTAAAAACATCAGCGATTTTTTGCCAGAACGCGAGTTTGAGTTTGCTATAGATTTGGTACCAGGTATGAGTCTGGTGTCAATGTCTCCTTATCGAATGTATGCTTTAGACTTGAGTGAGATGAAGAAGCATTTCGAGGATTTGCTTGAGAAGAAGTTTATTCATCCGAGTGTTTTGCCAAGGGGTGCACCAGTGTTGTTAGTCAAGAAGAATGATAGTAGTATGAGGTTTTGTTTTGACTACCGACAATTAAAGAAAGTAACAGTTAAGAACAAGTATCCACTTCTGAGGATTGATGACTTGATGGACCAGTTAGTAGGTGCTTGTGTTTCCAGCCAGATTGATTTGAGATTCGACTATCATCAAATACTTGTAGAGGTTAAAGGTATCCCGAAGACTGCATTCAGAACGAGGTATAGTCATTACCAGTATTCAGTGATGCCATTTGGTGTGTCTAATACTCCTGGTGTATTCATGGAGTATATGAATAGAATCTTTCATTAGTATTTGGATAAGGTTGTGATAGTATTTATCGACGATATCCTAATTTATTCGAAGATGCATGAAGAGCATGCTGAACATCTGAGAGTTGTGTTGAAGCTGTTGCAAGAGAATCAATTGTATGCTAAGTTGTCAAAGGGTGAGTTTTGGTAGAAAAATGTGAGTTTTCTCGGCCATATTAGTTCTAGTTAAGGTATTGTGATGGATCCGTCGGAGGTTTAGGCTGTGTTGCAGTGGGAGACTTCTAAGTCTATCACTAAGATCCGAAGTTTTCTTGGATTAGCTCGTTATTATTGAAATTTAATTGAGGGCTTTTCTAAGTTGGCCTTGCCATTAACTCACCTAACTAGGAAGGGTTAGGTGTATGTGTGGATGTGAAGTGTGAAGAGAGTTTCCAAGAGCTTAAGAAGAGGTTGACATCTGCTCTAGTGTTGATTCTGCCGAATCCAATTGAATCTTTTGTCGTGTATTGTGACGCTTTTAAGATGGGTTTGGGTGGTGTGTTGATGCATAATGGAAAAGTTATGGCTTATGCTTCGAGACAACTTAGAGTTCATGAGAAGAATTATCCTACGCATGATTTAGAGTTGGTTGCCGTTGTGTTTGCACTTAAGATTTGGAGACATTATTTGTTTGGCTCTAGATTTGAAGTGTTCAGTGACCATAAGAGTTTGAAGTACCTATTCAATCAAAATTAATTGAATGTGAGACAAAGGAGATGGCTTAAGTTGTTGAAGGACTATGATTTTGGTTTGAATTACCATATAGGTAAAGCCAATGTCGTAACTGATGCATTGAGTCGAAAGATGTTGAATATGTCGACATTGATGGATAAAGAGTTGGAGCTGATAGAAGAATTTAGATATTTGAGTTTAGTTTGTGAAGTTACGCCGCTGAGTGTGAAACTAGGTATGTTGAAGCTTACTAATAGTGTTCTTGAAGAAATTAAGGAAGTTCAGAGGATTGATTTGGGATTGGTTGATCGATTAGCTTTAATCAATCAAGGTCAAGGTGGTGATTTCAAAATCGACGATAATGGTGTGATCAGATTCAAAGATAACGTTGGTGTTCTGATGTGCTTGGATTTAAGAAGAGTATTCTTGAGGAAGGACATCGAAGTGGTCTGAGTATTCATCTCGGTGCTACTAAAATGTATCAAGACTTGAGAAAGATCTTTTGGTGGCCTGGAATGAAAAAGGAGGCTGTTGAATTTTTGTATGCATGTTTGACTTGCCAGGAGTTAAAAGTTGAGCATCAGAAGTTGTTGGGTTTGATGCAGTCGTTGTCAATTCCTGGGTGGAAATAGGATAGCATTTTGATGGATTTTATGTCTGGATTTCCAAGGACAGTGAAAGGTTGTGATACTATTTGGGTTATTGTGGATAGGTTAAATAACTCAGCTCATTTCATTTTGATTCGACTTAACCATCCGTTGGAGAAGTTAATAGAGTTGTATATTGAGAGGATTGTTAGTTTGCATGGGATTTCATCCAGTATTGTATCTGACAAAGATATGAGGTTTACGTTGGGATTTTGGGAGAGTTTGAAGAAGGATTTAGGTACGAAGTTACATTTAATTTCTGCTTATCATCCGCAGACAGATGGTCGGACAGGGAGGACTGTCTAATCCTTAGAAGACTTGTTGAGAGCTTATGTTCTAGAACAAGGAGGTGCTTAGGATAGCTTTTTACCGTTGATTGAGTTTACCTACAACAACAGTTTCCATTCAAGTATTGAAATGACACCGTTTAATGCGTTGTATGTGTAGCGAGTGATTTTTGGATGTGGTTGCGAAGCACGATCGCTCTGGTACTACAGCTCGATTCATTTTTTATCCTATTAAAGCTGATGAAGGAAGGGAAATAGATGTCTCTAACTAACCCTGCTTGCATACTGAGGTTAAACAATCAAAACTGTTGGTTTACAGATGCTACAAAGATTCGGGGTTTCTCCTAGGTTATTTTGTTGACAAGGGGTGCTTTAGGCTATCGGTCAGGATGTTAGAACGAATGTATGAGAGTATGGGATTTTGGGTTTTTGTTTAGTGTGCTCGCTAAGATTTTTTCTTTCAATCTTATGCCTACGTATTCCCGTTTACCGAAACAGGGAAATCAAAGCGATCGTAGTTAGAATAGGAGGAAATGGTTGTTTTGGTGTCTTGTTCAAAGCCCAAGACGTGAAGCTAGAGAGTCTATTTGTATCTTGTTCAAAGCCCAAGATGTGAAGCTGAAAGTAGTTTATATCTTGTTCAAAGCCCAAGATGTGAAGCTAAAAGTGTTGACCTTAGAGAGAATTTGTCATCTCTAAAGGGGTCTGTTTGTCACAACTGTTGGGTGACTGACTGTAAAGGAGGATTACTTTAACCGGGATTCGTGAATCTGGTAATGCCATAATTTCCTTTATAGGGGATTTTAACCTGAAGGAGAAGACTTTAACTCAGTTTAGAGCAATGCCATCTTTCCTTAGGAATTTCTCATACTAAAAGAGGGACATTGGCATGGATGTAAATAACCCAGAGGCTTGCCGCTTACAGCAATTAGATGAAGGGGGAAGGAGTTGTTGAAGTTTGTGTACTGTGAACGAGGCACAACTTTGATGCTAAAAGGTTGATTGGATCAACCAGTGGTTTTCTTATACAAAGCCTAAGAGGAGGCTATTATGTGTCTCGTACAAAGCCCGAAAGAGAGGCTAAAAGGTTTTGACTCGACGATGGATTCTTTTGGTATCTCGTACGAAGCCCGAGATGGAGGCTACTTGACTTAACAAGAGAGTTTTTTGTATCTCGTACGAAGCCCGAGATGGAGGCTAAAATTTGTTTGGCTCAATAAGAACCTTTTTGTATCTCGTATAAAGCCCGAGATGGAGATGAAAGGGTGATCGACTCAACGAGGAAGTCTCTTATGTGTCTCGTACAAAGCCCGAGAGAGAGGCTAAACGCTGTTTGACTCCGCTGGGGAGAATCATTGTACAAAGCCCAAGAGGAGGCTATTGTAACTGGAGAAGGATCATTATACAAAGCCTAAGAGGAGGCTATGGTTACTGTTTCAGTTGAGTGACAGGTCCAGTATGCTGATTTAAAGAGAAAATCAGTTCTTATATGGGCAACACTGTACTCAAGGATTTGATTCGAGGATCCGGGCTATTCCTGTTCTTTAAGGAATTGGGAAATCCGAAGGGTATTGAGACTGTTCGAGTCCACGGGTTTTCTTCCTATTTAACGAAGGGGTCACTTGAGAATGTCTGGAAAACTCAAGGAGATTAGACTGTCCGTTTCTAGAGTTTCATCTTTTGTACCATGCTTTGAGAAACAGTAGTTGACTCTTTGAAAGGACTGTTCTATGCAGATGACTAATTTCTGTTCCTATACCTCTAGGAGGTCGTCGGGACAATTTGTACGAAGCCCAAGAGGAGGCTGGAAACTTTTAAGAAGCTGATCGGTCCTTGTACGAAGCCCAAGAGGAGGCTATCATTCCCGGAGGAAGAGATCATTATACGAAGCCTAAGAGGAGGCTGTGAATACTTCTAAGAAGCCGACGGGTCCTTGTACCAAGCCCAAGAGGAGGCAGGGTTGCTTTTAGGAAGCCTGTGGGTCCTTGTATGATGCCCAAGAGGAGGCTGATGCTTTTAAGAAGCCCGTGGGTCCCCAAACCCTGAGAAATTCAAGGCAAGCTATTCACAAGGAATAGATCAAGTCAGGAAAGTTCGAGAATTTGGAAGAAACTCAAAGATGCCATTCATGGAGAATACATTCATCTCTGGGAGTAGAGTTTCTTGACAATTCCTAATGAGGACAGCCAAAGAGAAGACTGTATCTGGTGATCCTATTGGGGATCTAGTTGTCTATTTCTATGAATAAACGAAACGGCGTCACCTAGTTCTAGACGTAGTTGCCAGGGAAACTCGAAATATCTATACTATTATTACACAGTTGATATGAGTTTATGAAAGAAGACTTACAGCGAAACAGCCCACAATACAGTTATATGTATATGAAAGTGGTAAATGAAAGCGTATAAACACTTACTTAGTTGTAGAGCTTCCATGCTGTTTGGTTAGTTGTTCAACAAAGAAAGATTGAAAACAACAGTATATTCAAAATCAAAGGAGAAAGTGCTTTGAAAAAGAAAGATTTGGGGCTTACAGCTAAAGGAGAGGCCCAGGGTTTTATCAGTGAGCGCACTGTTTGAATTTGTACAGAGGGACTTATACAAGTGACTGAGGCCCAAAAGGTTTTCTGTACAAAGGGATTGGGTCTTACACTCTAATAGAGGCCCAAAAGGTTTAAAGAAAAAGAGTAGGGCTTATAACACGAGGGTAGGCCTAGTTTTACTTTTCGTTTAAAAACGGCGATCGCGCCGAGGTTTTCTTTTAACGCAGAGGGGCTTATACAATATCTGAAGCCCACAATGTTTTGGTCAAAAAAAAAGGATTGGGTCTTACACTCTATTAGAGGCCTAAAAGTTTTGAATGGGTCTTATAGCTCAAGGAGAGGCCCAAAAGTTTTGAATGGGTCTTATAGCTCGATGAGAGGCCCAGATGGTTTATTTTTAAACTGGCGACGATCGTGCCGAATTTAAAAATGTACAGGGGGACTTATACAATAAGTGAGGCCCAAAATATTTCTGTACAAGTGGGTTGAGTCTTACACTCTAATAGAGGCCCAAAAGTTTTGAATGGGTCTTATAGCTCAAGGAGAGGCCCAGAAAGTTTGTTTTTGAAAAGGCGACGATCGCGCCGTTTGTTTTTTATGGTATCGGGACTTATACAATATACTGAGGCCCAAAAATGATTTGGTCAAAAAAATGATTGGGTCTTACACTCTATTAGAGACCCAAAGAGTTTTGAAAATGATTTATGAGGGTTGAATTAATCCAAAAACCCTAATTTGTTTTCAAAAATGTGTTTTAATTGAATAAAAATTCAATTAAAATGATCAAAATTTATAGGAAAAACAAATTGTGATCTTGGATTAATGCTTCAAAAATTAAGTATTGACCTACAAAATAATTAGAAAGCATTAAAAGTTGCAAAATCAAGGTGGAAAAAATATTTTAAATGTTAAAAACAATTAAAACATTAATTCTTTGCAAAAATATCAATTATATAAAATAAATAATATTTTTGGGATTTTTAGGGAAAATAAAATATTTTAACAATTTTGTGAAATATTAAAAAAAGAATCAACTCAAAATCATTAAAACTCAGAGAGAAATTAATTTTTGAATCAATTAAATAAAATCACAAAATTCAAATATTCAAATTTTGAAAAAATGGCGCCAAGAACACCCAAGAACACGCGCGTGTTCTGGGCTTGCCCAGATTTGCCTTTTCTCTCCAATCTCACTGAATACTTGATTATATCATGTAATCCACATACCAAACAACTCATTTCAACCTCACGATCATGTCTATGACAATTAATTTCATTTAAATTAAACATATAACAAGAAATCATGAAAAATCCTCAAGAACCCTAATTTCTGCATGAAGGCTAGTGTCGCGGCCGGCAAAAATATTCGAGTCGCCATCATATTTTTAAAGGAAAATAAATGATAAACCTAAAATCCTAAATCCCAAGGGCAGAGATTCCTATGGTTCGGGAGTCGGTTAAGTAAAGGGAAGGTGTTGGGCACCTCTTACTTCCATTGTACTCAATGAGATCCACCTTTGAGTTTAGGGCATGTTTGTTTGTCTAAATGAAAAGAAAACCTAAGTTTTTTCCTAATTATACTCGCTAGGGTTGGTTTACAACCCTATGCCTACGTACCCTCAAAATGAAGGATCAGAGTAACCGTAGTTCACCTCCCCTATTCCTACCCCCCTAATCATATTCCTATACCCATTCCTAATCCTAAACCCAATCCACTATTTATACTCTTAGATAAAGAGTTTTATCCCTTGATCTATTATTTATACTCCTAGATAAGGAGTTTTATCCCTTATTCATTATTTATACTCTCTGATGAAGAGTTATATCCCTTATCCCTTTGGCCTATATTTATACTCTTGGAACATAAGAGTTTTATCCCAAATCCTAATTCATTTATTTATACTCTCGGATATCAAGAGTTTTATCTCATATTCCTTATCCCTTATCCTAAATTTTATACTCTTTGGATCTAAGAGTACTATCCCTAAATTTTAGTCCTATTCAATCCCCTAATATCCCTTATAGTATCCCTTTTTTATTCCAATTATCTTTTTAAAGTAAATTATAATAATAATTTCCAAATAAACAAACCAATTTTGAAACCCAAATTTATTAAAAATAAATTTATAACAAATATAAATAAACTCACATTTATAAAATAAATTATGATAGATCCCAAATTTATAAATAAACCCAAATAAGATTAATCCAATTAAAAGAAACCCCAAATTCTTTAATAAAAAAAATAGTTAAACAAACTAAGTAAACCCAAATTCATAAGTTAAATAAAACCCAATTTCATATAATTAAATTACCCCTAAATTATTTAATTATTAGGACTAACTAAATAAAACCCAAAAAATAGTTTGACCCCTTTGATAAATAAATCCAATGGTTTTTAATAGACCTACTTAAACCTAAAATCCTATATTAACTTTAAGCACACCAAATGCCCGATAGTTAAGCTCAAATTATAAAATTAATAATTTACAAAACAAACCCTCAATTATTTAAATAAATAAAATCCTAAATAATCCCTAATTATTTAATTATTTTTTATATATCCTTTTATTGTATTAATTAAATCCTAAAAGTGTTGAGTATCCTAATTGATTATATCCCTAATTAACGATCATTATAAAACGTGGTTTAAGCCTAATTATCTTAAGTAAAGCTAATTTGATTAATTAATCAAGATATAATTTTAATTATGAATTAATTATAAGTTAATGGTTGATTAATAATAATTATAAGTAATTAAAAAAATTTGCCAAAATGAAAACCGAAACAGCAAATCAGGGGGTGACGTTCCGCCCCTATATGTATATATATTTTAATATTTTATTTTTATTTTTTAAGAAAAAAGGATTCAAACAACAAGGTATAGTAAAGGAAGATTAAGGTTTCAGACTCAATTTTTCTCTCTCCACAAAAGTTCCTAATTTCCTTTCCCTTGCTCATGCGATACCCAGGTCCCAAAAAAATCAATTATTCCAAATCAATATCAACAACAAAAATCGTAAATCAAGTAAACATATTGGAAGAAGGGGTACCGTATTCGCAGTCGGCCAGTGTTTGCTCAAGGCGGCGACGATGGAGGCTCGCGGCGGTCGTGCAGCGGTGGAGTGAGGGCGTTTTCACTTCCGGCGACAACATGGTACAGGGGTAGCGACGGATCCGAAGAAGCTGGTGATTTTTGCCTGTGATTATTTGATTTCCGATCCTGTTTTTCACTTGCTTCAGTTTTTGAGTAATCTCATCTTTCTTTGTTCTGGTTATGTTTTGCTGCACATTTGTTGATGATGATTGATGTGGTTTGAGTGGATTCATAGCACTCGTTGTTATCGTCGAAGGTTTCCGACGATGGTTATATCTATAGCTTGTGCCACAAAGTGATCGATCCAGATTTGAATCATGACGCTTACAGAACATTTTTAGTTGGAATCTTTCAAATTGCATTTGGGAGTTTTCAGGTGCTTAATCAATTACATGCAGCAAATTGAGCTCGAATATTCGGAACATCCAATTATTGAGACCACATCGATTTAAATTTCCATAAATTGATTGTCGGGGGCGATATTTAAAAGTTGCAACTCTCCCTTATAATTAACACAAATAAAGCCTAATATTAGATCCAACAATTGCTAGAACAATAGAGTTTGTCTACTGTAATGTTTGAAAACCTTTTGACGATGTAGCTTGTTTCACATGTAATAAACATTATATATTTGAGAATATTAAAGTAAAAATTCATGGTCAAAGCAAAACGAAATTTGGGATTTACAAAGTTTATGATTTATTATAGAATATGTAAAAGAAAGTGGATTTGTATGCTTTACATCGTTCGACGAAACCAATATCGTGTAGATTTTGATATATGATTAAAAAAAAAATAGTTAAACATTCTCTCTTGTATAACACTAAATTATTGTGTACTTGTAGTTCTTTTTGAATCTTGTAATGTAAATCATAACCTAAATGCCCCAGAAATTTTGTATCAACTTAATAAAATTTGGTACTGAATTATAAAAAAAAACCAGATAGAAATAAAAATAAACGAGAAGATTTAAACGAAAAATCTTCAGATTATTATTTTGTGTGCAAAACCCTGTGTAATTGTGTCTGTGAGAGTCCCCCATTTGTGAGAAAAATAATCATATTTATAGGACAAATTAGGTTAAACAAAAAAAGAAACCAAAATAATCAAAAGCCCAAAAAAATTAATTTTAATTGATTTTGAATTTGTAATTATATTTAACTAATCATATTGATTTTTCCTAAAAATAAGAATCCAATCCCAAAATGCAATATTTGAAAATATGAATAAAATCTTTTCAAATCTTTTATTTTACTTTATGATTTTTTGACTATTTTTTAATAAAAAGTGAAAAAGTAAAAATTAATTATTTTTAAAAAAAAAAGCATATTTAATAAATACGAAAATAAATTAATAAAAAATAAAAACTACAATTTTTGTAATTTTTTAGTTTAGAAGATAAATAAAAATAAAGTTAGAAATATATATAAAAGAAAAGAAATTAAAAGTGGGAAAGGTGAGACCTGAACTCATGACCTCTCACACTCACAACTTTCTACGTTCAAATCCTTGCCAAATGGACCAATTTACACACTCGAAATGAAATGCCACTAAAACTAATAATAATACTAATAATTCTTAAAAAATAATTTAATAATTATTTAAAAATTCCTAATAATAAAACTCATATCTTTTAATATTAATAGTAGGCCTAATAATATTTTCCTAGTAAATTAGTCCTAAAATAACAACTAAACCCCTAATGTACTAGACATGTTAGTTATCTAAGCTCTAAGGAAAAGAGGGAGTGGTCAAAATTTGGGGTACGACAGCTAAGATTTTTGATACACGATTCAAACAATGCAATTAATTAAGGGGAAACATTCCATGCATGATTATGAACATATAGCCAAATTATTGTGCAGCAAAAGTTGCATGGATCATAGAGTTAGAAGAGCTCATGCTTACCACTTGCAGCTGGTGATCGTGATTTGTGTTGGAGGTGTTACAGCTAGGTTCCAATGATCTGGATAGCTTCCCTAGGTGTCATGGAGTGTGTATGAATGCTTGGAATGGATTGAAATGGTTTGGAGCTGAAGATGGTACCTCAACTGCAAAACTGTCAAGAACTTGAGCAACTGGCTGGTGATTTTGTGAAATCTGTGTTTCAGATGTTATGTGAGTGTTTGGATCACTTCTATATGATGTATGTGAGGTGTGTGAGTGATTGGTTTGATTGGAAAAGCTCCCAAACTCAAAACCCGATAGTGACTTGCTTTGGAAGGCAAAATTGGAGTGAAAGAAGAGATTTTGAGGAAAGCATCTGTTTGATGGCTTTGGTGTACTCAAACTGATCACAATTGAGCTTTATTTATAGTAGAGCAAGTTTGTTTTGGGATCCACAGTGAATGGCAACTACAGCAGAGGTTTGGCCAATGTTGATCAATGGAAATCCAAGTCTCCTCTAGCCATTGACTAGAGGTTAGGGCACAGGGTTGTGGTTCCCTTGGTCTTGGATAAGTCTTGACTGAATTCAGTTGAGAATGACTCAGTCCATGCCACCTTGATGCTTCCATTGAATGCTCTAATCCAAAATTGGAGTCTTGTCCCTATTTTGGTAATTCTAGGTTCAACATGCTATTTCTTGTTCCAAAGACTTTGGAGGCTTGGCTCAGTGATTGTCCCCTTTAGATTCAATCCTCAGAGGTGTCCAAGTGGATAGGAGCATTTGGATTTGGCTGAGTTTGGCAAATCGACCAAAAATGCAAAATTTGCCTTGCCTTGACAGATTTCAACAAGGCAACTTGCCAATGTTATATCTCATGGCTCAAGTTGAATTTGGTATTGTTCTTGATCATTTTGGAAAGCCCTTACATGATACAACAACTGTTTAAACATGTTTGGTTTTAATCTCTTTTGAATCCAAGTGAAAAATCCCCCTACATTTGGCAAAAAGTAGGGTAAAATCTGACTTAGTGAAATTTTCACAAAGTGTTGGAACAAAGTGACTTTTCTTGATTTTGATCACTCCATAACTCAAAATCCATGAGGAATTTGGACATAGGTCAGTATGAAGCTTTTTTAGAGGGCAATGAGATCTACAAATCAAGCTTTGAATGGGGAACAATGGCCTTGTGGTTTAGGAATTATGGTCCTCCAAAGTTGGCACATTAGTGTCACTTTTTCCATAACTTATAAATTTTTCTAAGTTTTTATGGTTACCCCTTTTAAAAGTTATCTCACTTTCTTTGATTTTTCTTGATGAATGATGATTCAAATCATACATTAACATCATTTTAGGGTTAAAAATCCATTTTGGTGAAAAATCTCAAAAAGTCAAAGTTGACTTTTGTGCACAGTTGACTTTTTATCAGATGAATTCCAAACTGTGCAATTCTTCATGAAATCATGTCCTTGACCTAAAGCAAACTTGATGGACATGTTCCATGGGTGTCATAGGGTATATTGAATCATGTTTTAGGGTTTGGGAGCATGTCCTGGTAAAGTTACAGTTGACTTTTCCCGCGAAACCCTAATTGTGGTGCAGATGAAATTGAGACTTGTTGCTCAAGCTTCTTGGATTAATCCATTGTTCCAAATGGATCAATATGGTATATTAGAGACCCTCAAATCCTCCTTTGAGGTATTGGCTCATGTTTTGTCCCAAAAGTCAACTTAGGGGTGAATTAGGTCAAGAAACCCTAATTCCTGATTTTTGATGAATGCATCCCCTGAGGCAAAATTGACTTGATGATTGGGTTCATGAGGTCCCATGAAGTATATTAGGTTATGTTTTGGATCATTGGCTTGTGCCCAGATGAAAAATTTCCATTTGGAGGCCCTGGTCGACCAAAACCCTAACTTGGTGACACTGTCGATCTTTAGACTTAATCCACCTAGAAGGGAGCAGCCCTGTGCTTAATCCTTGAAGTGGGAGTCCTTTTGATCCATTGTGGACATGTTAGAGGCTAGACAAGTTAAAGATCATGTCATTCCTTGATTGATCTTTTGTCTAAGCACTCAGAGAGGGCTTTAAACCCTAATTTTGATTGTAGTGAATGCTCACCCATCTTTGGGGAGACTGATGAAGTATGATGGTTCCGCCATATTGTGATGATGATTTGCACAATGATGGGAAATCTTAGTGGTCAAAATTTGGGGTATGACAGATGCCCCTATTTAATCTTCTTGGACCCGAAGGTGTGAATGACGAAGGTATTCGGGCATTCGGGGTGCAAGAGGATTAAATATCGGAATACCCGAAATTTTGACGGCGTCTATGAATGGTAATTCACGCATTCATCTTCTTTCGCTAAGCAATGATGCTTAGAAAAGGTAAACTTCCCCTCGATCCTGGTCTTCAGCCAAGAAACTGGTCTCAGTTTCTGATTTAAACTTCCCCTCGATCCTGGTTTCCTACCAAGGAACTGGTCTTAGTTTCTGATGTAAACTTCCCCTCGATCCTGGTTTCCTACCAAGGAACTGGTCTTAGTTTCTGATGTAAACTTCCCCTCGATCCTGGTTTCCTACCAAGGAACTGGTCTTAGTTTCTTTCGTCAATAAACTTTATTGACAAAGGACGCTATTCGTAGCGGCTTTCCTTCAAACTTCTCGCCGAATTTTCCTGGGGAGATACCATTTGAGTGGAAAAAGTTTTGATGTCAGACTTGCTGGGGAACCCAGTCGTCTGAGTTGTAGAGGTGCACAAACTTCTCTGTTTGGAGACGCCATTTGTCGAATCTACTGGGGAAAACGAGTCTCTTGAGAGACTACATTCGTTCGGGGTCTTTACATCATACTTTTCTCGAAGATCTTCTCGGAGAAATGCCATATGATGTGATCCAATTTTGAGGTGCCGATGACCTTTTCATCAATGGGTTTTTTCGGAGAAAAGCTGCCATACTTCCGAATCTCCGATTTAGGAGGCTTTCTCTCGGGATTTTCTTTAATCCAGGAAAACAAGGATATCATCCTCATTGGCGAAGAGTGATGTTAACTGAGGGCTCTCTGGTCTTTCAGAGGTTCAAGTTATCAAAGTGGTCGAGGACCTAACTTCAATCCAGAAATAAAGTGGAGGAGAGAGATTGTTCAGACGTAACACTTCTTGACGAGGAAAGGGCTGACAACTCGATTGAGAAGACTTTTATCACTAGGGGACAAGACCGACTAGAGTGATAGTGATGCAATATGACTGTGAATGTAAATCAATAATGCATGATGCATGTATGTATATGCTGACAAAACTAATGCGACATACAAACTAAAAGATGAACACGACTGGATACTCGGCCATTGCAGGGCGAAGAAGTATCGCTGGTTCAGAATAACAATTCTGCCTTTCTTAGGAGAGATAGTCCCTGTTGGGAGCTATGTTGGTCGGGCTTAGGAGATGAGAACTCGGCCGAAGCGTGTCAGACGAAACAAGGTCTCTGACACATTTGATCCCTTCATTCAGGCGTACTGGCGTAGAAGGAGTACTTTAATTCCGTACTTTGAGGTTCGATTACTTCTGGAGAAGCGACCGTTGTTCTTCTGATGTTCAACAGCCAAAAGAAATTGTCGTCTTCATTAAAAAGCAGAAAAAGTTTTAACAAGTAAATTCATTTTTGTTTTATTTCAAGAATCGTTAATCATGTTAACAACGTCGTTCTGTAAAGCTAAAACAAATAAGAATTACAAACAAAAGCACAAGGGCTCAAATTTTATTGATAAAATGGAGATCAGCCAAACGCGTGATTCCATTGAGTATTTACAAAGTTAGAAAATGGTAATTTACAGGGAAAAGGGCTACGTTGAAACATAACGACCACTATCCTTCTACCAACCTTGAATTCGGGACATCCTGAGCTTCTGTCGAAGATGACCTTGACTGAAGTTTTCCTCCGATGGATGGTGTAACTGCTGCTGAGGGACCTGTCTCTGTTGAACATAGTTACGTGCCATTATCCCTAACTTTTGCCTGGATTGTACTGTGATGTTTCCAATCCACCGGGATGATTTTTTTTATTTTGTCTCTAAATTTTGCCTGGACCGCCCTTTCGGGTTTTCAATCCACCGAGATGTTTTTTTTTTTTAGTTTAGGTGAAGTATTTCTTGACTACATCAACATTCGTGGGGTAGGCAAATTCTTCTTCGTCCATGGTTGTGAGTCTCAAGGCGCCGCCTGAGAAAGCTTTTGTGACCACATATGGGCCATCATAATTTGGAGTCCATTTGCCCCAAGAATCAGTGAGAAATGACTGTATCTTCTTGAGCACAAGGTCTCCTTTCCTGAAGACGCGAGGTCGGACCTTTTTGTCAAACGCCCTCTTCATTCTCTGTTGATACAGCTGACCATGGCATAGTGTCGTGATTCGCTTCTCCTCGATCAGATTCAGTTCGTCGTGTCGACTTTGACACCATTCAGCTTCGGTGAGCTTAGCTTTCATCAATACTCGGATTGACGGGATCTCTACTTCTAATGGGAGCACTGCTTCCATGCCATACACTAGAGAGAAAGGGGTTGCCCCTGTTGAAGTGCGGACAGACGTGCGATAACCGTGAAGAGCAAAGGGTAGCATCTCGTGCCAGTCTTTGTAGGTTACAACCATCTTTTGAACGATCTTCTTGATGTTTTTATTGGTCGCTTCTATCGTTCCGTTCATCTTGGGTCGGTAGAGAGATGAGTTATGATGTTCAATCTTGAACTCTGCGCACAACTCCTTCATCATCTTGTTGTTTAAGTTAGATCCGTTGTCAGTAATGATCTCGCTTGGAACACCATAAAGGCAGATGATATTGTTTTTGATAAATCGGATCACCACTTGTCGGGTTACATTGGCGAATGACGTTGCTTCGACCCACTTGGTGAAATAGTCAATGGCTACCAGGATGAACCGATGTCCGTTTGAAGCCTTAGGTTCGATCAAGCCAATCATGTCGATTCCCCATATGGAAAAATACCACGGGGAAGAGAGAACTTTGAGATGCGATGGCGGTACATGAATTTTGTCAGAGTATATCTGACACTTGTGACACCTCCTCATGTACTTGTAGCAATCGGATTCCATGGTCAACCAGTAGTACCCTGCTCTTAGAATTTTTCTCGCCATTGTGTGTCCGTTGGCATGAGTGCCAAAGGATCCTTCATGAATTTCTTTCATCAGCATTTCTGCTTCTGGTTTGTCTACGCATCGGAGCAAGACCATGTCAAAATTTCTCTTATAGAGAGTGTCACTGCTCAGGAAGAAGTTTCCAGCCAATCTTCTGAGGGTTTTCTTGTCTTTTCTTAGTGCCCTAGGTGGGTACTCTTGTTTCTGAAGGAAGCATTTGATATCGTGATACCAAGGTCTGTCGTTTAGGACTGCTTCAATCGTGAAGATGAAAGCGGGCCGTTCAAGGCGCATTATGTCGATCTTAAGTAAGTCGTTCCATTGACCTACACTAATCATGGAAGAGAGAGTGGCTAATGCATCAGCCATGTGATTCTCCTCACGAGGGATATGATGAAACTCAACTTTGTTGAAGCAAGGTAGCAACCTCCTTGCGTAGTCTTTGTAAGGAATCAATCCTGATTGGTATGTGTTCCAATCTCCTTTTATCTGATTGATAACCAAGGTTGAATCGCCGTATACGTCCCAGTTTTTTATCCTTAAATCAATTGCTTCTTTGAGACCCATGATACAAGCTTCGTATTCGGCCTCGCTGTTCGTACATTTGAACGTAAGTCTGGCAGTGAAAGAAATGTGGGTACCCTTAGGGGTAACAATGATTGCCCCAATTCCGTTTCCATAATGATTAACTGCTCCGTCAAAGACAAGTCCCCATTGGGAACCTGGTTCTGGCCCTTCACTGGGTAACGGTTCATCGCAATCTTTCATTTTTAGATACATGACATCTTCGTCTGGGAAGTCAAACCCGATTGATTCTTGATCGTCAATCGGTTGATGAGCCAAATGATCGGCTAAAATACTTCCTTTAACAGCTTTCTGAGTGTGGTACTCTATGCCATATTCTGATAACAACATCTGCCAACGGGCAATCCTTCCCGTGAGAGCAGGTTTTTCGAAAACATACTTAATTGGATCCATTTTGGAGATTAACCAAGCAGTATGACGAATCATGTATTGGCGAAGACGTTTGGCTGCCCAAGCCAAAGTGCAACAAGTTTTCTCAAGCATCGTGTACCGAGTTTCGCAGTTGGTAAATTTCTTGCTCAAATAGTAAATGGCAGACTCTTTTCTTTTGGTTTCGTCTTGTTGGCCAAGTACACATCCCATTGAGTCCTCTAGGACTGTGAGGTAGATGATCAGTGGTCTTCCTTCCACTGGAGGTGATAGAATCGGAGGATTCAACAGATATTCCTTAATACTGTCAAAGGCAGTTTGGCAGTCTTCTGACCAAATGCAATCCTGGTTCTTTTTGAGTAATTTGAAAATCGGCGCACATGTGGCGGTCATGAGGAATATGAATCTGGAAATGTAGTTCAAACGTCCCAGGAATCCTCTGACTTGTTTTTCAGTTTTCGGAGAAGGCATTTCTTGAATGGCCTTGACCTTGTCAGGATCAACCTCAATTCCTTTCTGGCTGACAATGAACCCTAGTAATTTCCCTGAACGGACACCGAAGGTGCACTTGTTGGGATTCAAGCAGAGTTTGTACTTTCACAAACGCTCGAATAGTTTTGACATGTGGGTCACATGCTCCTCTTCTGTCTTAGATTTTGCAATCATATCATCGACATATACCTCGATCTCTTTGTGTATCATGTCATGAAAAAGAGTTGTCATGGCCCTTTGATAGGTTGCCCCGGCATTCTTTAAACCGAACGGCATCACCTTGTAACAAAAGGTACCCCATGGGGTAATGAACGAAGTTTTCTCCATGTCTTTTGGCGCCATTTTGATCTGATTATAACCCGAGAATCCATCCATGAAGGAGAAGACTTTGAACTTTACGGTACTGTCTACCAGAATGTCAATGTGTGGTAAAGGAAAGTCGTCCTTTGGACTAGCCTTGTTCAGATCCCTGTAATCAACACACATTCTGACCTTTCCGTCCTTTTTGGGAACAGGTACGATGTTGGCTAACCATTGAGGATATTCAGATGTAGCGAGGAAACCCGCGTCGATCTGTTTCTGTACCTCCTCTTTGATTTTGATGGCCATGTCCGGGTGAGTCCGTCTCAACCTTTGCTTTACTGGCAGACATTCCGATCTTAATGGTAAGTGATGTTCCACGATGCTGGTATCCAACCCTGGCATATCCTGATAGGATCAAGCGGATACATCGAAAAATTCTCTGAGAAGCTTTATCAAACCCTCTCTGGCAGTTGGACTGAGCAGTGCCCCAATCTTGATTTCTTTTCTCTCTTTTTCTGAACCCAAGTTTACCGTTTCCAACGGCTCTTTGTGAGGTTCAATGGACCTTTCCTCTTGTCTGAGTAGTTGGAAGATCTCTTCTGGAATTTCGTTGTTATTTTCTTCTTCAGCCTCGAATACCGGGAACTCAAAGTTGGGAGAAGGCATCGGATCTTATGTTTCAACGGGGTTTAAAACAAGCAATCTGCATGACGTGATGATTCGCGTTTAGAAGAGATATAGAAAAATGCAAGTGTGTGCAGTGTTTTATTTTTATTACTGCTTATTTTTATTATTGAGTTGTTTTTTAGGATTACCATTTTCTGAAAAACGAAAAGAGAAAACAGCAATAAATGCGGAAATTACAGAACGACGTTATTTTATTAATGAACAAGTCGATCCTTGAAACTACAGCCCTATAAAACAAAACTCTGTCGCTTTGGGCGAAGCGAAGAGGGATATTTATAGAAAGCGAGCCCTATCAAAACATCGGTTTCACCTGGGCAGGGTGAAAGGTTAAAAGATGGCAATTACTTTTACTGATGAACGACCTTCGGAACCTCGACGGCAACCCATTGGCGTCGAACTCCTCGGTGAATCACAAAGTCTGGCACCTTCCTTGATTTGTCTTCAGAAATGACGCTGATTTCTGGTGGAGCAGGATCATTGGAATCTGTCTCCCAGGAAAAATTGTCGTAGGAGAATTCCTCAGTTATATTTTGCATAGTATTTGTGCTCTCAGCTGTATCTCCCCATCTAGTAGGCTGGATATCTTCGAGCATGATACGAGAGCTTTCGGGAGCGGTGTACCTGACCATATAGTCGTATTTTCCACTCGGTTGTCCCAAGGTGTCCCAAACTTCTTTGGAAGTGGAGGAGTCATCTCTCTCGATGACGTTGACCTCGGGAAAAGCATAGTTGATGAATTCAAGTCCTACAAACGTTGCGAATTCATCTTCATGTTGAGTAGTTTCTGAATGACCTGAGTGTTGATCCTATGACATGGTGGGGACACAGGTATTCTGTTCAATGATGGTCAGCTGATTTTCATTGTTCGGCTGACTTTCTTGCCCTAAATCTCCTGGATAAGGTTGCCACATTGGCAGACCATCCATTGGTCCATAGTAGTTGTAGTCAAAATTGTCTTTCATCAGAGTGTCTTCCTCTAATGAATTCGGCGGAGCACGACATCCTTCCGGATCACAATCTCCATATATCATTTTGACATCTGACCGTGGTATAAATCTCGGATTCTGTGCGGGTTAGCAAAATGGCGTAGGCACCTCTTCCCGAGACATATAACTGTCCTCGTTAAGGTAGGACTTCCATTCTTCATCTGTGTCAGAGGGATCTTCCTCATTGATAGCATGTACTGCTTGAGACACTGGGTGAAGAAAACCTCCACTGTGGAAGAAGTTTTGAAGGGGATGAAGACTTTCATCGTTAGCAACTGTCCGGGTATAGGTTGTAGAAAAACCAAGACCCTTCTTTATTGTATTGCTAGTATGAATGACAAGTTGTCCTTATCCTGTCGTATCGGTACTCTCGACTGCTTTGATAGCATCATTGTATAAAGAAATGGAAGTTCCTTCTTTGAACTGATTGTTCTTGCCCACCGACAGTGCTTGGAACTGAGTTCCAATAACCTCCTCGGGTTCTATACCAGCAGATTATGACAAGTTACTCACCAGCAAGGCCTGCTCCCCGCAGACTGTGATGAGTTGGCCGTTCTGGACAAACTTTAGCTTTTGGTGGAGGGTTGAGGTGACCGCCCCAGCCTGATGTATCCAAGGTCTTCCTAATAAATAATTGTACGTTGCCCGGATGTCCATGACCTGGAAAGTGTGAGGACCGATAGTTATGGGAAGATCAACTTCGCCGATAACTGTTTTTCTGGATCCGTCGAACGCTTTGACGACGACCTCGCTGATTCTCATCGGAGGGCCTTTGAATGATAATTACATCAAAGTGGACTTCGGCATAACATTCAGGGCTGACCTTGTGTCTACCAGTACGTTGGCTAAAGCATCGTCCTGGCAGTTAACTGTGATATTGAGTGCCATGTTATGACGACGACCCTCTTCAGGTAATTCCTCATCACTAAATCCCAAATTGTTGCAGGAAGTGATGTTAGAGACAATACTATCGAACTGTCTAATTGTTACATCCTGTTCCACAAAGGTTCACTCCAAGACTTTCTGTAGAGCCTCCATGTGCGCTTCTGAACTGAGTAACAGTGATAATACCAAGATCTTTGAAGGAGTTTGTAACAGTTGATCAACAATGTTGTATTCACTCCTTTGGATGAGCTTCAGCATCTCATCATTATTTTTCGAAAGGTCGGGATTACTGGATTGACCGACTGGTAGATCAGGAGTTTCCGTCTGAAGTTCCTTTTCTTTGTTAGCTTCCCTAACCCCTCGGTTAAAGATTCTACCACTCCATGTTACTCGACTGATGTCTGTAATATTCACAACGGAGGGTAATGGAATTTCCTTTCCATTTTCAACTATCGTAGCACCGTATTTGTAAGGGATTGCCTTAGCTGATTCATACGGTAATGGTCCCGGCAGATAGATGACTACGGGAGTCCTCTGATTTTTCTGACCATCATATGTAATCTCGATCCGTTCCCGGTTAGGAACTTTAGATTTGTCAAGTAGAGGGATAATGACAAAAACATCCCTGGTCCTATGATGACCAGAGATCGTGACAACATCCTCAACTTGATCGTCAAGGTAGTTCGGCGTCCAGTTGATAGGTCCAGAACCCGGATATGGGTGAATCACTCCACGATCCACCTGACCCTAAAGAGCTGCTCTCACAAGGTAACACCCTTGGTTACTTTCTAAACAGACACTACAACGGTCATAATTGTGTGGTGGCACCTGGCCACGCCCACTTTGAATACAATGTAACCTCACTAGGTTAGCTTCCACAGATCGGACATCCTGACTCTGACACCGAGTGGGGTTTCTGTTATTGATACTAATTTGCTGAGTATCTTCATCCATATAAATTGGCATCCACCAGTGATTTAACAAGTGCTGAAGTGCCTCCTGGACAAGGGTACAACCTCGATCATTTTCGCAACCCGCTTTACAGCTTTGATAGTCGTGTGATATTAAGAATCTGAGTCAGACCTGCTCAGCATGTAACTCTACCAGGTTGGTATTCATCACGCGAATATCGAAGATCTGAACCATATTAATCTGATAGGGATTCCTATCATGGTAGTCTTGGATCCATCCAAGATCCATCTGATGCCGGAGGGCCTCCTGCATGAAAGAGCATCCATGTTTGTTTACCGAGCAAGTCAGACAGGAACTATAATCGTGCCGCGACAGATTATGATACTGGCTTTGCCTTGAGTGCATCGCCACCAGGTTGGCATTCATCGCACGGATATCGTGGTTCTGAATGATGTTAGAATTCGTGTAGACCATGTTATCTCCATGAACTCGGTGCTCTTGGATCCATCCGAGATCCATCTGTTCCTGTAGAGCTGGTTGCACCACAGAACATCCCTGATTATTTTTAGAGCAGACATCACATTGATGATAATTATGAGGTGGCACATGGCCATATCCCATCTGTCTACAATGCATCTTGACCAGATTGGTCTTTAACAAGAGTACATCGTGAATTTGATAGACATTGTTAAATTCTTTCTCAATCAGGTTGACTGCAGCTTTCTCATTTTGAGGCAGCGGGTTTATGAGAACATTGGGATTCGTATCTTTGAAAGATAAGAGCCCGCTCCTAACAAGCTTTTGCACGTCGGACTTGAAATTGAGACAAGTCTCTATGTTATGCCTTGATCCTCCTTGGTGGTAAGGACAAGTTTGATCCACCTTAAACCAGAAAGGCAGATTTTTCGGTACTGTAAGAGGAGACTTAGTATGGATGTGCCCCTTAGCCAGTAGTAATGGAAACAGCTCTGCGTACGACACGGGTATAGGACCAAATCCTGGTGGTCGTGTTGTACGGTTATTTTTATATGGAGGATGAGCCTGCTGAAGAGGCTGTTGTGTCCTTTGTTGATCAGGTTGGCTCTGCGCAACCTGAGGTTGATACGTAGGCGCGGTGCTGATAGCAGGAGTTACAGATGCTACTGGTTGGTACCGTCGCCTTTGCTTTCCGAGAGAGATATTCCCAATATCTTGCTCTTTTTTCTTAGGGAGAGCACTACCGTATTTTTTAGTACCGTTCGTCAATCCAGTGTATTTTACCAAACGTCCTTCTCGGACGGCTTCCTCAAGACGTACGCCAATGCCCACCATCTCGGTGAAATCACTGGGTGCACTGGCAACCATTCGGTCATAGTAAAATGAGCTTAAGGTTTTTAAGAAGATTTTTGTCATCTCTTTTTCCTCAAGAGGTGGACAAATTTGAGCGGTAATTTCACGCCACCTTTGAGCATACTCCTTAAGGGTTTCCTTGTCCTTTTGCGACATCGATCTGAGTTGATCTCTGTCGAGTGCCATGTCCAAATTGTATTTGTATTGTTGGACGAAGGCAGTGCCAAGATCTCTGAATGTGTTGATCGTGGCATGGTTTAAACCCATGTACCATTTGAGTGCGGCACCGGTTAAACTATCCTGGAAGTAGTGAATCAGTAGGTCCTGATTCTCCGTCTGAGCTGACATCCGCCGAGCGTACATCACCAGATGGCTTTGAGGGCAAGAGTTACCCTTGTATTTTTCAAAGTCGGGCACTTGAAATTTGTGCGGAACTTTCACATTTGGGACCAAGCAGAGGTCTGCGGCGTCTTTTCCAAATAAATCCTGATCGCGAATGGCTTGCAGCTCCTTCTGCATTTCCAGAAACTGCTCCTGGAATTCATCCATTCTGTCGAACAAAGTTTCCTTTTTACCAGAAGGTATCGGTGGAATCTGTCCTTCCGGGACAGTGTGCACCACAGGGGGTGGTACCATGACTACGGCAGCAAATCTTGGCGTTTCCCGAAGTTTATAACCTTCAGGAGTCTTCAGTATGCCCCTGGCATCTTCGCTTTCCCGAAGTTTGTAACCTTCAGGCCCAACGGCTTCTGTTATGATTCCCTGATCTTCAGTGATCGGCGGAACATATCCTTCTGGGATATAGTTAATAGGCATGTCCCAGGGACGATCTTTCAGCATCTGATACCTAGGATCATACTTCTCCACTATGGGCGTTGAGGTGATCTCTGAGATCACAGTCTTTTGTAGCTGAGCTTCTTCCATGGCTTGCATGTCATTACGAAGCTTTCTCATATCCTCTCTCAAAGCGTCGATCTCTTCTTTCAACTCTCTGTTTCTTCCTCAAGATCATCCATCTTTTTCTGACGATTGGCCCGAGTATTGTACCAATGAGACAGTTTGACTCTAGAATCGAGACACAAACGTGAGATTCGTAGGTAAGAAGAATACGCGATGTGAGAATGATGAATGCAATGATTATATTAATTATTTTTTAGTTTAATCAAAATAAACTTCGACAATTAGATTGCAAATATCAAACAGTGGGGAAACCCCTTTTTATTGAATTCAAAGGATTACAGAAATGGAAATACAGTAGATTACAAGGTGCAGAAACAGAAACCTAAGCTAATGGGTCCCGAGTCCTCTCTGAAAAGAAATCGGGTGCTGACTCCGGTACTTTCCTTTTCTTTGACTGGGGCTCATGGGCCGTTGTCGGGTTGTCATTCCTTTGCCAGGTGAAAGGAGTGAGCAAATTCCTTTGGTCATCTTGATTCTCTACAGCATGTTGCTCCAAAATTTCAATCAGAGCATCATTTTCTTTTAGTAATTGTTGTATTTTGATGCACTCTATGTCGAGGGTGCGGTAGTTGTTCTTCCAAGACCTTCTCTCCTTTTGAACTTTATTGAGAGTAACCTGAAGCTTTTCAGTTTCCGTCATGAAATACATGACAGATTCCCTCGGCGGAAGAATTCCGTAATGAGGATAAGGCATTTTTAGCTTGAGAGCTCTAGTTTGTACCCAATGGAGATAAGGCTCCACTGAGACACAGTCCGGTTTTCCTAGAGACTCTTGTCCTTTCTTATGAACGTGTTTCCAAGCGTGCACTATTTCCATCTTTAGTGCTCTGTCGTTTTCTCCTTCCTTGAAGAAAAGACCTTATAGATGAACACCCCGTGGGACGTGTCTCATCGGGTATCCAAACTGACGGCGAACCAACACCGGATGATAGTTGATTCCTCCTTTAGTTCCTATGAGGGGTACGTTGGGGAAGTTTCCACAATGATCAATGATTCTGATTCCATCATAGATCCTATTACACCAATCTATATCAGAGTTGGTAAGAGACATGATCTTCTGCGACCAACGTAAGGCACTCTTGCAATCCCAAAAAGCAGCAGACTTGGGCAAGTGGGAGATAAACCATTTGTAAAGCAAAGGTACACAACATGTGATCTCCCCTCCGCTGTACAAATTTCCCAAATGTACAGAATGATACGCATCTGCGAGCAAAGTCGGCACAGGGTTTCCAATGAGAAAAACCTTAATGGAGTTGATATCGACGAAGTTATTGATGTTGGGAAACAAAAATAACCCGTAGGTGAGCAAGACAAAGACGCTTTCCAAAGCAGTCACGTTTCCTATACTGGCAAAATACAGGGCCTTCTTTGTCAAGAACGGGGCTGGCAAACCTTGGATGCCACCCTTAATGGTCATGTGAGTCCTGACCTCAGACTCGTCCAAATGAATTGCTCTTGCAATGGTCTGATTCTTTGGAATTTCTTCCAGTCCAGAAAATGGAGCTCGATCAGTAATGTGTGAATCGATCAGATGAGAATACTCCTCCAGCGTTGGTGTGAGCTGGTAATCCGGGAATGTGAAATAGTGATAAACTGGATCATAAAACTGAATGAGCGTGTCCATGATTCCCTCAATCACATGGACTCTTAACAGTGGTAGCAGACCTCCGTGTTTGGCTCTGAAAGCCTCTTGGTTTGTGATCATCCCTGCTAACCTTCTCAAATCCTCTAGCTTTGGAACCTTGAAGGTATACCTATGGGTTCTCCTTCTACCGAAATCCATTAGCGCAATCCTTTTCTCTAATATTTGCAATCACAGTCTTAGTTTAATTTGAAAAACAGAGAGACTAGAAGAGAAATTTTTTTTTAATGTTTTAATGTTTTTTATATGAATGCATGAATGCAGCACACAAAAACATAGGAAAAACATGGGGTCAAAGGGTCGTTGTCATGAAGTCAAGGCTCTACCCATCCCCAAAGGTTTATACTAGGGTGATTTTTGTACCTGTACTCATTATCATCAGCTCCTCCCAGGAAAGCAAAACAACAAGCGGGTCGTCAGCGAGTTGTAGAGCGATCTTAGAGTAAGTGCCATTCATTGAGAATAGATCACCAACCTCAAATGAGGGTAGTATCGCGTAACAACTATTCTCGATAGTTTCCGCACTACAAAAGGGTTTGGCTCCTCAGCTTCTCAGACATCACAATCGGCCCATTGTCTAGGTGAGAGAATGGGTTGCATTGGTCAGCCTCCACTGAGGTTGATGGTTGACCTCGTCGCCATCACTTATCTTAAGTGTATACTCAATCTTTCCACATGCGGCATCACACGCATTCCCATTAGCAGAAAAATAAACACGTATAGCAATTAGGAAAAGCAGTATATATATTTGTCATAATCATCCTAGACCTTTAAAGCTATGAATCCTAAGTTCCTGACAGAAAATGGGCTCCTCGGCGGAATTACCATCTTGTGGTTTCATTCCAAATTAACGGAGTTTTGACCTAAGATCCTAATGACGTCAAGGTTTCTACCTAGGGGACAAAAAAGAGAACAAGATCCCTAAAGAGACCTGTCTTCACCCCAACAGAGTCGCCATTTTTCTGTAGCAATTAATTTTTGGATGTGGTTGTGAAGCACGATCGCTCTGGTACTACAGCTCGATTCATTTTTTATCCTATTAAAGTTGATGAAGGAAGGGAAATAGATGTCTCTAACAAACCCTGCTTGCATACAGAGGTTAAACAGTCAAAACTGTTGGTTTACAGATGCTACAAAGATTCGGGGTTTCTCCTAGGTTATTTTGTTGACAATGGGTGCTTTAGGCTATCGGTCAGGATGTTAGGACGAATGTATGAGAGTGTGGGATTTTGGGTTTTTGTTTAGTGTGCTCGCTAAGATTTTTTCTTTCAATCTTAGGCCTACGTATTCCCGTTTACCGAAATAGGGAAATCAGAGCGATCGTAGTTCCTCCTGTTCTATGGGAGGAAATAGTTGTTTTGGTATCTTGTTCAAAGCCCAAGACGTAAAGCTAGAGAGTCTATTTGTATCTTGTTCAAAGCCTAAGATGTGAAGCTGAAAGTAGTTTGTATCTTGTTCAAAGCCTAAGAGAAGACTGTATCTGGTGATCCTATTGGGGATCTAGTTGTCTATTTCTATGAATAAACGAAACGGCGTCACCTAGTTCTAGACGTAGTTGCCGGGGAAACACGAAATATCTATACTATTATTACATAGTTGATATGAGTTTATGAAAGAAGACTTACAGCAAAACAGCCCCACAATACAGTTATATGTATATGAAAGCAGTAAATGAAAGCGTATAAACACTTACTCGGTTGTAGAGCTTCCATGTTGTTTGGTTAGTTGTTCAACAAAGAAAGATTGAAAACAACAGTATATTCAAAATCAAAGGAGAAAGTGCTTTGAAAATGAAAGATTTGGGGCTTACAGCTCAAGGAGAGGCCCAGGGTTTTATCAGTGAGCGCACTGTTTGAATTTGTACAGAGGGACTTATACAAGTGACTGAGGCCCAAAAGGTTTTCTGTACAAAGGGATTGGGTCTTACACTCTAATAGAGGCCCAAAAGGTTTAAAGAAAAAGAGTGGGGCTTATAACACGAGGGTAGGCCCAGTTTGACTTTTCGTTTAAAAATGGCGATCACGCCGAGGTTTTCTTTTAACGCAGAGGGGCTTATACAATATCTGAAGCCCACAATGTTTTGGTCAAAAAAAGGATTGGGTCTTACACTCTATTAGAGGCCCAAAAGTTTTGAATGGGTCTTATAGCTCAAGGAGAGGCCCAAAAGTTTTGAATGGGTCTTATAGCTCGAGGAGAGGCGCAGATGGTTTATTTTTAAACTGGCGACGATCGTGCCGAATTTAAAAATGTACAGGGGGACTTATACAATAAGTGAGGCCCAAAATATTTCTGTACAAGTGGGTTGGGTCTTACACTCTAATAGAGGCCCAAAAGTTTTGAATGGGTCTTATAGCTCAAGGAGAGGCCCAGAAAGTTTGTTTTTGAAAAGGCGACGATCGCGCCATTTGTTTTTGACAGTATCGGGACTTATACAATATACTGAGGCCCAAAAATGATTTGGTCAAAAAAATGATTGGGTCTTACACTCTATTAGAGGCCTAAAGAGTTTTGAAAATGATTTATGAGGGTTGAATTAATCCAAAAACCCTAATTTTTTTTCAAAAATGTGTTTTAATTGAATAAAAATTCAATTAAAATGATCAAAATTGTTTAACATAGGAAAAACAAATTGTGATCTTGGATTAATGCTTCAAAAATTAAGTATTGACCTAAAAAATAATTAGAAAGCATTAAAAGTTGCAAAATCAAGGTGGAAAAAATATTTTAAATGTTAAAAACAATTAAAACATTAATTCTTTGCAAAAATATCAATTATATAAAATAAATAATATTTTTGGTATTTTTGGGGGAAATAAAATATTTTAACATTTTTGTGAATTATTAAAAAAAGATTCAACTCAAAATCATTAAAACTCAGAGAGAAATTAATTTTTGAATCAATTAAATAAAATCACAAAATTCAAATATTCAAATTTTGAAAAAATGGCGCCAAGAACACCCAAGAACACGCGCGTGTTCTGGGCTTGCCCAGATTTGTATTTTCTCTCCAATCTCACTGAATACTTGATTATATCATGTAATCCACATACCAATCAACTCGTTTCAACCTCACGATCATGTCTATGACAATTAATTTCATTTAAATAAAACATATAACAAGAAATCATGAAAAATCCTCAAGAACCCTAATTTCTGCATGATGGCTAGGATTTTTGATACACGATTCAAACAATGCAATTAATTGAGGGGAAACATTCCATGCATGATTATGAACATATGGTCAAATTATTGTGCGGCAAAAGTTGCATGGATCATAGAGTTAGAAGAGCTCATGCTTACCACTTGCAGCTGGTGATCGTGATTTGTGTTGGAGGTGTTACAGCTAGGTTCCAATGATCTGGATAGCTTCCCTAGGTGCCATGGAGTGTGTATGAATGATTGGAATGGATTGAAATGGTTTGGAGCTGAAGATGGTACCTCAACTGCAAAACTGTCAAGAACTTGAGCAACTGGCTGGTGATTTTGTGAAATCTGTGTTCCAGATGTTATGTGAATGTTTGGATCACTTCTATATGATGTATGTGAGGTGTGTGAGTGATTGGTTTGATTGGAAAAGCTCCCAAACTCAAAACCCGATAGTGACTTGCTTTGGAAGGCAAAATTGGAGTGAAAGAAGGGATTTTGAGGAAAGCATCTGTTTGATGGCTTTGATGTACTCAAACTGATCACAATTGAGCTCTATTTATAGTAGAGCAAGTTTGTTTTAGGATCCACAGTGAATGGCAACTGCAGCAGAGGTTTGGCCAATGTTGTCCAATGGAAATCCAAGTCTCCTCTAGCCATTGACAATGGCTAGAGGTTAGGGCACAAGGTTGTGGTTCCCTTGGTCTTGGATAAGTCTTGACTGAATTCAGTTGAGAATGGCTCATTCCATGCCACCTTGATGCTTCCATTGAATGCTCTAATCCAAAATTGGAGTCTTGTCCCTATTTTGGCAATTCTAGGTTCAACATGTTATTTCTTGTTCCAAAGACTTTGGAGGCTTGGCTCAGTGATTGTCCCCTTTAGATTCAATCCTCAGAGGTGTCCAAGTGGATAGGAGCATTTGGATTTGGCTGATTTTGGCAAATCGACCAAAAATGCAAAATCTGCCTTGCCTTGACAGATTTCAACAAGGCAACTTGCCAATGTTATATCTCATGGCTCAAGTTGAATTTGGTATTGTTCTTGGTCATTTTGGAAAGCCCTTACATCATACAACAACTGTTTGAACATGTTTGGTTTTGATCTCTTTTGAATCCAAGTGAAAAATCCCCCTACATTTGGCAAAAAGTAGGGTAAAATTTGACTTAGTGAAATTTTCACTAAGTGTTGGAACAAAGTGACTTTTCTTGATTTTGATCACTCCATAACTCAAAATCCATGAGGAATTTGAACATAGGTCAGTATGAAGCTTTTGTAGAGGGCAATGAGATCCACAAATCAAGCTTTGAATGGGGAACAATGGCCTTGTGGTTTAGGAGTTATGGTCCTCCAAAGTTGGCACATTAGTGTCACTTTTTCCATAACTTAGAAATTTTTCTAAGTTTTTATGGTTACCCCTTTTACAAGTTATCCCACTTTCTTTGATTTTTATTGATGAATGATGATTCAAATCATACATTAACATCATTTTAGGGTTAAAAATCCATTTTGGTGAAAAATCTCAAAAAGTCAAAGTTGACTTTTGTGCACAGTGACTTTTTATCAGATGAATTCCAAACTGTGCCATTCTTCATGAAATCATGTCCTTGACCTAAATCAAACTTGATGGAGATGTTCCATGGGTGTCATAGGGTATATTGAATTATATTTTAGTGTTTGGGAGCATGTCCTGGTCAAAAGTCAAAGTTACAATTGACTTTTCCCGCGAAACCCTAATTGTGGTGCAGATGAAATTGAGACTTGTTGTTCAAGCTTCTTGGATTAATCCATTGTTCCAAATGGATCAATATGGTATATTAGAGACCCTCAAATCCTCCTTTGAGGTCTTGGCTCATGTTTTGTCCCAAAAGTCAACTTAGGGGTGAATTAGGTCAAGAAACCCTAATTCCTGATTTTTGATGAATGCATCCCCTGAGGCAAAATTGACTTGATGATTGGGTCCATGAGGTCCCATGAAGTATATTAGGTTATGTTTTGGATCATTGGCTTGTGCCTAGATGAAAATTTTCCATTTGGAGGCCCTGGTCGACCAAAACCCTAACTTGGTGACACTGTCGATCTTGAGACTTAATCCACCTAGAAGGGAGCAGCCCTGTGCTTAATCCTTGAAGTGAGAGTTCTTTTGATCCATTGTGGACATGTTAGAGGCTAGAAAAGTTAAAGATCATGTCATTCCTTGATTGATCCTTTGTCTAAGCACTCAGAGAGGGCTTGAAACCCTAATTTTGATTGTAGTGAATGCTCACCCATCTTTGGGGAGACTGATAAAGTATGATGGTTCCTCCATATTGTGATGATGATTTGCACAATGATGGGAAATCTTAGTGGTCAAAATTTGGGGTATGACAGTATGGCAGGAGGTGTAGGAAACCTCTATGTTGGTATGAGTCGGGTGAAAGTGATGTGATTGAACTTGAGATTGTCCAACAGACTACAGAGAAAATCAAAGTGATTTAAGAGAAGATGAGAGCTTCTCAGAGTCGACAAAAGAGTTATCATGATAAACGAAGTAAAGCACTTGAGTTCCAGGAGGGAGATCATGTATTTTTTAGGATTACTCCAGTAATTGTTGTTGGTCGAGCTTTGAAATCTCAAAAGTTTACTCCGCGTTTCATCGGTCTGTACCAGATTATATAGAAGATATGAAAAGTGGCCTACCAAATTGCCTTTCCACCATCGCTTGTTAATCTTCATGATGTGTTTCATGTGTCTCAGTTGAGGAGATACATTCTGGATCCGTCTCATGTGATCCAAGTGGATGATGTGCATGTGAGAGATAACCTGACTATTGAGGCATCACCCATGCGGATAGAGGATCGGGAAGTGAATCAGTTGCATGGTAAAAAGATTAACTTGGTGAAGGTAGCTTAAGGAGGACCAAAAGGTGGCTTAACGTACACACAACTAAACCATTTGAACCATATTTTCATCTCCATTAACGAAACAAAACACACACCCATCATAATCATTATTGGCTTAACATACAAAGCCATTCAAATCGTATTTGGCTTAATGTGGAAAAAAACACCATCATAAGCATTCTTGTCTTATCTCAATTAACGAAATGAAAAATACAAGAAATGTACGAAATAAAGACGAAGAATCTTACATGAATTGAAGCATTGTTGGCTTTTACGTATTCATCATGCTAATAATTAGGGGTTGCAAAACGGGTCATGGTCCACCGGGCTATTCTATGCACCCGCTAAAAATGGTGGGTTGGGTTGGGATTTTGGACCAGCCTATCCGTCGTAACCCGCCCCGCGTACCTGTTGGGCAGGTTCGCGGGCCACGACCCGTTTTTCCACCCCTAGTTTCAATCTGTCATTCACCTAAAAATTCTATAGCATCAATGCAATGATATAGTTAGGTTGATAAATTAAATTTGTCACGTCAAAAGAAATCATTATTTATGTTATCCATATAGTATAAGATATTTGATGATGCATTTTAAATACTCAATAATGAAACCAGTAGAGACAAGATAAAAATCTTACTCAATGATGTGTTACAATAATGATGTGGTGACTCAATATTGTAGATATATTTTTGTGTGTGGCCACATTGTTCATGCTGCGTAGAAATTAACAATCAACATGCATCTTACTCGACAACTACTAGGCAATCACAGATCCAACTAATTGGTTACTATAGATAAACAAATATTATAATGCAAAAGCATTCTTGGTTCTTAGTGTTCTTTTTTAGCTCGTGTCGTGGAGAATTTGTGAGAGAAATTGATGTTGGGATTTTTTTAGAGAAGAATAAGAATCTAGGGCAAGGTTTGATTCAGGGTTGAATTTGGTTTGAAATTTTGCTTGAATCTACTCTTGAGAGTTTATGAGATGAAATTTTGAGATGATGGATATTGGGGGCGACGTATTCGAATGAGAGATAGATAGATAGATAGATAGATAGATAGATAGATAGATAGATAGATAGATAGATAGATAGATAGATAGATAGATAGATAGACAGACAGATAGATAGATAGATAGATGGAAAGAGAGAGGGAGAGAGAGAGAGAGAGAGAGAGAGATGCTGAAAAAATTAGGTCCGGGCTTTAAATACTAGGCAAAAATGCAGTCTCGTAATCAATTACGACTTCGGCCAGTTTTACAAAAAATTAAGATTTGGCAAGATTTTTGAACTCGTAATCGATTACAAGCTTTTCAAATGGATTACAACCCAAAATATTTTAATTATTTTATTTTGAATGCAATTTTTAGATTAAATGCACATAGAAAAACACATGCAACATTTATGCAAGACATATATCACATAGAAACATATACAAAAAAAAAAGAGTAAAAGGATATGTACCTTGTCATGATTAGAATAATGGTTTGCTTAAGATATCATTTTCATAAGGGATTCTCATTTCGATTCTTATTTTAAAGAAAGGTTATTTGACCAAAGGCTTTGTAAAAATGTCGACCAATTGATCATGAGTATCAATATATGTAGTTTCAACATCTCCTTTAAGAACATCCTCTCTTAAGTAGTAATGTCTGATATCTACGTGATTTGTTCGCGAATGCATAACTGGTGGATTTTTGTTAAATTTATAGAACTTGTCTTGTCACGTCTTAGGGGAATTCACCCTAGTTTTAAGCCATAATCAATTAACTATTGTTTTAACCAAAGTACTTGCGCACAACAACTTCAAACAACTATATATTCTGCTTCGACAGTACTTAGGGCAATATATGCTTGATTTTGCAAGTCCAAGAGTGTTGCACCCCAAATTTTACCCTCAGATTCGTCTGGTCATTTTCATATCATTTTAAGTCGGCCATTTTTCGTATTTTTTTTGTTAATATTTCCTGGATCATTAACCTTGCATTTTCAATCACTTTATCATTCCATTTAGATCATTATTTTAGTTTATAATTTTATTTTGGCTCATATCTAACTTAGCTTGTCTTCAACTATAATTTTTTTAGTTTAACTATAATTTCAATAGCCTTTTTAGTTTAGTTTAATTAAATCCTCTATTTTTTTAGTTTAATTTTAATTTAACATTTAACATTAATTTAAATAGTTTTAGTTAATTATATTTTATTTAGAATTTATTGCTATCACTACTTTCAAATTATTAGAGTAGTTCAGATTTTATTTTTCATTAATAGTCTCATTATTTCTATTTTTGTATTATTATTAAGTTATTATTATAATTGTTGTTATTTTCATTTTATTATTATTACTATTTCTTTTTTATTATTTCAAACTTAATCCACCTTTCTCCCACTTTTACTGCTGATTTTGCACCATCGGTTCCAACACCTTCTTGCCGTGTAAATAAAGTTTTCAAGTACCACTACTTTTGTACTCGCCAAAGAGTATACACTAGTCAAACAAAAATACCATTGTACAAGGCCTGATACATCCAAGCTCCTTATCCATTACCCATCTTTTTCGACTGACAGTGGTGTCAAAACAAGTCACCATAGGTGAGTGAGGCTTCATTGGGCTCAAGAAAGTCAGAACCAAAACCATGTACATGAGATCTTTAGTTTTTTTCCGAAAAACAAAAAGCCAATATCCACCATACCTTCAAGAAAAGAACCCGACAGTTGGCTATAAAGAAAGACCCATTCTCTTTCATGAGGAACAAGGAGGACAGCTGAGAATACAAAAAAAAACCACCATGTTAACATTACTGTACCATCAGAGCTTACACTCTCACTTCAACAACAACACCATCGACACAGAAAAACAACAACACATCCCTTTACTGGGACTGACCCTCTCAAGGGAACCATAACATTCCATTGGCACTGGAACTAGTTGATGCTTCCATATTAAACTTTGCTTGCGACCTTTCTCTTTACCCAACCATAACTCAATCTTTCCCCTTCATCTCCAACTACAGCAGTAACACTAATTTGTGTTTCAAACTCATCACAAACATCATAAGCCTCCACGCAAAATCTGTTAAAACCAGATACTCAACCTTTTCTCATAAACCTTCAACCTTCTTCCGCATCAAACCACAACAAACGAACCTGTTCATCATCCGTCTTCTCTGTTAACTCACAACAACGACTGAAAACCTTTCCTCTGTCTCAAAACTCTTCAACAAACTCTTCACAAACCATAAACAAAACCAACAATCACCTTCATAAACCATCTTCAATCCTCACTTTCAAGCAACACAAATCAACCAAACTCTTACAGCTTGCAACAACACAAGTGTGGAAACAGAATTCTGTTTCTTCAATTTCAACTCAATCCTTACCACCTTCTCAAACCTACTCGGCCTCCTTAACCTTCAAACTCCAAACCGTCCTCATAACAACCTTCAAAACCCTCTTCAATAACCATTATCACACACATATCAAATAACTCTCCATTTCCTTCATCGTTCAACAACCCAACAACCCAAACCCTAACTCTTTTAATCAAGTCGCAGACAGAATAGGGAGAGGATGAGAGAACGAGAGTGAAATCAACAGAACAAACTTCCGAAACAAGTCAAACCTGAGATCGAAGCTTAGTGAGAGCTTGAAACGAGTGAACTAAATCGTGTAAGGGAAGGTTGAGACAAAGCTCTTTTCTTCAGGATTCGTTTCCAAACACAGATCTGTTTTCCTTTGCACCGTCAAATCGTTGTCGTGATGATGAAGGAGATCCCTTTTTCTTCTTCTTCTCAACGTGACTTTAAGCTGCCGATTTGCTTTAAACCATACCAGCTCTTACTTTATCACTTTGGAAACCGTATTTTTGCGGTTCATGCTAGGTGGGTGGGTCGTGAGGCCTTGATGTTTCATATGAGCCCCCTTCGTTTCAAATGCCCCCTTTTCTGTTTTTAAAAAAAAAAAGGGAAACGTGTTGTTGTTGGGCTTAAAGCCCATAGCGGTTTTTTTTCAGTACAAAACCTTATCCAGCAGCGCACTACCCCCCCCCCCCCCCTCTCTTAGTTTTAATTTGTTTTGTTTTAGTTTTAAAATCACAATTTCTAGCATCTTATTGTTAATTCCATTATCTCTTTTTTTATGTCTTAATATTAAGCTTTATATTAATTTGGTTTTTATTTCCATTTCAATTCCATTATCTTTATTTTTGGGCCTATGATATTAAAAAGCCACGGTTTTATTAATTTACTTCACTAAGAAATCGTGATGACTATGAGGCCGTTTTTTGTTTATTTTATCGGTCAATGAAAATCTAATTAAAAGGTATTCGATTTATCGATCTAAAATCCTTATTTAGATGAGACCGACTTTATTTTCACTTTGAGCCCATTTTCTTTATTTCTTGAGCCGATGATATTACAGAAATCACGACTTAGTCGATTTATCAAATTACTAAAAGTCGTGATATGTATGAGGCCACCTTCATTATTTTATCGGTCGATGAAAGTCGAATATCGTGGATTATCGGTTTCTCGATTAAATCATGATTAAGACGAGACCGACTTTATTTCTACTTCATTCTGTATTTTCTTACATTATTTCTACTTCATTCTACTTCAGTCAATATATATATCTTGATTTATTCTTTATGTCGATTATTATCCTTGTTAATATTATCATTGTTCATATTTATATCTTGTGTATATTGTTCATTTTATTTGTTCATTTAAAATACACTAATAAATATCGAAACCCTAAAAAACTCAATTGACCGGACTGTGGTTACTATTGTGTTTTGGACTGAGGACTTAGATTTAGGACCCTTTGCTCTATGCTCTTGGAGTGGAGGTTTTGACTCTTGATCTTGGCTTGCCAGTGGCCCATCAGTGGGAAGTGTTTATGCACTATTCTGGTTAGATCTTTCTATCTCTTGCTATTTACATTGAAGCATTCATTTACTTTTGCTTGATGTCTGCTTTTCTTGATACTTATATATATGTTTGCTTGACATTGTTTCATAGCATGTTAGCATGATAAACATGATACTATGTGGTTACCGTCATTCTTTGATTTATTATCATTTGATTTTGATGTTTTGATTATTACCATGTTCATATTACTTTGTTCATACTATCTTGATTATACTTTTGTTTATATTCATACTGTATATATCATATTCATGCTTGATTCTTGACCCTCCTTCCAAAGGAAAGATCTTTACTTTGACTCCTAAGTCACAAACCTTTCCCATTTCATCCTTGGCCTCATAAGAGTCGTTTCCCTCATAGTTTAGTAATAGGATGGAGTTATCATGAACTCCATGTGATTCTCACTATCATGAGAACTCACTTTACCTTTTACTCCGACTTACAGAGTTATCATGCACTCTGTGTGGTTCTCACTATCATGAGAATTCACTTTCTCCCTTCATAACGTAGACTTTGAGAGTTATCGTGGACTCTACGTGAGCTTATGCTCATTCCCTTTGGAACGTTGGCCATAGTCAATGTTTCCTTTTCTTTCACCCTTAGTTAGGTGAACTACGGTTGCTCTGATTCTTTAGTCAGATACGTAGGCACAAGATGCGACGTCTTGGCGAGCAAATTCTATACATACCCTTAGGTCCTTACCTTTAGCATTTAGGTCTTTACCTTTAGCATAGATATCTTAGCAAGCAACATAACATAACACAAATTAAAACAAGAGGTTCCTATAGAGTACTACAGATACTTAGGGTGTTAATACCTTCCCTTAGTATAACCAACCCCCGAACCTTAGATCTCCCCCTTTTAGGTTTTTTAACGATCTTGAACCTTTCCTTTGGATAAATCAAAGTCGGTTGTAAAAGAAAATGATGCAAGTTAACTAATAGCTTGTTATCCGATTTTCACCGCAACAAAGAGACTAGTGCATTTTTTAAATTATGACAAGTTTCACTTGTGCTCTTTCTATCAGTTTTGCATCTGGCATAATTAGAATCAGAATATCCGATCAAATCACATAGACTACCTTTCGGGTACCATAAACCTAAATTCATGTTTCCTTTAAGATATTTCATGATCATTTTAACATAAGAGAGATGAGATTCCTTTGGACATAATTGATAACGAGCACATAGACAAAAACTAGACATTATATCAGGTTTTCTTGTCGTAAGGTAAAGCAAAAAACTAATCATACCTCGATACTTTGTTTTGTCAATTGGAATTTGGGATTCATCTTGATCAACATATGTGTTTGAACTTATTGGAGTGGCAATGTCCTTGCATTTGTCCATGTCAAATTTCCTCAAAAGTTCTTTGCAATACTTGAATTTATTTATGAATATTTCGTTATTAGCTTGTTTGATTTGAGATCCTAGAAAGTAATTAAGTTTTCCCGTCATGGACATTTCAAACTCTACATGCATCATGCTTAAAAATTCTTCATATATGGTTTTATTTGTGAGCCAAAAATAATATCATCGACATAAATTTGTATTAATACAATGTGACCATTAATCTTCTTTATAAATAGAATTGTATCAATCTTTCATTTTTTAAAACCTTTTTCACAAAAATAAAATTGTTTAATCTATCCTACCAAGTCCTTGGTGCTTACTTCAAGCTATAAAGAGTCTTTTTCAATTTATACACATAAGAGATAAGAGATATTCTTGAAATCATCAAAGCCGGGTGTTTGACTTACATAAACTTCTTTATGAATGAATCCATCATTTAACAGAATACTTTGACATTCATTTTATATAACTGAAAATTAAAAAAAAAACATAGATGTACAAGTAATAATATAAGGGTTAAATATGTATAAGGTCCCTGAAAATAACCCAACATTCAAGTTTGGTCCCTATAAAAATTTTCTTCAAGGTTTGGTCCTCCTAAAGTTTTCCGTTTCTAACTGTAGTCCCTCCCGTTAGTTTCCACTAACGGTGGCTTATGTGGCATGCCATGTGGAATTTTTTTGATGACGTGGCATACATGTGGCAATGCCAACGTGTCAAAAATTGCTGACATGTATGCCACGTGGCAATTGTTTCAATTTTAACTTTTTTTATATTAATATCATAATTGAACCCAGAAATGGTAGCTAATCTGTAGCTACTTCCTGGCTAATTCCTAGCTAATCTGTAGGTAATTTAAACACACCATTTTTGTATCTAATTCATAGCTAATCTCTAGCTAATTTAAACACACCATTTTTATAGCTAATTCATAGCTAATGTCTAGCTAATTTAAACACACAATTATATTAGTAATACACAACTCATTGATTCTCATTATAATTATCTAACATAGTTTTACTGTCATCTTATAACATTGATCAAGTGCATACTAAAAAATATGTGGATGTAATAATAGGCATACTTTTATAATTTCAGTCCATAGATATCCCACATTATGAAGTAACATAACCTAAACCATCACTTGATCTCCTGTGAACCCATCACTTGCTCCAAATAACATAACCTAAACCAAAACAAAAACAAAAATAAACATAATCTACATGCATGTGTAACCCATGAATGATGATGTTCCTCAAAATTGTGTCGGTGCGGGTGCTGGTGCTGGAGAAGGTGATGTAACTTCTTCACCATTGGAGCTAGAATAAAAAAATCAGGGTGCTAGCTTTACCAAGATTAGAGTTCCACTCTATCAACTATAAAACAGTTCTCTTACAAAAATGTTGAGCACAAATGGTGGAAATATCAGCCAGAATATAGATACTTATTTAGAGCAATGTTGCCACACCCTTTATGAGATCCCTTGCTTCCTAAAGATCAAAATGCATCAATCGGCATTCCATAAGCAAGCACTCTCACCTGGAAGAAAGAATCACTCTGAGCATTGTTAGAATCCTCAGCCGTAAGTACTTTCATGCTTGCAAGGACCTGAATGATTTCAGTATGTTAAAAGCCACTTGCTGATATTGGAGAAAATAGTTGAAAATAAAAACTTACATCTGCAGATACACTTCGAGTGTTGTAGTTAACATCCCAGTAAAGTGTGCATATTATGTACAGCTGCTGGACACTCATGATCTGATGAGGAAAATTTTGGGAATAATGAAGAGGCGTGTGAAAGAAACATATAGACTTGGAAATGTAGAGCATATGAGTGCAAAGAGCAAGAGATTATGCATTTGTTATAATGCAAATACTGATTTCCTTGATTTCCTTGATATCCTAATGTGGTGCCAATCCTAGGATAAACTCCAGTCCAATATCTAAACTCCAGTCCAAACACAAATTGTGGTACCAATCCTAATGTAAAATACTTGCATTACTTGGGTTGTCAAAATATCAGGAAAGCACACTTGGCAGAGTTTCCATGTGTGACAAGATATTATCACATAAATGAAAGCTTTTACATAATTGCTTAGTGACCACAAATCATAGAAAAATAGCATTCTCCTAACAGTCAGAGAAAAGGTTATTGCCAATCTTATGCATGAAGGATAGAGAGATTCAGAAAACATTTGTGGGGGTCTTGATAAGCAGAGAAAATTATGTTTAAAACAATCCATGATGCATACAAACTACTTTAATAGAAAATTATTATGAATATTACTTTCTGTAACCCTTCAAGTTCGTCCAAAGGCACAGATGTGAGCTCCTTTAGTAATTCCATGTCCCAGAATAGACTGGTAGCATCAGCTGGAGGTAACGTATCCTGCCAACCCTCAAATACAGTCTTTTGGCACAACAATTCCGATGTAGACAAACAGCAAGAAGCTAGACTTTCTGCATAAGTTGAAAGATCTTTGGATCCAGTATTCATTTTCAACTTGTTATGTTCGTGTTCTAACCTTCCTAACAGCGCCTACAAATCAAGCTCAGTAATAGATCAAAGAGAAACACGTGCATTTAAAGTTTTTAATGACAATATTAAAGACGTGAACCTGATATGCCTCATCTAACTTCTCAATAATATGAGCACCATCATCTTCATGACTCTCTTTCGCTACCATAAAAGAGGAGTTGGAGATATCTACATGGTTACAGAATAAAGAATGAAATAATAGTCATTCTTAAATAAACATATGAGCAATATATCAAAGACAATCAGTGACAGAACCAGAAACATCTGTGCTACATATTTTAAGAGGCTATCACATCTTCCATGGATTTTTATTATCAAAAGCATATATAGGCAGACATAGGTAAAAATAACAATCATAGATGGGTATAACTTTGTAATCCATTGGGCTAAGACTTCTCGAGCGAATTATGATCATCATGATTCGTACAACACATTGCCATAGAAAGCGATGCCAAAAAAAAACAATTTGTTTGTCTGGTTGACCAAGTCCTGCTCTCACCATGTGTTTGATAGCCTTGCCGGCTATTAGAATAGTCGGTACTCTCCAAATCCTTTCTTGATCCATGCAGCTAAATTACATAGTAAATACACATATATTACGATACCAAGTTGGTTACAAGGAATCATTCAAAACTAAGTTGATATGTTTTGCTTAGAAATAAAAAAATCAGACTTACATCTTTTGAGTCTGTCCGTTCATAGAGAACTACTCGACCACTGCGATCACCGGTAGCAAGATGATCACCAGATTTGTCAAATTCAATGGCAAAAGTTATGTCAACTGTAGAAACAAAGTTGATTAACCTAATTTGTTACCTATTTAAACAAGACTTTAAGTATTAAAAATCATATCTCTACAAAATGAAGTAACCATCAAATATGAATAAAGGGAATATATTTATTGATAGACTACCATGCAATGACCTAATGAAACGAAATAAAAGTGCCAATAATATTTCTAGTATACTCAGGCCATAACCAATGTGAAGAAATAGCAAACACTACCATCAGAAACCTGTTCCCCCACTGTAACTTGAAGCCCATGGACAAAGCCAGAAGTTGGTGCCTTTACAATATGCTAGAGATAAAACAGAAAATTATGAGTTGTAACTTAAGAAAACAACTAAATTAATATCAGAAATCTCTATTGCAACTGAAGATTATGAGCTGTAACTTAAGAAAACAACTAAATTAATATCAGAAATCTCTATTGCAACTGAAGATTATGAGTTATAACTTAAGAAAACAACTAAGTATCAGAAATCTCTATTGCAACTAAAGATTATGAGTTGTACCTGCCTGATGCTTTTCTGAATTACCCTGGCCCCTACTGTTACCTGGCCTGTTGACATTTTGTTGGTTCATTCCCTGATTCCAAATTTGCAAACAGACCTCGTAAATATAACATCTTTGTGCCATATTTAAAAACTAATTATCTTAAAATTTGTCCAACAATCGAAATAAAGAACATTATGGACACAATATTTACCTGTATTAATTGCTGCAACTGGTGGGGACGGAACAACATCATTATAAGAAATTCATCAAGTGATTCACCAAAACGAATTAACAAAACGAATTGCCTCTCCCCAAAACAAATTAACAAAACTCTCTCTCCCTTTGTAGTGACCTAATTGACAGATTATTCACAATTACATGAATGATTTTAGGGTTTCGTTAATTTCATCAACCAAATTCCAAAAACAAGTGATTCACCAAATCTAAACCAGCAAAATCAGGGAGAATACCTTTGCTTTAGGAATAGCTTCCATCTCATTGTGAAAATTGTCCTTAATGGTTTGCACCTGAAGCTCCAAAGCACTCTGAGTTTTTTGATAAGTGGCGCCTCTGAAGAGTCGTCGGAACTGCTTCGGTAGAGAAGCAACTCCATGCTTCTTCTCTGATTAGCGTCCATCTTGCCACTGCGATGTAGTATTAGGAATTTGAAATCAAATCCCTCTCTTAAGAGGCTTTGATTCCGCTCGTTCTCCTTTTAATTTCTGGAAATACTAGCTTCGGGTTCTTGATTTCATAGCTTCGAATTGAAAATTTGGTTAGGAATTGAAAGAAGTTAATGATGGATTCAGGTTGAGAAGAGCATGACGAGTCATATTGCAATAAATTTTCAACAAATTAAAGTGTAAAATAAGAAGAATAGTGAAGAATTGGAGAGGAGAAGAAGAGCTTTAGCGGAGGAACCATTTCTGAGAATTCTAAGTTTAGTTTTAGGGACGTGGAAAACTATTTTAATTAAAATTTACACGTCTGAAAAAATATATTAATACTTGGCATGACACGTAGACCTCCGTTAGTGAAAACTAACGGGAGGGACTACAGTTAGAAATGGAAAACTTTAGGAGGACCAAACCTTGAAGAAAATATTTATAGGGACCAAACTTGAATGTTGAGTTATTTTCAGGGACCTAATACTTATTTAACCCATAATATAATAATCATTGATATTACACTACTACGAAAAATCCATTTAACAACGGTTGGGAATGACATATAATGACGCGAGCGAAGGCGTTGTTATGTAGATTGTCGTTGTAAGTTCGATGTTTCTACAACGGTCTGGAAACCGTTATTGAAAGGCAGAACGCTCGCCATATATCACAACGGTTATGATAATAAACCGTTGTGATACATACACTTAGGTACTGGGTTCGAAACCCATCAGCAGCGAATTATGTAAAACATAAATTACCTATGATCTCGGTTACAATAGATAACTATTGTTGTAAGTACCCTGAGTTTATTATATTAAATGTAGATTGCTTGTTTTCCAAACACCTCACTAAAGAAATATACATGGAATCAATTTGATGAAGAAGTCTATAATCTGCAAATTAAACTGTTCTTGAAAACCAACTTAAACAAACCAATGTTTTCTGATTGCATTCGTCTCATCGTGCATTTCATGCTATTTTACATATATATTGTGGTTTATTGATCTGACTCTTTCGATATATCGCTATCTTCGATTATAGTTAAATTTCCATAAAAACAAGACATTGGATAATCTGCCTCATCATCATCAGTTATCATCATAATTTTTATAATCGGAAGTTTTACGATTATAAGTGTTGATGGAGAGGCAGATTAACTAATAATTTGTTGTTAATGAAATTTAACTATAATGGAAGATGGTGATGCATCTAAGGAGCCAAATCATTATACCATAATATATGTATTAAACATCGTGAGATGAACGATGAGAGGGATGCAATTCAAAAACATTGATTCATATACGTTGGTTTTTAAATACAACTTAATTTGCAGATTATAACTATCTATGTCAAATTAAATGAATGTATTTTAAGTGAGGGTTAGTGAAACAAACAATCTATATAGAATATAATAAACTCAAACAACATTCTATACCAGATCCAGATATTATAAACTCATATAATACGCTTGCTACCACCAGCAAACTTTAAGTGAGGGTTAGTGAAACAAACAATCTAAATAGAATATAATAACTCAAATAGCATTCTATACCAAATCCAGATATTATAAACTCATATAATACGCTTGCTACCACCAGCATCATCACCCTGTATCATCCCCTTAACCTGTAAGGAAACACAGCAAACTTCAAAAATGAGCATCCTCAGTTAAAAACAAACCCTAAAATCATAATCCAGTGAAGAGTAAAGAGAGGAACAGGAATAACGCACCTTTTAATGAAACTAATCGCGGAACAGGAATCAATTATGATGTTCAACTAGTTTGGGAATCAATGAAGAAGAAATATAAGGATGAAGAAGCTTACACAAAAGCTCCATACTTCTTATATTTCTTTTAATTGTTTCTAAAACTAGATGAAGCTTGCTTACACTGTTGTTTCTTCATTTACTAACATCTTGTTCGTGAAGCTATGAAAAAAAAGTATAAGGTGGATGAAGTTTCCATCATAACTTCATGCTTCTTATACTTTTTTCCATAGCTACACAAATATTATGAAGTTTACAAAGTATGGTCTTTGTTAAGGTAGTGAAAACGAATCTGAAAAAATGAGAACAATCAACGAAAACAACATGCAACAAACGAGATAATGGGAAATATTTAACAATAGATGGAAGAAGAAGAATACCTTAATGTATGAAGCACAAGATTCACGGTTAATGGTGAAAATGAAGAGAAAAAATGGGTTCTAGGGTTTCACTTTGAAGGCAACGGTGCTACTGTCAATAAATGAAAGTTATTTCGCTTATATATGGGTAAACTATTTGACAACGGTTAACAATACCAACCGTATAGATAGGTATTTATTTATTATAAATATATCACTACGGTTAACCAGAAGAACCGTAGAGATAACCTTTTTATCTGTGAATTTTAAAATAAATAAAAACCGTATAGATAGGTATTTATTTATTATAAATATATCACTACGGTTAACCAGAAGAACGGTAGTGATAACCCTTTTATTTGTGAATTTTAAAATAAATAAAAAATAAAAGGTGCGCCTTAACGTTAAAGGAATAAAATATTTTATGGCGCTGAGGTTCGAACCGACGAAAGTTTGAGTATATCACAACGGTTGGTTCTGTAACCGCTATTATATACAAATAATTTTTAATCAAAAAACAAAATAAATATGGTAGCGCCTTAATTAAGATATGTCACCACGGTGTAGGGAAAAACCGTAGTGACCATGGCGTCATTGAATGCGTGTTTTGTAGTAATGTTACAACAGGAGCAAGTGAAGATTCAAAACAAAATAAAATATTACAATAATCAAAATCAAATACAATATATTAGAAGGATTAAAATTAAAAATTTATAAATGTAAAGAAACCAACTATATATATATATATATATATATATATATATATATATATATATATATATATATATATATATATATATATATATATATAAAATTAACTTTAATATCTTATACCAAAATATTAGTGATTAAAACTAAAATTGTAAAACTTAATAAAAACTAACAATGACTTAAGTAAAGTTAAATTGATTTATTTTATCATCAATAAATAAAAACATTAATAAAAATTGGCTGAATAAAGTTTCCATATATTATGGGTTGACTCTATTTCTATAGACAAAATTGTATTATATTATTATATTTAGGGTTAAATATACAAAACCCCCTGTGATGTTAGCGAGATTTGATTTTAGGTCCTGCAATTTGTTTTTTTAAAAACCCCCTCGTAATACTCAAATTCCCTTACTTAGGCCCCTGATTATTCCAGATTCTATTTTTCAATTACTTGGCAGACCAGGTGTATTTTATTTTATTTTTTATTTAAATTTTAAACCCACGTGGAATATCTTAATTTTTCAGGTTTTCTTAAATTATATTTTATTTTTTTTTATGAAATTATATTTATAAATTAACTATTAAAATATTAAATTTGGACTTAAAGCAAATATTTTTCTGGAAGTCCAAGACTTGTAGTTTTGCAATGTATTATGTCTAAGAGATATACAAACTCTTTCATTTGGTAAAAAAATTTCGATGTGGAACTTGAAGCTTACCAGCACCACTGCAAACGCATCTTCACTGCTGCCATCACCAATTGAAGCTTATCAGGAAGAAAATCTTCACCAACCAAACCAATACGACCAAATATGGTTACCGTGCATGCGCCGCCCATCCATATGCACACTCACCACCACTGCAAAAGGTGCTTTTTGGCCTCCATGTACTCCCTCCATATTAGAGGAACACATACAAATATAAATGTATATAATAACCTCTGCATTTCCAATGATTTTATATTCTCAAGGCAGGGGTTAGGAAAATGATTCTCATGAAATGGTAATGAAATTTACATGCAATCTCCAGGGCCGGCCCAACAGACATTGAGGCTTAAGGCAGATATTAAAATGAGGCCTTTATAGATTAATATTATTTTTTATATAAAATTTATTTTGCGGGCTTTTTGAGATGCAAAATAATTTATTAAATTATTATAATCTATTTCATTCAACATTTCTTTTTCAATTGATAATAAAATCAATTTATTCAATCTTTGTTGAGACATTGTTGATCTTAAATAAGATTGTATTAACTTTTATTTTGAAACACTTCTCTCGGCCGATGCAACAACTATAAGAATTGTTAACAATATTCTATAAACAATATACGCATTTGGAAAATAATCGAGTTTTTTTATATAATTAAATATCAATTGGTGTATCATTTTTTACTTTTATTATTTCTTTTAAAGCTTGTAGTTTCATAAATAAATCTAATTCATTAATATCGTTTTGTCATTATGTTTTAATGAATGTTCAAGGTTAATACAATTCTTTTTTAAATTTTCATCTTCAATGGATTTCAACATCTCAATACTAAATAGAAAATCAAAAATATCATTATATAATTTAAATTGTTCAAATCTACTTTAAAATGAAGTGATTGTTTCATTTATTATATATAAAAAGTAACTAATTTTTAAACGACACTTAAGAATTTTGTGGTTGTAGAATTATGCTTTGAGTTTGAGAGAGGGAATGGAATTGAAAAATATTGCTGTTTAAAAGATTTTTAGGTATGATTGTACTATTAATAAAAATAAAAAATTGCAACTAGTATTAATTAACAGTGCCTAGTTAAATTAATTGTATCAATAATAATTATAATACCTATAATTTTTTTTTTTTTAAATTAACGGTAAAGCCTATTATTATCCTGAGTCATAATACATATAGTCATAATGATAAGTCATAATTAATACTTAACTATTAGTTCTAACGGCTACTTTGTTACTATTAATTCTAAGGTTTTACAATTACAATTTACCATAATAACTACACACTCCGATCGTTATTATAAGCAACAAAAAGTTTTTTAGATTAATTGAATAAATGATATATTTGGTCATTATTATATATCAAATACATCAATTATGTAATAAATAAATAAAAATTTATACTTCCTCCGTCCCAAATTATAAAACGTTTTGAGCTTTTCACACAAATTAATAAACTTAATTATTACTTTATGGGAAAGACAAATTATGTATAACTTTACAGTAATGCCCCTCATAATTATATAGGAGAGAGAAATTAAAAGAGTTGAAAGAATAAATAATAATAAATATTTGAGGGTATATTGGGGAAGATGTCATTTATATTGCATTGGGAATGTAAGGTGACTTATAATTTGGGACAAATATTTTTGGTAAAGTGACTTATAATTTGGAACGGAGGGAGTATTGTTTATAATAGTGACCAGATGGTGTATTAGCTAACTATTAATTCCAACAGCTACTCCTACTAAGTTACTATTAATTCTAACGTTTTACAATTACAATTTGTCATAAACAAAATTAGCTAAAGCCTATTATTATATCCTATTAAAAGAAAAAAAATTGAGGCCCTAGGCAAAGGCTCACTTGCCTTGCCATAGGGTCGGGCCTGGCAATCTCAAAAGTACCTGGGAATAGAATTTCCATCATTACATTTTAGGGAAAGTTTTTCCAAAAATGAATTTACATTACCCCATGCTAACACCCCAAGATGACTTCATTCATTACTTATTCACTCAATATGTGTACACACATCATTCATCAAAATAAAGTTAAATCAAATATAGAACGAAACTGCTCAAATAAAAATATTAATAAATGCATTGTTACTGTGTAAACTCTTTGCTTCAGAAACATGGCTTGTTACAGGTCAAGTTAGTGACTGAATTTGAAAATACTTAGCCAGAGATAGTGAGGATTTTTCTACTCTAATCAGTGTGGGGGACTTAGGTTACCATGATATGAGCAGCCAATGAAACCACATGCCGGAAAACTCTTCATCTCGTCAGAAAATTGAAGGAGAGAATAATATTGTTTAGGATGCTTGGAGAGAATAATATTATTGCTTGGAAGATGATGATGGAGCAGTTACTTTATTAATGACAGTATTCAGTTATATTGAGTTTGTTTGATGGGGAAACATATGAGATGTTTTTCAGCCATCAACAAAGACAAGCATTGTTGGTAGATATAATTGACAATCTAACATCATATGCATGCTATATTTGCAGTTTGATACAAATCAATCCCTTGCTGTTGTGGGTTCCGACTCCAGTGACAGATCAAAGGATAATAATGATTGTAGACTCTCCGCAGGCTCGCTCAAAATCGTGAGGCAGCAAGAAAAAGCCGGGTAGAGAAAGAAAGTAGGGATTGTCTTTACTTTAATATTTTGAGTTATTATTCATGCTTTTAAGTTTTGTATATTTTCTCGTTTCTCCATATAAATATTGTTATCGTTTAATAATGATTCAAAGACATGATTTGATATTTAGCAAGATTTGATATTTAGCAAGCATTCAGATGAATTCGTTCTCTATTTTTATTATTTCAAGTGTGTAGTGCATGATTGGATTCACTTTTTTTATTGACAAAAGTCATTATGTTGATTACATTGGCCATTGAAATGTTTCTGAAAGAGAGTGATATTAGATATTTTATTTAGTAGTTTTAATATATTATTTAGTATTTTAATATTTCTAGAATGTTCTTAAGGTTTTGAGATTATGCCACATGTATGACTATTATGCATTTAGAGTTTTATATATTAAAGTGTAATGTGTTATTTGAAAAGCAATCAATGAAAATCAAAGTTATCTTTATTTCTATTTTGTCTTAGTTTTTCTCTTAGATTCATAGTTGTTTCATACCTTGTTAGGGTTAGCAATTTTGCTTCCTAACAATTGGTGCTTTCATCATGTACTCAAATCCTCCTATGGATTATCCTTATCATACACCTTCTTATCATCCATGGAGTATTCCTCCTACCTACCCTACAAACCCCTCTTTTCCAACTCCTACCACACCTTCATTTCCATCATTTCCATGGGAAATCTTTTCACCTTATTACACAAATCCATATGCTGCAACTCCATCACCTTTCTTGTATTTTAATCATGGATATACACCACCCCCATCTCACCCATATTCATCCTATTCTACTTCTCATTATTCATTCCACTACAACCATCATCACATACAACTACAACCAACAACCATTTCTTCTGCAATTAGCCATAAATATCAAAATCATTCTAATATTAGAAGGGATTATGAAAAACATTTGCAAGTGGTTCATCTCTGTTTTAAGAAAAATTCTCAGAAAAAAGAATTTCAAAAGCTTTCTCATTCAAAAAAAAAAAAGTTTCTCAAAGTTATGCTTGAAACAAATCAAGAACAACAATCAGAAAAAGACAAAGAAATTGAAGAAGAAGAATCGTCTCAGTACACAACACAGCTGCAGCAATCAAATTTGATGATACATCAGGATGAAGACACAGAGGCTAAACCCCATTTCAACGGCGAGGCCATGACGTTATCCACGACAATATCTCCATCCTAACCGACTCCAAGAAGAAAAAGAACCGCAACAAAAATGGAGCAGAAGAAGACGAATCAACGGAGCAACAAAAACAACCAGACTTCATGATCAAACCAGCCTCACGAGCATCATCAATCGACACTTCAGAGTGGCCGATACTCCTCAAGAACTCTGACCGCCTCAATATCTGAACCGGTCACTACACTCCTCTCCCCGCCGGTCACTCTCCGCTCAAACGGCCACTCAACGAATATCTCAAATACGGTGTCCTCAATCTTGATAAGCCAGCTAATCCTTCTTCTCACGAAGTTGTTGCATGGATCAAGCGGATTCTCCGTGTCGAAAAGACCGGTCACAGTGGTACTCTCGATCCCAAAGTTACTGGTAATTTGATCGTTTGCATTGACAGAGCAACGAGGCTTGTTAAGTCTCAACAAGGTGCTGGAAAAGAGTATGTTTGTATTGCGAAACTGCATTCAGCTGTTCCTGATGTTGCTAAGGTAGCTCTTGCTCTTGAAACCCTAACTGGTGCTGTTTTTCAAATACCACCTTTGATTTCTGCTGTTAAGCGTCAACTTAGGATTAGAACTGTTTATGAAAGTAAGATGCTTGAATATGATGCTGAGAGACATTTAGTTGTTTTTTGGATTTCATGTGAAGCTGGTACTTATGTTAGGACTATGTGTGTTTATTTGGGTTTATTGCTTTGTGTTGGTAGTCATATGCAAGAGTTTAGGAGGGTTAGGTCTGGGATAATGGGTGAGAAAGACAATATGGTTTCAATGATGCTACAGTGGCTTCTTGAGGAGGTTGGTACTGATGTAGTTTCTAATGTTTTTCATAGTTTTATCTATCACCACCTGTTTGATCAAATTCCTCAACCCAATAAATTCATGTTTAACCATTTGATTAAGGGTTATTCTAATTCTAATGACCCTACTATGTCTTTGTTACTCTACCGTCGAATGGTGAGTGCTGGTCTTTTGCCGAACCAGTTCACCGTCCCTTTTGTTCTTAAAGCTTGTTCTGCTAAATCGTGTTATTGGGTAGGTGTTTGTGTTTATGCTCAGTCTATTAAGCTTGGAATAGGGTCTCATGTCTGTGTTCAAAATTCAATCTTGGTTGTTTATGTTGCTTGTGATTTAATTGGAAGGGTTATCCAAGCAGATAAACATTTTGTTCTCTCTTCCGACAGAAATCTGACAATTGTACCTGCTACTGGAAAACAGGCACCACGGGCAGGAAACATTGGCCATATTACTCGAATTGTTAACAAACTTGTTCACTTGACACACAGCCGAAGCCACATACTGACATGTCTTCAGGAGAATAGTGAGTGGAATGAATAGCAAGCCACTGTGCTTCAGAACCGTAATGTGGTTGAGAATGTTAACCGTTGGGCTTGTGGACGCCCGACTGCTTTACAAGATAGGATGAGGGATAGTGATGACGACGACATTCATGACAGGGACTATGATGTTGCAGCTTTAGCTAATAATTTGAGTCAGGCCTTTAGATATAAACTTTATATGAATGAAGATAATGAAGAGGAACGCGGAAGCCATGATCGAGATGATGAGGATGTCTACTTTGATGACGACTCTGCTCAAGTAGTCATATCGCCTTTAAGACTCGGAGATGATCAAGGGAGTAGTCTGTTTACAAACTCCAACTGGTTTGCATTCCAAGACGACAGAATTGGTGGTGCCAATGGAGGCACAACATCATCTGATATGATGGATGAGATAAACTTGAATGGTGCTACTAATGGTGGCAATAACAGTGACGATGAGGTAGTGGTTGGAGAGGATGAAGAATTGGATGAAAGCAAAAATGCTATGAATGACACATCTAGCTCTAGCACAAACTTCTTTGGTGGATTACCAGGTAGCAATTCCGGGAATGGAGGTGTTTTATATTTTGAAAGTGAAAAGGCGAGCCCTTCAAATGATATGGGTTTCTTCAGATTTGAAGCATCAGACAAGGAAGAGTGTTTTGGTGACAGGTCTTTGCCTGATTGGGTGGGATGGGGAGAACCTTCGGATATGCAAGTTACTGGCGCAAGCATGAATCCATTTGTGGATCATGATGAGTCTGGTAGCAACCCGTCTACTAAACCTCAAATAGGTAGCCCTAATTCTAATTCTCCAAAATCGGAGTCTGTTTCTTCGAATGGTTCACCAAATAGTAAAGATTTGATTGATGGGGTTGGCGATTCAACTCAAAGATCAGCAGCAGTGCCCTCACTATTTGAGGAGGATGTTGAATTTGTAGGTGTAGAATTAGAAGGTACCGAGAAAGCTATGGAACAGGCTTTGAAAGAGGGGATAGTTGGGGAAGCATGGCCGTTGAAAAGAAACATGTCCCCAAAAGCAGCAGAAAAGGAAAATTCTGAAGATGGTAATCCTGGAAAAGTTTCTATTATGGCATTATTGTTACAACCTTGAGGACAAGGTTGATTTTGAAGGGGTAAGTAGTGATAGAGAGTGATATTAGATATTTTATTTAGTAGTTTTAATATATTATTTAGTATTTTAATATTTCTAGAATGTTCTTAAGGTTTTGAGATTATGCCACATGTATGGCTATTATGCATTTAGAGTTCTATATATTAAAGTGTAATGTGTTATTTGAAAAACAATCAATGAAAATCAAAGTTATCTTTATTTCTATTTTGTCTTAGTTTTTCTCTTAGATTCATAGTTGTTTCATACCTTGTTAGGGTTAGCAATTTTGTTTCCTAACAGTTTCCCTATGATCATTGTAAAAAATGTTTGATTAAATTGGCCATTGAAATGCAAGACCTGCATTAAAGCAATTCTGTTGATTTCCCTATGATCATTGTAAAAAATGTTTGATTACATTGGCCATTGAAATGCAAGACCTGCATTAAAGCAATTCTGTTGATTTTTGTACACACGTTTCCTTGGGAGTTGTGTTATATTTTAATCCAGAATGTGTGGTTTCTTCTTGCCCCACATCGACCACTTATAAAGAAAATAAAGTGTTTATAGCTCTTTCCCACACAACTATTTAAAACTTGAGTGGTGAGTTGAATTGGAAGTTATATTAGCCTTTATTTGAAATAGGCCAATGTAAATAATTTTAAAGAAGAAATTTGAAAATAAAAATATATATTAAATTAGTAAAATAATTAAAAATAAAAGTATAATATTTAATAAAATATAATATAAAATTAATAATGTATAATTAAAAAAGTAAAAATTTTTAAAATAAATACACATGGAATTTAATAAAAATAAAAAATAAAAAATGTCACATGGACTGCCACGTTGAAAAAAATTGAAATATTCAGTGAATCTTCAATGTCACTTGCCTTTTGGGGGGTTTTTTAAGGGAGTCTAACTAAGATGAAGGGGTTTTTAAAAAAAAAAAACTTTACCAGGGGCTAAAATGAGAACTCGCTAACATTACAGGAGGTTTGTGTATTTAACCCTTATATTTATGACCGTCTTTGAGAGTGTCTAAAGCGACCTAAAGCACATGATCTCATATTTTTTTATGATTAAACTATAACTAAAAGAGTCTCTAAAAATATATTCGAGTGTTAATTTACGGTTAAATAAAACCTCATTCAAATATTTCATATTTAAACGGAAGCTAACTTAAATTTCTTTTACACAAGATCTCTCATAAAGACAGCTCTGATTATATTAATATCATATAAATAAGCAAAAGGCAACATCCCATAATATAGTATAAGGTACTAACTAGTAAAGAAAGATGGTTTGGAGGCATTTCGTTTTGGTCCATGTATGAATACAACTTAGACGTATATCTACGTATACATTATTATCGGGTCCATATTGCTTTTTTTGGAGGCACTATAGTGGTCGGTAGCAAGGAGCGGTGGGTCATTTTCATTTTAAATAGCTCCATGTGATTTGGCAGCATAAGCTTTGTTTTTTAATATTATAAAGAAGTGACATAGAACATGAGTCTAGGAAAGAAAGATGAATAATAAGAGGCATTTTGTGTTGGTTCATGGAGCATGTCACGGAGCATGGTGTTGGTACAAGGTTGTTCCTCTATTGAAATCTTCCGGACATAAAGTCACAGCATTAGACATGGCTGCTTCTGGTATTCATCCAAAACAATTGCATGATCTGGATTCTATTGAAGATTATTATGAACCATTGGTTGAATTTGTAAGATCATTGCCACAAGAGGAGAGGGTAATCCTTGTGGGTCATAGCTATGGTGGGATTTGTATATCTGTGGCTATGGAATTGTTCCCAAAGAAAATAGCAGTTGCTGTATTTGTTGCATCTAGAGTGCCTTCTCCTGAGCTAGGCTTCGAGACTGCCCGCAAGGAGGTACTTTAATTATTGTTGTTTTGTGTTTTCTCATATTTCTTAGTTTATTATGTTGGATGAAAGTATCATGAGATGAGTTAGACTTTTTAAGAATAAAGTTTTGATTTGGTTATGAAAGTTAAAAGTATGACATGACTCTAAATTGATGTTGCGATTGCAGATTTTGATTATTGCGGTTGCTGAAGCACATTGCAATTTTTATAGTGCGAAATACCTTTTAATTCTACAAAATACTTAAAATATTTAGGAAAAATTCATTAAAATTCATTAAAAATCGAATCGGATCTAATAAGTCTTATATCTAATAAAATCTATTTAGAGACAAAATGTGTTTGTTAGATATAAAATAAGTGGCAGCTCATCTTTAGTTAGTTAGTTTTGTTGTAACTGTATTGGTGGGTTGTAACTACCGACTCAGCTTGTAGATGCTGAGTCACCATACCTATATAAATACTCTTGTACTCATGTGTAATCTTCTGATGCAATAATAAAGTTTCACTTTCTCAGTTTATCTTCTTCTTCGTTTTTCAGCTTCACAGAGTGAAGCTTATTTTACCATCTGCCACACTCATCTTTACCAAGTGAAAGATGATTCACATGAAACTCTAACAGTGTTTGTCCCGTTTAGACTCGCGTTCACCAAAATCCGAGAAGAAAAGAGCGAACGAGTAAAATAGAATTGATTTATGGAAAACCTTGATTCAAACTTTAAAAAATGATAGGTTAAAAAGGTGAGCATAGCCCAAAGGCAGTTTTAGGCCCGGCTGGGCACATGTCCATGCTTTGGCCCAAATGTTTTTTGGATATGAAAAAAAAAAGGTAAATAATAGCTTTAAAAAAGGGAAAAAAAAAATAGAAAGGTTAAAAAATAAAGGGAAGAACGAAACAAAATAAATACATCTTCTGGTCACTATTATAAGCAACAACAAAAATTTTAGGTTCATTGAATAATTGTGTATCTGATGTATAATAATGTCCAGATACATTATTTATTCAATGAATCTAAAAAGATTTTTGTTGCTAATAATAGTGGCCGGAGAGTATACAATATAGTCAAGAATTGTTGAATCGCAATAACACAGCAATCATTCCACTCGCGAGCTGCGAGCAGTCCTCTTGTCGTCACCGCTTGTCGTCACCGCTGCAGCTTTTTCCACTGCTCCGCCTGCGAGCAGTCCTCTTGTCGTCACCGCTTGTCGTCACCGCTGCAGCTTTTTCCACTGCTCCGCCGTCATCGTTATCTAAATTTCATAAATTTCATAATTCTTTTTTAGTCTACCACTGATTGGACTCAAACAGTTTTGTCACCGATATATAATATTACTATTACTTTCTCCGTTCTACAATAAGTGACTCATTTGAAATAGTGAGATGTCCCAAAATGAATGATCAATTTCAATTTACGGTAAACTAATTCCTTTTTTTCAATTGTACCCTTTAATTATTACCACTTTCATCACTTCTAATACATAATAAAAGGTACTTTAGTGAAAACACAATTTTCTCTCTTTAATTGTTACACTTTTCTTAATATGTGTGAATAGTCAACTGGATCACTCATTGTGAAATGGAATGAGTAACTTATTTTATAAATAAAAATTAGAAAATACTTAAATAGATATTTGAAAGGCTAAGATTTATCATTAGATTTAAAGTATATTAAATTTAATATTTAAAATTATGAAATTTTAATGTTAGTGAAAAAATTAACAAACATAACCGAAATTGTTTGATATAAATTCCTAATGTAATGACGATAGAATTATGCATGTAATCAACAATCCCAATTAGAGGGTGATGCGGTTTCACAATATACTACTACATTAAATATTGTTTATGCTATTAAATATACAAACTTCGCAATTTAAAAATGTATATTGAAAGTCTTTCATAAATTTATTTTGATTATTTTTTCAAACTCTCACAATTTTCAAATTTTGATAAGAATCATTAGCGAATTTATACAAGTTTATTTTATCTTAAATATTAAATATCCATATGGCAGTAATGTATTAATATATAGATTAAATTTATAGATGCTCATGGTTTATCAAATTACATTATAATTTGATTTTATTTTTAGTAATCAACTCACCAAAAAAAATTAACAATTAATAAATTTAAACTACGTCCATATGATATATCTAAAATTAATTTAAAGTAATAAATTTAAACAATTTCCATTTGATATACTTTTATATGATATATTTATTTTGATGACTCAGGGTTCCAACTTTGAATCAAAGATTATATTGGACGATAGCTCAAATAATAAATCAAATGGATCCATAATACATGAGCCAGAATTCATAGCATCCAATATGTATCAACTATCTCCACCTGAGGTATGTTGGCAAATCAATATGCTTATGTTGATCCCAAAAAACTCTTATAATCTTTTTTTCAATGAATATAGATTATTTTGGAAATAAAATGTTTATAATAATTCATTATTTTGATAATGTTGATTATATTTGAATTAGGACTTTTCTCTTGCAATGTTATTACTAAGGCCTATTCGTACATTTGGTGATAAAGAACTCTTCCGAGAGAAAACAAGGGTTACAAAAGAGAATTTCGGAACTGTTGCAAAAGTTTGCATTGTGTGTCAACAAGACAAATTGTCAAAGTATGATTTTCAAATGTCAATGATTGAACGAAATCCTGTAAATGATGTCAAAGTGATTCCAGATGCTGATCACATGGCCATGTTCTCTAAACCTCAAGAGCTTTTTGCATATTTTCAAGAAATTGCAGAGATATATTATTAGAAGTTAGTAAGTATGTTAATGGCTAATTTGAATTTGTTTATTAGTTAAAATAACGATTTGATTTTTATTATTTAAATAAAATAAAAGAAATAAGAATGTGTAGAGAAATTAAGGGCAAGTTGGTAATCACAAGAATAAGTTGGGGTATAAGAGAGAAAACTTAGTTAGAAGAAAATAGGTTTATTAGAAAAAGAGGGAAGTGGGAAGAGAATCAGTTTTCATTGTACCTACAAACTTGTAAACGAGGAGAAGGAGGCTAGGGTAAGAGAAGGCATAAGAAGAGCACCCTTTGGTTGAGCTTGAAAGAATTTTGCAAGAGAAATCTAATGGAGGGACTCTTAATTTCCTATAGGGTTTGTTCTTCCTTTGAGTTATGATGAATATTGATGAAAATTTGATGATAATTCTGTTTTACATGCCATGATGTGAATTGAAATTGTGTGCGTTGAAATGTTGTTGTTGTGTTCTTGAAATAAATTGAATTCATGAAAATTGATATGAGATTGAATGATTTGGGGCATGAATCTAAGTGTTTAATTCATGGAAAAAATGGATAGATTGATGATAATTATTGTGATATATGTATTTATCTTGTTAGAAAACATATGGGGATGTTTTTGAATGAACAAAATTGGAACTGGTTGGTGGTTGAAGTTGGAAATTGGAAGAAAATCATGTAAGAGAAAACTAGAATGTTAAAAAAAAACTATAGTGACAATCGATTACATCAATCGACAATTGATTGCATTAGTTAAAATTTTGAAAAAAAATAACAGTGCAATCAATTGCACTAAATAACAATTGATTGAATATCATAGAAAAGTGATTTTTTACGAAGTCAATAGCGAAATGTGTTTCAGTGACAATCGATTGCATCAAAATGACAATCGATTGCATCAGGCCAAATCGTGAAAAATTCTACTTTTGTTTTGTTGTGTTGTCCGACGATTTTGGCCGCATCTTTTGATACGTAGGTCCAAATGACGTGTCGTTTAAAGCGTTAGTATGCTAATATGCAGAGCTACCTCATGGTAGTACTGGGTGAAATGTTTGAGTTGTAGTCAATTACCTACTATAGGGATGTTTGTGATGATTTATATGATCGGTTAGCGAATCATTATGTTTATACGATGATGTGTTGTGGTTTTGGTGAAGTAACATGAATGAATATTATGATGAATTTGCTTATGAGTTGTGAGTATGAGTTGATAAATTATACATGTTGAGATGTGTATTGTCGAGTTAAAGGTGAGTTGCATATATGTGAGTTAATAATTTTGTTGAGTTGAATTATTATATGTGCTCGAGTTGCGTTGCTATGACGAGATGTTAAGCATTGAGAATAAGTATGAAATATGATAATTTTGTGAATATGGGTTATTTTTAGTTATGCTTGTTGTATTGTTGAATGTTTGAAATATAATTATGTTGAGATGAATTATTAGTATGCTTGTGTTGCACTGTTGATTAATGTGCATTTTTGTGATTTTGGTGTGATGTAATCCAGAGAGGGGATTACTTGAGTTGTCAATGCATTTATGTTAGGACCAGAGAGGGGTATTAACTTATTGATTTGATGGTATGATCATGCATCATAAGAGTTGTGTCAAGAGGCATATGTGCTAGTTTAGAGAGGAGACTAGTGGCTTATTCTAAGCTCAGATAGGGGGCTCATGGGTTCGTAGAGGGGGCCCAATTCCTGAGTGAATCATTGTTAAGTCGGTACCACAAGCATAGAGTTGCATCGAGAAGCATAAAGTTACATTTCTAGTATGAGTTGCATAATGAGAAAAATGCATATTATATTCATGTTGTGTGTAATTGGTGTGTGATTGGTATGTGAATGAGTTGTGATTGATGAGGTGGTGTGAGAATGTAATTAATATATTGTGATTTGAGATTGTGTAGATTACAATATGTTTTGATATCCTACCTTGCAGTATATGCCTATTATTATTGAATGTGATTTCTCACCCCTTCTGTTTGAATGTTACCATTACATGGGCATCATGCAGATACTCAGGAGTAGCATTGCTGAAGTAAGTAGAAGATAGCTCTTGGAGTTACTTCTTTAGTTTATCGCTTTGACTATTGGTGTCATGCTTTGATCATATAACATCGAGTTGGGGATAAATGCTTGAATTGATTCTTATGTCGCTTATGTTTGAATACAAGACTATCTATGTTGTTGAGATCTCTAAGTTGTTTTGAGTTAAGTGTTACGAACTCCTTTTTCTTATATTATGAAGTTAACGTTTATGGGACTAAATGTCATGAGTTGCAATATTGTTGTTAATTGTTTTATTAATTATTTCGCTGTGATGACACCTTAAACATTTGGAGGAGTATGCGATGATAGATTTTGAATGTCTTATTATATGAGTATGTAATACAGATCAGATGAGTTGGATGTCGTGTAAACATCCCAAGTACAGATTAGATGAGTTGGATGTCATGTAAACATCCCAAGCACAAATGTATGTATTAAACTATTTTGTTGTAACCCGTGTTACGGTGCAGGTTATGTGGTTGTTATGTGTGACACCTTGAGTGGTTGTATTATGTTTAATCAAATTCCATGATGATTTTATGTGCGGGGTTTAGGGGTGTTACAACTTTTGTGGTGTGCGCAATCTAGACATTGATCTTAGAACGCCTAACTGCTTTCTCAATAGAAAATGAGTTGTTTTGTCACGGTGGGCGCCTCACTACTCTATTGTTTAGCGACCTGCTTTCAGACAATGATGCATATTCTCTCGAATCATGCTCAAGTACATGTTGTCTTTGCTTTCACAACTGACATAGACATGTGAATTGTGACTCATGTTATAAAATTAAAAGATTCTCAAAACATTTCTCGTAATGTATGGCGGATAAATTTCTTAGGGGTTGTCATGAGAGAAGTTCCCACAACCCCTTGTCCTTAAGGAACTACTCACACATGGTGGGGTGAGTAATAACAATAAAAATATCTAGTGACATTTGCAAGAGAAATAGATGAATTAAAACAAGTAAGAGCAATAAAAACTTAAAAGATGAAAATGAAATCAAGATTGTAATACCCAAAAGTGAAAAATTACAAGAGAGTAACAAGAAAGTAATGTTGGAAATTCACCACACCCTATGATGATTTCGCTTCAATCTTGATCTCAAGATTGATAACCAACCCACAAACAATACGTAATGACAATGAAAAGAAGAAGAACAAAACAAGAACAACAAGAAATAAAAGAGAGAGAAGAGAAATATTTGGAAGAAAGTGTTTCTACCCACGAACTGTGGGATTTCTTCTATTGATCTATTCACTTGCTAACCGCAAACTGTGAATTCAATTGTGTTACAATGTACAAGGAAAACTCCCTATTTATAGATTTAGATTTACAAAGGCCCAAAACTCTAAAAGCCCAAAATATCAAATCTAATCTAAATCATATCAATCCATATCTGAATCAAATCTAGAAACAAATCTGTGTGAAACAAACTGTTTTGACACACTGACATTTCCACACATGGCATTCGACTTCGACACTTAGACACTAGGAATTACAATTTAACACACCACCAAATTCATTGTGTCTAAGCTGTCTACATTCATCATGGCTCTTAGTCTTCTGAAGGCTTCGACCTGCACTCCCTTCGTCATGATATCTGCAATCTGATTCTCAGTTCTGCAGTGTTCCAAATTCATCTTCCCTTCTGCTACCTGCTCTCGAAGATAGTGGAACCTCATTTCGATGTGCTTGCTTTGACCGTGATCTATTGGATTCTTCACCAAGTTGATAGCTGACATGATGTCTATCTTCATGGTAATTGCTCCATGACTCTTCCCTGTAATCTCTTCGACCAAGTTCACCATCCAAGTTGCTTGACATGCACAAAGAGAAACAACTATGTATTATGCTTCGCATGATGACAATGCCACTACTGGCTCCTTTCTCGAACTCCAAGCAACTGGTACACCACCTAACATAAACATGTATCCAGCTGTGGATTTTCTATCCTCAGCATCACTACACCAACTAGAGTCGGTGTATCCCACTAACTTGCATTCTTTCCCTTCATCAGCTGCAGGAAACAAAATGCCATAGTCGAGAGTCCCCTTCAGATACCTCAGTATCCTCTTCGTCGCTGTTAGGTGTGATACCTTTGGCTTCTGCATGAATCTACTTACCATACCAACACTGTATGCTAAGTCAGGCCTTGTGTGACAAAGGTATCTAAGTGACCCAATAAGTCTTCTATATTGGGTTGGGTCGACATCATCTTCATCTGGATCCTTCGACAGTTGCAGTCTGGTCTCAGCTGGAGTCGAAGTTGGGTTGCAATCTTGCATCTCAAATCTCTTGAGTATTTCGCCTGCATATCTTCTTTGGTGCATCATCAAACCTCTACTAGTCTTGTAGAATTCGATGCCAAGGAAATATGAGAGATTTCCCAAATCTGACATTTCAAACTCCTCACTTAGGTCATGTTTGAAATCTTCGATCTCCTTCTTGCAACTCCCTGCTATTAACAAATCATCGACATAGAGGCATAGTATAAGCAATTCGCCATTGCTTCTTCTTACATATACTTCATGCTCTGTCGTACACTTCACAAATTCCTTCTTCCTTAAGAAGCTGTCGATTTTCTTATTCCAAGCTCTTGGAGCTTCCTTAAGTCCATACATGGGTTTATGCAGCCTGTACACTTTTCCTTCTTCGCCTCGTTTCACATACCCAGCTGGTTGTGCGACATAAACTTCTTCATCTAGGGGACTATTAAGGAATGCACACTTCACGTCCATCTGACATGTGTGCCAATTGTTCATATTTGCTAGACCAACAACTAACCTGATTGTTTTGATTCTAGCAACAGGTGCGAACACTTCATCGAAGTCGATTCCTTCCTTTTGTAGAAATCCTTTCGCCACAAGTCTCGCCTTGTGTCGAGTTACTTCTCCTCTAGGATTCACCTTCACCTTGTAAACCCACTTCACATCAATTGCCTTCTTACCTTGAGGCAATTCGACAAGTGACCAGGTGTTGTTGACTTCGATGGACTCTAACTCTTCATTCATTGTTTTCACCCACTTCGAATCTTTCAATGCCTCAGCTGAATTGACTGGTTCGACATCTGCGTAGCAAGCATAATGTACCAGCTCACCCTCTTCATCGACCACATAATCTGATGTAATTACACATTCTTGCAACCTTGTAGGCATGTGTCTTGTTCGTCGAGGTCTGCTTGAACCTGCTTCATCTACAACTGGTTTTTGTCGAACTTCTCTTTCGACTTCAGTGGTTGGTTCTTCATAAGAGATTCTCACTGAATCCTTCTTGGTATTCTCAGTCCAATCCCATTCTTTAAGCTCATCTATGATCACGTCCTTGCTGATCACTGCTTTCTTATTCACTGGGTCGAACAACTTGTAACCTCCAGTCGAATGATATCCTAACAAGATCATCTGATTCGTCTTATCATCAAGTTTCCTTCTTAACTGATCTGGTACATGTTTATGTGATATAGATCCAAACACCTTTAAGTGACTGAGGCTTGGCTTGACACCAGACCAGCATTCTTCTAGTGTGATTCCTTCAAGCTTCTTCGTCGGACATCTGTTCAAAAGATATGTTGCTGTCGAAACTGCTTCTCCCCATAATTCTTTGGGTAGATGATTTCCATTCAACATACTTCTTACCATGTTCATGATGGTTTTGTTCTTTCGTTCTGCAACTCCATTTTGCTGTGGTGTATAGGGTGGCACCACCTCATGCACAATCCCTTCTTTTCTACACAATGCATCGAACTCTTTCGACACATATTCTCCACCACCATCTGTCCTCAGAGTTTTCAACCTTCGACCACTCTGTCTTTCGACCATGGATTTGAATCTGACAAATACCTCAAACACATCACTTTTCTTCTTGATGAGATAAGTCCATAACTTTCGACTGTAATCGTCTATAAACGTGACAAAATATCTGTTGCCACCAATCGAATCCACCTGGATTGGACCACATACATCAGAGTATATGACTTCAAGAATTGCATTCGACTTCCTTCCTGCATCCTTGCTGAAGCTATTCTTGTGTTGTTTCGACTGAACACACTCTTCACAGACTTCACTTGGAATGTCGATTTCTGGTAATCCTGAAACCATATTTCTTCTCTTCAACTCCCTGATGTCATTGAAGTTGAGATGGCCTAGTCGAAAGTGCCATAACCACTTATCTCTCCTGGCTGCTATTGCTAGACACTTGTGCTCCATCACATTGAGTTCAATCTTGAAGGTCATATTCTGAGACATTGGAGCTTTCAAGATCAACCTACCACCTGCGTCGAGAACTCTCGTCATCTTGTCTTCGACAACTACCTTGTAGTTATTTTCGACTAGCTGCCATATACTGAGCAAATTACTCTTCATGCCTGGAATGTACAATACATTGGAGATTGTTGACCTTTTGCCATCTTTCCTCATAATCAGAACATCACCAACACCTTCAGCTGCTAGAGTGTTATCATTTGCAAACTTCACCGTGTTCTTCGACGAGGGCTTCATGTTGACAAACCAATCTTTCCTCCCGGTCATGTGTGATGAGCATCCTGAGTCCAAGTACCACTGATCTTGGAATCTTTCTTCATCTTTTGTTGTGACCATCAGCAACGTCTCTTCTTCTTCATGCTTTTCCAGATTTGCATCAGTTTCTTGATTTTTCTTCTTTTCTGGACAGTTACTAACATAATGGTCATACTTCTGACAATTGAAACATTGAATGTGACTTTTGTCTGGCTTTCGACCACCACCTCTTCCTCTACTAGCAGCACCACCTCTTTGGTTGCCTTGGTTCCAAGGTTTCTTCTGAGTCGAATTACTGCCTCCTCTATCTTTGTTGCCATTCACGTTTCCTTTGCCTTTCCTTTCCTTTTCTGACTGCGCCTGCAAAGCCATATCACTCTTCGAATTTGCTGCAGCTCTTTCAGCCATCCTTTGTTCATGAGACTCAAGCGTCCCTTGAAGCTCTTCCTCCGTCAATACTGACAAGTCTTTCGACTTTTCTATGGCTACTACCACGTGGTCGAATTTTGGAGCCAATGACCTCAAGATCTTTGCAACAACTGATCTTGACGTCAACACCTCTCCACATACCTTGATTTGATTCACCAACTTTGTAACTCTGGTGAAGAAATATGTAATACTTTCGTTGTCTTCCATCTGAAGCAACTCATAGGATCTCTTGTGAGTTTGTAACCTCACCTTTTTCACCTTCTCTACACCTCCAAATGACTTTTCAAGAATCTCTCATGCTTCCTTTGCTGATTCTGCATCGTTAACTTTTTCAAAGTTATCTGGATCAACACATTGATGGATTATAAACAGCGCTTTATAATCTTTCTTCTTCAATTCTTTGAGTGCAGCCTTTTCTTGATCCGTCGCGTTCTCCCCAAGCGGTGTTACTCCTTCCTTTACAAGATCCCAAAGATCTTGATAAGAGAAAACCACCTTGATCTGCTTGCACCAATTCTCATAATTATCTTTCTTGAGAATTGGTAGGGTCGTCGGAAAGTGCCCATTTGAATGATTCATAGCCATCACGATTTTCCTCCTTGAATCGCAACCGGAGCTCTAGATACCAGATGTTGGAAATTCACCACACCCTATGATGGTTTCGCTTCAATCTTGATCTCAAGATTGATAACCAACCCACAAACAATACGTAATGACAATGAAAAGAAGAAGAACAAAACAAGAACAACAAGAAATAAAAGAGAGAGAAGAGAAATATTTGGAGGAAAGTGTTTCTACCCACGAACTGTGGGATTTCTTCTATTGATCTATTCACTTGCTAACTGCAAACTGTGAATTCAATTGTGTTACAATGTACAAGGGAAACTCCCTATTTATAGATTTAGATTTACAAAGGCCAAAAACTCTAAAAGCCCAAAATATCAAATCTAATCTAAATCATATCAAATCATATCTGAATCAAATCTAGAAACAAATATGTGTGAAACAAACTGTTTCGACACACTGACATTTCCACACATGGCATTCGACTTCGACACTTAGACACTAGGAATTACAATTTAACAAGTAAAGCTAAGAACTAAAAGAAATAACAAATGTATGGAATGATAGTAGTGGAAGTGATGTTTTCTCTTCATGTATAAGCCTCTATTTGTACTAATCCAAGTCATAAGTCACTAACAATTGGCACTAAATTCGAGCTTAACTATCATTAATCACTAATCATAAAAGTGTGGGAAGTTATAGATGCCAAAAGGTCACAAAAACTGCCAAATGATCAAAAGTTCGTAACTGCCTAAGGACTGACACGGGTCGTGTCAAGGAACACTGGTTAGCCATGTCAGCCTCTGGTTTCTTGTATGTGCATGTTTCAAAAATGCCAACATGACCCGTGTCATGAGACACGACTAAGCTATGTTAGTCTCAAGAAATTTTTGTGGGAAGCGCTCCTTTTTGTACGGTTTTTGGACTTTTTCATTCTGATTCGCACCATTGACCTCTTATTACGTGAAAACAAACAAAGGAGACAAAAACGCCTAAAAATAAACTAGGATGATGAAAACACACATGAAATCAATGTAAAAACAAACAAGAAACATGATGCATTTACCGCTTATGAAATACCCCCAAACTTGAATTGTTGCTTGTCCTCACACTACTATAAATAATGCTTAGGATCAAGGGATTTTCATTCTTCAAAAGCTCACAAGATAAAATCATTGATATTCGTACGTGTTTTGTCATTCCGACTGAGTAAGACCTAAGTTCCCTATACCAATACAAAAAGTATTACAAGAACCCAAAACCGTAAATACAATCAAAAATTTCTCTTTTATTCACCTCTCTAGCTACTCTTTGAACTTAAGTCTCTTCTTCGATTTTTCCTTCCTTTTTGTTAGACAAACAAATTATGGAATTTTTAGAATAATAATAATCGTCACATAGATGAAATCGATCGAGAGAAGATTTTTGTTTTTGCAGATGAAAATTTGTTTGCACACTTTTATATGTTTGTTATTGACTATTATGGTTCGATCTTGGGGTTCGACCACCGTTGGGTTGAATAGTTGAGTGTAGGCTACCTAACTTAGAGGGTGTAGTCGCCTTTTACCACCATTTTCATCTTTTGTTGCTTTTTTTTCTTTCTCTATCGATCATCAATAACAAGTTAATCAAATGTATGCCTTTATTCTTATCATGGCATTTCACTAGGTTTAATCCATGAGACGGATCCACGAAATTGTCCTCGTCATTTGGTTGTGACCTTAATTGTTGTTAGGGAGATTATCATATCATGCATTTATTCTTATCTTCTAACATGGGATATCCTTGTTAGTCTACTCTTGATTCTTGGGTTCATTTCACTCTGCCTTATAGTTTGTAGAACTAATGCTATAAATTCTAGGTTTATGGAACATTTAATGTTTTCCCTCCCAAAATTAAGGCTAATGATAACATCATACGAAATATTTGTGTGATGATTTTTCAACACGGGTAGATTCTTCTTACTCTATTTTTATCCTTTCTGTCTCTCAAGTTATGTTTCTTGTGTCTTCTCAATTTATGGGTAGATTCTTTGTTGCTTACTACTCTTTTCCAATAAAGTCATATCTTCCTCAAGATTTTTATTTTGGTATATTCTTCTCATTCTTATTTACCTATTTGTTTTCTTTATGTTTTGAAATTAGGTGAAATGTTGTTTATTAATGGTGACATTGCTTGTTGAGTGTTGTCGTGAAATGCTTTAAAATTACTTATTTATAGCAGTGATACATTTGCAAAGAGATGGGGCATGAGCGTTACTAAAGATGTAATAGATGGAAAGATTTATTATTTGGACACTTGGTTGCATGTAACTAGTATTCAAATTTATTGTGTTTGTCTTTTCTCCTGGGTCTTGGTGTTTGTACCCGACATTATATTTATGTTATTATGAATGGCGTAGTTTATACATCTTTGTCGGGGGACATGTTCCTTTTTTTCAATGTTTATTCAAGTTTATTCCTTTTTTTAATATGCCTCAAATGGGTTATGTCCTTTAATTTGTATGCATGCATCGACCAGGTCTTGTTTGTCAGTTTGGAAATGTTTTACATTTTGAACTATTATTGATTGTGACATAATTTGAACAACAATAAAAAAACTAAACTTTATTAACATTTTTTTAATTAGAATTTCAACCATTTTTTGTGGTGACATAATTTTGTGTATGGTTCACTGTGTAATCGTCTTGGTCTAGAGGCATCTTTTTCCTTCCTTTCTTTGGCTTGTTGATCGGCGTAGGTTCACGTTGATTCTTGCCCAGAAGTCACCAAGATTGATGCTTAGGAAATTGATATTATTTTCTTCCTCCTTAAGACTCCCTTAAATCTTGATAATTGCAGCCTTTATCCCCTTTAAACTATTTCATCCCTTAATAGTTACAACCTCCTCTTTATCCATATTTTTTTATCTTTAATCATCCTTCCTTGATAGATTTTTAGAGATGGAAGAAAAATGACTTACATATTTCTATGTTAGCCTCAAAGGTGGACACGACATCCAATTATGTGTGTTACTTCATTTTAAGTGGACCGTCATTGACAAAACTTTGAGGGTGGCCAATGTTAGCCTGCAAATGATACATTTGTAGATAAATTTACAATTGACCACTAATAATTGGGGTTTACCATGCATAATGTCCGAAAGGATGGTGTACATGATGTGGCATGAACTTTCTTGGTCAACTAAAACTCTGGGGACATCATATTTTCCATCACCGCCCTCACCAATAGGGGAATGTGAAAATTAAGAGTTTTGTCGATAAGTTCCTTGTAATAAAAGGATAATAGAGGCCAACTCATTTTTTTCGGTGTAAAGTCCTACTTTTCTACTGGTACCATCATCTCCCATAAATTTCTTTTCCCTATGCTGCAAAAAGTTTTCTCGAAATTGGGGAAACCCCCTTACATTACTTATGTTTTTTTTTTCATTAAGCTCAATCTTGATTCCTTGTTTGGGTATATGATCATGTCACTATTATATCTTGTATCTCTACATTTCTACTCATGTGTTGAAGGGAAGATCTTCCTAGGACTTAAAATTTTGTCCTTCCATATTCATGAAGACAAAAAAGTTCTCCTACTCCAAAAATATTCCTCCAACAATGGCATAGACCACATGCAGTTCCTTTCCTTCTACATCCTCAAACTGTTTTTCCTCCTTCTTTGTATTGTAAACATTAGTTTTTCACTTCTATAGAGTAATATCCAACGATATTTTATCTTTTGCACTTCTTTTTTCTTATGGTCGTGAACCTTGAAAGCTTCCCCCGCTAGATGAGGTCTTCAACAGAATCTTTCAGTTGATTGAACTCCTTCGTGTTGTGACATTTACTTTAATAAAAATAGCAATATCAGGACTTGTTAAGGCCAAGACATTCTCGTACTTTCATAGATAACTTGCACTATAATAAAAAGTGATTTTTACCTCAAACGCAAAATGCATAATACCTCGACTATTGAAGCGATGTAACAGATGGCGACATGATAACTCCCAACTTATCACCTCGGTGGTATTAAAACCGAGAGGTAAAGTTAAATGCACATGGGTTTGAACCCCAACAGCAACACTTTTATTATTTTCAAAACTAGCGTATTTTTCATTTCGGTTTATCTCTAAAACCAAGGGGTAAGATATTTTTTTTTTTTGAATTTTTACATTATTTACCCAGAATATTACATTGTTTTACCAAGAATATGACATTGTTTACATAGAATATTACATTGTTAAAAATAAAAGTCAAATTTTCTATAGAACAAGGTAAAAATCAAATTCCCCCAAGATCTAGATCTTAGATCTTCGAATTATTGAGTCTTGGGGAAGATCAAATGTTGGATGCAAGATTATTCTTTACGGGTCTAGAATGCATTTGTTTCTGAAGTAAAACAAAATAAGGGTTAGATAAATAAAATGAATATTCAAATATGTGATTTTGCGCTCAAATAAATATTCAAGAAAACAAACCTTAAACCCAAGTAATTTTCTGCTCTTGCAATCCATCTTAGAGAACTTTTCAAAACGTCTTTATGTTTCAAGAGCTTCATGTTGCATTTAGGTTAGATTTTCAATATTCAGCATGCTTTTATAACGGATGTTCCTTAGGTTTCACGCAGATAACTAATGGCGGATTCTTGAGCATTTATAAACATTAAATGGGCAACAAAGATTTGTTTAAGGACGATGCATTTAGTAAAAAACCCTTAACTATCCTGTCGGCCAAGAAGAAAACCGAGGTGAATAAGTTGTTGTTTTTATAAAATACAATATTTATACAAAATATTAAAAAATACATTGTAAAATTTGTTTCCCAATGAGAAATTTTATTTTACATGTTCAGTTCCCATGCAAGATGCTAGAGATCTGTAGTAACACCTCATGATAGAAATGGACAGTGGTGAATATTTCCTCTCTTTGGGGTGGCTACATATAATTTAGTAAAATTTGATTACAAACCACCTTGGTTTTACTATAAAATCGAGGTCTTATTTTAACTATCACCTCGGTTTTAATGAAAATCGAGGTAACTATTTATTTTATTTTTTTAAATTACATTGTTTACACAATATTAAAAAAAACATTATTTACAACAAATATTCGATGATATCCAGATTTTGTTGGATACCCACTAAAACAAATATTTTTTAAACAAGAATGATTTTCTATACTTGCAATCTATCAACTGAGTACTCTTCAAAGGTTGAGCTCCCTTATTTGTTGGTTAAGCTCAATTCTTTATTTAAATTGGAGCAAGAATGATTTTTTGAACTTGCAATCTATCAATTGAGCTCTTTTCAAAGGTTGATCTCCCTTCATTGTTGGTTAAGCTCCATTTTTTGTTTAATTTGAAACGGGAATGATTTTCTGCACTTGCAATCTATCAACTGAGTACCCTTATTTAACTGAGGGTTATTCCAAAAGATACAACAACGACAGCATCAACACCATTATGTGAGATAGATTGCAAGGGCAAAAAAAATGTTGTGTTCAAGATAGAAGAACATTGAATATTTTTTTCTCTCTTGCAATCCATCCCAAAGAATGATGCTTTTGAGTGTGAGGCGACTTCATATAAGTAAGGATTAGGGTAAAATCTATTTAATGAGTGTTTTTATAGTAAAATCTTATTATTTTATATCTCAATTAAATAGAAAACTGAAGGGTTAGAACATTTTGTTTACACTTATAAACAAATAAAATCATAAACTACGATAGCTGGGAATCGAAGCTTGTACTGAGTTGTTTTTTCACCTCGGTTATTTTAAAAACTGAGGTAATTTATGTTTTTTTTTTTAAATAATAAAAAATAGCACGCCTTGCCTTTATACCTTTGTTTTCTATTTTTCGAGGTGAAAGTTTTGCATGAAAATCGTTATTTGTTGTAGTGTCGAGTTCCTTTTTGTATAACTGTGTTGATAAATTTAACAAAATAGGCTCCATAGAGGTGTTCAAGGGTCTATTGTCTCTATATATGGAGGGTGGCCCCATATTCTATCTGATGGGCCGATGATCTTTATTTGTGCCCCTATCATCCCTCTTTTTTTTCGCCCCTCTTTTTTCCAGCTGATATTTTGCTTCATTTTCCTTTTTCAGGTACGCCTCCATAAATTGCCATATTTGTGGAAAACAATTCCTCATATTCTATATATTTCTTAGTTCTTCCAAACAAACTCTTGGAAGTTTTTTGTTCCTCGATCCCAATGCTCTCTAGTAACTATGTCCATGCTTATAATCTTAGGCTCAATAGATAACTTTTCATCTTTTCGTCTGCATTTTTCACCAATACATGTAGGACCATAGAGATTCACTTTTCTACAATCTTATTGACCATAAAAAGGAATCACAAGTTGTAAAGGTGGGGATTTGATGTCCTTTGTACATTTGAAAGTTCTTGGGTGATTATGATGATCTCATTGGCTAGATATCGATTGGCTTGGTCACTAGTTGTGTCCTTGTCTATATTTCCTTGTTCAGAATCAGATATGTTGTTGAGAAAAGTGGTGCAAACGTTGAATATGTTCCCACATATGACATTAATTGAAGAAGATAGAAATGTCACTAGAATAGGGGGTGTTGAAAAGTGACCCCTTTAAAATATTGCTTTTACTTTAGAGATTTATCCTGGTTCACCAAACTTGGCTACTCCAGTCCCCACGTTTTGTGAGATTTTCCAATTAATGATCAATATCTTTTTATCTTTTTCTTACACCAAGATGTATTTTCTTTAGCCTCACCAGACTTACAACATTGATTACAAAGCTTCGGTTAGCTTACAATATCACCCAAGATCAACCTTTACTTAAGGATATGCAAAATATTAAGAATGATTTGTAAGGAGGATCAGATTTACAATTCCTCAACAAATGATTATTGAGAGGATGTGGTTTTAAGACACATAATCTTAGAAATAGAGATCCTTGATTCTAAGATTATTATTTTATTGAGAATATAACTTTGGAAGAATATGATGAATTTTCTCTCTTGAACTCTCCTTGAATGAAAGTGTTTTCTCTCTTGATTTTTCCTTGAATGAATGATGTGATTTTAAGATAAATATTCTTAGAAAGGAATAACCTTGATTCTAAGAATATGATTTGAGTGAGAATATAATTTTTGGAAGAATTTCATGAATATTTCTCATGAGTTTTCCTTGAATGATTTTCTTGAAATGAAGAGAATGTGAATGGCTATTTAGAGGTTTTGAGCCTCTAGTTTCTTGAGTACCAGATCTGTCCTGAGTATATACTTGAAATTACAAGTCTGTCATTGGTAATTAGAATGTTGCCATTGATAATGTAAATGAGAAGATCATCTATTTACAGAATTGCCATAGAGTGAGGTTGATACTCATGTTGTGTTTCTTAATCCTCAACTGTTTTATGTATTTACGAAAAATACAATTTGGTATAATTTGATCCTCTAGGATAATTACAACTTCGCCATTGTTTTCTTTCTTGATACTCGCGCAAGTAACATCTATATTACAACTTTGTCATTGGTTCAAAAGTCGATCCTCTTTAGTAGTACAAAATTACGATAATGCCATTGTGTGACTTATTTCTCTGTCACACTTGGTATTTTGTGTTCCTTTCAAACATATGTTTTTCTTTTCTAGTAATGAGCTTAATAATAAACTTGAGAACCATTTATTCTCACATCTCATTCATGATAACATTTATACATACATGTCTTATTAATTTCCACTCAAGAGCACACATCAAATAACAAATAAGATCAAAATCTTAATTATATTTACACAAAAGTTTGTCATCTTCAAAACATCAAAAAAAAATATTTCCTCAACAATCTCCCCCTTTTTTATGATGATAAACTTCTTGTAATTAAGATTTTGATTTTTTAGAAATGGATAAATTTTGTGACCCCCCTCAATTTGTGCATAAAATAAAGTTTATGTTCCTCCTCAATTTATGCATAAAAATTATGATTTTATTTATTTTATATTCTAATTTTAAAATATTTCTCCATTAATTAGTCTCCCTCTTTTATCATCATACAAAAAGAAATGGGAAATACATACAATACCATGGAGAAAGAGATGAAATATTTTAAGATAATTAAATTCTCATAAATAAATTCGATATACATAGCACGTACCTCCTTTTGATGTGTTTCTTACACCGAGTCTTAAAGATGAAATCATCTTTAATTTTTATTTTCTCCCCCAATCTCATCTATTGATTTTGCCTCAATTGGGAGATAATGGTCCTGTTGTTTGGATCTTCTTTTAACGATTGTCTTGTTCTGACTCCGTCAGATATATTTCCCATGACTTGATTTTGAGGATGATATTTAATTATTTTCCATCTTTTTAGAGGATCTTGAGAGGATGGTGTTTGTATTACCTCACCATTTTTATTGTTATCAAAAATGTGGTTTTGTTCATCTTCTTCCTCATCGTATTCCTTTCTTTTATCATCAAAAACATTAAGTTCATAAAAAACAACATGCATATTTTCTTTTACGGTTTGATTTTTTAGATTGTTTACCCTATATTTTCTTGAAGATGTAGAATATCCTAAAAATATGTCTTTGATTGATTTTGAGTCAGCTTTCTTTTAAAATATAAAAATTATACCCAAAAATACGAAAGTATGATTAGGGATGGCAACGGGTCGGGTCGGGTGCGGGTTTCACACTACCCAAACCCGCACCCGAAATCACCACCCGAACCCGAACCCGAACTCAAAGGTTATTCGGGTGGCAAAATAACACTCACGTCCGCACCCGTTGGGTTCGGGTTTTTTCACCCAAACCCGAACCCGTAGCAAAAACTCAAATTATATATATATATATAGCGGGTGTGGTTTCGGGTTTCGGGCACGGGTTTTACACTACCCAAACCCGCACCCTAAATATCTGGTGGCACCCGAACCCGAACCTGAACCCGAACCCAGTCAACTCGGGTTTTCACCCGTTGACTCGGGTTTGGGTGTGGGTGGGCCCCGCGGGTTTGGGTCTGCCTGCCATCCCTAAGTATGATATGTTTGATTTTTTATTTTCCCAATGTTCATATGGAGTTTTATTTAAGATATCTCTAATAGAACAACGATTCAAAACATAGCATGAAGTGTTAATGGCTTCAGCCCAAAATTATTTTTCAACATTTGATTCAAATAAAAAAAAATAGTCATTTCTTGCAAGGTTCTATTTTTTCTCTCAAAAATTCCATTTTGTTTGGAAGTTCTTGGAAATGATAAATTATTAGAAATTTCATTTTCATCAAAGAAATATTTAAAGGATGAACTTTTAAACTTTTTCCATTGATCACTTCTCACAGATATGATTTGCAAATGTTTTTCATGTTGAACTTTTTTGCAAAACTTTTGAAATGCTTCAAAACAATCATATTTTTGTTTTAGAAATAAAGCCCAAGTAAAGTGAGAGAAATCATCAACTATCACAAAATCATATTTCTTTCCAATAAGGCTTGCAGTTTTGATAGGACCAAAAAGATCAATGTGAAGAAGTTCAAGAGGTCTATTTGTATAAATTGTGTTTTTAGAATAGAACCTACTCTTGACTTGTTTTACTTTGATGCACAATTCACAACTTTAATCTTGATCAAAACTAATTTTAGGAAGACCTTTAACTAGATCAAGATTGGATAATTTTGAAATAGTCTTTATACTTAAATGACCAACCCGTCTATGCCATATCCATTTCTCTTTTTCTATGGATATGAAACATAAATCAGTTGGGAGTTCATTTAAGTCTAAGATATATAGATTTTTCTTTCATGATCTAGAGAAGATAGTTTTTCCCGAGGATAGTTGTTTTACTTCACACATGTTAGGTTTGAAAATAACTTCAAAGCCATTATCACATAGTTGACTTATACTTAGTAAGTTATATTTCAAACCTTCCACGTATTGAACATCCTCAATCTTAGTAGAATAATTCTTACCAATGTTACCAATACCTTTGATTTTTGATTTGACACCATTTCCACAAGTTATTGATCCACCATCTTTTTCTTTCTATGATAAGAAACAATTTTTATCTCCGGTCATATGTCTTGAGCAACCACTGTCCAAGTATCAAAGATTTTTCTTATTTTTCAGAAGATATTCCTGCATCACAAGTTAGTAATGATTTGAGTACCCATATGGCCTTGGGTCCTTGAGAGTTAGTTTTTATGATATTGTAGTCTTTCTAAAACAATTGGATTCATGATGACCAGTTTTATTGCAATAAGAACATTTTCTCTTTTTTCTAAAGTAACAGTTTGGTTCATGTTACGGTGAGAATCGGATATCAAGCTATTAATTAACTTGAATCACAAATCATGAAGTTCACAACTGAGCTTTGATGTATTAAACGGAAAAGGTAAAGATCGAAGAAAACCCTAAGTGCGCTATGTAACAACAAAGCTAAGAGAATCTAAGGTTCGGGGGTTGGTTATACCTAGGAAAGGTGTTAGCATCCTAAGCATCTGTAGTACTCTACAGGAACCTCTAGATAGTATTTGTGTTATGCTAAAGTTTGCATGTTAAGGAAAATGTGCTAAGGTAAAGACCTAGGGTATATACACTAAGTATGATCGCCAAGACATCGCATCTCGTGCCTACGTATCCTGACTTGGATGAAATCAAAGCATTCGTAGTTCACGTGGTTACGGGTGAGGAACTTTTGACTGTGGTCAAGGTTCCAAGGGGGTAAGTGTCCATGGCAAGACACTCACATAGAGCACGACGACTCTAAACCTAAGGCTAGGTTAAAAAGGGAAAGAAAGTGCCCATGGCAAGACACTCACATAGAGTACGGCGACTATAATCCTAAGGCTAGGATGAAAGGGAAAGTAAGTGTTCATAACCATGACACTCACATAGAGTACGCCGACTCTAATCGTAAGGCTAGGATAAAAGGGAAAGCAAGTGTTCATAACCATGACACTCACATAGAGTACGGAGACTCTAATCCTAAGGCTAGGATAAAAGGGAAGGACCTAAAGTTAGGCAAAACATGACATGGCAGTCAACGGGAGGATCCTTTCCTTTGGAATGGCACAGGCAATTAACACGGGAAAATAGGATCAAGTACCGATCACAAAATGGAATCAGGTAGAGAGAAATATCATGAAAGATAATAAACACAACAATATGAGCAATGGCGTAGTCAATACAAGGATTGAGATCAAACTCGAACAAAAAAAGAAGCTAAAACTTTAAGCTTAAGAACCAAGTCAAATCACAAGTTAGTAGTTAGACCGACAAAGAAATATTTTAAAATCTAAATCCAAAGACTAATTAGAGAAACAACAACTAAATAAAGAAAATATTTTTTAGTTTTCATTATTTATTAAATAAATCAAATAGGAAAATATATTCCTAAAATAAAAAATAATAATTAAAACCAAATATTAACAGTTAGAGAAAACTAATTAATATACATATTAGAGATTAAAACAAACAAATATTAACAAGATAAATAATGATATTTAACAATATTATTAACAAAAATAAAATTAACAAGGTTTTTTAGCAAAAAATATTAACTAAAATTAATAATAAAAATAAGAGGTATGAAAGAAAACATGGGTCTGTGCATAGAAACAATAATAGATTGGGCTGAGCTCAAGTTAAAAAATAAAATAGATAACAATAAAAACAAAGTGAAAGTGGATCAAGAAAGAAGGTCATTACACATCGTTATTTCCTCTTGCTTCCATCGTGTAGCTTTCATATTCACAGCAGCACACCTCAATCAAATTCATTGCCTTTCAATCCGTCTCAGCCTTTCCGTCTCGATTTCGCGTCGTCGACCTCGTTCTCCTCTCTGCTCTAATCTCTCTATCCGCTTCTCTTTTCTGGTTTTGATTTCGTTTCCACTTCTCAATCTCGTTTCTCCATATCGTTCTCAACTTCGATTTTGAATCATGATCCGCTACGTCTTTCGCTCTCACTTGTTCGCTTAGTGTCTTTCGAATCATGGTGGTTGCGCAGCGAGTGGGGGTTCGTCGGATGTTGCGATTTGGTGGCTGATGTGAAGAGGTATGGTGATGCAGTTGATCTTTCTTTTTTGTTGCTTAGGAAATACGGTGGATTTTGTGGGTGGCGGTCGAAGCTTATTCTCGAGGTGGAAAGTTTAAGTTGGTGTGAAGGATTGAGAAATGAGGGCTGAAGGATGCGTGTTTTGTCTTGGTCGTATATCAATCAGTGAAGACAGGTTTTGTAAAGACTTTTGAAGAAGATTTCTGAAGGAAAAGAAAAACATGGAAGCCAAACGCGATGCAGTGGTGATATGGTCCTCCCTCTTTTTAACTTCCCAATCCTTGTTAATTCAATTTTGAATTTTGTCTGTTATTGATGAGTGGTTCCTTTCAATTGCAGAGCAGGCTTTGGCTTAATGCTACATATTTTGTTCAGATGCATGTGTGTTGTTGTTGTCGCAGGTTTGGCAAGGAGGACGGATTGAATTTGGTCAAGGTTTTGCTAGCTGTTGTAGCAGTGTTTGCAGTAAGCCTTTGCAAGATTTTTTTGGAGCATAGTGACCGGTCTTGTTTTGATGCTTTGCTTATGGACTAGCGGGTCTTGGAGCTTTGTTTTTTTTCACTTTGCAGGCTGATGTACGATTGTTGCAGAATGTTGTGTTTGGTAATTATTTTGTTGGTTGTTGTGTAGTAGTAGGAAGTGTGTATACGATTTTAGCAGATGGAGTGGTAGCAAGTCTTGGTGCAAGTGGCATGGCGTCAGAAGGAGGGACTTGTTTTCTCTCTTTTTTTTCATGTAATTTTTGTAAATGGATTAATGGACTCTATTTTTTTTTTTGTGAATTTTTTGGCTTTTGATTGTAAGAAAAGAAAATGGGCTTAAAAAGAACTATTTGACAATGATCTTTTTAGTCTTGTATGATTCTTTATGTAATGGAGTTTGTACAACAAAAATAAATGGACTTGAATTGGATTTTCAAAATGGGTTAAGATGGATTGGGATTGGAATTGGAATTGGATGGATTAAAAAAAGGGAAAATTGTTTGAAAATGGTCAAATGGTTTGGTGAATTTAAATTGAATAAATATAAATTAAAAAAATGGTTTGTGAACTATATGGATATTAACAAAAGAAATGGTTATTGATAACGGCAATTGGAAAATGAATTTAAACGAAGGATATTATTAATTGAATATGAAACAGAAATTGGATATTGAATGGATTTTGAAGTTGGTAGGAGAAAAATGGATTCAAAAGGTGGTCATGAGTTAATTTGAATTTAAAATGGATAAATGGATTGAAACTTGAATGGGAGGCTTGCACATGAACATGAACCACTCCTTCCACACTTTCTCACAACTTAACCTGCTATCCTTATGAGAAACTCAGCATGAACGACAGTTGCCGATCATAAACACAAAGGGTGAGAAACTGGAGTCGTGCCTTGATAATCCTCTGATAATAACTACTCATGACGATTTGAAACCCAACACTTCTGCCTCAAGACTTTAGTACAAAAACCGAAAGAAAAAAACTCTGAACAAAGAAAATCCAACTCAAACAGAAAACCTCAGATCCCACGTCTTAAGAGCTTAAATGGTGGACGAACTAATCAAAACCCTAATTCACCAAACCTTGAAGTCTCTGGAAACAAACCCTAATTCCACAGGTGAAACAAAGCAAAACAAAGGCAGATAATTTTGGTTAGTTATGCAATGTGACTGACTTAGAATGATATGCAAATGATCAATGAATCTAAGGGTAAAATTTAGGGTATGACAGTTCACAATGGTTAGTTTTTTTCAATAACAACATCTTTTTATGAGGTTTTCGTTGTTTGTATTTTTCTTGATACTTTCACCATCTTTGCATATAAAATTTTCCTTTTTTATTTCTTTATTTTTCCTTTCAGGAACAGAAATAATTTTGTAGTTGTTGGCATCTTTCTTAAAACTTTCATTTTTCTTGCATGCATGTTTTTCCATCTTGATTATTTCATCATTGATATTAGGGAAAAAATAGTTTTGTAAATCCTTTGATTTTTGTAAGTATTGAATCTAATTCCAGCTTTGTTAAAAACTCCTACTTGAGATCCCATGATTTTTTAAAAAGTTTCAGTAGATTTTATAAATCTAGTAATATCATTTGTTAGTTCATCAACTTTTGTTTTTAAAGCATTGTTCTCTTTTTTAGTTTCACAATAATTGAGAATGAATCTCACTCGTTCCTTCATTGAGATTCTTATGTTTCTCAGACATTTCACAATGAGTTAGTTGCATGTTTTGAATGATTTTAAGATATTCATCATTTTTAATTTGCAGCATTTCATTTTTTTCTTTATCTCATAAAATTGATTTTTTAGAGACAAACATTTTTTAGACAAAATGTTTGAGTCATTTAAAAGAATATCAAAATCTATTTCAATATGTTTACATAAAGGGCATGGTTGAGAAAACTTTACCTCTTCAATATCTTAGTTTGCCATTAGACACGTGTTGGCTTCTCCCTCATCAACTTTTGAGGATGAAATTTTATGCATTTCTGGAATTGTTTTAGAATTCAATAATTCAATTTCGTCCTCAATTTGTTGAGTGTGTTGTTGATGCTTCATCTTTCTCTTTCGTTGAGAGTGGTTTTTATTCTGAATCTTTTGATTAGAATATAATGGTATACTTGAAGACTTTGATGCATGTACACACTTTATTGGTTTTGACATTTCTCCTTGGATGTTTTCCTCTTACACTGTTAAGTGTTTTAACTTTAGAGGTCGTGCTCTGATACCAATTGAAGTAGATAGAAATGTCACTAGAAAGGGGGTTTGAATAGTCACTACTACATAATAATCCTTTCGTAACACCAATATTACGACAATCATAATGTTAACCGTGGTAATAGATTAATCTTTGGCGCATTTTTTTATTTACTAGATGACATGTCACAACGGTCAAATGTAGCAACCATAGTGAAAAGTACACGGAGTGAAATGGTTCGAATCCCGTCACCAATAATTAGCCATTTCTTGTGATAAAAAAATGTTATTGACCATGTATATCACCACGGTTTTTATTTCCATCCGTGATGAAACGTGATATTTATTTGTATATAAGCGAAATTATCTATCGCTTTAGTACATAACATTTGTCTCTCTCAAAACAAAACCCTAACAACTCTTTCACTCGTCTCTCAAAACGAAACTCTAACAACTCTGTCACTCGTCTCTCTCGTATGGAAACCACAAAACAAAACCATAACAAAAAATCTTAGCCAATGGGTATTATAGGTTCGTTTTCTCTATAGTTTTTTTTTAAATCTGTTTCAATAGCTTGCTTCATGATGTTTGAACTTTCTTATTTTTTCATCTTGTAGGTATGGATGCTTATTTCAATAAAGAGGATGAAGATAAATTTAGCATGACAAACTTGTGTCAAAGATCCAGAATGACATCCATTCAAAATATACATAAGTTTGCTGGTCTAAATTTATGTTCATTCTTATTTCATTGTTGACACGCTATTATAGGACTTGACATGTATGGTATGTTTCTGAAGCATTTTATGCCTTGATATATTTGTTGTATCGTGTTTGTTGTTTATGGTTTGTTGTTAATGCCTATTTAAAAGATGAGTTTATTATATATTATGTGGTTTGAGTGTTTTTCCAATCTCTTACCGAATATATAACTTCATAAACTGCATTAGAAAATTATGATACGATAGATAAAATTGTATTAGAAAATAAGTACACGTTCAATTCTTGACAAGAATTCTTCACACTGTTAACTGCATATTGTTCCTTGGCCGTTAGAAATTGGTTTAGTGATTGTAGATCTTCAACCACCCCTCTCTCCACTTCTAATTTTGTTTACAAACTAAGAAATATCTTGCAAAAAGAATTAGAGGTGAAGGTAGGGGTTGTCGAAGAACTAGGATCATTAAACCAAGTTCTTACTGTCAAAGAACAAAATACGGATAAGGAGTTGAAGAACTCTTGTCAAGCATTGAACATGTACTTATTCTTCTAATATAACTTAATTTGTCATATTATAATGTTCTAGTGCAGATTGCAAGGTTATATGTTTAGTAAGCATTGGCGAAATAAACATTCCACATAATTTATAATAAACTTAGGGCTATATTTAACAACGGTTGTCTAGAACAGCTGTTGTTAAATATGTTGCATTTTAATATAACACAACGGTTGTTTAAAAAAACTATTATGGTAGGTAGCACGCTACATGGATATAATCACAGTCTCACGCCCGTGGTTGAAATCATCATACATAAAATCAAACCTTACATCACAACGGTTGGACCTACGTGATGATATCACTTTTCCAACCGTTGAGATATGGGTTTTCTGTAGCAGTGAGTGACCCTTTTAAAATCTTGCTTTTAATTTAGAGATTTATCCTGGTTCACCAAACTTGACCACTCCAGTCCCCACGTTTTGTGAGATTTTCCAATTAATGATCAATATACTTTGATCCTTTTCTTACACCAAGATATATTTTCTTTAGCCTCACCAGGCTTACAATACTGATTACAAAGCTTCAGCTAGCTTACACTATCACCCAAGATCAACCTTGACTTGAGGATATACAAAATATTAAGAATGATTTGTAAGGAGGATCAGATTCACAATTCTTAAACAAATGATTATTGAGAGGTTGTGGTTTTAAGACAAATAATCTTAGAAATAGAGATCCTTGATTCTAAGATTATTATTTTAGTGAGAATATAACTTTGGAAGAATATGATAAATTTTCTCTCTTGAACTCTCCCTGAATGAAGGTGTTTTCTCTCTTGATTTTTCCTTGAATGAATGATGTGATTTTAAGACAAATATTCTTAGAAAGGAATATCCTTGATTCTAAGAATATGATTTTAGTGAGAATATGATTTTTGGAAGAATTTCATGAATATTTCTCTTGAGTTTTCCTTGAATGATTGTCTTGAAATGAAGAAAATGTGAATGACTATTTGTCGCGATGAGAATCAAATACCAAAGCTATGGGATTAGCTTGGCTCGCAAAAATAAGATATCACCACCGAACTTTTATTTATCCAAGGGAAGGGAGAAAATATCGAACAAAAACCCTGAGTAAAATGCAAAGCAAAAAGCAAGGCTTAAAGCTAAGCAAAGAGAGATCAAAGGTACGGGGGTTGGTTATACTAAGGGAAGGTACTAGCATCCTAAGCATTTGTAGTACTCTACAGGAACCTCTTGAAATATTTGTGTTTTGGCTAAAATTGTTTGCTAAGGTAAGGATGGGCAAAGAAAAGAGAAAAGCTGGAAAAAGAAAAAGGTAGCTCGCTAGGATCATCACAACCCTATGCCTACGTATCCTGTATAGGAAGTCAGAGCAATCGTGGTTCAGAACTATGATATAAAAGGGAAAAGGGTGGAAAAGGGTGAAAAAGGGAAAGGTTGCTCGCCAAGGATCGGGGTCTTGTGCCTACGTATTCTCAAGAGGAACTTGAGAAATCAGAGCGTCGGTAGTTCGTGGAACTACGAGTTACCAGGTTCTAAGAACCAAGAACAACTAAGACAAGTAAAATGTACAAACAAGGGACACGCACAATGACAATAAGTCAACATACAGTCCCTTCCCTTGGATTCAGGTTAACAAGGAATAGAAAGTAAAGCAACAGGTACATGGAAGAACATCATGTAAATGGTAAGCAATAAATGAAGACACATACACAGTACACAGAAAAGCATCATGTATGGTTAGACGTCATGGTAATCAGACAACAAATAAAATCAATAACAGACACAGCAATGCATCGTGGATCGACAAACACAAAGAACAATCACAGAAAAACATTCTAAGAAAATATTATAGTCACGGCAAAGCATCGCGAATAATAAACAGAGACAAGTGGCAAAGCATTGCGTAATAAATAAACAGAGACACAAAGAGAAAATGCAATCACGAAAAAACATCGTGTAAAATAATAAACAATGAAAACATACACGGAAAAACATATTCAAGAATTAATCAGATAGAACAAACCCAAAACATGGAAACAGACAAGTCATCACATTGAATCGGGTGTCGATAGAATTATTAATTAATTTAAATATAAATATTTAATAAGATTAATTAATAATTTAATTAATCAATATTAAATAAAAATATTTAAATCAACTAATAATTAATAACATTATTATTTTTTTGTATCTTTAATATAATTCAAATTAACTAATAAAACTAAAAAATTAAAAAAAAATAGTTAAAAAAAGAATGAAAAGAAATGTTTTTTTTTACATTTTTAGATTTTTAAATATTTAACGAGATAAATAACTAGACTAAAAAAATGAAAGTATTAAAAAATACAGGATTAGATTTTTCTTTTTATTCACAATACGCTCATAATAAACTGACTACACATGACTATACACTACGACACAATTTACACATACTATTTACTATTATTTTAATCACATTACACACCACATTATAGATTAGCACACACTGAAATATTACTATATTCACTGACACCATTACACTGACTACACACTACATGCAATTTGACAAACCATAATCTATAACATTATAATCATACATTTACTATACATTTTATGCACACAACGACACTACATATTGCATTAAAACCAAAACATTTAAACAAACTACAATTACATAACAACACATTCATACATCATACACACACACACAAAAAAACATTGTAGTGTTGTGTAGTAAAAAGAAACCAAGACTTCTTTCATATATCCCACACGATTCAGTAAAAAGAACAAAAAACAAAACACTATGCAACAATTATCATTACACAACCATCTTTTTCACCTACAGTACGTGACACAAGCATCATTACACAAACACAAAGTTTTCACAACAAACAACAATAAAAAATTATAAAATACGTAACAGTTCACATGCCATAAACCGAAATGATATCGAGAGTTTTGTTGATGCAGTGTTGGAGAAAAAGCTTGTTAGAGGCTCTCGATGCAACGATTGTAATCGAAAAGTAGCGGCGACACAGTTTTTGCGGTGGATGGCGAATGCTTACTCCATTTCGTGCGTGATGGCGGCTGAAACGCGGTCTCGCGGGCTTGTTGTGGTGCTGCTGGTGTTTTTTGTAGTTGGAAGTGAAGGTTAGTACTGAAATGTGTCAGTTGTGGATGTTGTGAGGAAGCTAAAGGACTGTTTTTGGTGGCGGTTTTGGACGGTGAGAGGTGTGTGTTTAAGGTTGATTATGCTGAGGTTATGTGGCATTTCTTAATTCAAATACAGGTGATAGTTTTTTGTTTATTTGAAAATGAAGGAGGGAGTATGTAGGAAAATAGAAAATAGGACGTGTGATAGGAAGTATGGTTGAGTTTGAGAAAAATGGTGTTATGGCTGAAGAAGTGCAGCGTGTTCTATTGTGTGTGCTAAAAAAAGTAATGTGATTCTCCTTATTATTTGGAGCAGAAGAGAATATGTATAAGGAGTGTGAGAAATATTACGAGAGAGACAGTTTAATTGTTATGAAGTGATGAGAGGAGATAAAATATTTGCAGAAATTAGAGTTCTGAGAGTATATCTGAGGTGTGTGTATGTTTTTTTGGATAAAGAGCAAGAGAGGATGCGGGGCATTGTGTGTTGATTTTTTGTGAGTTTATGTGAGAGTCAAAGAGATCAGTCTTATGAGAGAAAGAACATGATAAAAATAAGATCAAATATAAAGTGACTTTTGTTTTTTTCTTTTTGAAATGCAAGTGGTAGGTGACCATGCGCAGTCTGATTCTGATGTATGCATGCAGGTTTTCTTTTCATACACTAAGCTACAAAATAAAAACACTTTCTAAATCTTAATTAGCAAGTTTTGCTAAAAGGATAAATAAAAATTTAATATATAAAAAAGAAAATAATAAAATAAGTTAAAAATAAAATAAACCAAACTAATAAATTAAAAATAAATAAAATTCTGATTAAATAAAAATATTATTTAATTAAAATTTGAATAAAAATCGATTAAAAACGATAAATCGGGCTGGTATCGAAATGCTAAAAATAAAAATAAAATGAATACACTAAAATGATCAGCGCGAAATATATGATTTGGAAAAATACAGCGTTTGGTCAAATTTTGAAATAAATTTTACTAGCTAAAATGACTTAAACTGTCCAAAAATGCGACCGAAAAGTAGTCGAAAAATTTAAATGAGCACGCTAGGTTAAACTACTTGAAACGAAGATTAATATCACTGACGTCTGCAGGCTCAAATTTAAAAAAAATTCGTCCACTGATTTTACGCACAGTTGACTTTTAGTTTGATCGATTCGGCTGTAATTCCAACAAGTTTATTTCAACTGATAAATTCAGTATCATGAAAAATGCAAGAGATGATAAACTATACAGATGATGCAAAAAGACGTGGGATCTTAGCATCAAAAATTAGGGTATGACAGATGCCCATATTTAAGTTTCTTCGATCCAGAGATATGAAGATTGAAATCTTCGTCTTGACAAGATTGGGGAGACTTAAATACAAACATGCGTAATTTTTGGCCCTAAGATACCACAAAAATGCTTATGATATGATATGAATGCAAGACTCGACGTTCTGTGGGGAATGAAACCACAGAAGACAAACTAAACGGGGGACAAAGGGAAACCACAGAGGAATAAGTAACAAAGAGACACGGCTGAGGAATACAAGATATTATGTAAATCCGTCAAGGTGACAAAGAGTATCCAGTAATACTTGAAAGAGAGTGACAAACCCTGAACAAAAATACAGACATCTGGGAAAGCATCAGATGCTGAAAGCAACATAATCTGGAAAACAAAACAGAAACATCTAGAAAAACATTAGATGTGGAATGAGACCAGAAATTTGAGAATATAACAGAGACGTCCAAGAAAGCATTCAACTTTACTGTGGAATAACATAAACATCCAGCAAGCAGAAGCAACTTTACTAGGGAAAAGAGGCACAATCATCAGAAGTTTTTTCAGAAATGCATTGAACAAAACTTTGGAAAAGAACGGTAAAACTATCAAAGTCATTCAGAAGAACATTGAATGAAACTTTGGAACATAAATAGACAGCACAGATTTACAGGCAACCAACGTAGATATTCAGAGTATCGTTGAATAATCTCCACTGGAGAATCAACAGTCATCATCCATGAATGGAACTGGATGGAAAAGAGTCACAACATTCAGAAGATCATTGAATGAGGTGAGGAAAATTCACGGAAATACATTAGGGACATTGAAACAAACATCAGAGGCATTCAAAAAAAGCATTGAATAAACTCTGCAAAATATAACAAACATCAGAGACATTCAGAAAAACATTGAATGAACTCCGGAAAACATCGGAGATATCCAGAAAAGCGTTGAATAAACTCCGGAACATATGGAAACATTAGAGACATCTAGAAAAGCATTGAATGGACTATGGAAAACAGCAGAGATATTCGGGAAAGCGTCGAATAAACTCCGGAACACATCAGAGATATTCAGAAAAGTATTGAATAAATTCCAGAAAACATCAAAGATATTTGGAAAAACATCGAATAAACTCTGGAACACATCCAGAAAAGCATTGGATAGAGAATGGAAACAGACTTGAAAACATTCAGTAGATGTTAACCAAAGTCAGAAATAAATTGAAGACATCTAGAAGAGAATTAGATGAAGACAAAGATTCTGAAGATACATCTGAGACATTTAGAAAAGAATTAAATGTACGGGAAAAAAATTTCGAAGACATATCTGGAAGAACATCGGAAAAGCAACATCATATCTGGAAGAACATCAGATAGGCAAGTTCGTATATGGAAGAACATCAGATAAACATAAAAGGGGTTCTAGAAAAACATCAGAAGCAAAATCGTATCTGGAAGAACGTCAGATAGACACAAAGGAGTTTTGGAAAAACATCAGAAGCAAAGTCGTATCTGGAAGAACATCAGATAGACACAAAGAAGTTTTGGAAAAACATCAGAAGGAAGTCGTATCTAGAAGAACATCAGATAGACACAAAGGAGTTCTGGAAAAAAACGTCAGAACAACAGACACCTAAAAAAACATCAGACGGTAAAAGAAATGAAATTCTGAAAAAACATCAAAATTAAAGACACGTCTGGAAAAACATCAGTCGGTAAAAGAAATGAAATTCTGGAAAAGCATTAGAATTAAAGACACATATGGAAAAACATCAGACGGTAAAAGAAATGAAATTTTGGAAAAGCATCAGAATTAAAGACACGTCTGGAAAAACATCAGAAGCAAAGTCATATCTGGAAGAACATCAGATAGACACAAAAGAGGTTCTGGAAAAACATCAGAACAAAAGACACATCTGGAAAAATATCAGACGTTAAAAGAAATGAAATTCTGGAAAAGCATCAGAATTAAAGACATATCTGGAAAAACACCAGACGATAAAAGAAATGAAATTCTGAAAAAGCATCAGAATTAAAGACATATCTGGAAAAACATCAGAAGCAAAGTCGTATCTGGAAGAACGTCAGATAGACACAAAAGAGTTCTGAAAAAACATCAGAACAAAAGACAAATCTGGAAAAACATCAGATGGTAAAAGCAACGACATTCTGGAAAAGCATCAGAATTGCAAAAGTATATATCTGGAAACTCACTAGGGAGTAAAACAAATTCTGGAAGGGTGTCAGAATCATAATGTAAACATCTGGAAAAACAACACATAAGTTCTGGGAAAACATCATAATGAAAGACTCAATCTGGAAAAACATCAGAGAGATAAACATATCAAGTAAAACCTCGGATAGATTCTGGAAAAGCGTCATAATTAATAGGAATATCTGGAAAAACATCTGATAGGTTCTGGAAAAACATCAGAACCAAAGACTCAATTTGGAAAAACAACAGAGAGATAAACATATCCGGTAAAACCTCAGATAGATTCTGGAAAAGCATCAGAATCACAATGGAAATATATGGAAAAACATCAGATAACACAAAGAGAGAGTTTCGGGAAAACTTCATAACAACAAAGGAGTTCTGGAAAAACATCAAAACAAAGATACATATCTGGAAGAACATCAGATAGGTACAAAGGAATATCTGGAAAAACATCATAACAAAAGACTCAATCTGGAAAAACATCAGAGAGACAAACACATCCGGCAAAACCTTGGATAGATTCTGGAAAAGCATCATAACCACAAGGGAATATCCGAAAAAACATCAGATAGGTTCTAGAAAAACATCAGAACAAAAGACTTAATCTGGTAAAACATCAGAGAGATAAATATATCCGGTAAAACCTCGGATAGATTCTGAAAAAAACATCAGAATCACAAAGGAAAATCTGGAAAAACATCATATATGTCGTACCCCAAATTTTGACCACTCTTCTTTTCTATTATCAACTAAGTTAGGATTTAGATCACTAACACACCCCGGAGTCCATATGAGTCACTTGGTCAAATATAGTGACCTAAACAGTCAAAGAGAGACCATTTTGACTCTTTAGGAGTTTTGATCTCATCATAGTATAGTTGCTATTTTTGAACCTTTCAAGGTATAATTTTAACTTTTTTGTTTAATATAGTTTGATTAAGATAGCATATAATCCTTACTTTAGAAAAGAAATGAGGACTAACCCACTAGAAAAATATTTAGAATAAGTCTATTATTTTTAGTGGCTATTATTAGTTGGAAATTAATTAGAATTAATCAGTAAAGTTAAATAATTCATTAAGTAATTAAATTATATTATTAGTGACATTTCATTTCAATAAAATACAATAGTCCATTTTGGTCGGGATTCAAGGGTAAGAATGTACAAGTATAAGGGCATGAGTGTGAGTCTCACCTCTCTCACTTTTTGTCTTTTTTTATTCTTTTCGAAATTTCAATTTCTATCAAGTTTACCATTTAACTTTTATTGTTTAATCTAGTTACTACCTTTGTCTTTAGGATAGCTTATTGAGTTTTAACTCTAAAATAGAATCTTCACTTTTATTTTTAAAATAGAGTAGAAATTGAAGTGATAATTAAAATTAATTTAATCCAAGTGTTTTAATTAGAGAAATAGAATTAGGTTGCTAATTTCGACGCCAAGAAGATGGTCTAAAAGCAAATGGAAAATTTCCGAAAATTTCCGAAAGTGATGTGGAGGAAATATCCGAAGATTTTGTCAATAAACCAGTGATGATCAAGGTTACTGAACACCTTGGCGAAGGAAGCTTGAAGAATTGCATCACCAAAGAGGCCACTGAAGGCCTCAACAATGTGAACAAGGACGAGGCTACTGAGGGTCTCAACTTTGTGAAGACTGACGAAACTACTGAGAGCTCCGTCAAAAAAGAGAAGGAGGCTACTGAGGGCCTCAACTTTGTGAAGAATGACGAAGCTACTGAAGGTTTCGTCGAAGACAAGAATAAGGCTACTGAGGGCCTTAAGGGAGACAACATGGAGTTTGGTGTTACCGTCGATCAAGCCAATACTGAGATTGGCGAAGGTATCTCTAAGATAAACGCTATGACTACTGATGGTCCTGCGAAGCCAACTGTTTGTGGGATTCTACAAAGAACAATGGAGGATCCCAGAGAGAAATGCGTGGGTTTTTGTTGCCAACATGACATTAAGAAGCCATCGCCAGAAGGGATTTTCGACCTCGCAAAGAAGAAACATGAAATTGAGGAGGGACTAAATCTGAAGATGAACAAGTTAAGTATTGGAGAGGGGAAAACATCCAATGTTAATATGGTGGAGGTATCCCAGAAAGCCCCACTACAGACTGACGAAGAGCGCCGTAGAGAGGAATACCAAAAAGTGGCGTACCCTAAAGAGGAAGAGAATCTGATTGAGTTCTTTCAAAGGTGTCAGAAGAAAAGATCTGAGGTTATGTTGTGCCCCTGCTATAGTACCGTGTTCGACAAGAAAGCAGCAGACAACCTGGAGAGAATGGAAAAACCCAAAAGGAAAGGAAACTGGGGGGCAGTTCCACCTGCGAGAACGGAGAGGTTCGACCCAAGGCGAAATGATCAAAACCAGCAAAAGTTTGGACGAAGGTACCCAAATACCTTTAAACCCACCAACAAAGCTCTTAATGACAAATGGGTTCAACCAATAAGGGAAGCCCAGGGACAGAGAAAGTGGAAAAATTTCGAAGTTCAGAGGGGTTCGTCTATGGCTGGCAACAAGGAAGGCGAAAGGCCAAAACCAAGGCCTTACCCCTCAGAGAATTATAAAGGCAAGAATCCCATGTCAAGGTCCCAATGGAGGCGATTCCAAAGATAAAAAAGGGCGGAAAAGGAAGCTGCTGAGAAAAGGGTTGCTGAGGAAGTCTCCGTCGAAAGAAGCAAACCAGAGTCAAGTAGCAACGTGGAAGTAGTAAATCAAAAAGAGGCATCTTACAACAACAATTACTGCAATGTAAGTGAACCAGTGCCATCTAAAGAGAAGGTGGGAGAAGATGACGAAATGACTGACGATTTCAGATCTGAGTCGGACGCGTCTCTCGACATCGTGTGCAACGTGGTCTCTGTCCTTCCAAAAGAATACGACCAAATTATGGAGGTCGAGGAAGAGGAGGATGTTATAGAAAGTGAAGTTATAGGGCACAGGCCAGTGTGTTACTATATTATGAATTACGGCTGTGTCGAGGAACAAAATTCCTTTTTCGAAATGCCAGATGACTCCATGCGTGGCCACCTCAAGCCCCTATTCATAAAGGGGAAAGTGAAGAATGTGGGAGTGAACAAAATCCTGGTTGATAGAGAGGCTGCAGTTAACTTAATGCCCCATTATATGTTGAAGCGAATTGGGAAAGACGAGTCTGATGCAAAGCCCCACAACATGGTATTGTCAAACTATGAAGGCAAAGTGGGAACTACTTTGGGTGTTATCCAAGTGGATTTAACTGTTGGGACTATAACTAGACCAACGATGTTCATGGTTATAGCCTCAAAGGTTAATTATAATTTACTTATGGGTAGAGAATGGATCCATGGTGTGGGTGTTGTGCCCTCGTCGATGCATCAGCGTATAGCTATTTGGCGATCTGATGGAATTGTCGAAAACATAGAGGCGGATCAAAGCTATTTCATGGCTGAGGTGAATCATGTGGATCGATGCAGTTTCGACAAACACTTGGCCCATATAGCTCCATGCAGTCCAGCAAATTTCGACCTGAAGGCTACTGATAATGCGTTTTGTTCGCTGTATCTCCACCCCACATATGGTTTCCAGTGGGATATGGAAGTGGTCGACGAGGCAAACTATGTCTTTGGGACTGCACATATAGAGCCAACGGGCTGGGGAAGTGAATTTGGTGACGATGAGTGAGTCATCAGCGCTCGAAAGGATTACGGCTTATATAGCCGAAAATAAACTCAAGGCGGCTCTTGAAGCCGAAGTAAAGTATATGGTTGTCGAAACCAATAAAAATCATTTCAACAAACAATGTCCTCAGAGGGACGTTGAGGAAGATCTGTCCAACGCAGAAATTGGCGAATGGCAACATCAAAAGTTAGACGCCATTTATGATGACGAACCCTTGGGGTTTGAAAAGGATCCAGCTTCGACAGATATGAAGATGGTGGCGCAGGATCCATTAGAAGAAGTTGATTTAGGACTGGGGGCAGAAAAAAGGCCAACCTACATAAGTGCCAAGATGAACCCTCAGTTACAAGTCGAAATAGTCCAACTGCTGAAAGAGTTTAAAGATTGTTTCGCATGGGACTACGACGAGATGCCTGGTCTCGACAGGAGTTTGGTCGAATTGAAGTTACCCATAATAGCAGGGAAGAAGCCTGTAAAGCAAACTCCTAGGCGTTTCGCACCAGAGATTTTGTCGAAGATTAAAGAGGAGGTCGAAAGACTTCTGAAATGTAAGTTCATCCGTACAACGAGGTATGTCGAATGGATTGCAAATATTGTTCCCGTAATAAAGAAAAATGGCAAATTAAGGGTATGCATTGACTTTCGAGATTTAAATTCGGCTACCCCTAAAGATGAATATCCTATGCCAGTAGCGGAAATGCTTATAGATTCTGCTGCAGGCCATGAGTATTTAAGTATGTTAGATGGATACTCTCGCTATAATCAAATTTTTATTGCTGACGAAGATGTCCCTAAGACGGCATTTCGTTGCCCTGGAGCCATAGGCACCTATGAATGGGTGGTAATGCCTTTTGGTCTGAAAAATGCTGGGGCAACTTATCAGCGAGCCATGAATTCGATTTTTCATGATTTTATCGAAACTTTTATGCAAATTTATATAGATGACATTGTAATTAAGTCTGTTTCAGGCGAAAATCATATTCACCATCTTCGACAGTCATTCGAAAGGATGAGGAAGTTTGGTTTAAAAATGAACCCTCTCAAATGCGCTTTTGGTGTGCATGCGGGAGATTTCCTTGGCTTTGTGGTCCACAAGAAGGGAATCGAAATCAATGAAAACAAAGCCAAAGCAATAATGGAGGCGAAAGCGCCATCGACAAAGAAGGAGTTGCAGTCTCTGCTTGGGAAGATCAACTTTCTCAGAAGGTTCATCTCCAACCTTAGTGGAAAAACGCAAGCCTTCTCTCCTTTACTTCGACTGAAGAAGGAAGATTTTATATGGGGGCAAGATCAACAAGCTGCGTTCGACAAAATCAAGGAATACTTGACCCATCCCCCAATCTTGATGTCTCCTTGTAGAAGTAAAAGTATGAGGTTGTATATAGCGGCATCAGATAGGACATTAGGAAGTAAGTTATGTCAAGAGGATGAGAATGGCGTCGAAAGAGCCATCTACTACCTCAGTAGAGTCTTAAATGATGCCGAAACTAGGTATAGTGTAATAGAAAAGCTATGTCTGTGTGTTTACTTTTCGTGTATGAAGTTAAAGCACTACATAAAGCCAGTCGATGTATATATTTCCTCTCATTTTGACGTAATAAAGCATATGTTATCAAAATCAATTTTACATAGTCGAATTGGGAAATGGGCTTTGGCATTGACTGGATATTCCTTAATGTATTTGCCTTTGAAGGCTGTTAAGGGACAAGTGGTGGCTGACTTTATAGCTGACCACGCCATAAATGAAGATCATATTGAATATGTCGAAATAGAGCCATGGAAACTATACTTCGACGGTTCCAGTCATAAGAATGGAACTGGCATTGGGCTGTTGATTATTTCTCCTAATAGAATTCCAACAAAATTCAAGTACAGAGTCGAAGGCTTATGTTCGAACAATGAGGCAGAATATGAAGCTTTGATAACTGGACTTGAAATTTTATTGGAATTGGGGGCAACTAGAGTCGAAATAATGGGAGACTCTGAGTTGGTAATAAAGCAAGTGACCAAGGAGTACAAGTGTGTTAAAGAAAATTTAATTATGTACTTCGTAATAGCCAACAGGCTCTTGAAGAAATTTGACAATGTAATTATCAGGCATATTCCTCGAATGGAAAATCAAGTGGCGAATGATTTGGCACAACTCGCATCTGGTTATAAAGTGTCGAAAGAAAAGTTGGAAAAGGCCATTGAAGTAAGAGGAAGACTTGTGTCAACTAAGTTGTCCCCGTCAGATTTGGAGACAGTAAAGTTAGGGTATGGTGACGAAGAGAGTTTTGAGATATTTAATATAGACGATTCGAGAGTCGAAGATTGGAGAGAGCCCATCAAGGATTATTTACAAGACCCAAATCAGAAAGTCGAAAGGAAAGTTAAGTACAGAGCGTTAAGTTATGTGCTTTTTGGAAATGAGTTGTTTAAAAAAGACTTCAGAGGGAGTTTTGTTAAAATGTTTGGGCGAAGATGAAGCTTTTATAGCGTTATCGAATGTGCACGGTGGAGCATGTGGTGCTCATCAAGCAGGCCATAAAATGAAATGGTTATTATTTCGACAAGGGATCTATTGGCCAACAATGTTGAAGGATTGTGTCGAATTTGTAAAAGGTTGCCAGGAATGTCAAGTACATGCAGGAATACCACACGTTCCTGCAAGTGAGTTACATTCTATTGTGAAGCCTTGGCCATTTAGGGGTTGGGCTTTAGATTTGATCGGAGAAATTCGACCAGCATCGTCGAAAGGCCAAAGATACATCTTGGTTGGAATAGATTATTTCACAAAATGGATAGAAGCCATATATTTGGTAAATGTTGATCAATAAGCAGTCATAGAATTCATTCGAAAGCATATCATCTATAGATATGGGATACCTGAGACAATAACGACAGATCAAGGATCTGTGTTTACTGGAAAGAGTATGCAAACATTTGCAAAGGAGATAGGTTTCAAGCTTCTCACTTCGACACCTTATTACGCTCAAGCAAATGGACAAGTCGAAGCAGCAAATAAGGTTGTGATAAGTTTGATTAAAAAGCACGTGGGGACAAAGCCAAAAAATTGGCACAGAACTTTGGATCAAATTTTATGGGCTTGTCGAACATTCCCTAAATAAGCAACAAACACTACTCCCTTTAGATTGACATATGGACATGATGTAGTTTTACCAGTTGAGGTTTATTTACAGTCGATTCGAATTCAGAGGCATCATGAAATTCCATCAGATACATATTGGAGTATGATGATGGACGAGTTAGTCGATTTGGACGAGGAAAGATTAAGTGCGTTGGAGTTGTTGAAAAGGCAAAAAGAAAGAGTCGAAAAGTTTTACAATAAGAAAGTGAAATGTAAGACTTTCCTAATTGGTGAGTTAGTCTGGAAAGTAATTCTCCCCATGGATCGAAAAGACAGACTTATGGGAAAATGGTCCCCCAAGTGGGAAGGACCTTTTCAAATTATACAAGTATTTTCCAATGGCGCATATGAAGTCGAGGAAGTGGATAAAGATAAGTGTGTATTAAAAATAAACGGGAAATATTTGAAAAAATATAGGCCCACATTACAAGAAGTTAAAATAACAGTTGAATAATTATGCAGAGAAAAGCAATATGGCGGATTGAAAATCTTCTCGCCAAATAATATAGATCCAGTGTCATTACAAAAAGGCCTTAAAAAGCCAAACAAAAAATTACAAGTATTCAAACGGGAAAAGATGCTTTCAGCTTCTCGAATTTCGACCTCTGGATTTGGAGACGACGCTCACAAAGTGCCTTGACTTTCGAAAGCTCCTCAATTTCCTCACCAAGCTTGCGGGCCCTATCAACATGATGCACACCAACTTCAAGTTCTTTACGGATTTCCTCTTGGTCCATCTGTTGCAGTTCTGCTTAACGCTTTTCTGCCTGGGAAATTTTGCTTTGGAGAGTAGCAATTTGCTTCTTCCACTTGAGGATGTTCTCACCACACAAAGCTGCTTCCTGTTTATTTTGCTCAGACACTTTCTCCAGTTCAGTTACTTTGTTAGACGAATTGGAAGCAGCATTCCACTCAGCAAGTTGGGTTTCTGTCTTATTTTCGAGCTTCTTGGAGTACTCTCGAAGCCGATTAAAGTCAGTCACCACAAGATCTATCAGGGTAGTGAGGTCCAGCACCATATCAGTGACCTCAGGGGGAGCCTCCAAGACATTGATTTGCTTTAGGATTTTCTTTAGGTCAAATTGAGCAGATGAATCATTCTCCAGAAGTTGAAATAAGTCAATATCAAGAACTTTCTGTCGAATATTGGCCAGCGATTCGTCCACTGATTTGGCATTAGAAGTAGTCCCTGAGGTTGTCGAACTACTAATGGTAGTATCAGCAAAATTGTAGCGGGAACTAAGCATGGTCTTTAGGTACTCAAAAGGTCTTTGCCCCTTCAGATTTTCAAGCTCCTCGTGAGAAAGTCGGGTCGAAGTTGTTGTGGTCGAAGCAGTCTTATTTGCTTTACCAAGATCTTCTTTGTCGCTTTCTTTCTCTTCGCCCGTAGCAGCTATGGGAGTTGGCGGATTTTCATTTTCTTTTTCTTCCTCCTCTTCGGCGTCAGTTGCAACCTCCTCATCCTTCTCTTCGTCAGCAACTGGTGAGTTGAGGGGAGATTGATCTTCAGGTTCATTACTTGTGATAACCGTTGCAGTAGGCATCACCGTATCCCCACCAGTGTCGACTAAGTCGTCAGTCTTAGGACTAGCTTCTTCTTTCACTACGTCTGGGATTCGTGTAGAAATAGCAGTGGGTTGATTTACTTCAGTAGCTGATTCCTTTTCCGAATTCTTAGGGGAAGATTTGGAGGCGCTGGTTGGTTTATAAGTGAGATCACTGCTGGTCTTGGGGAGAACTTGGACCATGGGATGTCCATGAGTATCGACAGGTACCTGAAAGATAAATAGATCAAAGAAGGCAATACAAGTAAACAACCTTTTTAGCGTCGAAAGGAAAAGAAAAATCATACCTTTGGAGTGTTGGTCTTCAAGCTAGAACTTTCGCTTTCTGTCGGAGCAGGAGTAGTTTCCTCGCCGGGATTTTTGGGTAGAGTTTTTTCTAAAATTCTGGGAGTATGAGGTTTCTGTGGTGGAGGTTTGGTTGTCTTCTTTTTCTTTTTGGTGGGTTTTACTTGGTCTGGTGACTCATCACCGTCATCAATGTCGGCAGCTTTGATTTCTTGTTCTTTCGCTTTCCTTTTCTTAGGCGTCGATGGAGGTCTTCGACTGCCCTGTGGGTCAAGAGAGATGTTTGTTAGTATTTCAGAAAATAATACATTTGGTAACCTAAAAGAAAAGTAAAGTAATACCTTCGCCAAAGGTGTCTTGGCAGTGTCTTTTTGGGGCTCCGCATCTCCAGCAGTTGTTGATTCGCCTGTGGCGGGTTTTTTGGTCGAAATCTTGATAGCTAGAGAAGAAAAGAAGAAGAGTCAAGCATAAAATAACGTACATTTTAATAAATAAAAAAGTGAGATTGAACTTCTTCCCATTTTCCACACCTTCATATATAGGAGTTTCCACGCGAACGTGTTCTATACCAATATGAAGGTGGCCTTTGAAATTGTCCAGGGTGTACTTAGTCGGAACCACTCGCTTGGCACGTTTCTGGTTTTCTTGGCGAAGAATTTTCAGAGAATCCCCACAAATGAACCAATCTGGAAATGGAGGGCTAAGAGCCACGCCAAATTCAGCAGATGGTAGAGGGGGAAATTTTGGGCGATAAAGTTTAAAAGCTACCTCATAGCGCTGTTCTGGTCGAACATACGTAGGGAGTTTTAACTCATCAAGCTTTTCTGTAAACTTTTGTTTCAAAGTAACTGCTGCTTCGCGTATGGTTCGACTAAGATCATTAGGCCTGTAGGTAGTTTCAAAGTATTTCTGGAAAGCTTGGATTTCTTTGATGTGTCGAGAAGTACCTTTCTTGGTCTTGTCCTGCACAAAGGCAAAGGCTCTGGTCAGTTGAATGGTGAAAGAATCCACGTTAAACATTTGAGAATCATAGTAGGCTCTCCACCATGCGTCAAACTCTTGAGTGCAGAGGAAGCTAGGTCGAAAGACCACTGGTTGGATTTCGACCAGATTAGAATACTTCGCCAACAACTCAGAGCATTCATCTTCAGTGTGAGTCATATTATAATGAATCAAAGAACCTTTTCTGGAAAAGAGACGTTTTGGTATTATTTGTATCAACCCAAACTGTCAAGAAACCAGATTGGGCTGATAATTGACAAGGGAAACTTTGAGTTTCGAAGGGCCAAGTTTGGAAACTAGAAGTCTAGGAGTAAGGAAAGATTCCCAGACGTTGAGGAATTCGTCTTCCAGAGATTTCGACTCAAGGGGAAGTTTTCTGGTAAACCATGAGGGTCAAACCTTCCTCTCAGCAAAAGGAGCCATGTTGGGTGTAAAACTATAACGTTTAGCAAACATCATGACGTAGCTGGTAAAGGTTTGTTGGAGGCTCAGACCTTCGTTATGGGGTGTTAGTTGCGCCAAACGAAGACCTTCGACTCTTCTGTCCCCTAGAGCAGTTGTATCCACAGTTGGTTTGTTGGGAAGGGAGGCTTCGAAAGTAGCATTGAGCCACAATTGTAAGAGCCAAAAGGGTCCTGATAACAACAACGTTTTCTTTTCTTTAATATTCTTCAAGATGGTAACTCCTTCGCCCAGGGATTTGTATAGATTCGCCAAAATCATCTTGCTAAGACAAAGCTGGTGCCCAGCGTGAAGCTGGTTGGCTATGGTGATATAGTGCTTCGCCACTTGGAGAGATCTTGAGCAAAAAATGCATCTCGACAGCCAAAGGGCCAGGAAGGCTACATGCTCTTGATCAGATACTTCCTTGGTTTCTTTGTCATGATAGTTGGCAATATAGGTTGTAAAGGTGGCTTTGTTGGTGTCGAAGCCTATTGAATCATTAGCTAGCAAGTTTGGATCATAATCGACTCCTAGGGGGCTTAAGCCAGTAATGCCAGCTATGTCGAAAAGGGTAGGAGTAATCATTCCACAAGGAATGTGGAAGTTGTTGTAAGTGTTGTCCCAGAAATAAAGGGAAGCTAGAAGCATGGAAGGACAATATCCTGGACCTACTTTCGACAGCTGAATAAGATCATAAATACCCATGGTCTTCCAATCATTGCTTTTAACCTTTTCTATCTTGTCCAACCAAGCCAAATAATCGGAGGGGTCTTTCGACAAGGGGCAGTATCTAAAAATTCTGAAATTATTCATGTACTCTAAGTTTATGACTTCGTCAGAAGGGGTCCCTTGGCCATCTACTTTGGATTTTTCGTCTATAATTTTTTCCTTGTCCGTTCTAGGTCTAACCCCATTCGCTATGGGTTTGTAACGATGATAGGTTGGAAAAAATTCTCGTACCTTAACTGGGTCTAATCTCAAATCAGGTAAAGGTCCTAACATGGCGTGGGATTTACCAGAGATTAAGATAGGAATGAGTACCTGAGATTGATAAATGCATCGTTTTTCCTCTTCATTGGGAGGTTCTGGAACATATTCTTGATTTCCCACCACCCTGGGACCGAAGATTCTTTCCACTGGTGCTAAGCAGTTGGACTTCCGAGAATCTTTACCTGTGACTTTTGGAGTAGCAGAAGACGCCATTGTTGATTACAAAGAAATAGGGAGAAAAATGAAGAAGATGAAGTTTGAAGTGAGTTTTTGGAGAGAAGAAACGCAAAAAGGGTGGAAAAAATGAAATCTTTAACTTATATATAAGTGAAAGAATGGAAGCGGTTGGTATTCAGAATTGGTAATGGGAAAAGTAATGAAAAGATCGTGGGACACGTGGAGAGTGTGAAGTGGATGATTCTGACGGTGGCAGTTAGGGTTTTTGACCCACGATGCGCTAGTGATTAGAGTAGGAATTATGAAGATCTCAAAACGTCGGCTGAAAAGACGTTTGGGGAAAAGCGTAATGATGATTCTGACATTTCTAACGTCTAAATCATATGAACAGTCACTAGTCGAATGATTCATGGCGTCGAATTGCATTGGCAAAAAATGTTTTTCTCCCTCAGTCGAAAATGCATTTCTTGGGGGGCAATTTGTAGGTTGCTAATTTCGACGCCAGGAAGATGGTCTAAAAGCAAATGGAAAATTTCGACAGGACATTTCAATTAGAAAGTTTGACGAAAAGAGGCAAGTCAAAGGAAAATGGTACTTAGGGGAAGCATTGGCAGATTTTTCTAAGGAAGGAAGATAATTTCGACGTAAGAAGAAATCGGTCCATTCGACGGGTGTTTGAATTTCGAATTTCAGGAGGGAGTTTTACTTTTGAAATTGGACACGTGGAACGCATCTAGGACGCGAATACATGCAGAATGACATTTGTCGCCATTAGGAGGAATAGCTGTTATGGGTGGTTATTTCGTTTATATATAAATAGGAGGTCTTGGTGTTAGATTCAGTGTGTTCCAAATTTTGTACAAATTACCGCAAATACTCAAAGTAACCGTGTGAGAGAAATGAGTGTTCTGGAAAATGTATGTATGGGAAACACCAGTTTGCATTTATGCATTTTAATAAAATCTCAAGCTTTCCTTCATCTCTTTATATTCAAGTCATCTTTTTACTTCAGAAATTTACTTTGTTTTCAGTTTAAATTTGTCTTCAATTACTTTTTCGCCATTATCGTGTCTTGGTTCTGTCAGTCGAAACAACTGTTAAAGAAACCGTAGAAACACAGAACGAATACATTCTTTTCAAAATCAAAGACATTCTCAAAAGCACTTTGTCCTAGGATTTGTTTAGTTGGTCCTGTTAGTAAACTAATTTTCATAAATTAGGAAACCAGAGGTTGTTCACCAAATTCACCAGCGAACAGAAATTAATTAGAATTAATCAGTAAAGTTAAATAATTCATTAAGTAATTAAATTATATTATTAGTGACATTTCATTTCAATAAAATACAATAGTCCATTTTGGTCGGGATTCAAGGGTAAGAATGTACAAGTATAAGGGCATGAGTGTGAGTCTCACCTCTCTCACTTTTTGTCTTTTTTATTCTTTTCAAAATTTCAATTTCTATCAAGTTTACCATTTAACTTTTATTGTTTAATCTAGTTACTACCTTTGTGTTTAGGATAGCTTATTGAGTTTTAACTCTAAAATAGAATCTTCACTTTTATTTTTAAAATAGAGTAGAAATTAAAGTGATAATTAAAATTAATTTAATCCAAGTGTTTTAATTAGAGAAATAGAATTTTTATTATAAAATTTAATATATTAAAATTTACTTTTGGATTAGTATATTTTTTTTTATGATTAGAGTTAGATTTATTAAGGTTTTTATTTTTAGAAAAATTATGATTGTTTTAGGATTAAAATATTTTTAGAATGATATAGAAAAGTTGGTTTTTTAGAATAGAAAAGTTTCTATTTCTATTTACATCTTGAGAAACAAATAATTGATTTTTGAAAATAATCAATTTGGCTAAATCATAAGTAATTTGTTTCTCGACAAGGTTTTAGGATTAGGTAATTCATTAATGTATTAACCTATGAAAAGAAAATAAAAAAGTCATTGGTAATAATTATTACTCTTTCTATTTATTAAAAATTAAGATACCCCATTATTCCAAATAATCAACACACAGTTTTGAAACCCCAAACACAGCCAACACGTTTTGTTCCAAATTCAAATCTTCACCTTCCAAAATCAATCCGAATTTACTACACAAAATCATCCTAATTCATGGTACTTCAACTCACAAAATCAAATCTTCAAATTCCTTCCCAAATAAAAATAGAAGAAATCATAATCTTAATCTCAAAAAAAAAATCAATCCACTTTAATTTTAAGAAATCTCAATCACAATAAAATCAGAATCAATCTCATTAAAACTCTTAATCGAATATTCAACTATAAAGAGGGCTTTGGATCATTCAGCAAAGGGGGGAGAAAATCGGAAGCAAAAAAAGAACTTTACAGCAACATCCAAAGCTTTTCCCTCACTTACCTATTTCCATACACATACTTGCATACACAAGAAAACATGGAAAAAAATCAGAAAAAAACCAATATTCATATGATTCTTCCCTCCACATTGAAATAACTCTGAAACCCACTTCACTGTTTCCCGTGAAACCGCCATCATCACAAAGCAAACCAACAAACAACCACGCCAAGGAGTCTATAAAAAATTTCACAAAAGTCATTGGAGATAAAGTCAAACAAATAACTCCCATTCAAACTATGCCACGTGACATTAGAAAATAAAAATAAATGGGATAAATTGTGGGATAATTAAGGGATACAATTTTGAGATAAAAAATTTAAGGTTTTAAAGGATTTTTACATTATCATAATTAATTTATTTTTTAAATAAAATTAAAGGGATATTTTCTATAATAAAATAAATGGGATATTAAGGATAGAAATGGGATACACTTTTTTGGGATTAGACTCTTAAGCTCCAAGAGTATAAATATAGGGCAAATGATTAATATTTTGGGATAAAACTCTTAGGTTTCAAGAGTATAAATATAAGCCAAGAGATTAGAATATGGGATAAAACTCTTAAATCCAAAGAGTATAAAATTTAGAATAAGGGATAAGGAATATGGAATAGAACTCTTCATCCGAGAGTATAAATAATGGATAATGATTTAAGGGATAGAACTCTTCATCTGAAAGTATAAATAATGGATAAGAAATTGGGATAGTACTCTTCGTCCGAGAGTATAAATAATGGATAGGAATTGAGATAAAACTCTTCCTCCGAGAGTATAAATAAATGGATCGGGATTTAACGGATATAACTCTTTATCTAGGAGTATAAATAATGGATTTGGGGATAGAACTCTTTATCCAAGAGTATAAATAGTGGATTAGGTTTGGGATTAGGATTAGGAATAAGATTAGGGGTAGGAATAGGGGAGGTGAACTAGGGTTACTCTGATCCTTCAAAATTGAAGGTACGTAGGCATAGGGTTGTAAACCCTAGCGAGTATAATAATAAAAAACTTAGGACTTCTGTAAATAAAAATAAAAAGTCAAGCATTAAAATGACAAACAAACATACCCTAGAGCTTAAGGAGGATCCCATTGAGTACAATGGAAGTGAGGGGTGCCTAACACCTTCCCCTCGCTTAACCGACTCCTGAACCTTAGGAATCTCTACCTTTAGGATTAGGATTTTAGGTTTATCATTTATTTTCCAAAAAAAAAAATATGACGGCGACTCGAATAATTTTTGTCGACCGCAACAATATAAGTTCTGGAAAAATATCATAACAAAAGACTCAATCTGGGAAAACATCAGAAAGAGACGAAACACATCCGGTAAAACCTCTGAGAGATTCTGGAAAAGCATCAGAACAAAGGACTCAATCTTGAAAAACATCAGAGAGATAAACACATCCGGTAAAACCTAGGATAAATTCTGGAAAAGCGTCAGAATCACAAAGGAATATTTGGAAAAATATCAGATAAGTTATAAAAGAACATCAGAATAAAAGACTCAATCTGAGAAAACATCAGAAAGAGATAAACGTATCTGGTAAAACCTTAGATAGATTTTGGAAAAGCATCAGAATCAAAGGAAAAATCTGGAAAAACATCAGAATCAAAGAAATATCTGGAAAAAGATCAGATAACACAAAGAGAGTTCTGGGAAAACGTCAGAGAGACAAACATATGTGACACCCAAGAATGGCATTGAATGAAAAGACAAAGACATATCCGGAAAAACAATCAGATAAGAAAGTTCATATCTGGAAGAATGTCAGATAGACAAGACAATACATGTTTGGTAGGTGCCAAGTAAGTTGAACTTTGACCACAAGGTAAAACGTGGATAGCAACACGACCTATGGTAATGCAAATGAGGATAAAACACTCTTGCTATGCATATGTACATGAACTTGCTATGATAAATAATCAAATGCAAATGCAAGGCAGATGCTGACAACATGGCTCGACTCTTTTGGGGAGAAGACAGGACTGAGAGACTGATTTCTCAACACGGAGATCACTGCCATTCTGCTTGGGGACTAAAGATGCTACTGCTGAACACACCTCTACCACACTAGTGAATTATATCGAGTTTATGAGGAACTTCTTAGGGATTCTTCAAGTAAATTTCCCCAGACTAGCTAACTGTTGTAGATGAAATGACCGTTGCTTCAGCTTAAATGATATTGGAAATGACTGCTTTACTGTGTGCTTGGAAGGCTTGCCCCAGTATGATTCTTGAAAGATCTTCTAAATAAATCAATTCTGAGAAGGATTTGCACTAAACCACAAATCTTGAACTGATTCTTCAACATAATTTGAAAGGAACTTGCCCCTGATAGGATCACCGACCGAGTTTCTCAACTGTTTGAAAATTCCTTGAAAGGAAAGCCAATTTGCAAACAAAAGTGTTCATACAAACATAGTAAATGCAAAGTTCATGCAACTCTTGAAATCAAAATCATTTTTGAAAGATGCAAAATACATGAGTCATTAGACAGAACACAGCGGTTCAAGACATATCCGAGTGAAAAGTAAAGCACATGTGTGATGCCAAAACAAATGATCTGCAAAGATCTTCTTGGAGTCAGTTTACACAACCTTGCTGTAGTATGCTTTCAAAAAATAACCTTGCTTCAATTAGGTCTTTCGAGGGTTGTAACGTGGCCTGGTTCACAGTTTATGAAACAAAGGATAAAGGCTCAAATTTTATTTGTGCCCACTCAATCTTCGTGATGATCTTCAGTCCTACGCTCAGTTAACTCATACTATGCACTCAGGTTCCCAAAAGGTTAGAAATTGCACTGATGATAGTGATGATGATGGTTCAGAAGTCAAGGGACTTGAGATGGCAGTCACTGCTTCCTTACAACATTTGGTTGTCATACAAGCTTGTTATGATTTCTCATTGTACATGGTAAGGTCATGAGCTTCCCATCTTTCTTAGATTTTTCCTCGAAAGAGACTCGACTCATTCTTTGAGTAAGGAATTCTTGTCGATCCTTCTTTATTTATCACTTTGGGAACAACTTGTACAACATTTATTCATTTAATTTGGAAAAGTTGAAAGTTTGTAACTGTTTGGCTTAATGATTACAGTGAACTATCATTGACTTCCGATTTGAAAGACATCTTTGACATCTGCTTGTTATGTGCGAAGGGCGACTTATAAATGTAAACTTTTGTTGAAAGGTGTCTTGCATGAAACTCTTGTATTTGAATGCACAATCAAGTTAATTGAGAACTACCTTGACCCAGGTTAAGATTTCGGGTTTTTTGGTACTGAAAGAAACTCCGACTTCTAGGTTCGAAGGGGTTGACGAGGGATTATCTTCCTTATGTGTCCAGTGTTTGGGAATTGAAACAATGCCTTACATCGTCAGCAAAGTTTTGATTTGAAAGCATACCAACAACAATTATGAGTATTTAGTTTTCATCATCCTCCCTCCAATCTTTGCATAATCAAAAGAAAGTGGACAAGAGAATTTTTTTTATTTTTCTCGAAAGAGAAGGCATAAAGATGTAAATAATGGCCAAAATGAATTGAATCAAAAGTTGTAATGCTCGTTTCATTAATATGAAAGTACAAACATAATTTGAAAGCAAATAACTAATACAAAGAAAGGAAATGCAAACAACATGAAACAAGGCCTAGTGACTAATCAACAACATGGGTGAGTTGTCTTGTCTAAAACACCGACTTTTAGGAAGATAGTATGTCTTGCTAGAGTTGACTGAAGCTTCACTTCTCATGCCCTGGAAGAGGATTGTTCTTGACATTTTGCGTCTGAAATTAGCTCTAGTCCTATATCGGCGTTGAGGAATCAGCTTGACGACTGACAGGTGACACTAGAAGATAGAGACAGCTGGAGATGAGTCGCTAGATAACGGATGTATGCAATGACTCATGCAAAGGATGCAAATGATATACAATGCCATGCAATACAAGATGCAGATCACACACAACAGAATCAAAGGTTCGAGATCACAGCATGGAGTCTGGGTAAAGAACCGACCACAGGGTGTGTACTAGGGTTTTTTGTACCTGCACAACGGGTTCTAACAAGGTTCCCATAGTCATCGATAAATCTTCCGGATATTATCGGCTTGCACGACTACTCGTGCGGGCTAACAATATTCTCAAGATAAACTCGTATGAGTGTAGTATCGCATGACAACCATCACAGGTCTACACCTGGATAATCACTACACTTCGTCCTAAAAAGGCTTAGAGGGCTGAAGGGATACTAAGGTCCTCAGCTTCACGGACTCCCAGGTCGGAAAAGTAATGCCAATACGACTACTCGTACGACATTAGTAATCCCAAAGGGGCCTTCACTGAGCGTGCACTACGCCAAAAATAGCCTTAGGCAACACTAAAAAGACAGCGCTTTTATCACAAAGCGGTGCTATAAGGAATAAAAAAAAATCGCTAAAAAAAAGCGCTGGTAAAGGATACCTTTAGAAAGCGCTTTCTAAAAGCGCTGCTAAAGGCTGTAAATAGTCCCCACCTTAGAAAGCGCTTTTTAAAAAGCGCTGCTAAAGGTATAACCTTAGAAAGCGCTGCTAAAGGCAAATTCAAAGAAAGTGCTTTATTAAGAAAAAGTGATGTCCTAGGTCAATTATTATTAAAAAATAAAATAACACTAAATTTTTAGAACCCTATTCATTTTCACTCAAGACTTCTACCTCCTTTCTCTCTCGCGATTTCTCCGACCACCATCGTTCTCCCACCAGCATTCTGTTCTCCGACCACTGCTGTTCTGTTCCTTCTCCCACCGTCGTTGTTCTGTTCGTTCTCCCACCGCCGTTGTTCTGTTCGCGTCTGTTCTCGCGACTGCTCCCTCATCTCTCTCTCGCGTGAAGTAAGAAGAGGTACGTTGTTGTTGATACAATGTTGTTGTCTTTTATGTTGTTGTTGATACATTTTGTGTCAAGGTATTGTCAATGGCTATTTTAGTGTAAATATATTGTGTGCATGCATTTGGTTTACCATTTTCTATGACTGTCTTTTTCTGGTTTGCCATTTGTTATCTATTTCGATTTAAGAATGAAGATGATGAAAGTTTATATTTAGTTTATATTCGATTCAAGAATGAAGAAGATGAAAGTTTATATGACTGCCATTTGCCATTTGCCATTTGTTATCCATTTGTTATCTATGACTGTCTTTTGACTAATTTTGGTGTCACAAAATTAGATACAAAGAATGAAGAAGATGAAAGTTTATATTTAGCTTAGCTTTAAGTTTATATTTAAGTTTTTTCTCTTTAGTTTGTATGACTGAATATATTTTTATGATATTGTGTTGCATTTGTTTTACAATAGTAGAACTGAATTTATTTTGTCATTTTTTAACCCGTCTATATATTTTTAAATTCTTGACATACTTTTTATTGTTTTATCAGTTTTCTTGGTTTTTGTTGGAAGAAGTTGTAAAGAATTACTCTAAATGCTTCATTCTTGGCAGAATATATGTGTTTGATTACTTGTTGGAATAAAGGACTAATCCTTGGCATAATATATGTGTCTGGTTTTTTAAGTTACAATGAAATAATATGAATTCATATAAAGAATCACGTTTTATATCTGCCAGACTACAAAAAATCTCTCTTACAAAGAGGACATCATAATCACAAAATGCTTCAAACCCTCTTTGATTTTGTATCTTCATCTTGTTTTATGGTGTGATGTTGGACTTCTCATGAATAAATTACTATTAGAATTTGGCATAGGATATATCTTGTTGAAGAGACATTGAAAAGTGAAAAGTTGGATTGATATTGATAGTATGATTGTTTTACAGGTGTAAAGTGAAAGTCTGATCGTTGGAGGAATCTTACATTGTGTGGGTCCAGAACTTGATTACTTCTCTACAGGTAATTAGTTGTTCTTTTGCTATAGTTGCGTGAATAATTAACGGTTTTGTTTAGCTTAATTAGTAAAACCATTTGAATGAACTGCTTTGAATGAACTGCTATGATGGATGAGCATTGCTTGCAATGATTGAGAACTAACTTATTGAATTTGCTATATATAGGGGTTACTTGTGATCAAAGTGTGAAAGTCGGATCGTTTCCCTACAGGTAAATATTTTTTATTTTGTTTTTGTTTAGCTTAATCAGTATAACTATGGATAAGAAATGGATGTCTTCAAGTCGATTGTCGAAAGAGTACGAGAATGAGGTATCGAAATTCGTTAAGTTTGTTGTTGTGCACGCCGATGACCCCAGTCGAATGATATGTCCTTGCTTGGGTTACTGTTTTGGGAGTCGGGTTGACGCGGTTCAGTTGGCATCGCATTTAAAGAGGCGTGGAATTGATAGAAGTTATACATGTTGGAATTTGCATGGTGAGAAAAATAACGGGAATGTTGAACTGAGGGATACTACGACCTATTCTTCAATGGACAATGGCACAGATACATACGATTATGATCGAGTCAAAGAGATTGCAGAAGCTCTTGAAGAAGATCTTAAGGATTGTCCCAAAATGTTTGAGAGGTTGGTTAGCGATGCAAAGAAACCGTTGTATAATGGTTGCACTAAATTCACAAGATTGTCTGCGGTATTAAAGTTGTACAACTTAAAGGCGGGCAATGGATGGTCGGGTAAAAGTTTCACAGAGTTATTGGCCCTTATGAAAGATATGTTCCAGAGGATAATGTTCTTCCCAATCGAACATATGAGGCCAAAAAGATGTTGTGCTCTATTGACATGAGTTATGATAAGATACATGCATGTCCAAACGATTGCGTTTTGTTTCGAAATGAGTATGCATCGTTAAATGAGTGTCCTAAATGCGGTGTCTCTCGATATAAGAAAAAGTTGTCTCCAGCAAAAGTCTTATGGTATTTTCCTATAATTCCGATATTAAGACGCATGTTTCATAGTGAGACCGATTCAAGACACTTGACTTGGCATGCAGATGAAAGAATTATTGATGGAAAGTTTCGACATCCGGTAGATTCACCACAGTGGATGAAAATTGATGATGATTATCCTGAATTTGGAAAAGAAGCAAGAAACCTTCGCTTGGCATTATCTACTGATGGAATGAACCCACACGATCTTCAAAGTATCTCACATAGCACTTGGCTTGTGATCATTATGATTTATAACCTACATCCATGGCTATGTATGAAGCGTAAGTACATGATGTTATCTATGTTAATTTCTGGGCCTAGACAACCAGGGAATGACATAGACGTATACTTGGCACCCTTAATCGAAGATTTAAAGTTTTTGTGGGAGAACGGTTTGGAGGTTTATGATGGGTATAGGAAAGAAAGTTTCAACTTGAGGGCGATGTTGTTTGGCACAATTAATGATTTTCCAGCATACGGAAATCTATCAGGGTACAGCATAAAAGGTCAATGTGTGTGTCCTATTTGTGAAGTTAAAACAGATTCGACGCGATTGGAGTTTGGTCAGAAGAATGTCTTTCTCGGTCATCGTAGATTCTTAAATTCTAATCATCACTATCGTGGGTGGAGAAAAGCATTCAATGGAGATCCAGAACAAGGTAGAGCTCCACCTATATTGACAGGTGATCAAATTTTTGAAAAGGTGAAAGATTTGAGTACTCAGTTTGGCAAGCCTTTTGCACATACCCTTGTCAAGAGAGGGTGGAAGAAGAGGTCAATTTATTTTGAATTGCCATATTGGAAGTCGTTGTATGTAATACATTTTCTTGATGTTATGCATATTAAAAAAAAATGTATTTGACAGTGTTATTGGTACGTTACTCAATATACAAGGAAATTCTAAGGATGGCCTTAAAGCAAGAAATGACTTGATAGCGATGGGGATAAGAACTGAATTAGGACCCTTGAAGAAAGGAAAACGAACATATCTACCACCTGCTGTGTATACTCTATCTAGAATGGAGAAAAAAGTATTGTGTATGTTTCTAAGTGAAGTTAAAGTTCCAGAAGGATACTCTTCAGATATTAGAAGACTTGTGTCTATGAAAGACCTCAAGTTAAAGAGTTTAAAGACGCATGACTGCCATGTTATAATGGAACATTTTCTACCAATAGGTATACGTTCTATTCTTCCAGAAAAAGTTAGAAGCGCAATAACTAAATTGTGTTTTTTCTTCAAGTCAATTTGCAGTAAGGTGATCGATCCTGCGATCTTACCAACATTGCAAAAAGAAATAGTTATTACTTTGTGTGATCTTGAAATGTATTTTCCTCCCTCGTTTTTTGACATAATGGTTCATCTAGTTGTTCATCTGGTGAAAGAGCTTTTTCCTACGAAAGCGCTGCCTAAAGATGCCAATAGAAAGCATAAAAGGATAGAAAAAGCGCTGCTAAAGGGCCACTTAGAAAGCATTTTTTCAGTTAAAAGCGCTGCTAAAGGCCTACTTTAGAAAGCGCTTTTAAAGGTAAAGCGCTGCCTAAAGTAGGCCTTTAGCAGCGCTTTCTCATAAAAAAAAGCGTTGTCTTTACCTACGGCAGCACCACCTTAGGCAGCGCTTTTAAGCGCTGTTAAAGGCCAAAAAAAGTGTTGTCTTTTCCTTTCTTTGGCGTAGTGGTGGTTATATCATATGTTAATCATGTTAGGACTACTCCCAACAGTTAACTATTGATTATAACACAATCCTATCATAAGATCGCTCAAGTCAGGGTTAGGACTTATCTCACCACTCAAAAGGTCACAACCATGCACACAGAAAATCCCAAGCAAAACAGATATATACAAATATACAAATATACAGGTATACAAGCAATAGCAAACAATAATAGCAACACAAATATAACAAGTTAGGTTTAACCCATTGAACAATGTCTCTCCAGTGAAGTCGCCATTTTCTATCGCGGTGAGAATCAGATACCAAAGCTGTGGGATTAGCTTGGCTCGTAAAAATAAGATATCACCACCGAACTTTTATTTATCCAAGGGAAGGGAGAAAAGATCGAACAAAAAGCCTAAGTAAAATGCAAAGCAAAAAGCAAGGCTTAAAGCTAAGCAAAGAGAAATCAAAGGTACGGGGGTTGGTTATACTAAGGGAAGGTACTAGCACCCTAAGCATCTCTAGTACTCTACAGGAACCTCTTGAAATATTTGTGTTTTGGCTAAAATTGTTTTCTAAAGGTAAGGATAGGCAAAGAAAAGAGAAAAGGTGGAAAAAGAAAAAGGTAGTTGTTAAGTGCCAAATTGTGCATATTTTAGATAGTATTTTATGACCCTTTACAATTGTTTCTTTGGTGTTTTAGTAGTAAATACATATGTTTTAGTGTAAATATGCAAGTTTCCAATTTTATTGTAAATATTGTGAATATTGATCATTTTGATGTTTTTTTATAGGTCTTCTTGCTTATATTTGATGATAGGAACAATTGGTGAAGGAAAGAAGGCCTAAAAGTTGATTTTTGAGAAGACGTGTCGGTAACCCGCTCTAAGCGTGGTTTCAGCGTGCATTTTCTGCCAAAGGCAGTAGCTAAGGTTCTTGACTGCGCTTAGCGCGGGCAGGACCGCGCTTAGCGCGCTTTATAGGCGGTTTAAGTGTATATTAGGAGAGATCGCGCTTAGCGCGATCTGAGCGCGCTTAGCGCGGTAGTAATAAATTAATTCTTTCTAATTTCATTTTATCTCATTTTTGTAGGTATTCAAGTAAATATATTTTGTCATTGTTGTATAGAGCATTGAATAAGCTTTCCAACGCTTCCGACCGTGCATCAATCGGAGTTACGGTTCGAAAGTTGTGAAGAAAATAAGATTTGTGACTTTGTTGATGGCGCTAAGCGCCCTCATAGCGCGCTTCGCGACTTTTCAGCCCCTATTTAAATCACTTTTCAGCATTTTTAGGGTATGGTTTTGGGGATTTTTGCTCCCAACTCCATCAAACTTCATTTTTCAGTAGAGTAGCTTAGAAAACAACATGGAAGCTTGCACACGGATGAACCGGGGTGGATTGATCGTCGATCGGCTCTGACAATCCGCGAGATGTTTGGTTCATTTCTCTTCTTCTATGTGTTTTTCTTCTTTGTTAGGTTTTGTATATGTATTGACTATGATCTCATGTATATTTGTCGCCCATGGCGTTGCATAAAACTTGCTTTACAAATCTTTATTGGTGATTGTCTCTGATTTTTGCTTTATGCGCGGGGTTTGAGTTGCGTTAGAGATAATCCTCGCAAACTTCGATTAGGGATGATAATCTGTTAATTTCTGGACTCTAGAGATAGATTTAAGAGCTAACAATCTTCAATAAGCGTCGAAGCTTAATGCCACGTGTCTTGAGTAGCGTGCGAGAGTGTCGACGATGGTACCACGGTTGTTCTCTCAACTTTGCGTCAGACATAACCTTTGTTGTGAGCGATGCTGGGTGATATTGAGGAGTATTGTAGGTTAAGTATAACTGGTCGGTAAGTTTAAGTTTGTGAGGAGTCGATTATGTGCACGCCTGATAAGTTTCTTCTCTCTAAAGAGTGATTTCTTTTTATGTTTTAATGTTTACTTTTCTGCATTTCCTTTTAACCATTTTAAACCCAAACTCATAAACGCGAGAGACTGTCGAACGACATTCTTTCCCTCGAACCGATCTCTGTGGACACGACATAAATCCCGGAGGGAATTCTTCCGAAAATAATATTTTTGCTTACCGCTTTACCGCTCCAACAAAATGGCGTCGTTGCCGGGGATTGGTTTTGATATTGAGTCGCATTACGATAGTTTCTTTGTTTTTGAGTTTTGTATATATCGTATATATTGTCTATTTCCATTATGTTTGTTCAAGTGTTGTATACATTTTGTTCCCGTAACGTTTGTTTAAGTGTTTGGTTAGGGCACTTGCTTTTGCTTTGCACGGTGAGGCATCACCATGGCATGAAGGAAGGAAGATGCTAGCTAAGCATTGTAAAGGCGTCAAGCTAACGACGTGAAACAAGCGCTTGTTGGGAGGCAACCAAATGCAACGTTAGGCGTTTTGCTTCAATGCGCTTTATAGGAAAGGTTGATCACACATGAGTTTTTAATATAAGTTAGCTATATTTTTGTGTTTGATGTAAATAATATTTAGGTTGGTTACAGTTTGGTATAACCATATTTTGTAATTATATGTTTGCTACATTTTTTGGTTTTATGTAACTATATTATAGTCATATTTTGGTTACAAACTATGCGTATTTGCAGGTTCTGTTGTGATAAAATATAGAGTTTAAAATGCGTGTATCAAAAAAGGGACATATATATGGAATAATTTTAAAAAACTGTTTAAAAAATAAAGTATTTCACCACGGTTGATTAAGATGATTGTGGTGATAGGTAAAGCGTCAATTATTATATACGATGCTATGGGTGGAATGGAAATCGAACCCATGACCTTTATATATATTTCATCATGGTTATTTAAGATAATCGTTGTGATAAGTAGCGTGCGATCTAGTTTATCATTACGTTCACACGCCCGTGGTGGAAAGTAGCATACTTACTACCACCCCCCCTAACTTACCGCAGTTAATCAACCGTGATAGTATCTCTTTTCCAACCATGGTGAAATGTCAATTTACGTAGTGTTCAAGATTTGATTAGACAAATATAATCCTTTTAATTGCTTTGATCAAGTGTCCTTATAGAACAAATTAATCTTAAGTTTCATGGTATTAAAACCTTCTTGAAAATAACTTCTCTAGAGAAATCTTCTTATGCTAAATTCTTCACTCGTGCACCCTAGAAGGCGCCTCGATTTTATTACCTCTTTATCATAAAAATATAAAGGTTGTGTGCTCTCCTAGCCATCACTAATAATAAATATATAACATCTAAACTTCATCTACCTCAAAAATAGAATTATAACATTAAGAAAAAATAGAATGAGAATGTGATAGTGACAAAAGCCCAGGATCGGACGGAGTGAATTTTGGATTTGTGAAGGATTTTTTGAACGAAATCAAACATGACTTTATGAGGGTTTTTGCCAAATTCCATGAAAACGGAAGGGTGGTAAAGGGTGCTAACAGCTCCTTCATCATGTTGATTCCAAAGAAGAGAAATCTGGTGCAAATCTCATATTACAGGCCAATTTCGTTGATAGGGTGTATCTATAAGGTGATTTCTAAAGTTCTTACCAACAAAATTAAAAAAAGTGATAGGTCTGGTTATATCAGAGCAACAGTTAGTCTTCATAGCATGTAGACAGATTATGGATGGGATATTGATTGCTAATGAAATTGTGGATGAGGCTAGAAGAAGGAAAAAAAAGTATTAATGTTTAAAGTGGACTTCGAGAAAACTTATGACTCGGTTGTTTGGAACTTTCTTGATTATGTGATGTCAAAGATGCGGTTTCACAAAAAGTGGAGGAGGTGGATAGAAGAATGCCTTAAGACATCTTCAATGTCAGTGCTTGTTAATGGTAGCTCGACTAAGGAAGTGGGAATAGAGCGAGGTTTAAGACAAGGAGGCTCTATTTCACCGTTTCTTTTTCTTATAGTTGCTAAAGGATTTAACATGCTAATGAAAAAAGCGGTGGACATCGATAAATTCAATGGGTACAAATTCGAGAAAGGAGAAGAACAGTTCACTCATTTATAATATGCGGATGACACTTTGATATTAGGGGGGAAATTTGGTCAAATATTCGAATAATAAAGGCAAATATTTTGATTTTCGAAGTAATTTTTGGACTTAAGGTGAACTTCAATAAGAGCAAACTAGTGGGGATAAACATTCAGCAAAGGTGGCTTGAAGAAGCATCAAAGATCATGAACTTTCAAACGAGATCTATTCCATTCAAATACCTCGGTATTCCTATTGGAGTCAATTCCAAGAGAATAGAAACATGGTATCTTGTGTTAGAAGTGGTTAAAGCAAGACTCTCTAGATGGAGGAATCAATTCCTTTCATTTGGTGGAAGAGTGGTGATACTACAATCAATCCTTAATGCGCTTCCGGTTTACTTTCTCTAATTCTTCAAGGTACCGGCATGTATTATTTCTAAACTTGATTATATTTTCAAACAATTTTTGTGGGGTGGGGTGAGAAAGAGAGGAACATCAATTGGATCCAATGGAAGAAGGTGTGTAGGCCTTTAGATGAAGGGGGTTGGGTGTTAGAAATCTGAAAATTTTCAACAAGGCTCTCAGGTAAATGGAAGTGGAGAATTAAATCAGAAAGGATTGGGTTGTTGCACAAGGCCTTGACAAACAGATATGGTAGACTAGATGACCTTAGTGGAATAGGGAGGAATAGAGTTTCAAAGTGGTGGAATGATGTTTGTAGAATTGATATTGGTGATTGGGAAAATTCAAGTTTCTTTTCTGTTAAAGAGACATATAAGGAGCTACTCGACTGTGTCCCTAACCAACCTAATCCCTTTTGGTCTAAGACTTGGAATAAATTTATTCCTTTAAAAGTGTCTTGTCTAGTTTGGAGGTTGTTCCAAAATAGATTAATGAAAAAGGATAACTTTCTTAAAGGGGTGTAATCGGGAGTGATTCGCTCAATTGTGTCGGGGAGTGTGGGTGGGAAGAAACAATTTCTCATCTGTTTTTCGAGTGCCCGTTTTCTTCAGGTTTGTGGCAAAATGTTTGCAAATAGTTCAGGATAGACACTGCATTACACAGAGAAGGAACTATTCATTTCTTAATTTGAAGAGTTGATCGGAAAGTGAAGGGAAATGGCGACAAAAGTCAGTGTGGTTTGGTTCTTGTGCATCTGGAGCATGGAAAGCTAGAAACAACAAACTGTTTTGCAACACGGGGATAGATTCTGAAAAATTACTCAATGATGTTAAAGAGTACTCTCGTAGGTGACTTTCCACGAAACTAATCATATGAAAGTGAACAGAGTTCAATATGAAAGTGAACATAGTTCAATGGAATGCAGATCCTAGGACCTGCCTAGGCTACACAGAGTCATTAGTTCTACTTGCTGGGTTTGGATTTGGAAACCGTTTGTTTTGGGGACTTGCAGTTGCTATTATTTATTATTTAACGCGTTTCACCCTGTGGTGTTGCTGTCAGTACAGTTTGCATGGCAGTCTCGTCGGTATTCTGTTATCTTTTTGGCGTTGTGGTCGGCTTATAGAGCAGGTGTCTTATTTTGGAGTTTGCGTCGGCTTCCTTCTTTGGGTTAATTTGTCTAGCTGGTTTTTGGTGATTGTACTGAGTGGAATAGGTATTGGAATAGGTATTGAGGAAGATTGCTTCCAACTACAACTCCATCTGTATGGCTTTTCTTAGGTTGGTTGGGTGGTGCCAAGTGTTGAAGTCTGTTTGTTAGGTTGGTTGGCCGTATTCGTAATAGTCTTGTGGAGGTTTGGGTTGTTGCTGTTATTTTTGGTCATGGTGCAACAAGTTTGTTGCTGATGTTTAGATATTTCATCGACGTAGTGAAATGCTTTCGCATAATAGAAGTGAGGTGTAGCAGAGATGTGTAGGCAGTGGCATTTTCGACAAGTCTGAAAATCGTGGCAGGATCAAAATTCTAATCAATGGACAGTCTCCCATCATCGTAGCTTATCTTCGGCTCATTGGTGTTCCTTGGTGCCTTTGAACAGAGCGATCATCAAGCTAATATTGTCCACATTGCAGCATAATGCAATCCACTTATTTATCTTTATGATTGCAGTCAAAGACATCATAAGAAACTTGAATAATCAAGATATGTGCTTAAAAATCCTCGTGTAAAAATCTCATAGGATAAATATCATCCCATAAACCTTCAATAAAATTTTAAAGGAAATTTTAGGTTTACATAACTCCATAACCAGTTTTGCAGATAGTGCATTGATATTGATAATTTAGAACGTGTCGGATTACTTGGGAAAAAACTTTATCAAGTACTAATTTGAAATTTAAAAAATTAGAAATAACAATGTTTTAAAACTTTACAGTACCCCTAATTTTGAAATGAAATAGCCCAAAAAAATTGAACTCAACCATGATTATATATGAATCAGAACTTGTCTCTTGCAATGTTATTGCTAAGGCCTCTTTGTAGCTTCGGTAATCAAGAGCTATTACAAAAGAAAATAAGTATCACAAAGATAAATACAGAACTTTGCTAAAGTCTATATTATGTGCTAAGAAAATAAGTCATTATAGTATCGGTGTCGATTGCTAACACATGTCGGATATCGGATATCAAATACGTCTTTGTTCTTTGTTCTGAGTTGCTTGTGCTAAGAAACGTACCATTATTTGAGATGTATAAAGCTAGTTGAACAAAAGAACTAAATTCATAAAAAAAAAATTAATTGGGAAAGAAGATTCAAATACAAGATATTTTCAAATATACTTGAAGACTTATATAAATTTGAGAAATTAAACTCTTCCTCTAACACTATATATCCCTCCTTAATAAAAAAATCTATTTGTAGTCAAGCTCTCATGACTAGAATAAAACACCAATAAATGGTTGAAAATGTATACTCTCTCTAAGCATGATGTCCTAATGCTTTGCCACAAAGCAAAGCATTGCTAGGAATATCATATTCATTGGCTGCAGTGCGTTGTGCATTCCACACCCTTAGATACAACTGTTGTCCAAGATATTGTCTTTCCCATATGGCTGATCTCAAATTCCACATTCCTTGGTTATCCAATGATACCAATATTGCTGTCCAGGAGTTTGGATATACCTGCATTCATAAGTAAGCACGTCATACATTTAAGACCTACGAAACACAGACACTAGACATGAAACAAACACGTTGACACGGAGAATTTGTATTACCTGAGCAGTGTGTCTAGTCAGGGCATCCACTAGATTATAGGTACTTTTACTAGCATCTGTCCATTGGCCAAAACCATAACTGCCATCAATTGTGTCAAAAAACACCATTAGGCCAATTCTATATTGTTTCAGCACCATCCAAACAAAACTCAAATCAATGAGGCTTAATATACATACCCGACAACCCAAAAATCATAACCATCAAGATGCCAAGATTGCATGGTTTTTTCATTGTTTTGGAAAACAACTTCAATAAAATCATGGAGAGAAGTTCGCAACACGGATGTAGCTATATGTGCAGGACCATTAGAGGGAGTGATTTGAATTGAATTATCAATGATTCCAGGAATGTTGAAGTAATCAGCAAGTTTAAGAGGGGTATCAGGGTTAAAATAGGAGACACTGTTAACTGCGTAACGAAGCTTTCCATTGATCAATGGTGCTGAATTGGCCAAATTTATTATTCTATTTGGAGTTATCATACCATAATGGAATGACCCTTGTGGATTAGGCCTAGCAGCATTTGCTGTCAGATTCCATCTGTAAGTTCTAGCTTGCTTCATAGACAAGTCATAATCATTAGCAGGGGGAGCAGGCAAGGGTCCCGATGCTGAGGAATGAGAGTTTGTATAATGCAGCACAGAAATTGTGCTGAGAACTGTTTGAGTAAATCTTGTTGAAGCAACAACATAGTAGTCCTTTGGAGGTTGATTTAACGTCACTAACACAGAAACAGATTGTCCAACATGAACATCAAGCGAATCGTATATGTTTTGGATAGTATGTGATCCTTCAACTTCAACTAGTTTTAGCGTATGACCCTGAATTCTAAAGTTAATCGAGGTTGACAAACCAACATTTGAGATCCTAAACATATAGGTTTTTCCTGAAAAACAAAGTGCAAAACCGTCGGTAAAAGAAGCACTAACAAAGTTGAATTTGAAATGCATCTTTTAGAATTTTAACCATAGTTTAGGACACAAAATCTACCTTGGTCACCAGTGAAGGTAGAATGAACTTGGCCATTGATAAGCAGCCCATCAGGTAAGCCAATCGATTTCCCAGAATCTAAAGATTGGCTCAACACCTTGTGGCTGGTTTTGTACCAATCACCAATGAGCAGAGTAAAATCTCCATCAGGATTCGGATAAGGGATCGGGATAACAGATCTACGATAAACATTGAGTCCTCCAAACCCTCCAGCCGCTTTATGCATTTTAGTTGATGGAAAATAAGTATAAGTCCCAATCTGATCCTTGGCTTGAAATTTGTAAGTATAGTTTGAGTTTGGAGGAATAGGACAGTTGGTTCCCAAAACTCCATCTTGCCATGAATTCTTCCTTTGTTTAATCCCATTCCTAGTTTATTATATTCCCAACAAAGTTAAAAATCATGTTCTCAGAGGAATTTTCACAAACAGATAATGTGAACAAATGAAAAACCAAAAAAAAACATATACAATAAAACCTCACCATGTGAGTAAAAATGGCTCATCTAGCTTATTGACAAGGTTGAGAATCACATTGTTATTAGTTACCAAATCAAGTCTAGGACCAGGAAATTGACCATTAATCAGAATAACCTACAAAAAGTAATCACACAAAAAAAAGTTAGAATCTGAATATTTTCTTTAAGAGTCACTAGATCCAGTAAAAAGCATTTTGGTTACTCACTTGTTGAGGAGTACCAAGAGGAGAAAGAGTTCCATAAGTCACTGTCCATGTGTAGAATTTATAATCATCTTCTGCTTGCACCAAAGAGACATTTACTACTAATGCAAGAACAATGCATAGTAGAGATATCAAACTAGTGCTTCTGCTTCTGCTTAAGCTTATGCTTCCCATTGTTTTGACTGAAAAATGACAATAAACATATACTAACTATTAATAGAATGTTAGGATTATGAACTAAAAATGAGACATTACTGTTAAGTTTCTATAAATAGAAGGAATTTGATCTGTACCAGATCTATGTTGTGTTTGGGAGAGTGACACAGTTCAACCTTGATACCGACTTAGCTTTGAAGCGTTAATATAAATATATACAGAAAAAAATAATGAAGTTGAAAGAATTATTATTAATTTATTATTTTTATTTTAATAATTTGTAATGTTTGGTTTGTGTTTTAATGGATGATTTGATTTATATTCGGTGGAGTTAACGCGTTTTGGGTTGTTACATGTTGGTTTACAGCTAAACTACGTACTATGTCTCCTATGATTATGTTTAATTTGTCTAAGGTTTATGATACACTAATCATTATTAAAGTGGAAATATTGGTTAAATTAATTGTCAAAAGAGCACCGACAAGAGTATTATTTTGAATTTTGTTGACAGAAGAGAGATGCAGTAGTTAATAATTGTTGGAAATTTCAAACTATGTACGTCCATGTGAGGTTCATAAAGGGACAAAGAGGTTTAATAATGCCTCACAGTTGTTTTTTCAACTACTTCAATTTAAAATGAAAAAAGCATATAAAAAATTTCAGATAAGTAAATGCATGCACCTTTAGTAAATTGAGATACTGATGGGCAGAGCCTCTATGATACTAATTGTTAAGTGTTAGAAAAATACTGAAATAGAAAGTATAGTTGATAATTTAATTGAATACATAATGTGACATCCACTCTTAAGCAGCCTAGAAAGCAACTCAACTATTGGGTAGAGTTGGAATTAAACTCTAATTAATCCTATAATAAATTCTTTATTATTCCCTCACTAATTAACAAAATATTAACAAACTTAATTAGATTTTAACACTCTCCTTCAATTTTATTTTTTTCAAAAGTCAATTGATATTAATAAAGAATACTAGAAGTATTTAGAGCATTACATCAAAAGAAGAATCTCAACCAATACTACAAACCTAAAAATAGTTCATGCAAAAGGCATGAAAGATAGAGTTGTAGTAAGAATTTTTCCTAAGGCAACCCCGTTTCTAAACAAAGAGCTTGACACTCCAACATACATTGTTTATACAAAACGGAACATCTTTGAATATAACATCATTTCTTTCCTTCCATATAGCCCATAAAACCGCTAACCAATCGCCCCTTTAATTAATTTTTGGTTTTTACTCGATCCTCCTCCACTCCAATCTAACCAAAACTTAGCAACATCCCCGCAAAAATGCACCGAAATTTCACTCCAACCAGCAATAGTTTTCCACACTTTAAGGGCTAGTCTGCAAGAAAAGAATAAGTGAATATAATCTTCTTCAAACAAATGACAGAAACTGCAAGACGTCTCCATTAAAACTCTCCTTCTTCTTAAAGCAACTTTTGACGGCAACCTACCCCACAAAATTTTCCATCCAAAAATCTTAATTTTTAGTGAAACTTTACACTCCCAGAGCCACAAAAATACCCTCAACAGATCATTGTTTAAATAGGAATCCTAGCCTGAATCCATAAGAATATTATAAGTTTCTCTTACATTAAAAATTTGATTGTCAAAGCCTTTCCAATAAACGATGTCTTCCACCCCCATAACAGGATCTGCGGCGCTCAAAATAAGAGTAAGAGAACTGAAATCGACCTGCACCAAAATATCTAACGGGAGGAGTATGCCTAAGTCACTCCACCTCCAAGAACCTTCCACCTAATTCCCCATCTCCTCCACCGAAACATCTTTTTTGGAACTAGTTTCGTATGCCAATGGAAACAACTCTGCCAACGGTTTATTAGTTATCCAACAAGCTGCCCAAAATAGGATCTTTCTATCATTACCGAGATTGAATACCACCGAAACAAAAAAGTCTAGGTCTGCTACATCAGAATGAGAAACACTCTGCAACAAGTCTTTCCACCAGTAAGAAGAAGATCTACCATTAGAAGAACCTTGTTTTAACATTGAGAAACCGACGTTACCGTATCTGGCGCATCAGATTCGGACAACGCCCTCCATTTCCATTTATACAACAAGGCAATGTTGAATTCCCTAATACTTTTGACCCCGAGCCCCCTAAATTCATCTCCCTGCAAACAACCTCCCACTTCACCCAACAAATCTTTGATTTCTCATTATTCGAACCCCACAGAAAAACCCTTCTGATTCTATCAATTTCGGACCAGACCGCAACCGAAGCTTTGTAGCACGAGAACTAAAAAAATCGGAAGACTCGAGAGAACCGAATTAATCAAAGAAACACGACCTGCCATAGACAGACAACGACCTTTCCAACTAGACAACTTAGCTTTCATCTTCGCAATAATTGGTTTCCACGTTCAAATTCTCCTTGGGTTGCAACCTACCGGAATTCCGAGGAAGGATAATCCCACTGAATCTACCCTGCACGCAAGAAAAGAGGTTGTTGCATTCAGAAAGTTTTCATCAACATTGATGCCGATAAGACGGCTTTTGTGGAAATTGACACCTAGTCCAGACACTAATTCAAAGCTACGCAAAACAGTCTTAATTGTCCAAATATTACTCCATCCACCTCATCCTATCAATAAAGTGTCGTCGGCAAACTAAATCACATCCACCACCGTATCTTCATTCAACCTAAAACCAGACTCTCCTTCAAATTATAGTGAATAGTAATCTGTTCAAATTTGGAAACAAGAGAATAAAATAAAATCAAGATATAAGGACTTAGGGCTCATTTGAATCAATTTTGCTTTTCACATTTTAAAATATATTTTATAAAATTGTTTTCAAAAAATGTTTTTAAGAAGAGAACTATTAAAAAAACTTGTTTGGTAACATAATTTTTCAAAACAGTTTTAAAAATAAGAAAATAAAAATAGTTATTTGGTGAACTAATTTTAAAAAAATCTTTTATTATAATTAATAATTAAAAATTAACTCATATTTAAACGTAATACATTTTATTACTAAATAAAGTTGAAATATAAATCTCTTATAATAAAATATAATTTAATCTATTTTTAGAGTTGAGTTATAAACTTATTGGGTTAATAGTCATTTACCCTTCTGCAATATAGGCGACTTTTAATTTACCCTCCTTTAAAAAAATAATTTTGGATTATCCCCCTGAAATTTTGGGGTACCCCCCTAAGCGTGTAAAAACCAGGGGGTAAATAAAAAAAAATTTACAGGGGGATAATTTTTCTACCTGGGGGGTAAAAGACTTAGAATTTTAAAATTTCAGGGGGGTAATCCAAAATTAGTTTTTTAAAGGGGGGTAAATCAAAAGCCGCCTATATTGCAGGGGGGTAAATGACTATTAACCCAAACTTATTTATACAAAATATCAACATCCGAATATCAATATCAGAAGGATAAATAATTTTTTTCATGTTGGTTAACCAACATTAACATGTCTGAGTCGATGAGAGTAAGAAGGCGTAACTTCAAGAATATCGGAGGGGATGCCTGGGAGGCGTATCCGAAAGGAGGTGGATCTTCTAGAGAAGCTGGTGAAGGCGAATGTTCTTTTTATTTTTCAGCTTTTCCTAAAGGTACAAATGCAGAAGATATCTATGGTATCTTTCGGGAGTTTGGTAGGGTGAAAGAAGTGGTTATTCCTCGTAAGAGGAACAAGTTTGGGAAGAGGTTTGGGTTTGCAAGGTTTTTGGAAGTGAAGGATGAAAGGGTGTTGGCCATCAAACTTGATAATATTCTGATAGATGGACGTAAGATTCATGCGAACATTCCGCGGTTCGGTAGATTGGAAATGAGGGAATTTGAGATAAAGAAGAAGGGGGTGTGTTGTACCCCAAATTTTACCCTCAGATTTTTCTGATCATTTCATATCATTCTGAGTCGGTCTCTGTTTTTGCATTTTTAGTAAACATCTCATTAATCATGCATTTTCTTCTTCATGTCATTCTTGATTTAAATTATTTATTATTTTTGTATTTTTTTAGTTAGATTCTCATTTTAAATTTGTCTAAGATTTATTTAGTTTATTTTCAATATAGTTTTATTTTTAACTTAGTTCAATTGTAATTTTAGTTTAGCTTTTATTTTTAGTTTAGTTTTAATTAGATTAATTTTAATATAGTTTATTTTTAATTTTAGTCTAACTTTAGTATTAATTATTTTAAGTTTATTAATTTATTTTAATTTTAATTTTAATCTTAATTTTATTTTAATTTAAGTTTAGTTATCTTATTATAGATTAGATTCTAATATTATTATAAAATCCCAAAAATAAATAAAGCAAAAGTAACAATTACAAAAAAATCCATTTATTTTGTTTTGGTCTACCGGTCACGACAGAAGGTCTTTGACCTCACATCCCACTCTTAACACCTTTTTTTTTATAATTACACCAAAATGAATATTACATTGCTGCCCAAGTTCAAAGCCTCTGCTTCACCTTGCCCTTGCGTTTCAGTTTTCACCCAAAATTGACCTGCAATTCTCTGGAACATTTCTGTAACATGAATTTGACCTTCTCCATACAACAGTCCAAACCTTACACTAAAACGTGCCAAGCTTTGCCCCCAACGTTACAATTTTAACCGTATCAAACCATACACCAAGCTGCTACCAAAACCTGCTAATCTGCCAAATCCCTGCACATTGACAAAGACACAACACAACATTACAATTTTTTTGAAATTCAAAAGAGAAAATTCAGAGTTAAAAGGGGGGAGCGTTTTAAAATAATGAAAAAAAGAACAACCAAAGATGCTCCTCTGTCCAAACCTTCTCTTTGCTTGAACACAAATCACCCTTCATCTAACCTCACTCAATAATCATTTCCAACCTTCTAAAAAACTCCTTCACTGTCGGCTACTTGAAAGTTGAAACGCCACCACCCTCTCAGTCTATTACCACGATCAACCCTGGCGTGCACCTCCCTCTAAAACACGCTCGATGACAAGCTGCTACCTCTTACCTTCGACACATCCATGGACCTGTTAAGCCTCATGTAGAAAACAACATGTCTTCATGTCAACCTAACAACACATGAATCCCATTAAACCTTGCCACTATCTTCTTCTCTAAAACCACTGAACCATCCAACTCGCTTCCTCGCACAATCATCACCATCGAACCGACACGCAACACCCACCCTCCTTTTCCATATATCACCACCTTCATTATCCTTCTGAAAAAGAACCTTGCTGCAAACTACCCTTCATCATCTTCAAATGCATCATCACCATCTCCGCTTTCCGCCGACACCGACAACACCGACACGGAGTATCGTCAACGTAGCTTCAGCTCTACAATAACCATCAAACTCCAAGCTCTCGCCGTGGATCTCCTCAACTGTCTTGAATCCTTCGTCACTGGTAGCTCATTTTCCTCCTTCTTTTTTTTCTTTTCACAGTTGTTGTTGTTGACTATTTTGAAGTTAGAGATTGAATCATTTTGTCATTTTGTTTTGAAGCTAACTTGTTCTTTTAAAAAAAATTGGGTTTTAATAAGAGAGTTGATTCTTACTGCTGTTGTCGTTCTAGATTTACTTTGTGATTGTTTTTTTTCCGCCAAATTTTGCCGTAACTTGCTGGTGACGATGGTACTGCCGCTGAAAATGTATACATAAGGAAGAAGGTTGTTTCTTACGTGAATGGTTTGTTTTTTGTTTTAAATATAGTAGTATGATAGTTTTCTTTATTTATTTGATTAGGTAGTTTTATCATTTTTGCTATAAAAATAATTAGGCCATTATATTGCTTACTGTGAGTCGTCACGGTAAGTTGGTATTTAGTTTTATATTAGTACTATACAACTTTAGTTCTAGCCTTTTTTAGATTTCCTGTTTTTTAATTAATTTGTAATTGTTAATTGTTTTTTATTATAATATTTTCTTAATTAATATGATTTAATTGTTTGAAATAGTTTTTTTAATTGTTTTACTTTTGTTTATTTATTTATTTATACTTTGTTTTAATTATTAGATGTTAGAAGAAAAACCAAAATTATTTTAATAACTAATTTTCAACATTTTAGTTTAACTAGAGTTTAGTTTTTTTATTAGAATTTAGTTTATTTAGTTTTTAACTAGATTTTAGTGTAATTAACTTTTAGTTAGAATTAATTTAATTAATTAATTAGCTTAAGGTAAATTTGGTTTATTTTCAAATTTTGTTTATTTAAATTTTTATTTAATTCTTAATTTTATCTTGACACATCCTCCTATTTTCATTTTAGTTTATTCCTATTATTCATTTTTCATTTAACCATCATTTGCATTTGCTGTATATTGTTATCTTACACTTGACACTCGAGGTTTTCCTCCTTGTTCATATCTTGCTCATACCTCCTTCCAAAGGAAAAGTCTCTCTATTGACTTCATGTCATAGATAGCTCAAATACCCTGTTAACCTCAAACCATTTCACAAGAGATAGCCATTAATCTCTTCTCCCTTCTGACCTGGCCTTCCCAAAGAGATAGCTATTAATCTCTTCTCCTTTAAGACGGTCCAACCTTTCACAATCCTTTTATAAGAGATAGCCATTAATCTCTTTCTCCTCAACAATCTATCTTCACAAGCTTTGCTTTCAAGCTTTTCACCTTGCTTTCCCTTGGAACCTTGACCACAGTCAAAAGTTCCTCACCCCCATTTAGGGGAACTACGAATGCTCTGATTCCATTCCCTTCAGGTACGTAGGCACGAGATGCGATGTCTTGGCGAGCATACTTAGTGTACATATCCCTAGGTCTTTCTTTACCTTAGCACATTTCTCTTAGCAAGCAACTTTAATATAACACAAATACTAACAAGAGGTTCCCGTAGAGTACTACGGATACTTAGGGTGCTAATACCTTCCCTTTGTATAACCAACCCCCGAACCTTAGATCTCCCCCCTTTAGGTTTTTAAACGATCTTGAACCTTTCCTTTGGATAAATCAAAGTCGGTTGTAAAAGAAATACGATTCAAGTTAATTAATAGCTTGCTATCCGATTTTCACCGCAACAGAAATGACGACTTCATTGGGGATTCTCCCTAAGAGGGTTAAGCCTATCTTGTTTGTATTTGTGTTATTTACATGTTTGTTTGCTTGTACATTTGCATATTTATATCTGTATATATACCTGTTGTGCTTGAGTTTTTCTGTGTGCAGGGTGGTTACTTTGAGTGGTGAGATAAGTCCTAACCCGGACTTGAGAGCACTTATGATAGGATCGTGGTGTAATCAATAGTCGATTGTTGGCAGTAGTACCAACAATTTATGGCATATGATGATCACACTCAGATGAGGCCTTTTGGGATTGTTGATGTCTGATGTGAGCAGTCACATTGATATTACTTTTTCAATTGAGTGCCAGGGATTCTGAGGACCGTAGTTACCTTTACCCCACCTGGCCTTTATAGCGTAGTGCAGTGACTATGAGGGAGCCAGTCCCGAGTAGTTGTCACGCGATACTACACTCGGACGAGTTTATCTTGAGAATATTATTAACCCGTGTAAGTAGTTACATGGGCCGATAATATCCGAAGGATTTACGTAGACTCTGGGAACCTTTTAGAACCATGTTCTACAGTTGATAAACCCTAGTACACACCCTGTGGTTGGTTCTCTACCCAAACTCCATGCTGTGATCTTGAACCTTTGATCCTGTTGCATGTGTGTTTTGCATCCTGTTTGCATCGCATTGCATTTCATTTGCATCTTTGCAAGATTCATTACATACGTCTGTTTGTCCAGTTGCTCATTGCCAATTCTCTTTATCTTCCAGTGTTTGTCTGTGAGTCGTCAAGCTGATTCCTCGACACAAGTACCGGACTAGAGCTAACTACAGACGAAGGATGTCAGAGCAAGAGGTACACAACGCTGAGGTCCGAATGGAAATCGATGACCTCAAATCAAGTATGACTAAACTCACTGAGATGCTTTAAGTTTTGCTTGCTAGAGGGGAACCTCCCCAAAGGACAGTCATCCAGGAAGTTTCAAGCGCTGATCCTCCACCAGTTCAAGTGCCGCCCTCAACTTGGCCAGAGTTTGGTTTGCCACACAACTATTCTCCACCTCTTGCATCTACTTCTATGATAGGACAGGCTGTCAGACCAGTGTTTCAAGCTCCTGTTTTTGCCGAGCCTCAACCTATAGTTCAGACTACTCGAGCTCCTTTTGAGAATCCCCTCTATGAGTATAATGCTGCCAGTGCTCAAGGTGAAGACCATGAAGACTTTGTTGAACCTGAAGTTGTTCGAGAGCAGTTTCAGAGCATAGAGAAGAGACTCAAAGCTGTTGAGGGTAATGACTTCTTTAATGTGGATGCGGACAACATGTGCTTAGTGTCTGACCTTGTTATACCTCCTAAGTTCGTAACTCCAGATTTTGTGAAGTACAAGGGTCACTCTTGCCCAAGAGCTCACTTGGTCATGTATCTTCGCAGGATGACTGCTCATGGCAAAAATCAGAAGTTGCTTATCCACTGTTTTCAAGACAGCTTGAGTGGAGCATTACTTAAATGGTACATGGGTCTTGAGTAAAACTCTATCCACAACTTCCAAGACCTCACCAATGCCTTTATGAAGCAATACAAGTATAACCTTGACATGGCTCCTGATCGCCGTCAACTGCAAAATATGTCTCAGAATGATAAAGAGTCTTTCAAGGAGTATGCTCAGCGCTGGAGAGAGTTGGCTTCCCAAGTGGAACCTCCCCTGGCCGAGAAGGAGTTAACTGGAATGTTTATGGATACCTTGTCCCCGTTCTATTGGGAAAAGATGGTTGGAAGTGTTTCCTATAATTTCACTGATTTGGTTACTATTGGCCAAAGATTAGAGGAAGGTCTTAAGAAGGGAAAAGTATCAAAGGTTGCTTAATCTTCTAATGCTGTGAAGAAATCCTACGGGAACTTTCAGAAGAAGAATGAAGATCAGACTAATGCTATAATGGTTGAAGTGAGAAAGCCTCGTCCTCAGCCTCAGTATGTTGCTCACCCTACAGTTGCTGCTGTTACTCCTGTGGTTGCTGCACCTCGACCAACTCAAGCTTTCCAACGTCCAACTGCAGGACATAACCAGTACAGTAATATGGGTCAATTTGATCCTATCCCCATGACTTACACCGAACTGTATCCTGGTCTGGTTGAGCAAGGTTTGATTACCACAAGGCCTTTGGCTCCTCCAAATCCTCTACCAGCTAGATTCAGATCTGATATCCACTGTGCATTCCATGAAGGTGCCGCAGGCCACGACTTGGAAAATTGCTATGCACTGAAGGCTAGAGTGCGTGATTTGATTAAGACTGGAATTCTTAGCTTTCGTGACAATCCCAATGTTCAGAACAACCCTCTGTCAGGGCACGCTAAATGAAGTTTCAGTTGACTTCAGCAGATTATCCTCCTAAAAGCCAGTGTTTCAGACAGGACAGCTCATCCTTGTGTTGATTAGTCACTAGGCCTTTGTTTCTTGTTGTTTGCACTTTCTTTATTTTGTAATGGTTGTTTGCTTTCAAATTATGTTTGTACTTTCAAAATTAATGAAATGAGCATTGCAACTTTTTGATTCAATTCATTTGTGTTTGCCAGTTACGTCTTTATGCTTTCTTTTGCTAAATTTTTTTCTCTCGTCCACCTTCTTTTGATTATGCAAAGATTGGAGGGAGGATGATGAAAATGTTATACCCATAATTGCTGCTAGTATGCTTTCAGATCAGGACTTTGCTGACGATGTAAGGCATTGTTTCAATCCCTAAACACTGGAGGAATAAGGAAGATAACCCCTCTTTAACCCCTTTGAGCCTTGAAGTAGGAGTTTCCTTTCTTTACAAATAAAAACCCGCAATCTTAACCTTGGGGCAGGGTAGTTCTCAGTTAACTTGATTGTGCATTCAAATACAGAGTTTCATTCTAGACACCTTTCAACAAAGTTCACAAATGTTCCTTCACACACAGCAAGCAAGTGTCGAAGATGTCTTTCAAGTCAAACGCCAATGATGATTCATTGTAATCCTTAAGCCAGACAGACACTAAAAAAAAAAAGTTTGTATGACAACCAAAAGAGGAAATCTTTAAATCCTTTATCCTAAAAGTCCTCAATGGCAAACAATTTTGTAAGGAAGTAGTGACCGCCATTTCAAAGTCCTTTAACTTCTGAACCATCATCATTACTATCATCAGTGCAATTCCTATCCTATGGGAACCTGAGTGCATAGTCTGAGTTAACTGAGCGTAGGACTGAAGATCATCACGAAGATTGGGTGGGCACAAATAAACTTTGAGCCTCTATCCTTTGTTTCATAGACCGTGAACCGTGCCACATTACAACCCTCAAAAGACCTAATTGAAGCAAGGCCATTTTGAAAGCATACTACAGCAAGGTTGCGTAAACTGACTCCAAAAGATCTTTGTGGATCATCTGTTTTGGCATCACGCCTTGTGCCTTACCTTTCACTTTTAAATGTCTTGAACCCCTGTGTTCTGACTAATGACTCATATACTTTGCTTCTTTTTTAAAAAAATAATAATAATTGATTTCAAAAGTTGCATGAACTTTGCATTTACCATGTTTGTACAAATACTTTTGTTTGCAAACTAGCTTTCTTTTCAAGGAATTTTCAAACATTTGAGAAACTTGGTCGGTGATCCAATCAGGGGCAAGTTCCTTCCATATCCTGTGGAGAATCAGTTCAAGATTTGTGGTTTAATGGCGACTTCTTAGAATTGGTTTATACAGAAGATCTTTCAAGACTCAGACTGGGGCAAGCTTTCTAATAGCACCATGAAATGGTCATTTCCAGAATCAATCAAGCTGAAGCAGTTATCAGCTCATCCACAATAATCAGCTAGTTTGGGGCAGGTTACTTGAAGAATCCCCGAGTAGCTCTCCATCCTTCCCACAAGGATCATTAATTTGGATACAGTTTACCAGTGTGGCAGATGATGTGTCCAACGTTAGCATCTCTAGTCCCCCAAGCAGAATGACAGTGATCTCCGTGTAGAGGAATCAGCCTTCCAATCTTGTCTTCTCCACCAGAGAGTCGAGTTGTGTCATCAGCATCTGCACCTGCATTTGCATTTGATCTTATATCATCTGCATGATTCCTATACATATGCATAGCATGAGTGTTTCATCCTCATTTGCATTTCTTCCGAGGTCATGTCGTTATCCACGTCTTACCTTGTGGTCAAAGTCCAACTTACATGACACCTACCAAACAAATATTGTCGTGTCTATCTGACGTTCTTCCAGATATGACCTTTCTTATCCGATTGTTTTTCCGGGTATATGTGTTCCTCTTTTGTGTCCAATTCCATTCTTGGATGTCATATATATTTGTCTCCTCTGATGTTTTTCCAGATTGAGTCTTTTGTTCTGATGTTTTTCCAGAACTTATTTGATGTTTTTCCAGATAATCACTTTGTTTATTCTGATGCTTTTCCAGAATTTCATTGCTTTTATCATCTGATGTTTTTTCGGATGTGTTTCTCTTTCTGATGTTTTTTCAGATTGAGTATTTTGTTCTGATGTTTTTCCAGAACTTATCTGATGTTTTTCCAGATAATCACTTTGTTTATTCTGATGCTTTTCCAAAATTTCATTGCTTTTATCATCTGATGCTTTTCCGGATGTGTTTCTCTTTCTGATGTTTTTTCAGATTGAGTCTTTTGTTCTGATGTTCTTCTAGAACCTATCTGATGTTTTCCCAGATAGCCCTTTGATTATTCTGATGCTTTTCCAGAATTTCATTGCTTTTACCATCTGATGCTCTTCCGGATGTGTCTCTCTTTCTGATGTTTTTTTCAGATTGAGTCTTTTGTTCTGATGTTTTTCCAGAACTTATCTGATGTTTTCCCAGATAATCACTTTGTTTATTCTGATGCTTTTCCGGATGTGTTTCTCTTTCTAATGTTTTTTCAGATTGAGTCTTTTGTTCTGATGTTTTTCCAGAACTTATCTGATGTTTTTCCAGATAATCACTTTGTTTATTCTGATGCTTTTCCGGAATGACATTGCTTTCATCATCTGATGCTTTTCCGGATGTGTCTCTCCTTCTGATGTTTTTTCAGATCGAGTCTTTGTTCACTTTATCTAAAGTCGTTATTAGATATTGTGATTTGTACCTTTAATTCAAAGCCGTTATTGGATGTCCGGTTTCTCTGCCATCCGATGCCTATCCGGATGTGTCTCTCCTTCTGATGTTTTTTCAGATCGAGTCCTTGTTCACTTTATCTAAAGCTGTTATTAGATATTGTGATTTGTATCTTTCATTCAAAGCCGTTATTGGATGACCGATTTCTCTACCATCTGATGCCTATCCGGATGTGTCTCTCCTTCTGATGTTTTTTCAGATCGAGTCCTTGTTCACTTTATCTAAAGCCGTTATTAGATATTGTGATTTGTACCTTTCGTTCAAAGCCGTTATTGGATGACTGGTTTCTTTTTCCATCTGATGTTTTTCCGGATGTTTCTTTCTCTGTCTCTTCTGGCTTTTCTTGAAGATCCCGTTTGAACTCTTCAGTATAAGAAAATCCTAGAAAATCTTTTGTTGATGTCTATCCTTTCATTTCAAATTGATCCCCAATGGAGATCGTGTCTTCTTTCAGGCTCCATGCCCAGTATGAGTATCTTCTATTTCCCCAGTGTCAGCCGGTCACGCTTGAACCAGTTGCTTCATCACCTTAGATTATTCCCCAGTGTTGTTGTCATCCCTAGTGAGTGATTACTCATTGTGTGGACTTTGGCCCCGTCTACTTTTGTCTTCGTCCGCATTTTGCACTTACCATTCTATCATGTCCATCATACTAGAAATTCATGGCATGTCTGCATTTGCATGTCTGTTAGCTGTCTGTAGCATTTGCATTCCATCTAAGGGCAAAATTTTCGGTCTGCTATATTTAAATACCTTTCACCTTGATGTCTCGAGGATTTCCATCCCTCGTACCATCCGGTAAAGCTATTTAAATAGGGGCAACTGTTGTACCCCAAATTTTACCCTCAGATTTTTCTGATCATTTCATATCATTCTGAGTCGGTCTCTGTTTTCGCATTTTTAGTAAACATCTCATTAATCATGCATTTTCTTCTTCATGTCATTCTTGATTTAAATTATTTATTATTTTTATATTTTTTTAGTTAGATTCTCATTTTAAATTTGTCTAAGATTTATTTAGTTTATTTTCAATATAGTTTTATTTTTAACTTAGTTCAATTGTAATTTTAGTTTAGCTTTTATTTTTAGTTTAGTTTTAATTAGATTAATTTTAATATAGTTTATTTTTAATTTTAGTCTAACTTTAGTATTAATTATTTTAAGTTTATTAATTTATTTTAATTTTAATTTTAATCTTTATTTTATTTTAATTTAAGTTTAGTTATCTTATTATAGATTAGATTCTAATATTATTATAAAATCCCAAAAATAAATAAAACAAAAGTAACAATTACAAAAAAATCCATTTATTTTGTTTTGGTCTACAGGTCACGACAGAAGGTCTTTGACCTCACATCCCACTCTTAACACCTTTTTTTTTTTTTACAATTACACCAAAATGAATATTACATTGCTGCCCAAGTTCAAAGCCTCTGCTTCACCTTGCCCCTGCGTTTCAGTTTTCACCCAAAATTGACCTGCAATTCTCTGTAACATTTCTGTAACATGAATTTGATCTTCTCCATACAACAGTCCAAACCTTACACTAAAACGTGCCAAGCTTTGCCCCCAACGATACAATTTTAACTGTATCAAACCATACACCAAGCTGCTACCAAAACCTGCTAATCTGCCAAATCCCTTCACATTGACAAAGACACAACACAACGTTACAAATTTTTTGAAATTCAAAAGAGAAAATTCAGAGTTAAAAGGGGGGGGGGGGGGCGTTTTCAAATAATGAAAAAAAGAACAACCAAAGATGCTCCTCTGTCCAAACCTTCTCTTTGCTTGAACACAAATCACCCTTCATCTAACCTCACTCAATAATCATTTCCAACCTTCTAAAAAACTCCTTCACTGCCGGCTACTTGAAAGTTGAAACGCCACCACCCTCTCAGTCTATTACCACGATCAACCCTGGCGTGCACCTCCCTCTAAAACGCGCTCGATGACAAGCTGCTACCTCTTACCTTCGACACCTTCATGGACCTGTTAAGCCTCATGTAGAAAATAACACGTCTTCATGTCAACCTAACAACACATGAATCCCATTAAACCTTGCCACTATCTTCTCCTCTAAAACCACTGAACCATCCAACTCGCTTCCTCGCACAGTCATCACCATCGAACCGACACGCAACACCCACCCTCCTTTTCCATATATCACCACCTTCATTATCCTTCTGAAAAAGAACCTTGCTGCAAACTACCCTTCATCATCTTCAAACGCATCATCACCATCTCCGCTTTCCGTCGACACCGACAACACCGACACGGAGTATCGTCAACGTAGCTTCAGCTCTACAACAACCATCAAACTCCAAGCTCTCGCCGTGGATCTCCTCAACTGTCTTGAATCCTTCGTCACTGGTAGCTCATTTTCCTCCTTCTTTTTTTTTCTTTTCACAGTTGTTGTTGTTGACTATTTTGAAGTTAGAGATTGAATCATTTTGTCATTTTGTTTTGAAGCTAACTTGTTCTTTTAAAAAAAATTGGGTTTTAATAAGAGAGTTGATTCTTACTGCTATTGCCGTTCTAGATTTACTCTGTGATTGTTTTTTTTCCGCCAAATTTTGCCGTAACTTGCTGGTGACGATGGTACTGCCGTTGAAAATGTATACATAAGGAAGAAGGTTGTTTCTTACGTGAATGGTTTGTTTTTTGTTTTAAATATAGTAGTATGATAGTTTTCTTTATTTATTTGATTAGGTAGTTTTATCATTTTTGCTATAAAAATAATTAGGCCACTATATTGCTTACTGTGAGTCGTCACGGTAAGTTGGTATTTAGTTTTATATTAGAACTATACAACTTTAGTTCTAGCCTTTTTTAGATTTCCTGTTTTTTAATTAATTTGTAATTGTTAATTGTTTTTTATTATAATATTTTCTTAATTAATATGATTTAATTGTTTGAAATAGTTTTTTTAATTGTTTTACTTTTGTTTATTTATTTATTTATACTTTGTTTTAATTATTAGATGTTAGAAGAAAAACCAAAATTATTTTAATAACTAATTTTCAACATTTTAGTTTAACTGGAATTTAGTTTTTTTATTAGAATTTAGTTTATTTAGTTTTTAACTAGATTTTAGTGTAATTAACTTTTAGTTAGAATTAATTTAATTAATTAATTAGCTTAAGGTAAATTTGGTTTATTTTCAAATTTTGTTTATTTAAATTTTTATTTAATTCTTAATTTTATCTTGACACATCCTCCTATTTTCATTTTAGTTTATTCCTATTATTCATTTTTCATTTAACCATCATTTGCATTTGCTGTATATTGTTATCTTACACTTGACACTCGAGGTTTTCCTCCTTGTTCATATCTTGCTCATACCTCCTTCCAAAGGAAAAGTCTCTCTATTGACTTCATGTCATAGATAGCTCAAATACCCTGTTAACCTCAAACCATTTCACAAGAGATAGCCATTAATCTCTTCTCCCTTCTGACCTGGCCTTCCCAAAGAGATAGCTATTAATCTCTTCTCCTTTAAGACGGTCCAACCTTTCACAATCCTTTTATAAGAGATAGCCATTAATCTCTTTCTCCTCAACAATCTATCTTCACAAGCTTTGCTTTCAAGCTTTTCACCTTGCTTTCCCTTGGAACCTTGATCACAGTCAAGAGTTCCTCACCCCCATTTAGGGGAACTACGAATGCTCTGATTCCATTCCCTTCAGGTACGTAGGCACGAGATGCGATGTCTTGGCGAGCATACTTAGTGTACATATCCCTAGGTCTTTCTTTACCTTAGCACATTTCTCTTAGCAAGCAACTTTAATATAACACAAATACTAACAAGAGGTTCCCGTAGAGTACTACGGATACTTAGGGTGCTAATACCTTCCCTTTGTATAACCATCCCCCAAACCTAGATTCTCTTTTTAGGGTTTTCGTTCTTTACCCTTTCCTTTGGATAAATCAAAGCTCGGTGGTGAATTCAAAGTTTTCCGATGCAAGTTAATTAATAGCTTGTTATCCGATTCTCACTGCAACAGGGTGTTTCAAAGAGGTGACAAAAAGAAAGTCCCTTACAACGGAAAAAGTGGTGTTTCGGCTGATAACTTTCCTTCTGGTATGAGGAGGAACGTTTGTGGGTTTGGTTTCCGTTCGTTTGTTGACGTTGTATCTAATAAAGCAGGGGAGCAACCATTTTTAAAATTTCAGGATGATGAGGAAATGATTAACAGATTTAAGAAGGCCATTATAGGTGTGGTTGCTGTTCCGGGTATGGCGTATAACATTCAAAGCAGTTTTGAACTAGAGGGTTATTTTTCAATAAAGGTAACCCCTCTGGGTGCGAACATTTGTCTGCTTGAAGAAGTTGACGAAGGTGAGATTAGAGAATTGACCGTTGAAGCAGAATCATGGTGGAAACAATGGTTTACGACCATTAGAGAGTGGAAGGAGGACGGTGTGGATTTAGACAGGATGACTTGGCTAAGGTGTTATGGCATTCCTTGCCATGCTTGGAATTTCGCTTCTTTGAAACCCTAGCAAGGACGGTGGGTACTTATATCTGTGTGGACGAAAACACCATCAAAGGGGAGTGTATGGATGTGGCGAGAATTCTTGTTCGCACCAGATGTGGGGTTATCTTGAATGAATTCTTTAAAGTTTTAATTAATGGAGTGGAGTTTAGGATTAAAATGGTGGAGGATTCCCACGGACCCCTCCGTATCTCAAACATCCCAAATGTTAATTCTGAAGCCAAGAAGATTTATGTCTTATCTTCTTCTGTGTCTGATAGTGCGTTAAGTAGGTTGTATGGGGAGGAAGATGAAGAGGAGTGGAATTCGTGTGAAAGGGACGATTTAGTTGGAAGGGGAGACGAGGCTAGTTTGAATGGAAGGGAAGATTTAGTTGGTAGGAGAAACGGGGTTAGTCAGAATGGTTCTTTTCCTAACCAGCCGATAGGCATTATCTCTGCTAGAGATGATGTAGCTGTGGAGAAGGAGGGTCAAGAGTTAGGTCCAGAAGCTGCAGGGGTTTCTTTTTCTAAAATTGTGGAGTTTGAGATGCGTTGGAAGTTGCAAAACAAGGAAGAGGCGAAAAGTTGGGTAGGGATACTTTTTCTGTCAGAGCATCAGATGGGGTCGTTGTTGCGTGTGATCCTGGTATAAAGGAGGCAGATAAAAGAGTTGGTTTGTTAAAGGATGATGTGTCATTGGTAACTGTGAAAGCGAAATCAAAAAAGAAAAGGTCAAAATTTAGACCCTTGGGGGATTTTACTGGGCCGTGTAGAAAAAGGAAGCCCAATTGTATGTTAAAGAAGTTGGGCCGGATCTTGAAACAATGTTCTTTTTCTGAAGACCCTATTAAGCAATTCTCGCCCAGAGAAGATTTAGAAGGGTTTTTAGTTAAGGCCCCTGCTGCTCAAGCTTCCCAAGCTTCTGTTTCGCTAAATTCTTCTTCGAAGGAGACGGAACTGCTTTCAGCTGGGGCAGTTCTATGTTGCGAGTCATTGTCCGATTCTGACGTTCGAGTTTGCAATTCTAGATTTCTTGATAATTCTGAATCTAATGTTGGTTCAAAAGTGTGAAACGCAATCTTTATTTTGGGGGTTAGGGCTAAAGATGGGATGTAGGATTTTTCAGCTCACATAGCTGATCTGGAAGCTTTAGACAGAGGAATCAAGAAAGGGAGGAAGGCGAAGAAAAATTATGAACAATGATTTTAGGTTCTCTAAACATCAGAGGAGGAGGTAATTTATCTAAAAGAAAGAGGATAAGAAGCCTTGTCAAATCAGGTAAGGCCGATATTTTCTTTATTCAAGAATCGAAGATGAGTATTGTTAATGATAGAGTAGTATCTGGGTTGTGGGATTCTGGTGATGTGGGTTGGTCCTTTAGTAAATCAAATGGTTCAGGGGGTGGTATTATTTCTATGTGGAATGCGAATTTGTTCTCCCCGGTTTTTTCCTTTAGAGGGGAGGGGTTCCTTGGCTTAAAACTTATGTGGAAAGAGGATGCTTACTACTTGATTAATGTCTATTCTGGATGTTCTTTAGCTTCGAAGAGATCTTTTTGGGCAAATCTTAAAGAGTATAAGGATAGGTGGGCTGATGGCATTTGGATTTTGGGGGGGGGGATTTTAACGCAGTGGTAGCATCTAAGGAAAGGAAAGGAATCTCTGGGGTGATCAATGAGATTGAGATTAGGGAGTTTGCTAGCTTCATCCTTGATTTAGGATTGGTGGATCTCCCTGTTACTGGTAAGAAGTTTTCTTGGTTCAATGGGGATGGGAAGAAAATGAGTAGGCTTGATAGATTCCTTGTTGATGCTAATTTTGTTAGTAAATGGGGTATGATCGGGCAATCCATCGGTAGAAGAGACATCTCCGATCATTGTCCAATCTGGATGAAGGTGTGTTCGATTGATTGGGGCCCCAAACCTTTTAAGTCTAATGACTGTTGGTTTGAGGACGATTCTTTTATCAATTTCGTGGAAGATAAATGGAGAAGCTAAGGGTGGTTGGGAGAAGTGATTTCATTGTAAAAGAAAAGTTCAGACTATTGCGAGGTGATTTGAAGATTTGGAATAAAGAGGTTTTCGGTTGGATTAATCTCAAGGTGGATGAGGATGTGGATACTGTAAATGCTATGGATGAATCTTTAATAACTGGTACTAATGAAGAGGTGCTCGATCTGGTGTCTAAAAGAGCTGATGCTTGTCGTTCAATGTGGCGTTACCTTCAGACGAAGGACAATATGTTGTTACAAAAGGCTCGAATTAATTGGGATAGGGAGGGAGATTCAAACTCCAAGTTCTTTCATAACAAGGTGAAGGGGAGGAATATAAGCCGTTTTATAGGAGCTGTAAATACTGAGGGTGGCACGGTTGATTCGGTAAGTGAAGTCAAGTTTGCGGTTAAAGATTTCTTCGAAAAGAAGTATTCGGAGAGCAACTTTATTAGGCCTGTTTTGGATGGCATTGGTTTTAACAGACTTTCTGAAGAGGAGGCCATTTCTCTTGAGGTTCCCTTCTCGGATGATCAAATAAAAGATGCGGTTTGGCGTTGTGACGGGTCTAAAAGCACGGGTCCCGATGGTTTTAATATGGGTTTTGTGAAAAGGTGTTGGCACATTGTGAAGGTTGATATATGTAACTTTCTGAAGGATTTCCAACGTTTTGCCTTTCTCCCTAAGGCCATTAATTCTTCCTTCTTGACCTTAATTCCTAAAATGGCAAACCCCTTGGAGCTAAGTGATTATAGGCCGATATGTTTGGTGTCTAGTTTATATAAAATTCTGGCTAAGCTTTTGGCCGAGAGATTGAAGAAGGTGATCGGTGGCTTAGTTTCTTCTAATCAGTCGGATTTTGTTCCGGGGCGTTATTTGTTGGATGGGGTAGTAGTGGCAAACGAGGTAATCGACTTTGCTCAAAAGGAGAAAAAGGACTGTATTTTGTTTAAAGTCGATTTTGAGAAAGCGTATGATTATGTAAATTGAGAGTTCCTTAAATTTGTGTTGGTGAATATGGGATTTGGAAAAGATTGGTTGAGGTGAATGGACGCTTGCATCTTCAAAGGAAATCTATCGGTTTTGGTCAATGGAAGTCCTACCAAGGATTTCGAGATAAGGCGCGGGCTGATGCAAGGCGACCCGTTATCTCCGTTTCTTTTTGTATTAGTGACGGAGGCTCTAACTAGGTTGATTTTGAAAGTTGTTGAAGTTGGGGAGTTTGATAGTTTTCGGATGCAAGATGGTTCCTCTGTGGAAGTATTACAGTTCGCGGACGACACTTTACTGTTGGGAAAAGGTAGCTAGAAGAATATATGGAGTTTCTAGGCAATTTTGAGGGGGTTCGAATTAGTCTCTGGTCTTAAAGTTAATTACCATAAATGCAGGATTATCGACATCAACGTCAGCCCTCATTTTCTGTCTGCTGCTGCAAATTTCTTGTGTTGTAGAGTTGACTCTCCTCCTTTTATTTTCTTGGGCATTCCGATAGGATGTAATCCGAGGCACATCACTACGTGGAGACCAATTATCAAGAAATTTAGAGATAAACTGGATAGTTGGAAGGGTCGTCTATTAAGTATGGCGGGTAGAATAGCGTTGATAAATTCTTCTTTGTCTAGCCTGCCTGTGTTTTTATTTTCTTTTTATAAAGCCCGGTTGCGGTTTGGAATTCTATCGATAATATCAGGAGACATTTTCTTTGGGGAGGAACGGAATTGAAATAAAAAATTTGCTGGATTGGTTGGGATGTAGTTTGTAGAAAGAAGAAGTTAGGAGGCTTAGGTGTAAGGGGCATTAAACACTTCAATCTGGCGTTGTTTGGCAAATGGAAGTGGAAAGTCCTGGCTGATCCGGAAATGCCGTGTAAGAAAATTTTAAGAAGCATGTATGGTTGTTTACAACATCATGTGCTGTCTGTTTCTTGTTATGGCAGGAAATCTCCTTCTATTTGGTGGGCGGATCTCGTGAACTTAGGAAGTAATCCTTTTTTTGAAGAGTTTGCCTTCTCTGATAGAGTTTTTTCCATAGGTGATGGCACTGTGACTCCGTTTTGGCCTGTAAATTGGACCGGTTCTGTTCCGTTGATGGTGTCGTATTCGGATATTTTTAGGGAGAGTACCTCTAAGTCCTCTGTTGTTGCTGAGATGGGGAAGCTGTGTTAACGAAAAGTGGGAATGGGGTTCCTTTGGATTGTTCGGTGCAGCGGCTGACCGGTTAAGCAGCAGACTGTCTGTTTTAAAATCGTTTTTGGACGGTTTCGTTCCAAATAGACAGGCTCAGGATGTGTTGTATTGGGAGGGCAGTCGGGAGCGTGGATACGAAGCAAAAGATGTTTATCACCAGATGATGCAGGCGGAGACTGGTGAGGTAAGCATGAGTCTTGGGAAGAATTTCGAATGGTTATGGAGGAACAAAGTTCCTGCTAGAATCAAAGTCTTTATTTGGAAGGTGATGTGGGGTAGGATCCCTACTAAGATGGCTTTAAGAACAAGGGGAATTTTGGTTTATCCTTTATGTGCCCTCTGTTGTTTAAGTGAAGAAGAGCCTCTGCACCTTCTTTTCTTGTGTGATTTCTCATCTCAGGTGTGGAATTTAATTGGAAATTGGCTGGGAATTAAGATCAGATTTGAAGGAAATATTGAATCTTTCTTTTTATCATGGAGTGGCGGCGGGTCGTTTAAGGTAGGTAGAGGGGTGGTTTGGATAACAGTGGTTTGGTGTTTATGGTTGGAACGAAACAACCGTATTTTCAACAATGTAGTTAGTAGTGTTGATAGTGTCGGTTGGAATATTAAGATTATTTCTTGGAGGTGGGGGAGCATTAGAGATATTCTCTATTCCAAGTCTACTTTTTTTCTGTATGAATCCTTCTAGTCTTTTAGATTAGAGTTGGTAGCAGTGTTTTAAAAACCGGACCGGTCATCAAACCGGTGAGGGTATTGGTTCACTGGTTTATCGGTCGAACCACTGGGTCATTGGTCGAACCGCATGACTAAACCGGATTAAACCGGATAACTCGGTTGAATAAACCTGTCATTATAATAGGTATAAAACCGGTAAAACTGGTTGAACCGGATGATTCAGTCTCTAAAAACTATAACTAGCACTTAAATTTTTTGAAAAGATCATATCATAAATTCACAGGTTCTTAATTTAAATTCAAATTTTAAAAGAGTCTAATTGTAAATTTTAAACAGAGTCTAAATTAAACAGAGTCTAATTTAAATTCATAGTTTTAATGTTAATAAAAAATAAGTTTTAATGTTAATAATTAAAACAATACAAATATTAACATTATTTTAAATAATAAATTTTCCAAGTATATATATATATATATATATATATATATATATATATATATATATATATATATATATATATATATATATATATATATATATATAATGGAAATAAGTTAAGTCTAAAATTATATTATATTTTGTTTCTTAATTTGTGTTCTTAAATTTCTATACAAATATTTGTAGGATGGTTTTTCAATCAATATAAATACAAAATAGTAAAAATAGTTTTGTGGATATTACAAAACTTAATTTGTGTATCACTTGAATTAAATGAGTGATTACTATTATTCTTGAAGAAAAGTTCCTATGTATTTGAGTAAAAAAAATTTAAAAAAAATTTAAAAAAAAATTTAAAAAAAAATTTAAAAAAAAATTTAAAAAAAAATTTTAAAAAAAATTAATTTTTTTTTTAAATATGCAGTTGAACCGCCGGTTTTCCCGGTTCGCACCGGTTCACACCGGTTCTCACTGGTTCGAAGACATGCCCGATCCAGCAAGCGAACCCGGCCGGTTACCTGGCCGGTTCCCGGTCCAACCGGTCCGACCGGCCGGTCCGGTCCGGTTTTTAAAACTATGGTTGGTAGGGAATCTCTCTTTGTTTTTTTTGTAAGGGTTTAAATACCCCTTGTATTCATTTTCATTAATATCTTTGGCCTTTTAAAAAAAAGGAGGATAAATATTAAACAAAATAAACATAAGTATTTCAAAAATAACTACAAAAACTTCTAAATTGTTTATAAAAAAATTTAAAAGAAAGATTTTTGGTTCAATTAATTGTTATGATGTACCCACATTTTATTTTAATATGATTTCTTCCCATTTTATTTCAGGTGTACCTTCATTGGATAATCTTGTTAAGTGAATTTTTTTTTAAATAACACGTTTTTTAAAAAGAAATTCCAAAAAAACTAATTTTTCAGATTAATTACAGAAGTGACGGGGTTTGGAAGGCTATTATAAGGGTGGCGCCATTTGGTATGGCGTCTCAGTTGGAGGCCTCAAGCCAAACCAAATGGCGCCTCAGGCAAAATATTATTCAGAAATAAAAGGCCTGAGGTCAAGCCATATGAAATGGCGCCTCAGGCCATTTCCCTTTTTTTTTTTTAATTTTTTTTTATGTTTAATATTTGTTTTTAATTTTGTGCAGAGGTATGGGTATCAACAGTAGGAAAAGAGTGTAGGCATGCAATGTAGGCATGCATTGCAGAGTGTGATCTTGTCAATAGTATAGCCATGCAGAGTTGTGTGGTCTTGTCAAGCTTAGTGTAGGCATGCAGTCTTGTGTGGTCATGTCAAGGATAGTGTGTAGGCATGCAGAGCAGCACATGGCTCTTTGACAATGCTTTTCTGAAGCAAGTGACAATCAAATATTTTTCTACCTATTAATACAAATGCATTATACATCCTATCATCACTTACCTTCAAACCAGTTACAATCTGCAAACTATTTATCTTCCAAATTTTCAAACATGGCTCAAAGACCACAATACTTGATAACTGCACATATCCTTGGTGAGATATTTGATTGTCCAATGAGTGGTTTCAATTTTAGGGATACAAAAGTGACTAGGTTTTTAATTGATAGAAGAACAAATTTCTATCATTTGAAAGCCCGGTTAGAGAAGAAATTGCAGTGCGGTCCAGTTGGGCAAATTAAATACAAAAACCCTATCTTTTTTGAGGGGCATGATGTGTGCAAATTTTTTCAGATGAAAATACGGGATGATGAAGATGTGCGTAATATGTTTCTCAGTCATGAGCATTCCGGTTTCAATGAGGTTGAGTTATATGTTACGTTACAAAATCAACCATTGTCTCAACAACTTGAGGTATCACAGGTTTTCAACGATTCAGACAACGAACAAGCTGAGGTGGATGCAGTTGACGAGGAGGAAGAAGAAGCGGAGGACGTTGTTGACGAAATGATAAACAACGACGAGGCAGACCAATTGCCAGACAGTCATGTTTATCGCCCACCCCAACACATGACAACACTGAGCCTAGGCGATGATCAACCATCAACAGATATTTTTTACGACCCATACAAGCAGACGGATGAAGTATTAAAAGTGGGAGACAATTTTTGTACAAAAGAAGATTGTGTTCGAGCAATTAAACAATACCATATGACCTTGGCTGCAGATTATAGAGTCGATCGAACAAATTCGGCTCTATACAAGATCTACTGCCGCAACGAGGCCTGCCCTTTTAGACTAATGGCATCTTTCAGGAAGCGAAGCGATTCCTGGAATATAGGGTCAATGGGTCCGGAGCACACTTGCATACTAACCAATCCAAGTCAGGATCATCGCAAGCTCGGCTCTCAGCTGATCTGCAATGAAATTCTTTCAATCGTGAGCAACAACCCTTCTGTGAAAGTCAGTACCATCATAACTCATATGGTGCAAAGATACAACTATACTCCCTCGTACAGGAAGGCGTGGATTGCTAGGACGAAGGCAGTTGAAAGGATTTTTGGAAATTGGGAGGACTCTTACAAAGAACTCCCAAGATACCTCGTGGCCCTAAAACAATATGCTCCAGGTACTGTTGTCTTGTTAGAGACGTTACCGGCATACACGCCTGACGGGAATTGTGTAAGTGGAAATGGCATTTTCCACAGACTCTTCTGGGCTTTTGAACCATGCATCAAAGGATTTACTTTTTGTAAACCTATAATTCAAATTGATGGAACATGGTTGTACGGAAAATATAAGGGCACGCTACTAATGGTTATGGCACAAGATGGCAACAACAATATTTTCCCTATCGCCTTCGCTCTAGTTGAAGGGGAGACTGCTGGAGGTTGGAGTTTTTTCTTAAAAAATCTCCGACAATATGTTGCTCCCCAACCTGACATATGTCTGATCTCCGATAGGCATCCCTCAATCGATAGTGCTTACAACAATCCTGATAATGGCTGGTAGGATCCTCCATCGACCCACGTGTATTGCATTAGACACATTGGGCAAAATGTCTTGCGGGCGTTGAAAGACAAGGGCCTAAAGCAGCTGGTTACTAACGCGGGATATGCATTAACAGAGCCTACGTTCAGATACTACCGGGACGAGATCAGACAAACAAACCCAGAAGCATTGAGTTGGATTGATAACATACCACGGGAGAAGTGGACAAGGGCGTATGACAATGGGCGGCGATGGGGCCATATGACAACAAACCTCGTTGAGTCTATGAACTCAGTATTCAAAGGCATCCGGAACCTACCGATAACCGCTCTTGTGAGATCAACTTATTTTAGGCTCGCTGTGCTCTTTGATACCAGATGTACTAAGTGGGTTTCGGTGATACAATCTGGGCAGCTGTTTAGTGACTATTCCATGGCATTCATGAAGGACGAGGCTGCAAAGGCTAACACACACGTCGTCACGGTCTTCGACCGTTTTGCAGGACACTTCAGTATTGCAGAGTCTATTGATCACAACGAAGGATTGCCTAGGGGATCTTACCGAGTGGAACTAGATAGGAGTTGGTGTGACTGTGGAAAGTTCCAAGCATTTCGTATGCCTTGCTCCCATGTCATAGCAGCCTGTTCCAAGGTCCGACTGGACCCAACCAACTATCTCCATGTTCTTCACCAAGTCAGTACTCTATGTAATGTGTACCGTAAAAGCTTTCAAGTAGTCGCAAAGGAGGACTACTGGCCTACATACGAAGGCGAAATTGTGTGGCATAACGACTTGATGCGAAGAAATAAAAAGGGTCGCCCTATCAGCAGCCGGATTCAAACGGAGATGGATACTGGTGAAAAAATGGTGAGGTTGTGTAGTTTGTGCCGCCAGCCAGGCCACAATCGCACTAAGTGTCCAAATGTATTAGGTCCTAGCACAGCGACATAATTACTTATGTAATCTTGTCTATGTATAATAAGAACAATTTTCATTTCATTGATGGCCTACATAACTCAATACAACAACATAACAAACCTAAACGAAGCATAACTTAACGAAACCTATTACCAAATCATAAAATAACAATAACAATAACAATAACAATAACAACACATAAAAGCAGCTTATCTAGGCAATTACAACCATCAACTTAATTTCATCTTGTAACATCATCATCATGAGGACACCAGCATCATTTTCCACTTTCCTCCAAGTCCGGGTGACTCCGTCTGGACCAGACTTCTCAACCAGCCTCTCTATCTTCCTGATCTTTTCACCTGCCTAAAATTCTTCTGGTAGCCATCGGCGAAGTTCCCTGTGCAAATGCTCCAACGTCTGGGTGTTCCAGAGTAGCATCTCCAACGGAGGCTTGACAGCTGAATATATAACTAGGGCATTCCGTTTCATCAGTGGAAACTCTGGCCATTTTCCTCCGTTGCTGCTGACGACGAGGACCGGCTATTTGAGGACGAAGACATCGTGTTGAGTAAGGGAGAGTTTGGGAGAGTTTGGGATATTGGTGAGGGAGGGGGGGCAATTAGGGTTTGGCTGACAATTGTTGTGCAAAAACAAGTGAGGGAGAGCCTTTATTTATAGGCACAACATAACATATAAAATAATATAATTTTTATTATATTAGAAAAATATAAATTAAACATAAAAAAAAAAAAAAAGGAAATGGCCTGAGGCGCCATTTCATATGGCTTGACCTCAGGCACATTTCTAGGGCACAAATGAATGGCCTGAGGCGCCATTTGGTTTGGCTTGAGGCCTCCAACTGAGGCGCCATTCCAAATGGCGCCACTCTTGTAATGAGCCTACAAACCCCGTCACTTCTGTAATTAATCTGAAAAATTAATTTTTTTGGAAATTTTTTTGAAAAAATGTGTCATTTTAAAAAAAAAATCCTTGTTAAGTTGTCAACATTAAAACTTATTTCTTCATATAATCATTAACTTGAACGTTAAAGTATTTACTTATACCACCACTTGATGGAGGTTTAGAGTTTCTAAATGCCATTCGAGTCCCCCAATTCACCATTAACCTAAGCTCTCCTTCTCAAAAAAGTGGATCCCTATATCTCATACATGATCAAAATTAATTATGAATATATTCAATGCCAAAAGCTTAAAATAAAAATTAAATTTTAATATTAGATTTTGAACATTTTTTTATTTTTAAAAAACATTTTATAATACTCTAAAATATTTACGAAAAATAATTTAAATATGTTGATTTAATATTAGAGACTAAAACTATTTGTATGATAATTTTATAAAATTTAAAATATGATTTTTTTTAAATGATAATAAAACGAAACTTGATAATTTTGAAAGTAAAACAAGTTTAACTTAAAATTATAATATTCTATTTTTTTTTATATTTATAAAAATATTATAAGAAATGATATAATAGATTGTATTATCATATAATAACTGAGTCTATGAAACTTTCCATGTTTTATTTGTACTTCACTATGCATTTACCTGATTTGAGTGGTTGAACAAAATAAAATTACTTATAATTATAGTTTTATTATTAATAAAAACTATCACTTTTCTCCCTGTTTTTCATTTCAAACTAAATATAGAAACGCAAAATTGAAAATTGAAAACATGTTTAACCATTTTTTGCTTTTTACTTTTAAAAACAGTAAAAATGAAAAGTGTTTTTAAAAAAACATTGTAATCAAATAGATTTTTAATTTTATAATTTTTTAAAACAAAAAAAACTGTTTTTAAAAACTAAATCAAACAAGTCCTTAGTGAAGACATCTACATCTTGATTTGTAGTGTCTATTAGCATGAAAACGACGGTATAATCTTGAACTTTGTCACAAACTAGATGGATATCCATTTCGATTTGTTTGGTTCTTTCGTGAAAAAAAAAGTTAGTGGCAATGCTAATGACACTTTGACTATTGCATAAAATGGAAACAGGTTGTTGGTGAGTGTTAAGAAGTGTGGTTGGGCCTAACTCAACTCTACAAAACCGGTTGGTAGAGTGAGGATTATCTAATTCATGCTTGATGTGAGTAGTTGCAGACAAGTTATTTCCTACCATGAGTAAATCATCAACATATAAAAGTATAACAATAAAAGAGGAGTTATACTTCTTGGCGAACAAAGAATAGTCGGGGATAATGTTAACTTATGGTTTCATTGTCTACTGGCTTGCTTTAAGAAATAGATAGATCTAATAAATTTACAAACAAAGTTTTTATCAGAAACACTTAGCCCAGGTTGACATTTCATATATATACCTTTTCATAATTGCCATGTAAAAAAGTTGTATAAATATTAAGTTAGGGTATAAACTAGATTTGAGATGAAGCAATAGAGAAAAGATCTCTAATGGTAGTAACTTTGATTTCAAGAATAAATGTTTCATGATAGTCTAAGCCTTTAGTTTATTTCAAACGCTTAGCAACAAGGCGAGCTTTGTATTTATATATGGCGTCAATGGCTAAGAATTGTGATTTAAAAATCCATTTGCAGCCTATAGCTTTCTTATTAATGATAGGAGTAGTTAAATTCCAAGTGTTGGTATCAATGAGAGACTTAATCTCATTGTTAATGGCTTGTCTTCAATTGGGGATAAATTATGTCAGCAAAGTAAGTAGTAGGTTCAAAGATTGTTGATAAACTGAATGTAAAAAATTTATGATCATGAGATAAGTTAGTGCAAAAAATGTAATTGAATAAGGGGTAACAGATATTACGCGTGTTGGTAGAGGAATGGGGTACCTTGGATAATAGCACAATGAAAATCCTTGAGATATGAAGAATGTTTGGAAAATCTTATGGATTTTATTAGGGGTGGAGGGCCTTGGATGTTAGTGGTGTTATGTGAATTGGGATAGGAGTGTTATTGGTAATGTTATGATTGACATTGATGGGAGAAAGTGATATGGAATTAATGTTGTTGTCAAGACAATCTATAGATTTATCAAGGGTGGAATCATATATGGGGATAAGTGTGGTGTTATTATATGGTTTTGTGATAGAGAAAGAAAAGATTGTTTCAAAGAAATATGTGTCCCAAAAATTTGTTTGTTAAGAAGGTCATAAAGGATGTGTCTTTTGACACCATTTTAATTTCCCAAGTGGACACACTTTCTTGATCTAGGGTCAAGTATAGGCTAGTTCCTTTTAGAATTAGAGGCATAAATTAAACAACCAAAAAACTTTAATAGAGGAGTAATCAGGGTTAACATTGTAAAGTTATTTAAAAATAGTTTGAAAGTTAAAATTTTGTAAGTTGATCTAGTAATGATGAAAATAGCATGATAAAGGGAATAAGTCCAAAAAAATTTGGAGATATGGGATTGAAAAAGGAGAGCACGGGTCATCCCTAGAAAGTGTTGGTACTTTCTTTCGATAATGCCATTTTGTTTGGGAGTATCAATGTAAGATGTATGACGATGTATTTCATGTTTCATGTAAAAATATTTCATAGTAAATTCAGTGTCATTATAAGATCTTATAGTCTTAGTGATTTTATGAAGTTAAGTTTGAATAAGGTTAACAAAAGATTGAACAAAGTTAGATGTTTCAGATTTAAATTTCATAAGATAAACCGAACAAAATATGTTGTGATCATCAACGGTGATAAAAAAAATACCCATGTCCTAACATGGATGGCATAGTGATATATTTATAAGGTTATATAACAAGGAGGTATTGGGCCAAGCCTCATGAGGTAACCGCCCTAGAATATGGCGCCCAGACACAACCCTCACTCTGCTAGTTATGCACCTTGACTAGAAACATGGGTGTGACGTGTACGTAATCTATAACCACACGTGGTAGAAGTCATGATTACGGTTTCCTAAGAAGTAGGTAGTCAATAGGTTCCCTAGTCAAGGTGGAGCGGTTACTACTTCTCAAAAGATCCCCAAATCCAGGCCCATAGTCCTCTATATATACCTCATTCCTAGAATCTGGTAGGAGAATTATAAATACACATAAAACACCCCAGAAACACACAACTTCTTACCTCATAGGAACATGCTCTCTCCCCATAAAAATCACCTCAAAACAATGTCACTCACCACTGTGAGCTTGCCCTAAAAACACCGAAAAATACTTAAATCATTTGGCCACCGCTATGAGCATAGAGTTACCACGCATCTATCATTTTTAGCATATAAAGTGGAGCACATTGTGGGGTGTAACACCCTTTTCTACCCCCATAAATGTTGCAGCAGAAACACCTCAAATTATCAGAGTAAAGCATCAAAACCACCTCAAAAGGGTGCACATTTCTCATTTAAAGCAAAATAATAACTTGCCCTGTAAACAAAGGGTTTTCCTCAAAATAAATCAAAAGCCTTCACATGGCAGTGGAACTTAAGATTTTCAAATAAAAGGTTTTCATTCAACGTCATAATAAAAAAAAGGTTTTTAATAAAAGCCCTCAAAATAGGCAGCAGATCCACCATAACTACAAATACTGAAAAAGGTTTTCAAAATGAAACCATATCATCAAATAACAACAAAAATAAGGAAACAACATAGTTCGACTCAAAGGACCCCAACCCGATGTTACACTATCAGAGCAAAACCCTCTAAATCGATCAAAAGCAAATAAACTTCAAGGTCCTCGAAGTCATCCACAGCTAAACCTGATCACCTGCACGTTACCCACGTGGAGGCAACATTCAAACAGGCAGTGTGAGTAATCATGATTCATAATAACCAATATAAAACAAGATATACATAAAATGACATTATCTTCATATACAACATCTTCAGGGTCATCACAAGAAAACATCAAAATCACAACCAACATCATAAAATACAACAATGCCAATTAAATGCAAATGCACAACAAGACTCATGCATGTGGTACCAATCGTCATAATTGATGGACACTAGGCCATCACCCCTCCAAAGATCCCATCAATAGGATCGATTCCGCATTGGAACCGGAGCACGTCATAATCACCTCATATCCGCACAATGGGAATGAAGCTTCGTCACAGAGTATGCATATGAATGCATGATGCACAATGTCAATAATCACCATCGTCAAATAAACATCATTATGTGCATCTTCATTCATCAACAAAAGCCATCATATACATCGTCATTCATCAAAACCTCATGTTAATTATATCATCATGTATTCATCAAAAACATCATGAATCATCATCGTCAAATCATCAATAAATGCATCAAGATAATCATGTAAAATCATCAATGTACCCATGGTACTTCACATCGTCATTTTATCCTCACATAAACACCTAATAATCATCAATAACATCATATCATCATTTAATCACGAAACATCACATATATAATTCTCTCACAATTCATCAGTCATATCATGTCATCATCATTCATCAACTCTCATATAAATCATGTCATCATATATTCATCAAAACATCACAAATCAGCACCTCAATATCATCAAGAACATCATGGTAACTCATCATAAATATCACAGCATCAAACACCAGAACAGCACGACAACAGAAACGAAATTTCACGAACAGCAGACGTTCGCTCCATGATTCACTAGGCGAACCTGTTCGCTACAACCTTTGCTTAGCGAAGCGGCCAGCGAATCCCACAGACACCACACTAAGACACCAGAAAGCACCCTCTGTCATACTCGCTGGTTTATTCGCTGGGCGAAGCTACTCGCTGATTCATTCGCCTAGCGAGACTTCCAGCGAATCCCCACTTCTACTCCAGAATCATCTCAGTACCCACACCCATGTTATCGCGCATTCGCTGCGCTGTTCGCTTTGCGAGCCTTGGCGAACATTTGCCTAGCGAAGCAATGGTTCGCTTAGCGAACCTGCGATTACAGCAAATCGCTGCTACGCATCAGTAGCTCCACAACCTCCAAAGTACCTGCGAGTACAACCCCAAATGACCCAAAAACATCCATATAACAGTCCTAATGCATCACGGAAATTAAAGACCTAAAACCTACGTCTGTTAGGTCGATTCAGGACACTACGGGAAACCTTAATTTCCCTAAACCTTCCAAACTCTCAAGCTTCCTATAAACTCCCTAAATCCCTTTCTCACAAGGTCGACACAACGCCAATAGGGAAATCAACCCCAAGGTTTATTTTACCCGCTTAAATTCAACTCTTAGTAATCGATTCACAAAATGCCCTTAACATCAGTTTACCTCAAAACCCATAAACCCTCATAAACCTCAAAATCCACTTTAAATACATCGAATCCTATATTGAAAATAATGAAAGGTAATTACTCCACATACCTTAGATTGTCGATCCGAAGTGTTCTCTCTTGAACCTTTGGAAACCTTCATGAATTCCTCGCCTTTTCCATTTTTCCTTAGAGCTCTTCCTTCTTTCCTCCTTTTCACGGTTAACCAAAAAAATGACCTATTCTCAAAATCCTCCTTTTATATTCACTCTAACCCTTGGGCTTCTAAATTGGGCTTTCTCCATAATACCCTCACTAAACCTCATCAAAAGTCCATCTTACCCTTAATTCCTTTAATATTATTTAAAATAAATAATAATACATTATATCTCATAATATATACTATTATTTAATTAAATAACCAAAACTTCACAAAATCACCGACATCAACCCGAATCACCAAAATTCACCAAAATTCACGAATATAATATTTAAATAGATTAAATAAATATTCTTACGAAATTTGGGGTGTTACAACTCTCCCCTACTTAAAGAATTTTCGTCCTCGAAAATTACCTCAAGGAAAGAATGTCGGATACGGCCCCCTCATCTGATCTCCACACCTCAAGTCCAACTTTCCTCTTTCTTAGATCCTCTTAACCTTTGCAGGTATCCCTTTACAAAATTTCAGGTCCGAGTACAACACTCTCGCCCGACCCATGCCAACACAATGGAGTCCTACACCTCCTTCCGCACAAAACTTCATACAACGTAATTCCAACACTAGCATGAAAACTGTAAATGATCATCCCACGATCCACCTTGACCTAACACATAAGCCCTCGGCAATTCCTCTAAAGACTGGGTAACCCTTTATGTTTGTCCATGCGTCTGCGGATGATAGGCAGAACTCATCCTCAACTAAGTACTCAAAGCATCTTGCAACTCTTCCAAAACCTCGGCAAAAATCTCGGATCTTTATCCGACACAATACTCGAAGGTACCCCATGTAACTTCACAATCTCCTTAATATACATCTCGGCTAACTTCTGCATATAATGGTTAATCTTCATCCGCAAGAAATGAACCGCCTTAGTTAATCTATCCACGATCACTCAAATTGAATCATTTCCCTTAGCAGTCTTCGGCAATCCCACCATAAAATCCATGGATATATTATCACATTTCCATTTTGGAATCCTCAATGACTGCATCACACCTAAAGTCTTCTGATGCTCAACCTTCGACTTCTGACAAGTCAAACGCGCATAAACAAACTCCGCGACATCCTTCTTCATACCTGGCCACCAAAACAACTTTTTCAAATCTTGGTACATTTTCGTAGCACCGAGATGAATACTCAACCTACTTCGATGTCCTTCTTATAGAATACTCTTCTTGATATTGGGAACATCTGGAACACACACCCTGTCTCTGAACATCATTACGCCATTCTCGTCAATCCGGAAGTCACCTCTGTTACCTTGGTTAATCAAGGTCAATTAATCAACCAACTTTAAATCAGATTGTTGTCCCACTCTGATTTCTTCCAGAATACCACTCGTCAACCTCAACATTCCCAACTTCACATTGTCCGGGGTCGCTTCACATACCAGACTCAAATCTCTGAATTGCTCAATTAGTTCCAACTCTTTCACCATAAGCATCGACATATGCAATGACTTTCTGCTCAACGCATCGGCCACTCTATTTGCCTTGCCCGGATGATAACTCAAATCAAAATCAAAATCCTTCAACAGCTCTAACCACCTTCTCTGCCTCATATTTAATTCCTTTTGATTAAATAAGTACTTCAAACTCTCATGATCGTTGAACACTTTAATTTAGAGCCAAACAGATAAGTCTCCAAATCTCCAACACCAACACCACAACGGCCAATTCTAAGTCATGAGCAGGATAATTCCCCTTATGAACTCGCAATTGTCTTAAAGCATAGGCAACAACTTGTCCATTCTGCATCAATACTCCACCAAGACCCATCTTCGATGCATCACTGTACACCACAAAAGATTCCCTCGGATTAGTCAAAACCAACACCTGAGCGGTCATCAATCTCTTCTTCAATTCTACAAAACTTCTTCACAAGCTGTATCCCATACAAAAGCTTGACCCTTTCAAGTCAACTGAGTTAAAGGTAATGCTAGCTTAGAAAAGCCTTCAATAAACTTGCGGTAATAACTCGCTAATCCCAGAAAACTTTGTATCTCAGTAGCAGACTTCGGAGTCTCCCACTGTAACACATCATCAATCTTAGAAGGATCAATAGCAATTCCACTACTTGCAATCACATGGCCGAGAAAACTCACTTCCTTCAACCAGAACTCACACTTCGACAGCTTCACCTACAACTTCTTCTCTTCAACACCTGCAACACAGTCATCAATTGCTCAGCATGCTCTTATTCAGATCTAGAGTCTATCAGAAGATCGCCAATAAAACCCACTACAAACTTATCCAAATACTCAAGAAAATTCTGATTCATATACTCCATGAATACCAGGTGTAATAGACACACCAAACGACATCACAGTATACTCATAGTCACCATACCTCGTCCTGAAAGCCGTCTTCGAAATATCATCAGGCTTAACACGAATTTGATGATAACCAGACCTCAAATCAATCTTGACAAACACACAGGCATCTACTAACTGATCCATCAATTCCTCAATCCTCGGAAGCAGACACTTATTCTAGATCGTCACTTTATTCACATGTTTATAATTCGCACACAATCTCATAATACCATCTTTCTTCTTCACTGATATCACAGGGGCACCTCACAGGGAAGCACTCGGTCGAACAACTTCCTCTCAAGCAATTCTTCTAGTTATTCCTTCAATTCACTTATCCAGGAACATACATTCCATATGCAATCACCGACATCGGGCTTGCATCGAGTACCAGGTCGATAGCAATTTCCACCCACACTACAGTGGCACATCACTGCTATTTCATGGGAACACCTTCAGTTAGTCACACACCATAGGTAGGTCACACACCACCGCATCCCTTATGCCTTCCAAAAGTCCAACATCATAACACCTTTGCACCATCTTTCACAGACTCACCCACTTGCTTCACAGAACAAATAACTTTTCACCTTCATCGAAATTAGATTCAGGTGATTGTCAAGAATTATACACCATCGGCATATCACTAGTCGTCACACTCTCCTCTATCCCTCAAAAAGCAGACATCAACATTACCTGATCGTTCTCCTCAAGATATCCCAACTTGACCGACAGGCAAGAAACTCTAATTCGCCTCCTCGTCAAATCTAATAGTCAGCGTCGACTCATCAAAACAATTCGCAAGCACTCGGCTTAACCCTAACAATTCATTGCGCACACTACTCAAGTTCGCAAGACATGTCTATCCCACCTAACATGATCCTGTCTTTTATCAACAAGGGATTAAGGGTGATCAGTTCCTCAATTTGTCAATAACAACTGATATTATGAGGCGGTACAAACTATCTTTACCAACTATCGCAGCGTCCAACACCACCCTTAGCCATCGCTCCATACTCGAAGCACCTTAGAGAAGCACCATCTTCTCCCCCACTTATTTCATTCCCAACCTGCAAATGGAAAACAAAACAAGTATCGACAGTGTTTTCACACACATGTCGCACACTAGGGGATAGACAATATTAGACAACCTGGTCGGACAGACCGATCTGCTCTGATACCACTAATGTAACACCCTTTCCTACCCCCATAAATGTTGCAGCAGAAACACCTCAAATTATCAGAGTAAAGCATCAAAACCACCTCAAAAGGGTGCACATTTCTCATTTAAATCAAAATAATAACTTGCCCTGTAAACAAAGGGTTTTCCTCAAAATAAATCAAAAGCCTTCACATGGAAGCGGAACTCAAAATTTTCAAATAAAAGGTTTTCATTCAACGTCATAATAAAAAAAAAGGTTTTTAATAAAAGCCCTCAAAATAGGCAGCAGATCCACCATAACTACAAATACTGAAAAAGGTTTTCAAAATGAAACCATATCATCAAATAACAACAAAAATAAGGAAACAACATAGTTCGACTCAAAGGACCCCAACCCGATGTTACACTATCAGAGCAAAACCCTCTAAATCGATCAAAAGCAAATAAACTTCAAGGTCCTCGAAGGCATCCACAGCTAAACCTGATCACCTGCACGTTACCCACGTGGAGGCAACATTCAAACAGGCAGGGTGAGTAATCACGATTCATAATAACCAATATAAAACAAGATATACATAAAATGGCATTATCTTCATATACAACATCTTCAGGGTCATCACAAGAAAACATCAAAATCACAACCAACATCATAAAATACAACAATGCCAATTAAATGCAAATGCACAACAAGACTCATGCATGTGGTACCAATCGTCATAATTGATGGACATTAGGCCATCACCCCTCCAAAGATCCCATCAATAGGATCGATTCTGCATTGGAACCGGAGCACGTCATAATCACCTCATATCCGCACAATGGGAATGAAGCTTCATCACAGAGTATGCATATGAATGCATGATGCACAATGTCAATAATCACCATCGTCAAATAAACATCATTATGTGCATCTTCATTCATCAACAAAAGCCATCATATACATCGTCATTCATCAAAACCTCATGTTAATTATATCATCATGTATTCATTAAAAACATCATGAATCATCATCGTCAAATCATCAATACATGCATCAAGATAATCATGTAAAATCATCAATGTACCCATGGTACTTCACATCGTCATTTTATCCTCACATAAACACCTAATAATCATCAATAACATCATATCATCATTTAATCACGAAACATCACATATATAATTCTCTCACAATTCATCAGTCATATCATGTCGTCATCATTCATCAACTCTCATATAAATCATGTCATCATATATTCATCAAAACATCACAAATCAGCACCTCAATATCATCAAGAACATCATGGTAACTCATCATAAATATCACAGCATCAAACACCAGAACAGCACCCTTAATTCCATCTTACCCTTAACTCATCATTTTTCCGTAGAGCTCTTCCTTCTTTCCTCCTTTTCACGGTTAACCAAAAAAATGAACCCTATTCTCAAAATCCTCCTTTTATATTCACTCTAACCCTTGGGCTTCTAAATTGGGCTTTCTCCATAATACCCTCACTAAACCTCATCAAAAGTCCATCTTACCCTTAATTCCTTTAATATTATTTAAAATAAATAATAATACATTATATCTCATAATATATACTATTATTTAATTAAATAACTAAAACTTCACAAAATCACCGACATCAACCCGAATCACCTAAATTCACCAAAATTCATGAATATAATATTTAAATAGATTAAATAAATATTCTTACGAAATTTGGGGTGTTACATGGGGCCCAGGTAAAATTAACCTGGAGTACACCCTTCATTATCACCACCACTTCGACATGTTAATTGTCATTCATGACTATTTTTGTGCATTAAAACTTGGTAATTTTCGACTCTATTTTGCGCTTTCGATTGTTGAATTTCACAAGTTTGCATAACATGTCATAATATTTGTATTTGTCTTTGGTATCCTTTATGTGTGTTAGTATGTAGGAAATGTGGCAAGAAACTAAAGAAAAAGCGCACAAAACCAAGAAAAAGGAACAAAGCAAAAAATGTGGAGTTTCTGCACGCTCGCCCAGCGAGCACTAGCGAAGAAAAGGCGAGCTCGTCCAGCGAGCTCTGGCGAGGCCGGGGTGAGACAAAACTGAAGCATTTCAGTTTTAAAACTTGCCATGGTCTCCCGACAAGGGTTTGTGAACTTAAGTTCGTCGGGCGAGGCCTTGTTCGCCAGGCGAGATCAGATATTTTGCTGAGGGCGGTTTGATGCAATTTTTGATAGAAGGATAGCCCAAAAACTGACTTTTGTTGGGCGAAGCCCTGCTCGCTGGGCGAGACAGGACATTTCCAACTCTCTATAAATAGGTTCATTTGCTGATTTTTGTTCTCTCTCATGTAATTTTCTTGAACCAAAAACTCTAAAAAACTTAGTAAAAGAAGAAAAGAACTTAGAATCGATTAATTGGAGCTGAATACGTAACCATTGTCGATTATTCAACTTGGATGCTCATTCATTTCCTTCTAGTTCTTGTGAATCAAGTTGCGATGATGTGTAGCTAAACTCCATTGTATCAAGATTAGATGTAATTAATCTAAACTAGTATGTATTTCTTTTGATCTTTTGTATGTGAACAAATTAATGATCAATGTAGATGATGATATTTTCTTTTTATGTGTATTTGTGATTTTAATTATTGTTGAGAAATATCTTGGAAAAATACCCTTTTTCATCCCTTAACTTTACCTCGGGGTCCATTTTGGTCCCTTAATTTTTAAAATGCTCAAATCGATCCCTTAATTATTTAAAATGGAGCAGATGAGTCATTTCCGTCTATTTACTCCAAACAGACGTTTGGGGCTGATGACGTGGCAGATGACATGGCTTGTCTTCTTCTTTTTCCTTTCTCTATTTCACCACCATCTGCATCTTTCGTTTTTCTTCATTTTCCTTCGTTAGGTTTTGTGATGTTAAATTTATTTTGATTCCCAAAAATTGAAGATTAGGGTTCATCCTCCATGAAATCAGGTTATGCTTCATCCTCCATGAAACAAAAAAGCCATGAAAGTCTAAACTCCAGTGTGTTCACGAGCTAGAATCTTCCATGGAAACCGAGTTGTCATTGTGGAGACACGGTTATTCTTCGTAGGTCTACAACTACAAAGAGCTATGAAAAACATTTTTGGGGTTGTTCTCATTTTAAGGTATGTATGTCATATGTACAAGGAGTTTGTATGCTTATTACAATTTTGAATAATCCATTGTAAATTGCAGGGAATAATGCAACCTGGTGTGGGTATTTTGAATGGTTCTATGAGGAAGCTCAAGATGACAAAGGGGAAATTATAATGTCTAGATTAAAGTTATCAAAGAAATTGGATGGTGCAACAATGGAGATTGAAAATGTTAGGTTGACAAATTAAGAATTAAGGAAGGGAATGGATCAGTTTTAAAATGAGATGAACAAGATTTTGAAGTGGAAAAAATGTTGGATGATGTTTGTTATTGTAGTTGCAGCAGTTCTTGTTTTTTTCATGATGATTTGAAATGTTTAAGTTTCTATTCCAAATTAGTTGAACCTTGAACCTTGTAGCAATTCTGGTTTTTTATGTTGTACTGAAATGGTTTGGTTTTTATTAGTTGATTGTTGTGCCATTTAGCAGTGAAATATATCATTGTAACATTGTTCAATTGTTCAACATAACACATAATTGTCATAACATATAAACTTGTCATTAACAGAATTTCAACATAACACATAATTGTCAATAACATATAAACTTGTTCAAAATGACATTCATATCCATTACACAAAATGACAGCAATTCAAAATGACATACATAAGCATAACATAAAATGACAGTAAGTGGTTCCAAATATCAGTTAAGACCATTACGCAAAATGACAACATTTCAAAACAATATCCTAAATAGATCTAAGTTTTTTTCTTGAGTGTGGTCCTCTTAGTTGGAGGTGTCCTCCTTGTAGTTGGGTCAATCTCATTCTTGGCAGCACTTAGTCTTGTAGTAGGTCCAGGAGGAACAAAAGGTGTTGATGACCTCATAACACCCAGCTTACTTGGCCTTCCTAGTGTTGATACTTACCTATAGCAGCCATAATCAATCAATACCTTTAAAAACCATGTCCAACTGCCCCTATTTTCCCCTTCCACTACTACAAATGATATAGGTAGCATTTGATCATTTGGATCCCTACCTATAGCAGCCAGAATTTTCCCTCCACATAGCCCCTTAAGAAAACAACCATCAAGTCCTATGACATGCCTAGAAAACTTGAAGCTTTCCTTACATGATGCAAAGCATATATATAGCCTTTTGAAATATGGGTTTTGATGATCTGAACCTTCTTGAGCAGGTTCAAAACCAAGCTTCACTGTGGATCCTGGGTTTGATCTCAACAACTCATGACAATAATTATATATTCTGGTGTAATCCCCTAAGAATGATCCATCAACATAATATCTAACTTTAAACCTTGCTCTTATTGCCTTAGTTCTGTTCACACCTATATTCCACTTCTTTTGTGCCTTTGCCTTTATATCCTTTATTTTCATCCTAGGATTGGTTTTTAAAGAGTGTTGGATCCTCTTGCTCAGCTACTTGGTACTCATCAGCTTCAAATTATAATCCCTGCTACAACTATGTACATCATTCACCTTCCTTAATTGCCAAGTTTCTTCATTTGACAATTTGGCACAATAAGCTTCCTTATCACACCCATCCTTACATTTTACCCTCACCCTTACCTTGTCATTTTTACTGAACTTGAGATTTCTACTACTATGGACAACATATGATGTTATTGCCTCCTTGAAATCATCTTTTGAACTAAAGTACACACCTACCCCCCATTTGAAATCAGTCATGTCCTTTTGCATCTTAAACATTGGGTGAGCCTTTTTTTGAACACCACAACTATCATCACTATCACATTCACTCACTAGCTCATCACTTTCATTATCACTCACTTTAAATTCACCCTTGTCTTCTTCCTATTTCTCTTTTTGTTTTTTGGATTGTCCTTCTTCAAGTTGTTCATGTTCAAGTAGATTTTCCAACTCAACTTCATCTATATCATCAAATCCATAAGGAGAATCATCGAAAGCTACCTCTAGAGAACTATCATACTTGTATAAAGAATCCTCACTATCATAACTACTTAGAGCATCATCCACCTCACCACCTTCCATACCAACAGTTTGTTCATCCATGCCAACATTTTGAGCATCCAATCCTGCTTCTATAGGCCCATCCAAACCAACATTTTTAGCTTCTTTGAACTTATCATTTTCATTGACTGCTTCTTCATATAATTTAGAAAGCACTTCTTCAACTACATCAGGCTCCTCATTGACATTGTCACTATTTCCTAATTCTGCTTCTATAGGCTCATCATAGTAATCAGGCTGATCAAGTTTGTGTTGAATGTAAATGTCTATACCTGGGTGAACCCTATAAAGATCAGCTATTTCTAAATGCTCCTGCATCATCATTTAATGAATTCATCCTAAATGTTGGGTCATTCTAATAGATTTTCTCAAAATCCCTATAACCTAAGTCCTTCGGTGAACCTATCAACTCAAAATAACTCCATCTGCCCACATCTTTTTTCAGCTCATCAACTTTCCCTCCTTCATACACTTTAAGATCACCATTAACGAATTCACCACTATGATGAATTCTTAGTACTATAAACTCGTCCATTACACCTAGTCATTTCAAAATCGATATTATTAAAAACCCTAATTTCTCATATTGAAACCATGCAAAGCCCTAATTTAACAAAAAACCATAATTTATAAGATTGAAAACATGTAGAACTCATACAAAGTAGCAACTTTCTAACTTGTTTGCAATGATGATTTCAACCTTTCGCTCGAACGACCACCCTTATGGAGCAATGCTTTTCACCTTTAACGTTCTTCTCTGCACGATGCTTTCACCTTCAACGTTCCTTCCCTTGGCTTTCTAAAAATGACAAAGTTCACAAAAGCATAACATATAACATGTTAAAGCCACGTCAAAGCCACGTAAGGACGTTGAAGCCACATCAAAGCCACATGGACACTCTTTCTGAACCCTCGCTAACAGAGACATGCGGAAGGACGAATATGGACCATTTTAAATAATTAAGGGATCGATTTGAACATTTTAAAAATTAAGGGACCAAAATGGACCCCGAGGTAAAGTTAAGGGATGAAAAAGGGGTATTTTTCCAAATATCTTTCAAGTCTTGATCTAAGTTTATCATCTATCAAAGACCAAATTCTAGGCATAGATTTGGAATTTGATATTCACTTTGTATCAAATGTTAATGTTATTTGTATTGTTTAATAGATTAAGCTATCTTCGATTAAACAATACGGTAAATATCGCAATACTGGTTAGACATAAGCGGTATTGATGAGTGATATGTGGTTATATTGATTATAAATAAAGTTCACATGATGAGTGATATGAAAATAGTCTTTACATGCCTTTTAATCGTTAACTTTCCGAATCTTTTACCATTGTCACATAATCTTCATGCAACTGATAAATTAATGAATGTTACTTTTACCAATCAAAAACCATTTGAAACCCTTACTTAAGACATTGTTAAACTGTAGAACAGTGGTAATATCATACTAATCCTTGTGGAGACGATATAAAATACTTACTCATTGAAATTACTTTCAACAAAATGGCACCGTTGTCGGGGATTGGTGTTTAGATATTGCAAGCATTGCAATAGTTTATCTTTTTTAAGTCTTTTTTTTTTTCTGTTTTAAGCTATCTTCACTACAACAAATAACGCTTTTCATGACGAAGCTTTCACCTCGAACAATACAAAACGGAGGTATAAAGCCAATGCGCGCTATTTTTTATTATTTAAAAAATAAAAAAACATAAATTAACTCGATTTTTAAAATAACCTAGGTGAAAAAACAACTTAGTACAAGCTTCAATTTCCAACTATCAGAGTTTATGGTTTTATTTGTTTATAAGTGTAAACAAAATGTTCTAACCCTTCGGTTTTCTATTCAACCGAGGTATAAAATAATAAGATTTTACTATAAAAGCATTCGTTAAACAGATTTTACCCTAATCCTTACTTGTATGAGACCGCCTCAAGCTCGCAAGCATCATTCTTTGGGATGGATTGCAAGACAGAAAAATCTTTAATGTTCTTCTATCTTGAACAAAACATTTTTTCTGTCCTTGCAATTTATCTCACATAATGGTGTTAATATTGTTATATTTTTTGGAATAATCCTCAGTTAAAGAAGGGTACTCAATTGATAGATTGCAAGTGCAGAAAAGCTTTTTGGCTTCAAGTTACCCAAAGAAGGGAGCTTAACCAACAATGAAGTAAGCTCAACCTTTGAAAAGAGCTCAGTTGATAGATTGCAAGTTTAGAAAATCATTTTTGCTTCAGATTAAACGAAGAATGGAGCTTAACCAACAAAGAAGGGAACTATCTCAACCTTTGAATAGTACTCAGTTGATAGATTGCAAGTGCACAAAATCATTCTTGTTTAAAAAAAATTGTTTTAGTGGGTATGCAACAAACTTTGGATATCATCGTAGATTTGTTGTAAACAAGGTATTTTTTAATATTCTGTGTAAACAATGTATTTTCAAAAAAAAAATGTCACTTCGATTTTCTTTTTCACTGAGGTGATAGTTAATATAAAACATCGGTTTTATAGTAAAACCGAGGTGGTTAGTTAGCGTATTTTACTTTTAAAACACCCGTTAAACAGATTTTACACTAATACTAAATTATATGAAGTCGCCCCAATAAGAGGAATTATTCACCACCATCCATTTCTATCATGAGTTGTTACTACAAATTTTACAATGTATTTTTAATATTCTGTATAAATAATGTAATTTAAAAAAACAGCTTATCCACCTCGGTTTTCTTCTTGGGCGAGGGGATAGTTAAACATTTTTTTACTATTCGTCCTTAAACAAATCTTTTCCGTCCATTTAATGTTTATCAACGCTCAAGAATCTTCCATTAGTGATCCGCGTGAAGCACCCTAATGGACATTCGTTATAAAAGCATGCTGAATATTGAAAATCTAACCTAAATCAAACATGAAGCACTTAAAACATAAAAACGTTTGGAAAAGTTCTCTATGATGGATTGCAAGAGCATAAAATTACTTGGGTTTAAGGTTTGTTTTCTTAAATATTTATTTGAGCACAAAATCATATATTTGAATATTGATTTTATTTATCGAACCCTTATTTTGTTTTGCTTTAGAATAAAATGCATGCAAGATCCGAAGAGACAAACCTTGCACACAACATTTGATCTTCCCCAAGATTCAATAATTCGAAGATCTAAAATCTAGATCTTCGAGGAATTTGATTTTTACCCTATTCTCTAGGGAATTTGGCTTTTATTTTAAATAATTTAATATTCTGGGTAAACAATGTGATATTTTGGGTAATATTTTGTGTAAACAATGTAACAATTAAAAAAAAGAAATTATCTAACCCTTCGGTTTTCAAGATAAACCGAGATGAAATATACGCTAGTTTTGAAAATAATAAAAGTGATGTTGATGGGGTTCGAACCCATGTACATTTTACTTTACCTCTCTGTTTTAATAACTCTGAGGTGATAAGTTACGAGTTATCATGTCGTCGTCCATAACCTCACTTATATAGCCGATGTATTATGCATTCCGCGTCTGAGGTAACAAGCGTTTTTTGTAGTGGTGCTTATTTATTATCCCTTTTGTTTGTTAATTTGCTTGGTTAGCATTTCAGAATTTTGTTTATGCGAGGAAATATGCCTAAAGATCAACTTCTTTTTGATCTTGAGACTGAAAGAACTGCTCGCAAACATAATAGCAAAATCAGAAGGCGAAGGCAGCTAGCTAAGAAAAGAAGACAACATGAAGAAGCTTCTAATGGTACTTCTTCAAAAACTCCTTTTATTATACCAATCATGGCAGAACCAGTACCAGTAAGAAGGTCGTGTGTTAATAGCCCGAGAAAGAATGCGCAATCTGGAGATGAAGACCAGACTGCTTCAAATAATCTATGCAAATCCTTTCACGGGACTTGATCGTGAAAACCCATACACTCATCTTACCAAGTTTTATGAACCTTCTAGTACACTGAAGGTGTGAAAAGTACACAAGAAGGGGGGTTGAATTGTGTTTCGCGTTTTCTTATTATTTAGCTCCTGATCAAAGTTTCAGAATCAGAATTGTTGCTCAGATTCTGAGTTAATTTGTTTGGCAGCAGATACAACAGAAGTAAATAAAATAATAGCAGAAGACACAAAAGATTTATATTGGTTCCTCCCCTAATTGAGAGTTTTCCAGTCCCCTTGTCTCACAAGAGCTTTTCATTATAACCACTTCATGATTACAACCACTTATGCTTCTGCATAAGACTTTTACAACAGCTTAGACCAACTGTGTGAGACTTCCCTTGCTTAGAGCTCATGTCTAAGACTTCCTTTGCTCATACCATCTGACTGAGCCACCTGCTCACATGTCTTCTAGTTGAGACTTCCCTTTGCTCACATCCTCTGGCCGAGCCACCTGCACTTCTGGCCATCCAGACTGAGACTTCCCTTGCTCAAGCTGTACTCGAGACTTCTTGCTCAATCAGACTAGCTGAATAAGACTTTCACAGCTCAAGCACTTAAGCAATGAGACTTACGTGGCTTAAGAATCTTAGCTCAAGACTTGTTGCTTCAATCCCAATGAGACAAGACTTTTTGCTCAAGCACATAGCAGGAGAATTAATCTAATCTAATTAAGGCTCAGCAGAATATAGAACAAGGTGTACATGATGCAAACATCAGAGGTACGGGAGATCACCATAACAAAGACCTAAAGCACTTAAGATTTCTAAATATATACAGGGGTAAGAAATCTTAAGGCTTTTACAATTACATCTTAAAACAAAAAATATGCATATTACATAGAGTTTATAATTGCTTGATCTTGCTACTCCTTCAACAGAAGAATCCTTGTTAAAAATTCAGGCTTGAATCTTCAGTCATATATATAGGCTTTCCAGAAACTAGTCGTTGAGAAGGTGACTTGATCAAGTGTATTTACTTTTGCTCCATAGTACAAGATAAGTTGAAGATGGATGCACATCATATTTTGAATCCAGTGTGTAACACGTTTAACCTTTAATTATTCAAGAGGTTCTATACTAATATAGCCGTTGGGAGTAGACATCCATAGAACGTACCAGTTTTCTCGAGCCTTACAATCTTGTAGACTCGAGCTGATAGGACGATAAAATAATACACCGCTTTCAGTAGTAAGGATAATCCACAACTTTATCACCAACTCTGAATAGTACCAGATGCTGATATACAATTACTAAGTGTAGAAACTCGTCTGAATACTGAGGCCTTCAGTTCAGAGTCTTCGTCAAACCACACTAGAAATTTTTCTTCAGATTTTGCCACCAGAATCTAGTAATGAAGCAACTCCAAGTGTATCTTAAGTAAAACAGATTCTAATTATTTATGTACAAGAACAAGAACCTGCATAAATAAAACACACATCAAATAAACCATTATACTTTTAATACTTTTGTTATCATCAAAACTAAAAGAGAAAATATCAAGAACAAATCTTGTTCTAACATACACTCGGTGCTCCTGAAGAAGAAGAAGAAGAAGAAGAAGAAGAAGAAAAAGAAGAAAAAGAAGAAGAAGAAGAAGAAAAAGAAGAAGAAGAAGAACCAGTGTTCATGAGACTATTTCCTCATTCTTTGATAGGAAAAGCGAAGGAATGGTATCTCGACCAACCAGTTGCAACTATGACAACTTGGAATGTGCCTGAAGAAAAGTTTCTTGATAGGTTATTCCTACATAACAGGTTTATGGAGGCCAAAACAACAATTGCGGTATTTTCTCAAGGTACAAGTGAATCCCTCTGGAAAGCATGGGAGTGTTACAAGTCAATGTTGAGAAGATGTCCCATGCATGGCTTTGATGAACTTACTCGAATTCACATTTTCCGCAATGGACTCCAGCCACAACCAAAACTTCTTTTGGATGCAACAACAAGTGGTTCCTTAATGTCAAAGAGTGCAGAAGATGCAATAGCTATTATTGATAGAATGTCACTCAATGATCATCAAGGGCAACACAATAGAGGTCCACCACAATATAAATCGGGAATCATTGAATTGGGAACAAATAATGCAATATTGGCACAAAACAAATTATTGTCTCAACAAGTGGAGACACTTACCCAACAAATGTTGAAGCTTCCACAATAATTCAAAGATATGCAAGGAGTTCCGACCAACAATCAACAAGTATCATTTTGTGAACTTTGTAGTGGAAATCATCCTACTGGATATTGTCCTCCAACAATTGAAGAAGTGAACCATATGGGGAATCAAAATCAATACCAACAAAGGAAAGCACTTTATCAAAACAAACCTAGTTATCAACAACGAGGATACAACCCACAATATGGCCAAGGGTGGCAACAAGAATCTGGACCGTCCAGCCGAAAAAATCCTTACCAAATTATAATCAAAATTCTCAACCACAAGAAAGCAACTCAAATATGGAGGATACCTTGAATCAATTCACTCAAATGTCCATGGCCAATCAAAAAAGTACCGATGCGGCCATCAAAAATCTTGAGACTCAAGTTGGTCAATTATCTAAGCAATTAACCGATCAACACAAAGGAACTTCTTCTGCCAACACTCAAGATAACCTGAAGGAGCATTGTAAGTCCATTCTAACTCGTAGTGGTAGAGAAATTGGCAAGGGAAATGGTGATGAAGTTGAGAATGAGGAAGTTGTAGAAGAAAGAGAGGAGGAAAAAGGTGAGATTAAAGTAGAAAAAATGTCGAGGGAGAATTAGTTGAAAAAGAGAAACTTGAAAAAGAATAGTTAGAAAAGAAAATGAGAGAGGAAAAGAAGAAAAAAAGTCAAAAGGAGAAGGAAATGATGAAGAGTATTCCAATACATCACATGCCATATCCACATGTTCATTCCAAGAAGGACAATGCAAGACACTATGCACGGTTTTTGGATATATTTAGTCGGTTACAGATAAATATTCCATTTTCCAAAACTCTTGAGCAAATGCCTACATATGCAAAGTTCATGAAGGACATCCTCACAAAGAAGAGAAGTTATACGGATCAAGAAACCATCAATCTTGATGCTAGTTGTAGTGCCATAATTTAAATAACTCTACCGGTGAAGGAAATTGATCCTGGAAGGGTTACATTACTTGTCACAATAGGAAATGTATACATTGGCAAGGCATTGGTTGATTTGGATTCTAGCATAGACTTGATTCCATTTTCCATGGTTAAAAGGTTAGGAAACATTGAAATTAAATCAACAAAGACGCATTACAATTGGCCGACAAGTCTACCACTCGTCCGCATGGAGTGGCTGAAGATGTTCTAGTTAAGGTGGACAGGTTCTTGTTCCCAATTGATTTTTTTGTCATAGACAAGGAAGATGATGATGATGCATCATTGATTCTAGGCCTACCTTTCATGAAGACCGCAAGAATGATGATTGATATTGATGATGGTTTAATGAAGGTTAGAGTTCAAGATGAAGAAGTGTGTTTTAACCTATTTGAAGCCATGAAACATTCACAAGATAGAGGATATTGTTTCCTAATGGATGCCACCGATGAAGCTATAAATGAAGTGAAAAGGCAAGTTCATTTATCCACTCCTCTTGATAAAAATCTTACTGATGCACTCAAGGTACTCAATGAAGATGAAGAAAAAGAAATTGAAGAATATTTGAGAGAACTTGAGTCATTGGAAGAAATTTCTCCTCATAAAGTCAAAATATAAAAGTTAAAAGATGAGTTGAAGAAACAAGACCCAAAACTTGTGAAATTCTGGTATCAGACGTGTGGTGTTAAGGTGCGATGTCACAACAACACACTCTGCACAATGGACAGCAATAACAGTAAAATAACACCAAGAATTATTGACCCAGTTCGGTTACAACCAACCTACTCTGGGGGCTACCAAGCCAGGGATAGAATTCACTACTTGTAGATATAATTTACAGACTCAACAACCCGTTGACAATATCCTAAACTTATACTCTACTAATGACTTCCTAGCTTCGATCAAGCAAACACTCTCTATTGCTTCACAGCTTCTAGAGAGGACAGAAACACAACACCTATTCAAACCCTAGAATAGTGTAAATACAAGCACTCTAAACAAACTCTAGACACTAAGCCTCCAGCTCCTGATCTTCTGAATGTTTTTATCCCTTTTTCCTTTGGTCTTGTGCGCTTTATATAGCTCCTTGAATTGGTTTTGGACTTGCTACAATATCTCCCAGATTTGTTATTTAAAACTGAATATTTAAAACAGATTTTCTCCTAAAATCTTTTTAAATCTTCAACCTTTTAAATCTCCTACAAATCTGCACCAGATCTCCTATGCAGCAGCAAATATCTATCCTAAGATATTCGCATCCAATGAGACAGCTTGCTCTCCACAATTCCAGCTAATACGCAACCCTAACAACATCACAGCCTGCTGTTGTTAATTCTGCAGATCTGATGTTACAACATCGCCATGTGACATCAGACATCCAACTTCAATAATTAATTACTTAACACAGCCCAGTGTTAAGACTTCAATGTTGCAACATCAGCACCTTGACATCAACATTGAATATACTTTGTTTTACCAAAATTCCAGCCAATCCAGGAACTAACAACTTGATTTGAAAATGCTACCTTCTCATTTGAAATACGTGTTTCTTGAAAAGGGTGGTCACAAAATGGTGATTGTTAGCAATGCATTATCCAACAATGAAGAACAAAAGTTGACTGAATTCTTGAAGAAAAATGAAAATACAATGGGTTGGACACTTTCCGATTTGAAAGGAATAAGTCCATCTTATTGTATGCACAAGATTATGATGGAAGAAGATTACAAACCGGTAGCTCGACCTCAATATTCCTTGAATCCTACCATGAAAGAGGTGGTAAGGAAGGAAGTGGTGAAGTTGTTGGAAGCCAACATGATTTATCCAATTTCAGATAGTGCATGGTTGAGTCTCTTACAAGTGGTACCAAAGAAAGGTGGGATGACAGTGATTACAAATGAGAAGAATGAATTGATTCCGACTAGAACCATAACGGGATGAAGGATGTGTATAGACTATTGAAGGCTTAATCAAGCTACTCGAAAAAATCATTTTCCCTTACCATTTATGGATCAAATGATTGAACGATTGTCTGGTCAAGAATTCTATTTCTTCTTGGATGGTTATTCCGAGTACAATTAAATTACCGTCAACCTGGAAGATCACGAGAGGACAGCTTTTACTTGCCCTTTCGATTTCTTTGCTTATCAGATGATGCCTTTTGGGCTGTGTAATGCTCTTGTAACTTTTCAAAGATGCATGCAAGCCATCTTTTCTGATTTAATCGAGAAGTGTATAAAAGTCTTCATGGATGACTTCTCTGTGTTTGGAGCTTCCTTTGAATTATGCTTGAAGAATCCGGACATCTTTCTGAAGCGGTGTATGGAAACTAATTTGGTCATAAATTGGGAGAAGTGAAATTTCATAGTGACCGAAGGCATTGTGCTTGGCCACAAAATTTCTTCAAAGGGCATTGAAGTTGACAAAATGAAGGTTGAAGTTATTGAAAAGCTTCCACCATCGATGAATGTCAAAGGAGTCATAAGCTTTCTCAGACATGCAGGATTCTATCATAATTTCATAAAAGACTTCTCCAAAATTGCCAAACCGTTGAGAAATCTGATCAACAAAGATAAGTCTTTTGATTTTGATAATTCTTGTTTAATTGCTTTTGAGGGTCTCAAAGAAAACTGATAGCTACACCCATAATCATCGTTCCCAGTTGAAAAATTGATTTTGAGCTAATGTGTGACGTGAGTGATTATGCGGTTGGTGCAGTTCTTGGGCATCTTTTTAAGGGATAGAGGCAATTTATGCTTTAGAAGCACACTTTAATGACATGTCCTAGATTATGGTAACAAGTGAAGATTTTGTTTCCTCTTCCATGACTAGTGAGAGGATTTCTTGCCTTATAGTCAGAGTATCGATTTTGTAGTTAAGTTTGGAGAGAGAAGTTATCTGTTTATCTTGTGAAATTATGTCAACTACTCCACTATGGATTTGTTCTCCGCCCTTTAGAATGAATGGAGTTGTTTCTGACACAACATGTGTGCTAAATACTTAGTCATATACAATGATTCAATTTTTACCCACATCGAAGTCAAAGTCTTCTCCATGGAAACCTCTCTTAAAGATTTATCCCTGAGGCACAACATAATGGCCCTTCTAGCCCTATCCTTCTAGTCTTTGCCATCTTAGTCTATTCTTCTTATGTTAGGCGTGCAAGCATTGATGCCTCGCCCTTCAATGCTTCAATACATTTCTCGTGAATTAAGATTGCTTTCATCTTTACTTTACACAACTTAAAATCGTTGTCTTCAGAAAACATCTCGATCTTCCCTTTAGAATCCATGGTGCTAACTTGTAAACAAAACCGCTTTGCCCTAAGGTGGACGCCAATTTTTGTGTAAAACTGGTAGAATAATTAAAAGCATTTCAGCAAAATTATTCAGAGTTCAACCACACCAAAAATATTGATGTGCGAGGACAAAGAAGAATGACAACCGAAACAAATCACCTTCAACAATAATTAACTCTTTATGCAATAAGACACCAATTTAACTTGACATGAGAAGATAAACTAAATACAATAAACGCAATAACTTGTTTATTTAGTTCGATCAAACAATATATTGTGTGCGTGTGAGAGAGAGAGAGAGGGGGGGGGGGGAGAGAGAGAGAGAGAGAGAGAGAGAGAGAGAGAGAGAGAGAGAGAGAGCTCAGATTCACTATAATTCCAAGAGGGTGAATTCTTATTTACCCAACTCAAAAAGTTGAGTAAGGTTACCTTTAGTGGAAAATGCTTTGAAAACAACAAAAAAATTATACTATTTAATAAATAATTAAATATACAAAAATTAAATGGTATCTTGTGATTGGTTGAATGTACACTTCCCAACTTTTTGGAATGAGTAGAGAAGTTGTCCCCTTCCAAGAGTTGTTACAATAGATTACAAATGAGTTTTAAAAGTGTTTCTCAATCCCTTTAAAAATCTTCAAGAGTTTTCCGATTCCAAGAGCACACTTATAAGAACCAGGCCCGACCATGTGCCTGTGCAAACAGTGCCACATCACAGGCCTCATAATTTCTTTTAGTATATATACAACCAATATATTTAAATATAGTATTTTAGTTCAATGTATTGTTTAGTATTTAAAATTAGCACAACAGTAAAGGAGAAACTCGGGGGAATGAAAGTCTCAGTTCTCTCAAATCACCTGTTTTTTTTTTTTACAAAGATATTATATTTTCTTTCAATATAGTTTAAAATTAAAAATATATATTATTATTATTTTTAATTAAATTTTTACAATTAAATAAATAATTTAATCTTGTCTAACTTATTTTAAAAAATATTATTATTATTAGATTTAAATGATTTTTTGAAAATCTACTAGAATATTGTCTAAATATTTGTAAAGTTTTATAACATTTATCTTTCTTTCATATTATTATATTAACTTTTAATGAAATTTTAAAATTTTAAAGATCTAATTGTAAATCTATTTTTAATATGTAAAATTGTAAATATTAGTGTGAGTTGACACACGTTATGATTAATCCGATAGCAAAAAGTTTATAAATAAGGAAAAAAAATAAAAAAAATAAATGCAATTATTCATAGTTTTTTTAAAAGTATAATGTTATTTACAGTTTAAAAAAGAGATTAATTAATACGCATTTTTAACTAAATTTTTTTACACTTTCAATTCATTACCATCATCTATTTGCATTATTTCATAAGTAATAAAAATAAAAGTTAAATTATAAATAGTAAAAATAAAAGTTAAATTTCTCTCAATATTTAACGTTTATAATTCCTTAAAAACATTAAGACAACTTAGGAAAAATTCTATGCAAGCAATAATGACACCGGCATAAAGTTATGCGAAAGAGATTGAAAATGCCACGGAGGCTACAAAACTTCCACGTCTCCTCAAAGTTATACACGTGTAAATCAGACACAAAGCACACCGTAAGACCATTATTTTGCTGCAACACATTTTGAAACCAAAACGAAACAACACAATTCCTCTCCTCCTGTACATTATATACTTTTCCATTTCAACAACATCATCTTCACTTAATTATCACAATATTTTCGATGTCTACCGAAACTACAACAGCAGCAGAAACAAAACCTTTCACAACTCCCTCTCAGTCCTTAGGTATAACTATTATATTATCAAGCTTTCTGTTATATTATATTATGCAGCAATACATCATTTAACTTTATTGTTTCTCAGACGGTGGTGGCAATGACATAATGAGAGACATAGTACTATGGAGGAGGAAGAAACTAAGTACTTTGGCTCTTATTGCCGCAACAGCAACATGGGTTTTGATGGAAGTATATCAATATAACTTCCTCACTCTCATCTCATGGCTCACCATCTTAGTTGTTACATCAATATTCATCTATGCCAAAATGCTTACACTTTTGGGCAAGTAAGCACCTTCACCTGAATGATGTATCAATATTAATATTATATCTCTATATAACTATATTATCATCTATATTATTTTATTGTGTGAAATTTAGGGAACCACCAAAATTGTTGAGGTTGGAGTTGAAAGAAGAAACAGCTATAAGAATGGCAAACATAGTTAGAGAAAGGATTGAAGAATCAATAAGGTGGTTGTTCATGGTGACCACACAGGAAGATTGGTCTGTGCTTGTGGGAGTTATCGCTAGGTTTGTGGCACTTTCTTATGTTGGAACCTGCATGGACTTTATCACATTCATTTATATAGGTATACTTGCATATGATTTAGTTTATTTTGTTAATTATTTACTTTTTTTTCTTTCTCATAATTGATTGTATATTACATTTTATTTTATTTTGTTGTATAGGTATATTATGTGGCATGACAGTTCCTGTAATTTATATGAAAAAAGAGGACAAGATAAAGAGATGCATGGAGTGGTTGAGGGAGAAATATAAGAGATCTTATGAGGTTATAGATGAAAAGGCCATTAGAAAGATCAAAAGTAGAATATTAAATGAGAAGAAAATAGAGTGATTTGCTTATGTATATAGCTTGAAGCTTGTGTAAAAATATTATGCATGGTTATGTTAATGTTAATAATAATAATAATGGATTACTCTTGTAAAAACAAAAGAATGCAGTTATTTTGTTATAGTTGGTATAGATATGGATTATATAGAATCACGATTCTTATTATGGGATATATACGTTTAGGTGTCTGAGTTTTCCCAATTGGATCTGTGGCGCAATGGTAGCGCGTCTGACTCCAGATCAGAAGGTTGCGTGTTCGATTCACGTCAGGTTCAATTTCTTTTTACAGATTTGTGATTTCGTTTATATTTCCAGGCCACTCGCTTCTCTGTTTTACACTAAATCGGTAAAGTACTTAATTAAGCAGGCCTCTAGTGTTCATGAACTTGAGATAGTAATTGCTCTAAATGTTACTTTTAATTGTATAAGAGTTTATTTTCCCTAAATGTGAAATTAAAATTAGAATTGAGGTTTGTTGTAATTAATAATAGTAATTAATAATAATAATTAATGATTGTGTTTTAAATGACAGTGAAAATTGACTTTTAAAATATAGATAAGATAATATTTTGTGAAGTGTGTAGCAGATAGTTTGTTTTTTGAATCAGAAAATATTGTAGACAAAGGTTTTAACATTTGATAAAAGGTATTACTAAAAGTGTCTATTTCATTATTTTTCAGTATATTAAATTATTTGTTGACTCTGAGATAATTTGAAAGTATTTGAAATTCTATTATAAAAAAGTGATTTTTTACAATTAATTTCTAACAAGATTGAAAATTAGAGGTGTATATGAGTTAGGTTGGATCGGATTTGATCATCTGTTATCTAATTCGTTTAAATTTTAATGGGTTAGATTCATCGTTTAATCTGTAATTTTATTGTCAAAATAGATCCAAATCGATCCGTTCAATTATAGGTTGGGTTTGATTGAGTCTGCGGGTTGTGTTTAAAAAAAAATAATAACATATTTTTTATAACACAACTCAATATAATCATATTCATTTATAACACTCAAATTCAATGAAACACATTATATAATATCTAATCAAATTTATCAATATGACATAATACTTGACAATAATATAAAATTCAGTAAGACGTCTTATTTTCATAAAATATATAAGTTAGAAATGATACATAAAAAAAATGTAATCTTTTAATTACGTAAATTCATTCTAGTAGTAGTATTGGTGGAGAATAATTTTTTTTTGAAAAAATTATGGTTATTAGTGAGATATTCAATTTATATTTTTATTTAAAATAATAATAAAAATAATGAGAAATTACTAAAGCCACATCAATTAGTTGGGTCAACGGATCCGTGGGTTACAAAACTCAAACCTGATACCCGAACCAAAATTATACGGGTTGATATGGGTTGGGTTGGACATACCGGTAAATGAATGAGTTCAAATAATGTACATGTTGGTTCGGTTTGAGTCAGCGAGTTCATGGCTCGACCCGCACCAATGAACACCCCTATTGAGGATAGTCTATATAAAATATTAGCCGATATCCTTTATATGTATATATTGTTGAGAAAAACGAATATTTGAATCAAACTAAGAAAATAAAAACAGAAGAAAAAAAGATGATGTCTTATAGGCTTAATATCTTTTTTTATCTCTTATGTTAACTTCAGGAATCATTTTGATCATTTAAGTTAAAAAAAAATTCAAATTAGTTCTTTAATTCTTTAAAACTGTTGTAAATGTGCCTTAAAATCTTTGTTGATGAAGAGAAAGAAAATATATTTTGGAGATTGTATTTATCGCAAAAATCGGAAGTTTTAGAAAGTCGGACGAAAAATCGAGAAAAAAATTGGTCGGTGAATAGTGACTTCCGTACGGATGAATTGTGATGTTCGTCCGGTGAATAGTGTTGTTCGTATGGTGAATAGTGTTTTTGAGTTTTCGGGCTTTTTCGATTCGGTCCATGTGATTTTGAGCTTTGTTTGTTGGGTATTTGCTATTATAAATATGTATCTTTTATATGTTTGGTGTGTGTGACAATCTTAAAGTTTACACGAAACGGGAAGAGTAAAGGTTTAAAGACATAGCGTAGGGTTTCAGCTATTCACAAGGAAAACCTTAGAAAAGCAAAGGTTTAGGGAAACCTTTTTAAGGTTATTGTGAAACACTGTTACACCTTGGGTTTGAGTGATTCATATATTAAGAGTTGGAGAGGTTGGGAAACACTTGGGTAGAAAATAGGGTTGTTCTTGAGAACCTGAAGACAAAGACTATTTTCTTGTAACTCATCTGTAATCTCTTGTAATAATTTTCTAAGTATAGTGAATTGGAGAGCTGCTCTCTCCCCCAGAGTAGATCGTTTGATCGAACTGGGTAAACAAACCTTCTGTTTTTTCTTGCCTTATTCTGTTATATTATCTGTGTACGGATTATTATTGCAGAAAACCATTTATTTTGGTTGCTATTGTTCTTTGCCTCACAAATTGATATTGAATTTTGTCGTAATTCACAACAAGATTCACAACAAGTGGTGCGGTGAGTGTGAAGCAACGAGATATTATTGACAAGTGAGCACCACGGTTAGTAGATGGTAGATCGAGAAATTTTTCGGTAACAACGACTTCAGGTTGTGGAAAATTAAGATGCAAGCAATTTTAATTCAAGAGAAGTGTATTGATGCTTTGAAGAGTGAAGCATTGATGCCTGCAGGGCTTACACAGGTACAGAAGACCGAGATGGTGGATAAGGCCAGGAGTGCCATTATCTTGTGCCTCGGAGATAAAGTTCTAAGAGAAGTCGCCAGGGAGCAAACTGCGGTTGATATGTGGGCAAAACTTGAATCATTGTATATGAGAAAGTCTTTGGCTCACAAGTTATATCTGAAACAACAACTCTATTCATTCCGAATGGTGGAGAACAAATCCATAGTTGAACAGCTCATAGAATTTCACAAGATTATCGATGATCTTGAGAATATTGAAGTGAAGATTGATGATGAGGACAAGGCTTTGCTCCTGTTGAGTTCATTACCCGGATCCTTTGAGCACTTTAAGGATGCCATTCTTTATGGTAAGAAAGATACTATTAATTTGGATGAAGTCCAGACGGCGGTGAAATCCAAAGAATTTTCAAAGTCGAAAGATTTGAAGATTAGAGATAGTGGTGAAGGCTTAAATGTGTCAAGAGAAGGAGGTGGCCGTAAAGGGATGTCTAAATCAAAGAGGTATGACAAGTTAAAGGTAAAATGTTTTAATTGTCAGAAAATCTGTCACTTTAAAAGGGATTGTCCTTAAAGAAAGGTCAATGAAGATTCTGTTCAAGCTGTAGTTGCATTGAATGAGGAAAGTTATGAGGATGTCGAAGCACTACTAGTATCGAGTTTAGAAACTGAAGATAGTTGGGTCATTGACTTGGGTTCCTCTTATCACATGTGTCCAAGAATAGAATACTTTGAAACTTTGAAGATGGTGCAAGGTGGAGTAGTTCGCCTTGGTAATAATAAGGCATGCAAGGTTCATGGTATTGGTACAGTTAAATTTAAAATGTTTAATGATCGTGTACTTCTTATTCACAATGTGAGGTATGTTCCAGAACTCAACCGAAATTTGTTATCTATAAGTATGTTTGATGATCTAGGCTAATGTATTAGAGTTGGACGTGGAGTGTTGAAGATTTTGCGTCATGAATTGATTATTGCTAAAGGATCTAAAATATGTGCTCTATATATTTTAGAAGGTTCAAATGTTATTATTCATTCATTGTTAACTAGTGGAGGCTTTCATGACAAGGAAGAGCTATGAGGTTTGAGTTTAAGGCGTTATGAATGCCTTGAGAAAGTTTCAGAGGAGTACACTAAATTTTTCATAAATCAAGGGATAAAATTGCATGTTACCGCTGAGTTGTTATTGAGTTTTTGGGGAAGAGCTGAGGTTAAAATAGCTTACTTAGTTGGTAGAGAATTTTTTCAGAAGAAGAATAGTGAAAACCAAGGGAGAAACCTGGGAGAAACTATAACGGAGAAAACTCAGTTTGAGTGGAGTTTCCTACTATGGATGCTAGCAGTAGTGAGGGAACGATTAGAGAGATCTCTGATTATTATTTGACTCATGATAAGGTAAGGAGGGTTATTGTAGCATCTCAAATGGACGGTTATGCTAGCCTTGAATATTATGTTTTTAATGTGGCTGAAGGACTGCAAAATAAAAGAAGAAAAACCTTCAAGGAGGCATTTGAAAACAGGTGGAGTCAAGGGTGGTTGAAAAATCATACTTGTAGGCTTATTAAATTACCTAGGCAGAAAAGGGTAATTGGGAACAAGTGGATACAAGTTGCAAGATCAAGATTTAAGGGTTGCTTGAATTTGATCAAAGTTATTGATTAAAGTTTCAACTTGGTAGAGAGCAGCAATGTTGTTGATTGTTAAATTGGTATCAACACGGTTTAAAGTCAAGGTGGAGATTGTTGTAAATGTGCCTTAAAACCTTTGTTAATAAAGAGAAAGATAACATATTTTGAAGATTGCATTTACCTCGAAAATCAGAAGTTTTAGAAAGTCGGACGAAAAGTCGAGGAAAAAAAATCGATTGGTGAATAGCAGCGTCCGTACGGATGAATATTGACGTACGTACGGTGAATAGTGTTGTCTGTATGGTGAGTAGTGTTTTCGAGTTTTCAAGCTTTTTCGATTCGGTCCATGGATCCATGTGATTTTGGGCTTTGTTTGTTGGGTATTTGCTATTATAAATATGTATCTCTTATATGCTTGGTGTGTGTAACAATCTTAGAGTTTACACCAAACAGGGAGAGCAAGGGTTTAAAGGCATAACATAGGGTTTCAGCTATTCACAAGGAAAACCTTAGAAAAGCAAAGGTTTAGGGAAACCTTTGGAGTTGTTTAAGGTTATTGTTAAACACTATTACACCTTGGGTTTGAGTAATTCATATATTGAGAGTTGGAGAGGTTGGGAAACACTTGGGTAGAAAATAGGGTTGTTCTTGGGAACCTGAAGGCGAAGGCTATTTTCTTGTAACTCATCTGTAATCTCTTGTAACAACTTTCTGAGTGTAGTGAATTGGAGAGCTGCTCTCTCCCCCAGAGTAGATCGTTTGATCGAAATGGGTAAACAAACCTTCTGTTTTTTCTTGCCTTATTCTGTTATATTATCTGTGTACGGATTATTATTGCTGAAAACCATTTATTTTGGCTGCTATTGTTCTTTGCCTCGCAAATTGATATTGAATTTTGTCGTAATTCACAATAAGTGATGCGGTGAGCGTGGAGCAAAGGGATATTGTTGACAAGTGAGCACCATGGTTAGTAGATGGCAGATAGAAAATTTTTTCGGTAATAACGACTTCGGGATGTGGAAAATTAAGATGCAAGCAATTTTAATTCAAGAAAAGTGTATTGATGGTTTGAAGAGTGGAGCATTGATGCCTGCAGGGCTTACACAGGTACAGAATACCGAGATGGTGGATAAGGCCATGAGTGCCATTATCTTGTGCCTTGGGGATAAAGTTCTAAGAGAAGTCGCCAGGGAGAAAACTGCGGTTGCTTTGTGGGCAAAACATGAATCATTGTATATGACAAAGTCTTTAGCTCACAAGTTGTATCTGAAACAACAACTTTATTCATTCCGAATGGTGGAGAATAAATCCATAGTTAAGAAGCTCATAGAATTTCACAAGATTATCGATGATCTTGAGAATATTGAAGTGAAGATTGATGATGAGGACAAGGCTTTGCTCCTGTTAAGTTCATTACCCAGATCTTTTGAGCACTTTAAGGATTCCCTTCTTTATGGTAAGGAAGGTACTATTACTTTGGATGAAGTCCAGACGGCGGTGAATTCAAAGAATTTTCAAAGTTGAAAGATTTGAAGATTGAAGATAGTGGTGGAGGCTTAAATGTGTCAAGAGGATGAGGTAGGCGTAAAGGGATGTCCAAATCAAAGAGGTCTGACAAGTCAAAGGTAAAATGTTTTAATTGTCAGAAAATTGGTCACTTTAAAAGGGATTGTCCTTAAAGAAAGGTTAATGCAGATTCTGTTCAAGCTGTAGTTGCATTGGGTGAGGAAAGTTATGACGATGTCGAAGCACTAGTAGTATCGAGTTTGGAAACTGAAGATAGTTGGGTCATTGACTCAGGTTGCTCTTATCACATGTGTCCAAGAATAGAATACTTTGAAACTTTGAAGATGGTGCAAGGTGGAGTAGTTCGCCTTGGTAATAATAAGGCATGCAAGGTTCATGGTATTGGTACAGTTAGATTAAAATGTTTAATAATCGTGAACTTCTTATTCACAATGTGAGGTATGTTCCAGAACTCAACCGAAATTTGTTATCTATAACTATGTTTGATGATCTAGGCTATTGTACTAGAGTTGAACTTGGAGTGTTGAAGACTTCACATGATGAATTGATTATTGCTAAATGGTCTAAAATATGTGGTCTATATATTTTAGAAGGTTCAAATGTTATTATTTATTCATCGTTAACTAGTGGAGGCTTTCATGACAAGGAAGAGCTATGGGATTTGAGTTTAAGGCATCATGAATGCCTTGAGAAAGTTTCAGAGGAGTACAATGAATTTTTCAGAAATCAAGGGATAAAATTGCATGTTACCGCTGAGTTGTTATTGAGTTTTTGGGGAAGAGCTGAGGTTAAAACAACTTACTTGGTTGGTAGAGAATTTCTTAAGAAGAAGAATAGTGAAAACCAAGGGAGAAACCTGGGAGAAACTATAACGGAGAAATTTCAGTTTGAGGTGGAGTTTTCTACTATGGATGCTAGCAGTAGTGAGGGAACGGTTATAGAGATCTCTGATTATCATTTGACTCATGATAAGGTAAGGACGGTGATTGTAGCATCTCAAAGGGACGGTTATGCTAGCCTTGGATATTATGTTTTTAATGTGGCTGAAGGACTGCAAAATAAAAGAAGAAAAACCTTCAGGAGGCATTTGAAAACTGGTGGAGTCAAGGGTGGTTGAAAAATCATACTTGTAGGCTTGTTAAATTACCTAGGAAGAAAAAGGTAATTGGGAACAAGTGGATGCAAGTTGCGAGATCAAGATTCAAGGGTTGCTTGAATTTGATCAAAGTTATTTATTAAAGTTTTAACTTGATAGAGAGCAGCAATGTTGTTGATTGTTAAATTGGTATCAACACAGTTTAAAGTCAAGATGGAGATTGTTGTAAATGTGCCTTAAAACCTTTGTTGATAAAGAGAAAGAAAACATATTTTGAAGATTGCATTTATCGCAAAAATCAGAAGTTTTAGAAAGTCGAACGAAAAGTCGAGGAAAAAAATCCATAGGTGAATAGTGACGTCCATACGGATGAATCGTGACGTACGTACGGTGAATAGTGTTGTCCGTACGGTGATTAGTATTTTCAAGTTTCTGAGCTTTTTCGATTCGGTCCATGGATCCATGTGATTTTGGACTTTGTTTGTTGGGTATTTTCTATTATAAATATGTATCTCTTATATGCTTGGTGTGTGTGACAATCTTGTATTTACACCAAACAGGGAGAACAAGGGTTTAAAGGCATAGCATAGGGTTTCAACTATTCACAAGGAAAACCTTAGAAAAGTAAAGGTTTAGGGAAACCTTTGGAGTTGTTTAAGGTTATTGTGAAACCCTGTTACATCTTGGGTTTGAGTGATTCATATATTGAGAGTTGGAGAGGTTGGGAAACACTTGGGTAGAAAATAGGGTTGTTCTTGGGAACCTGAAGACGGAGGTTATTTTCTTGTAACTCATCTGTAATCTCTTGTAACAACTTTCTGAGTATAGTGAATTGGAGAGTTGCTCTCTCCCCCAGAGTAGATCGTTTGATCGAACTGGGTAAACAAACCTTCTGTTTTTTCTTGCCTTATTCTGTTATATTATCTGTGTACGGATTATCATTGCTGAAGACCATTTATTTTGGTTGCTATTGTTCTTTGCCTCACAAATTGATATTGAATTTTGTCGTAATTCACAACAAGATTCACAACTAAAATGTATTATGTTAGTTTTTTTGTCTAATTAACGACTAAATTTTTTTTAAAAATAGTCGTTAAATTTGTCGCTAATTAGACGAAAAGGACTAGAATGGTACGATTTGAAGAGTTAAAAGACCAATTTGAACCTTTTTTAAGTTAAGGTACCAAAATAAATCCTGAGTTTAAGATACGGAATTAAAAAGGATATTAAACCTAACTTATATTTCTAAAAAATGGTGTACTTTCACATGAATCAAATGGGGATATTTATACTACTAGAATTACAATTATTAATGAATGTAATAATTTACATTACTATTATAAGTTGACAATGTAAATATAACATAACTATTCTAAGTTGACACTTTGATAGATAATTCATGTTACTATTTTAAATGGTCATTTTAGATAGATATTTCAAAATAATAGTAAGACATGTGTTTAGAATAATTAGTATTTTCTGATTTCTTATAATGCCCCCCCTTTAAAATATTTGTCATGATGCTCCATTGATGTATTGTTCAAGAGAATCTTATAGGAACATATATTATCTCATTAAAAATCTTATTAGGAAAAATCCACTGGGATAAAAATCTTAATAAGAAAAAAATAGTACAACTTTATGCCCCCTCCTCAACAAAACACATATAGTTCTTCTTCAAAGATTTCGAAGGTGAAGCATTCCAATGTTTTGCACATGCTTCCTGAAAATCGATGCAAGGAGTGCCTTTGTGAAGAGATCCTCCACATTATCACTCGAAAAAATATATTGAATATCAATCTCTTTTTTCTTTGAGTTCTTGTGTGAATGAGAAGAACTTTGGAGAAATATGCTTGATTCTATCACTTTTGATGTATGTTCTTCCAAAGTTCAGTTTATCAAGCATATTCCTCCAAAGTATATGTTTTATTCCTTTCTAATGTCTCTTTGTAGGACATGAACTGAATCTTACTTGTAAATTCACTGCAAAAGCTATATCAGGTCTTGTACAATTAGCAATGTACAAGAGAGCCCCAATGTAACTGAGGTATGGTACTCCAGAGCCAAAATTCTCTTCATTATCTTTCATAGGTCTAAATGAATGCTTTTCAACATTAAGTTTTCTACCCATCATTAAAGTACTTAAAGGATTTACCTTGTCCATGTTAAACATTTCTAATATCCTTTCAGTATAGTTTTATTGATGTACCAATATATCATTTTTAATATACTTAATTTGTAAACCAATCCAGAACTTGTTTTTCCCAAATCTTTCATTTCAAATTCTTTCTTTAATTAATCTCTTACTTCCTTAATTTCTCTATTAGTTTCAATGATATTTAAATCATCAACATAGACAACAATTATTACAAAATCGTATATTGTTTTTCTTATAAAACTACAAGGGAAAATAAGATTATTCTCATCGTCTTCTTTAAGCAAATATTCACTTAGCCTATTATACCACATACGTCCATATTGTTTTAACTCATACAATGATCTTTTCAATTTAATTGCATAAATTTCTCTAAGTTTTGATGTCTCGGACATCTTAAATCCTTCTGTGATATATATATATATATATATATATATATATATATATATCACTATCAAGTGATCCATACAAATATGTAGTAACAACATCTGTAAGATACATATCAAAATTGTTAAATACTAACAAACCATAACGAAAGGTAATGACATCTATAACATGAGAATAAGTTATCTCATAATCAATTACGGGTCGTTGGTAAAAACTTTGTCTACCAAGATGTTCTTTAAGTGATCAAGAACGGTGTGAATGCTCTTTTCAAATGTGCAGCAGATGCACAACGAGCATCACATAAAGAAGAAAAGAAGAAAGTTTCAAGGCGTTATTTTTAATTCATCAATGCATTGGTAGTGATAATTTCAAGAAAGTTGGTGATTGCGAATCATAGAAGCAAGCGTGGGAAATCTTGGATAAGGCATGTGCATGGGCTTAAAGGCAAAGGTTGTGAGGTTACAAACTCACAAACGTCAACTTGAGTTGATTAAAATGAGGGAGAAGGAGACCATCAACAATTTCAAGAAGATAATTACTCGGTTGGTAAATCAAGTAAAAGTGTGTGGAGTAATTGTTAAGGAATAATATTTTGTCGCGAAAAATCTTGTGTTTTTTACGGTAAGATTCAATAACATTGTTATAGCGATTGAGAAATCGAGGGATCTTGCGACGATGAGCATAGAAGAGCTATAAAGCTCTCTTGAAGCACATGAACAAAAAATGGAGGAAAGGAATGTTAATAAGGCAGAGGTAGAGATCGCTTTGCAAACTCATTTCAATGAGAGAGGCAAGAACGTGAAGAGAAAGTGTCCCATGAGTAAAGGTAGAGGAAATTTTTAGAATTTTGGTGGAAGAGAGTCCCAAAGTTCAAATAATTCAACATTCCTTAAGGGTGAAACATTGGTAGTAGGGTTTCTGGATCAAACAACTCTAGAGGAGACAATCTAAGAGGTAAAGGTGGAATAAAAATGGTTGACAAGAGCAATGTGCAACGCTTTAATTGTCAAAAGCTTGGCCATTTTGCAAGAGAGTGCAATTCCAACAAGAAAGAACCACAAGAAGATGAAGCTAGAGTTAAAAGGTAAGAGTTTGACGATGAGAACACACTCTTGGTCATGATCACAGAGGGAAAACGCAGTAGCGGTAGGCTGCAGAACAAAAGTAGCAGAAGTTTGAAAAATGCTACAGAACCTTGATGTAATCGATTTCATAAATGTTGTAATCGATTACATGCTGAAAAAAATGCAATGATGATTTTGAAAGAAGCGGTGCAGTGCAGCGATCAACGGTATTTGGACTACGGATGTTCAACGCATATGACGAGGAGGAAAGATTGGTTTGTTACAATCAATTGTGCCATGAAGAACAAAGCGAAGTTCGTGAATGATACTACTTTAGCCACATAAGGGATCAGTGATGTATCGACCGAGAGAAGGGATGATGGGTATTCTTTGATAAATGATATGTTGTATATTCCTAAAATCAAGCCTAACTTTCTAAGAATTGACCAATTGCTTGAGAAGGGTTACAAGATTCATATTGAGAACAAGGCATTACGCATTATGGATGCAAACAAGGTTTTGGTCCTAACGACTCCTATGGCTCCAAATAGAACTTTCAGGTTGAGTTGAAGGTTATGGAGAATAGATGTTTTGATACAATCGCTAGTTAAGAAGAGTGGATATGACACTATAGGCTTGGGCATCTCAATTTCCGAGATCTCAATGCTTTGCAAAAGAATTGAATGGTGACAGAGCTGCAATTAATCAACATATCAACCAAAATTTTTAAAGAATGTGTGCAAGCGAAGCAACATAAGGGAAAATTCAGCATGGCTGCAGATTGAAGAACCAAGCATCACGTTGAGGTGGTGTATTCAGATATGTGTGGACCAATGCAAGTTTATTTGATTGGTGACAATAGATATTTTATCACATTCATTGGTGATCATAGTAGAGAGCTATGAACATACATAATCAAGAGAAATGATGAGCTATTTGAAGTGTTTAAGAAGTTCAAGAGAAATGGATGATGGATGTGAATATGTCTCAAATGACTTTGAGAGATTTTGTGATCAAGGGGCACTACAACATTTGTTGTCTCTGGCAACACTTTTTTAGGTAACATGTAAGAAGGCTTAATACCCTTTTTCGTCCCTTATGTTTTGGGAAGGGTTCATTTTGGTCCCTTAATTTTAAAAAGGACCATTATGATCCCTCATCTTTTTAAAATGGTTCACGTTTATCCTTTCCGTCCAAGACGTTAGTCAAAGTCAACTGAGGTGCTATGCTGGCACTCACGTGTATCTGTTTTTTATGACATGGCATTGTGGTATATAGAAGTAACTCATTCATATTTTTCAGTCTAATGAATTTTTTGAAACTCAATCTAGGGATTTTGTCTGACGAACGAAGCGACCAAGGAAGATGAACGAAGAGAAGGGAAGAAAGCGTCGACTGTGACAAACGAAAAGTAGAAAGTGTTCAAGCACGAAGACAAGGGTTTTCGCTCCAGAATACTGGTAATGTCGTCTTACTTGTTTTTAAACTTCAACCATTTCTATTTTAGGGTTCTATGTATTTTAGGGTTCGTAACGTATTTTAGGGTTCGTATGTTAAGGTTTGTGTAGGGTTTAGGGTTTTGTGTACCTGATTCCAATATGTTTTATTTATTAGGTTTGTTATGGATGAATATGTTCATGTCGTTATACACCATGGGGGTTATTTTGAAGGGGATGATGAGTCAAGTTATGGAGGTTCAGTCACTGATGTGAAGTGTGATGTTGATAAATGGAGCTATTTTGAGGTGTTAGAGATTGTTAAAGAACTGGGATATGAGGATGCTGGAACAATAATATACAAGGACCCAACATTTGGTTTGTTTACTTTGACTGATGATGAAGGTGCGTTAGAGATAGTTGATTTATGTAAGGTACATAAGGTTGTTCATTTTTATGTTAAACATTCAGTTTCTCAACCTGATTATTATGATGGACCTATTGAGGATGAGCCAATAAACATAGTTAAGGAGGTAGTTGATGTGGATGAAACTGATGATGTCATTGGAAAACTGGTTGAGGAAGTTTTGAATTGTAAAGGAGATTGTAATGTTGAGGTTAATGTGCCTGAGGAAATGAGTGAAGGTCAGGTTGGAGATAATAATGCTGAGCTTGATGGGGCTAAGGAAGGGGTTAATAATGTTGAGGTTGATGAGGCTGAGGTTATGAGTGAGGGTGAGGTTAGAGATAATAATGTTGAGGTTGACGGGCCTGAGGAATTGAGTGAGGGTCAGGTTGGAGATAAAAATGTTGAGGTTGATGGGGCTGAGGATATGAGTGAGGGTGAGGAAGGGGATAATAATGTTGACCTTGATGTGGCTGAGGATATGACTGATAGTGATGATGGGAGCATTGTAATAAACACATTGTACATTTCCATTTCATTGATCTCATAAAAGAATATTTTACAAATACAAGTCATTCCATTTCATTGATCTCATAATTACATTAAGAAATTGAAGACTAATGCACTAACATCAACAAAAAATGAATTTCTCCAAAACATCTTCCACTTCATTGTATCATTGACAACCCCCTCAAGTTCTTCAACTAGTAATTCAGCCTTAATCAATTTCTGTTGTAACTGTTCTTTATCCCTTGCTAAGAATTCCAACCTCTGTTTTTGATGATTGATGAACATGTCCCTGTCATCTTTCACTACATCACATGACCAATAAAAATAATCACATCCATTACGTGTATTCCCCTGCACATGTTACGTTCAACATTACTCAATGTTTAAAATCGCAATTCCAAACTTCACAACATAGATCGTACCTTATAATGTGGACATCCCCAAAACTGCTTCCCAATTTTTTTACGGTTTTTGCCCTTCTGAGTACGGCAGCATCACCACACCAACAGTTAGGTCTCCATTGACTTTTCGAAGACGAAGAATCAACCCTAGATTCAGAATAGTTGGTCACATCTCTACCATACCCAAACCCCTTTAGCGACAAACTTGAACTTTTATGCTCCATTACTGAAGAAAATGAGGAAGACGAAGGCAAATGGAACATTGATACAAAAGAAGAAGATGAAGGGAAAAGGAACCCTAATACACAGAAGAAGAAGATGAAGAGAAGTGTTCATCACTATTAGGTTTTTAGAGGAGACTGTGTCCTACTTGGCGCTGACATGGCAGTTCACAATGTCAAGTTTAACACCGTCACTGTGTTTTATCTGAAAAGGGTATACGTGGTACATTTCATACAATTGAGGGATTAAAATGACCCTTTTAAAAATTAAAGGACCAAAATGAACCCCGACCAAAACATACGGGACGAAAAAGCCTATTTTGCCCATGTAAAAATTGTTGCCTAAAATTCGTATAGGCAACAATTTATGGCTGTTGACAAAAATATATTTGCAACCCTTGATAATCGTTGCCTAAAATACTTTTGGGGACGTTTTTAGAGCATCACTCTTTTAATTTTTTTCCAACGATTGTTAACTGTGCCTTTAACTACTTTTGGAGACGATTTTGGAGCGTCATTATACTATTTCTTTAGCAATGTTTGATAATTGTCCCCTTAAATATTTTTGGGAACATTTTTAGATTGTTACATTAGTTCTAATAAAAGGCTACATTCCTTCAATGTTGCATAAAATTTTAGCAACATCAAATGTTTGGTGACAATCTTTCCTCCAAACTTATCCACTAAAAAAATAATTTCCTATAAACATTATTACAAAAGATTCAAATATAAAAAATCATCTAACACATAATATAATAATATAGTAGTATATTATTATATTGTGTGTTTGATAATTTTTTTATATTTATTATATCATCTAACACATCTCACATTTAGAGAGAAATTTTTTTTTGGATGATTTTGTATATTTAGAATTTTTTTTATATTATTATCTAACACATCCCACCATTTAAGAAATATTTTTATATAAAAAATCACTAATCTCTATCTGATCATGTTTCAGAATAAAACTAGTAAAACACCCGTGCTCCCGCAAGGGTAAATTTATTTTGATATTGTAGAAATAATATATTGAGATACAATTGTAAAAAAACTCATTTATTCTAAATGGAAAATGTATAAGGAAAAATTTTGATATGAAAAATTTTCAACTATAAATTTGTAATATGGGTATACAAAATTTGCAAGAAAAAAATTCTTCGATACGAATGCAATTTGCAGCACATGGCATACGATGAAAGTGTCCCGTGAATCAACGACAACAAACTCTGTTTCTGCTATTAAAAATGGTTATGTAAAATCAAACCCAGGTGTGATTAGCAGAATCCATATGAATTCAACGGCATTAAACAACAAATAAGCAGCAACATGTTAAGAGTTCATGAAATTAGAAACTAAAACTAAAAACTAAATTTTAATGATAATTAATTCCATTTGAGATAAGGTCAAACATAATTGCTTACAGTCTAAATTTTTACTCTCCACACCATTCCATTTTGTTTTTACTTAACTACACCTTTTTTCATAGCAAATGCTTTTTCTTATTATATAACAAAAATTGTTGTAAAAAAAAATAGAAGTACTCACTTTTCTATGGGAAGAAGTATAACAGAATCATCATCAATTGCCTTGGTGCTTTCTAGCACCTTATTATAATCAAATATTATGGTCCAATACAATGATTTTTAATCAGAAGAAAAATAATTTAGGTAAAAGGGATATTATTGGGAAACTTCTGCAAAATAAAATTAGAAATATAGTTATACATCCATAAATTTCAGTAGAATAAAATTAGAAAAACCTAACTCAAGTAATCGAATACATTAATAAACAGTTCATCTAAGTTACAATGCTTTTTCTTCTTCCTATGACTAAAGTGAAATTTTCTTCTGCTTCTATTGCTTTTTCTTCTGCAGGGTTGAGAAGATATAGTAACAATTATGATAAGCCCAGTCCCATGGTCAAGATTGAACCCAATGGAGGAGCCAAGCTGCTACAAAAAATAGGCGATTATCAACTCTTGTGGAGAAGTTTTGATTATGTGGGAGTGAGTGAGTGAAGAAAGAAAGTAACTGTATGTGGAATGAATATGAATACTGAGACTGTAATAGTAAGAATTTTCAAGCCATGATATCTAAATATATATAAGCAAGCTAGGTACTCTATGTTAATAAAAAAAATTAGTTAGTTAGTTAGAAAGTGTGTTTGGATTCTGTTGAACCAATTAACTAATTAACTGCCAAACTGATATTAACTAACTGTATTGCAACTGATTGTGTCACTTAATAATTTTCTTTTATTGAACTTGTATTACATTATATTTTTAAGTTTCTTTATAGCAACAGAAAAAAAAAAAGTCAAATAGAATTTAATTACAAAAACTGGCCATAAATCCTATCAAGAGCAACTTTCCTGTAATTATAATTTATAATTCCAAATGATAAAGCAAATTAATCAGATAGTATTAAACAATGTTGAACCGTGTGTACTTTTTATTCAACATAGAATTCTGCTAAGGCTCTACAACGGTACATAAGACAGATGAGTAAGGAAAGAGGCGGCGTTTTGGTTCGGTGTCATGGCTAATGACATCATGCCGTAGTAGGTAAAGAATAGAGAGGTGAAGAACATAAAATATATGTACAAAAAAAATTTAGTCGCACTCCACTCAAAACCAACCATTGCATAAATTATGGTTCCATATATCAATGTTTGTATTAGAACATAAGGGATTTCAATTAGAGCCTGCATGAAAATATGAAGAATGGATTAGAAAAAGCATATGTGGAAGTAAGTAATTTATATGAGAGTAATATGAATTAAGACTAACGAAAATCACTTGCCTGACCAACAGAATATGCGAGCGAAGAATACATTCCAGCAGCATTTACCCTATATAAGACTCTTCTCTCAATACCCACTACTCCTTGCACAGAATTAGAATTCTTAATGCCAATAAGTAGAATAGTAATCAACATTGAGTCAACAGTGTTTAAGAGATCTTGTCGCTTTTCACTGTAATTTATTGATGTCAACTTTTTCTTAGAACAAAAATAACCAAACTCATGTACTAAGGGTATAACATTTTTCTAGTTTTCGGCTTACATTTTGGAACCAATGCCATAAAACATGCACCCGAAAAAGATGGAGGCAGCAACTGTGAAGAGAAACCTTAATCCGTTGTATCGCGGATTCTGCTAGTAAGACCAATATTGTTTCCATAAGCAAGCCTTGCATTGAGTGAAAAGGGGCCTTGAGTACTTTGATGGAAAGAGAAGATCCTCAGAATCAGGAGCCGGAATACTTAGTTCTGCAATAAGAGCTTTGTTTCTCCTAAAACAATTTCCACAAGAATCATTACACATAAGAAAACTGTAATGGTGAAAATATGTTAAGACTTTATTGAATTACAAATACCTGTATAGTTCTGAATTTTTGTACACCAATTCCATTTCTTTTAGTGAAAAATTTGTACTACTATGTTAAGACTTTATTGAATTACAAATACCTGTATAGTTCTGCAAAATCAATCCCCAATTCCATTTCTTTTACTGAAGAAGTGACTTCCAACATCCATATTGCTGAGTTACAACCATCTTTAATCTTGATATGGAGTAGATAGTATTTTTCAACAGATTTGGTGGGAATGGCTGATGCTTGATCATTGTCTAGTAACATAACAACACTAAGTTGTGTAGCTTGCTGTAAACCGTACACGTCCACACAATCCCCATATGTACGGAATCGTACCTATAACTCCAGATTCTTTGCTTCACAACTAAAATATTTCTTAAACTTAGCAGAACACAAATTGTCATGAGATTTCACAATAATTCATCATAATAAATTAAGATATTACAATTTGTGCAGAAACTAACTTGTGCAGTGTGATTCAACTCAAATAACAGGAACCTAAAAAAGGGAGAAGAATTCCAAATAAGCTTACAACAAAGGAAGGTACAAAGCTTAACATAAATGAAATTTACCAAACTAAATGAAATTTACCAGGATTTAAACAAAGCTTAACATAAGAGGTATAAACATAAGAGGTATAAACATAACTATCATGTAACATAATAATCTTACCTGTAATAATCTAAGAGGTATAAACATAAGAGATATAAACATAACTAAAGCTTACCTGTAAACTTCGTCGATACGAATTAAATTTGCAGCACATGGCATACGATGAAAGTGTCCCGTGAAGCAACGACAACAAACTGTGTTGCAATATATAAAAAAATGGTTCTTTAAACTTGTGTCATTTCGTTTCATTAGAATAGCAATGTATAATCTGAACAGGTTTGACTGAAATTTTGTTGAAGAAATAAATATGACATAAATTCAATATTGGATGTAATTGGAAAATAGAAAAATTGTATCAGACTTATAAAACATGGATATTTAAAGTAATCGAAAGTAACCAGAAAATACGTGTAGCCGACTTATTTTTACCGAAGCAGTCTCTGTTGAATTCTTGATCAGCCATGAATCTTTAAATTCTGTAAGCAACAGCAATCGTAACATGACAATAACATTGCAACAGTAACATGGCATCAATAACATGTTGTAACAACTTGAAAACATTGCTACAACATGCGTTCAATAATAATAAATTAGCAAAAATCCGATTCATGTATAATTCACAATGAGCCTCAATAGTCATAATTAAACATTCAAGATGCATTTCAATGAATTTAAAGACTAAAACACGATGAATAGTTAACGATAGATACCAGTGGAACAAAAGACTTGAATTCACATGGATCTTTGACTACAATTCTTTATAATATCAAGGATAACAACTCTGACACATATCTTAATTAAAATCTTTGGTACTTGTATATAAGCACTCTTGTTCATAATTCCAGTAAAAAACCATTATCTTCAACAACCACAAACCAATATTGTATAATAAACTCACATGCTTACACACTCACATCCTCTAGAATAGAATGGCAGCCTTGAAAAATGCATCCAAGTTGCACTTGACTGAAGTAGAATGCATTTTTATAAATAGACAATATGGTCACAAACTCAGTTACTTTTCAGAATGAGCATCAAGGGGTTAAAAAGTAAAACATTCACATCTCATTGTTCATACCCTTTAAAAGAACCAAACCAGCTGGTCCTATGAAATTTGAAATTGATGGTACTCCAAGAGCATAAGAAAATGTTCCTTATATAAGATAATTAAATGCATACCCCAATACCATTTGAAATTTATAAGCTAGTGGTTTTGTTTGATAAGGAAAAATTAGAAGACTGGAGTTACCTGCTGCAACTGCTTGTTGATTGCTTTTCCTTTGTAGCTAACATGAAACTTTGCCTTAGCCAAGAGCCCCTAGGTTCAAACAAAGCTTTTTCAATTGTCTGGTATAAATAAATTCCCTTATTTGTTTGGAGCTCAATAATTATATTTATTTCTAGAACAACAAATGTGGTTCTAAAGTAAGAAGATAAACACACAAGAATACAATGATTGATCCCATAACTCGGTCAATTGTGCCTATGACTCTGACAACAAAGTAGTTATTTTAATTTTCTATTATTCAACGACCACAAAGTTCCTTACTGAGAGACATACCTTAGCCACATATTTTGAATCATCCCCTCTTCTCTGTCGACGTCAACACGACAGCTACTCACGAATCACAGCAACACAATTTTATGCAAAAGACTCTGAATCATGGCAAGCAGTCAGCCACACGAGTTACTTTATGGATCTATAGGTTCATCCACAGTCACAATAAACCAGATTTAAAATTTAAACATGACAAAATATATAACGGCGATGCCATGTAACAACCTGTAACAGCAATGCACAAAAAACATTTGACGATTCTCAAACAGACATATAAAACCAAGGATCCATGTAAATGTTGATATACTGAGTAATGAAAATAAAAGTAGACTTGACATATACAATAGATAACATGAAAAAACAATAGATTAAGAAGCTGGATGTCAATGAGTGTGGAAGGTAACCATGAGATAGCAACTGGTTTTCGACAAAGGGAGTTGTAAATTGCCTCTGCGTTGGTTGACTTTTGTTGGAAAAAATGAAAAAAAGTAAAAACTTAAACCTTAAGTATTACGTGGAAAAATTAGATAAAAAGTTTTATTATTATTTCATAAAAGTAATAAGTCTTGTAATTGAAAGAGTTTATGTTCATAGTCAGAAACGAAATGAAGTAAAGTCATTAAACTTGACATTGAACTAACTCACTTTATATAGACTAACATACAGCAGGTGATTTTAGTATCAAGTAACATTACCAATGCACAAATGGATATTACGTTAGATATATATTGGAGAATAGTATATAATTAATATTAATGTCTTCAACATTGTGATTGAACAGTATGGTAAAAGATGTTCAGGAAAAATGTAGTCAACTTAATGTTCAGAGTAATGCATATGCCATGTAGTCGTATGAAGTATAATTGAGGGAAACAATTTCCAAAATAATACGGGTTCAATAGAAAATAGGAGTAATGAAGGATACACACTTTTTTTAGATAGTTTATTCAATAAATCCATTAGTATATAAGATGGTTTTAAATATTTTTTGGTAGCAAAGTTAGTGATGCTTCTTAATAACTGTTAAATGAGAATGTCATGGTTATTTCATAAGTTTCAATTAATCATTACATGTGTGATTATGACATAGGACTGCATGAATGTTATTAATATGACAAAGTTAATGTCAGTTTATTTTAAACTTGCAATAGGGAGAGTAGTTTAGTGCAGAATTAGGAAAAGTAAAAAATGATACAGTTGAATATGATGGCAGTCAGAGCACGACGACAAACCTGTTTCATAATCTGTCGTAAATCATGAGCTGACATACCAACTAAGGGGATACATTCCTTGTCCCAGAAGACGAAATTACCAATCTTGTTATCATGTTCAACCTCAATTTCTATTTTGAACCTAATATAAAAGAAATGGATATTACGTTAGATACAAAACGTCTCGGTGAATGCATAACATCACGGAAATAGAAATAGGAATTCTTACTTGGTGATTGGTGGAGACTTGTTGTCTGAGCAGTCGCATTGGAAGCATTCGCCGGGTGATTTGTTGGTCTTGTTACACTTTGGACAAACTTCATAATACCATTCCTTGTCCCAGAAGACAAAATTACCAATCTTGTTATCATGTTCAACCTCAATTTCTATTTTGAACCTAATATAAAAGAAATGGATATTACGTTAGATACAAAACGTCCCGGTGAATGCATAACATTACGGAAATAGAAATAGGAATTCTTACTTGGTGATTGGTGGAGACTTGTTGTCTGAGCAGTCGCATTGGAAGCGTTCGTCGGGTGATTTGTTGGTCTTGTTACACTTTGGACAAACTTCATAATACCAGCCGAAACGATTAGCCTTGAACCTTTTAGTCATACCAATAGTATTGCAGAAAGTATCCTATGAGAAACAGTAACAATGTCATAATTAATATTTATTCTGATATAAAAAACAAAATATTGTAATATTCATTGTTCAATGAGAATAATAACGGACATCCTTAAGTGAAATGATCTGCCCAATAGTTTTAACATCTTTAATAAAAGAGAATGATCTTTCTTCAAAAGCTGCTTGTGATCCAGAATTGACAGATAGTGTTTGCGATGCAATCGAATATGGCTTGCCATCTTCAAAGTTGAAGGTTTAAAGAAATACAAAACCATAAGACATTCAACGAACTAATTGGTTTATGTGACATAAATATATATAAATAGTCAAGTTTAGGAAATGTATAAGTTGGTTTGCGTACGACTCCCAAAGTGTGACGTCTAGTTCAGTTCCACTGAATAACAATAAAACCAACAAAAGTTAGATACTGTTATGCTAAAGTCCTAACTGGGGCAGATTATGTAGGTGTGAAATGTGGTGTAACATACAGTTCATCAGAGAGTGTAACATTGATGCATGCCTTTTTTCCAGACCCACCTGTCTAAGACCTTACAACTTGGTGAAGAACACCAATGACATCTATTTATGAAAATATTCACATGTTAGAAGATGTTGGAAAGAAATACGCAGATGGTAAGAGAATTGGTCTAATAAAGTACCGTATAAGTGATCAACTTCAAAATCTCCATTCAAAAAATCTCGAAAGGACTTGAAATTGAATTTGTGAGGTGGAATGCCAGGCATGTCAATGGATGTCACTGCGGTTATCCCATTAAAAAATAGTTTGAACTTTGAACTTGTTGTCGTATACTTTCAATGGTAGGTCATAAATTTGAGGCTCTCTGGTATAAACCATGTAGGTGTGATGATCTTTTAATGTATGCGTCCATAACTCAAATTCACGGTTCCTAGTCACAACGTGGATTTGGTGTCCCTTGTCATTGAAAATAATTTACATTAGTATCTTAAACTTGGAGTCAGCAAAGTGGTAATAGAAAATACTAAAAAAATACCTCTGCATCATGTATAATAGCTTCGACATGCTGCTGTCCGTTGAACGCCTTCACTATCCATAGATCGGTAACACGTATAGCAATTTTCCAAACTTTTTGGTCAGGCCTCAATTCACTGATAAGTATAGGTGGCCTGGACATGATTTTCGCTGGATCTAATGTCATAAACATTAACATGTCACAAGAATGATTAAGAAAAATAAGAACATCATGCATCACAGCAGAAACAACATTCATTTCATCACAGTGTATATAACTTTAGGATAACCATGTATTTGCTAGAAAAAGAAAGTAAAATACTCACATCATATTTTCCTTCAGGGGTGGAAAAGAATGATAAAAACCCTTCAATGCTGAACCTGAAATGCTGAACCCTTCAATGATAAAAAAATACAGCCGAAAACAGAAGAAAAACACAAAAATACATCTGAAATCACAAAAACACAGAAATAAAAAAATCACAAAAATACATCTGTCGATAGCGAAGTTGATGAAACCAAATTTCAACTGGTTCATTACGAAGACCGTGAGATAGGGAGTGCGAATATGACTTTGGTTTTCTCATTGGAGGTGGTGGTGGCCGTATATCGGGGGAGAAAGGGGTTGTGGGTTTAGGGTTTCGAAAAACAGAGAAAATGGGAGAGATAAACCGGCCGAGAGAAGAAATAGTTTGGAAAGAGAAGAGTGAATTTGAAATTTGAATGGAGATTGAGAGAGTGAGCTAGAGAGGAAGGGTTTTCTGAAACCCATTGGAGTGAGAAAGGGGCAGACGAGAGAAAGAGTGAGAAAGAGAGAGAAAGTTTGAGAGGAAAGTGGAAAGTGTGAGGATTTAGGGTTTTTTTGGAGGGATTAGGAAATTTGAAATTCTGGACCAATGACAGTGTAACAAATGGCAGCATTTGTGGGAAATAAGTTAGGAAATGTGTTGAATTGTTGTGTTACCGTTTTGCCCTTGTGTTAGTGTAAATAAATTTTGTGGAAAGGGCACAAATGGAAAAGCATTGCACTTTCTTGTAATTGTTTTATAGTAGATATGTATAAATTTAAATTTGTTGAAAACCAAAAAAAGAAATAGTACACACTTTTTATTTATTTAATGAGAAAATGCTTAATCATATTATGAAGCACCACATAATTCATTGAAACAAATATAACAAATTAATGGAATTTGAATGAAATATATATTCAAATCTTTTCCAATTCTTTGATTCCTTTTGGAAGTTCTTGTTTTTGTACCAATAAATATAAGATGTAATGAGAAAGACTTTCACACAACAGGTAATTTCACCAAACTCTAGATACTGCTTAAAGAAATAATTACTTTACACGTGTATTATAGGTTCCATAGTATTCCAAAAAACAAAATGCTAGATATTGGTTCAAGAAATAATTACTCTTTGGGATCCACATTTACTATATGAAGGGGGCTAATATCATGACAGTGGAAGTGAAATCTAATTGGTCATGGATTTGTAAAGCTGTTTTCAAACAAAGAGAGAAAATTAGAGATAATCAGGAGTGGTATTCTTTACTGCAGCAAAGGAAAGTGAACACTAGAGAGTGTTATAACATCATCTGTCAGAATGTGACTAAAGTGAATTGGAGAAAAATTTAGCACGATAACTCGGCTAGGCCCCGTGCAATGGTTACTCTTTGGCTTGCTTGCAATGGTAGGTTGGCAACTAAGGATAGATTGTGTAAATTTGGATTATTGGAAGATTCAAAGTGTTGTTTTTGTAATGAAGAAGAAACTCTTCCCCACCTCTTTTTTGATTGCTCTGAGTTGAGGGAAATATGGCACTATGTTCTTAATTGGCTCCAAATTGTTCATGCTCTTCTTACTTGGAATGAAGAATTGGATTGGTTTTTGGATAAAAGTAAAGGTGGAAAGTGTAGGAGTAAAATTCTCAAATGTGCCTTTACGGAAACGATTTATGAAGTTTGGAACTATCGTAACCAAGTTTGCTTTGGTGATAAAGGAAAAGATACTATCATTGGTGCCAAGATAGTGGATACCATTGTTCATAGATGTTGGAATAGGCCTAAGCTTAGAGACCACATTAGTGTTTTACTTTTGCCTTAAGTTTATTTGTAATTTTATTTTGTTGTGTTATGGTCGGGTCTTAGACCGGCTTGAGGTGTATTGTGTTTTTTTGGAATTTAATAAAGTTCTTTTTTTCCAAAAAAAAAAAACAATTACTCTTTGCAATAATTATAATTAAATAAATTTAATAACTTTCCATTAGAAATAACTAATGAGATACCTGTGCGTTTGCAGGGTACTAATGTGTTACACGCATTTATTTTTAAAATATAATAAGAATATAAAAAAGAAAAAAATTGTTATACCAAAACATAATATTATTTATAAAAGAAAAATATATTTTGATTTATAGAAGAATTATAAATATAATTTTTGTATATATAAAAATATATGGATGAACGGTATTTTTTCCTGTATGCAATATTATTTTTGTTTTAACATGATTTATAAAAATATTTGCATAAAAAAACTTGTTTCTATTTACAATAAAAATTAAGATTCATTCATTAATTTAAAAATAATATTTTTCATTAATAAAATATATCAATAAAATGATTACATCAAGCTCACATTTCCATATATTATTTTTTTAAAAATACTTTATCTTAAATTAAAAATAATTTCAAAATAAAAATATTAGTAACATAAATAATTAAAAAAGAACAAAAAATTTTGGGTATTTCGATTCATACCTGTTGGTTCGCGCGAATTATGATCTGGGTACCCATGCGTTCGTACGAGTATTGGTGTGTTACAAACATTTGTTTTTAAAATGTAAAAATGAAAAAATAGAAAGACAAAACTATTTAACTAAGAAAGTTTATTATTTTTAAATGCAAAACAGATTTTTATTTATATTTGGAGCATAAATATAGTTTTTCCATATAAACAAATATTGAATCAATCGTATATTTTTGCGTATGTAAATATTAATTTTGTTTTAACATTATTTATAAAAATATTTATGCAATTATTTAGTTTTATAAATATCAACTAATAAAATAATATTTATAAATGTAATACTAATTGTATAAATAAATATTAGCAACATGAATATACACATTTTGCTCGTGTTTGGATTGATACATTATTTTAAATATATTTACTTTATTTTCTATAATTATACCAAAAATGTAATAACTCGTACAAATGCATGCATGGCATCACCCTTTAACTCAGATATAATAAGACTGTAAAAAAAAACACCATTTTTTTTTTACCAAAAGAGTTTATTATTTTTAAAAGAAATAATTATTTTGATTTATATATAAATCACAAATATAATTTTTTCATATATAAAAATAATTGGAAGAACGGTATATTTTCTTTTATGTAATATTATATTTGTTTTGATATTATTTATAAAAAAATTTAGAAAAAAAAAACACTTGTTCCCAGTTAATACTATATTTTAAGATATTTTCTTTTATGTAATACTGTATTGTTTTGACATTAATAACATATATTAGTGAAATGATTACATCAATAAAATATAGCTCACTTTTTCATATATTATCTTAAAAATTATAGTATCTTAAAATAAAAGAAATTTTGAAATAAAAATATTAGTAACATAAATAATTAAAAAACACAAATTTTTCTGTGTTCGGATTCATAAATTATTTCTAATATATTTTTTTAATTATATAAAAAATGTAATAACTCGTAGGTTTGCACGAATTCTGGCCTGGATACCCGTATATTCGCACGAATAATAATGTGTTACGCGCATATGTTTTTAAAATGTACTTCCTCCATAACGATTTATAAGCAAAAAAAATACTCATCTTTCTTTTAACAAATTATAAACAAATAACATCAATTTTATCTCATTTAAGCATCTTTTCATCCATATGGTGTAACGACCATATGTGCCAAAATTCCAATTCTTTTAATGACTATCATTGTTTTAGAAGCAATATTTCTTGAAGATTATATTAAGACTAATGAATGTGCTAATGCAAAATTTCAACCTATGGGTCTTTTAATTTATGATATTAACTAAAATGACATATACTCTTGTAAACACGTTTAAATATTTATGACATGTGCATTTTTTTTATATTCGCATAAATTATACAAACATTAATAATTATTGTAATTATTAATGGGTATTATAAATAGTATAAAATAATACTAACCTTTTATCCATCAATAAATATATTTTAAATGGTATAAAACAACATATTAGATATTAATAATTTTATTTCCACACTTTGAAAATCTAATGTTTCTATAAAAAAACGTATTAAATTATTATATTTAGAATGATGAAAAAAAATTATATTTAAAATATTGAAAAATGTATTTAATTCTTTAATTAAATGTTATTAAATCTTAATTTTATATTAAAATTAAGTGTTTGATATAGTTGATCAAAATTAGTTGAATAATTTAGTATTAATGTTGTTAATTTATATAAATATTAAATTTCCATTTAAATTTTGAATATTTACTTTTAAAATTTAAATATTAAGTAAAAAAAAATATAGTTTTTTTTTAATAAGCAATTTGTACACGTGTATTACTGGTTCCATAGTATTCCAGAAACAAAATTCTAGATAATGCTTCAAGAAACAATTACTTTTTGTAATAATAATAATTAAATAAATTTAATAACTTTCCATTAAAAATAATTAAGTATTCAATCGCACTTAATACACTAACCCATTTGGCTTAAAAATAGTAACCAAAAAATTTATGATCTATAATATATAATAATATTACTAATTATTAAATCATATTTACTTAATTAAATTTTTATGATTAATTAATTATTTATTGATTAAAATATAATTTAGTAATTAATTATTAATTAAAATATTCTAATCCAATAATTTCTCTTACAAGCTTCTCTCAAACAAACTATTTCTATTAATTTACTTATTATAGAATAATTTTTTTAACATTAAACCATTAAAACAAATTTATGTGGGTATTATAGAATAATCAATTTATGCATTGAACCTTCAAGTATTATCAAAGTTATCAAACCTTTTCATATTGTAAAAAAAAACACCGAATGTCCTCAAAATCGAACCTCACTTTATCAAATCCGTTCCGTAAATCTTCAAATCGCTAGTCAAATCCAAATCTTTCAATAATTCTTCCAATCGAACAAAAATCCAAAATCAAACCAGAATCCCAATTGTTTTGTAATTCTTCAAATCTCTCGTTAAATCCGTCCCAAATCGAACCAGAACCCCGATCGTTCCTCAAACCCCAAATCGCTACCTTAAATTCCAATCTCACATACTGCTCAAACTCCAGAAGAGCTTCTTGTTGCTCATTTTCCTCAATCCTGATCTCGTTCGTTAATTATTCTTCTCTTTTTCATCCTGCATTTATTTTATTATTTTTTTTATAAAAAAATTATATGTTTGTTAAGAAGAAAAGCTATGTTCATTGGGGGTAGTTTGCAATAAGGGACCTCGGTTTTTATTTCTGCACATTCTTTATGTTATTGACTAGGTAAAGAATTATGATTATGAGTGATTTCTTCTTTGCTTTTTGCCCATAAAACAGTGTACAAACTTAAAACCAGCAAAATTTCACCTAAAATAGTGAAAACAAGCAAGCCAGTTAAATGTATAAGCATCAGGATAATAGAAGTTATATGTGTAGTTTATAAAATTGATTTAACAATATATAACTATTTGATAAATATGTGAGTTTTATTGAAATGCCTTTTATTTTATCCATAATTTATGTCAAAATTTATCATTAGCGTTTAATAATAAATTTAGTTATGATCCAAGACATGTAAGATGTTAGAGCTTGACTTCTTTTTCTTTTTTTAGGTGAATATGTATTTAATTTTGAGTTTATGGACGTTGTGCATATGGATGATTTGAATCATGATATAAATGTTTTATGTTTTTTTTTTTTGTTTTCTAGCACATAGTTTATTTAACTCAAATTTTTGCATAGGTTGATATAGTTCAGAATTATGATAATTCATTATTGAGAGTAAAAACATATAATAATTCATACTCTTGAGAAGAGAGATTAAGCTTAGTGACATCTCTAACACATTTGTTCAATCTCTTTGGGATAATTCTTTTTGTGATTAGAGCATTAGCTCTCATATGGGTAATAGTGGTGGTCTTTCTCTCTATCTTTATGTGTTTGTTGACCCTTTTGTGGATTATAGTTTTATTGTTTGTAATGTTTTGAGATTTATTTTTATGTATTTATTTGAATAAATTTCAATCTTACAAAAACAATTATGAAGATGAAAATTGTTTTTTTTCAAGAAATTGTTTTGGGATGGATATTCAATATTACAAAAACAATTATGATGTATTTTGTTTTATTTTCTTATGCAGTAAGGTATCAATGAAGATGTTGAAAAGGAGGATATAAATGATGAAATTCAAGAGGACGACGTAGATGATGGATTTCAAGAGGACGTTGTAGGGGACGGATTTCAAGAGGAGACATAGATGTAGATGATGGATTTCAAAAGGACGATATATATGGTGAATTTCAAGAGGACGACGTAGATGAAGAATTTTTGGAGGACGACATATGTGATGAATTCCATGAAGGCAAACTTGAATGAGTTGGATGATATCTTTCTTTTTCCTTGTAGTTGAAAGCATTAAACTTAAACTATGTTTTTTGTTATTTTGCATACTTTAAAGTATTAAACTTATTATTATAAGTAATGTTACGTTAGACATTTTATTTACTAGCTAGTCTCTTGAATTAATGTTTGAACTCGATTTTAGTATAATACAACTGTTCTGGACTGGACCAATGGCTGGACATGGCCCAATCCGCTTCTGCTCCAGAGCGGCCCAAATCGCCTAAGTCCAACCGACAAGGGGGCAAAAGTTACCTTTCTGCCCCTCCAACCGGGCAAGGAATGCGTCGTTCCTCCCCGGAATAACTGACCGTTACGCACAGCTCCATTGCTCCCCAAACAGTTAAGGGCAGGTGCCCAAAACCATGTATGTGCCCGACATAACGGCTAGTTTCGGGCACTCTGCCCGGCATAACGGCTAGTTTGGGTAGTTACATATTCTTTGGGGAAAACGGTTATTTTACCCCGAAAATAGGACCGTTGACCACGCGCTGGGGGCTCTATATAAACCCTCTCGCTTGAGAGGGTCAGGTATCCAATATTCACCCTACGAACTAACACTTGTACTTGCCCCTTTTTCTCTGACCCTTTCTTACTTGAGCGTCGGAGTGCCTTGCAGGTACACCCCATCTTCCTCTCCATACGACCAGTATCCCAGATGTACTTGGTGGCCCACTTCTACAGGATCTGATCCAGCCTTCACGATCAGTGGCGCCGTCTGTGGGAAACATTGTTTTCCCCATCTTTCTTTCCCCGGAAACCGAAGATCAAAACAATTCTCAAAGATCATCATCATCATGGCCTCTCAAGATCATGCTAAGGATGCTCTCCAAACCATTGTCTTCCCCGTCAACAAATCTGACATTGACGGCCAATCGTCTCTCCTTAGAGATGCCCATTTTCTAAGGGACGGAGCCACTGCTTCTCCTTCCCCTACCCCTGCTGATCGCAACAACGACCAGTCTTCACTTGACGTCCAGCCCGTTCCCGTTCCGCCCAACGCCGACCCGGCCGTGGCAGCCCTCCTGGAGGCAATCAACAAAACCAACACCCTAATCCTGCAACAGAACGAGAGGATTGAGGCGTTAGAAGAAGCCAAGCATCCAAGATCCCCTCCTCTGCGGAGGAACCAGCGACGATCAAGGAGCCCGCAACCCCGGAGAGATATTGATCAGAGACTGCGCCAAGAGCCCGACCCTCGTGCCGCCCGGAAGCGTGACCAGGTTTCCCCGTGTGACCAACATTCTCCCGACCACAAGAGGACTCAAAGGAACGAGCAGTCTCCCCCGGTCAAGTCTAAAGGTCGGGCCCGTTCACCATCTCCCCAAAGGAATCGCTCATTTTCTCCTCGAATGAACCATCCCCCTTCTCCCCGAAGGAACCGCCGCCACGAGCGTACCCTTCGGTCTCTGTCATTCACCAGTTCTAGAAGCAACGATGAGCCCCCGTCACTGGTGAATGACGGGGACCGAAGGGTACCCATCTCCCAAAGGGCTTGGAGAAGCCCCCGTCACTGGGCACGTACGACGGAACCACTGACCCCGACGAGCACATCGAGAACAGCGATGCGCTGTTGGACTACCGCGACGTATGAGGCTCCATCAAATGCCGGTTGTTTCCGACCACGCTCCGTAAGGGGGCGATGACATGGTACAAGCAACTGCCCGAGGAGTCCATCACCTCATGGAGACAACTGGGCAGGATGTTCTCGCGGCATTTCACAGCATCTCGCCGTCACCCCAAGACCGAGGCCTCCCTTGGTGCCATAATCCAAGGAAATGACGAACCTCTCCGCGTATATATCGAGAGGTTCAACAAGGAAGCAGTACAGGTCCCTACAACGGACGAAATGAAGAAGTTCTTGCTCGAGCAAGGGCTCCGCCCGGGCTCCGAGTTCTCTAAAGCCGTCGGCCTCGCACCACCGAGGAACCTAGATGCCCTCCTCCTCAAAGCCCAATCACACATTCAGTACGAAGAGAAGGTTGCGGCCTACAACGTCCGAGCATCACGCCATCAGGAGAATGCTCGGACCTCCAGAGGTGAGGAGGCCTCAACATCTCGTCGAGGCGAACGGAGGCGCGAGGACCGTCCTTGTGACTCCCGTGACAACAAGGGGCCCTCCGGGCGGTTCCATGACCACACACCCCTGACCGTCTCCAGGGAGAAGATTTTGTCTGAATGTGCCAATTTGGAGTTCAAGCAGGCAGGGGTCCGCTTCCCCAAAAAACTACCGGCCAGACCAAATGTGGACAAATCGAAATATTGCCGTTTCCACAAGAGTCACGGCCACACTACAGAAGACTGCATCCATCTGAAGGATACCATTGAGATACTGATCAGGGACGGTCACCTGAAACAGTTCACGAAGAAGAAATACACTCCTCGGCAGGACGCCCAGGAGTCCAAGAAGATAGAGGAGGAAGTACCCTCCTCGGAAGACGCCAACATACAGGTCGCTATGTCCATATCGCGACCAGAAGACTTCTACGTCCCAGACGGGCTCAGTGCCCCTACTTATTTCGCGGCCCACAGCCCGTGGGAGACGTTTCCCTCCGCCATGGTTATCTCCGGCGGGGGCTTCAACAAAGTCACGGTGGGGTCTGTGAAACAAAAATTCGAGCATCTGATCAACACAAGCTCCAACAAGGTGACCACGCTTGATCAGGCCCGGAAGGGCTCCGTTCCCATCTCCTTCTACCGGGAAGAGCTCCTCGGGGGATCCCCGAACTCGAACATACCCTTGCTCGTCACAGCCTGAATGGCGAACTTCGACGTTCGCAGAATCCTATTCGACTAGGGCAGCTCGGTCGACATCATGTACTCCCAGTTGTTTTCAACACTTCAGCTGGACGAATCACACCTTACCCCCTATGTAGGGTCTGATTTATAGGGATTCAACGGATCAGTGACCAAGCCATGGGGATACGTCGAACTGATCGTAATCTTTGGATCAGCTGAGACGGCCAGATCCATCAAGGTACAATTTCTGGTAATCGACTGCCCGTCGCTTTACCAGTGCATTTTCGGAAGGCCAACTCTGGCTGAGTTGGTAGCGGTGCCTTCAACAGTCCACCTGAAGATGAAGTATTACACTTCAAAGAGAATGGTCGCCACCCTCCACGGCGATATCGAAGCTGCACGACGGTGTTTCGACGCAGCTACAAAGGGGCTCAACACCATTGCATTCAAGCCAAAAGCGTCTGGCAAGCCAGCATTGCCAAGCAGCTCCGAGGAAGCCAAGACTCTGCCCCAGGTCGACTCCATCGACCTCGACAGTTGCTTCCCCGAAGAAGACCAACAAGAGGAACGAGCAGCTTCAGCCAACCCGTCTACATCATCCAGCAGCAACTCCCATCCGATGCGCCCTATCCCGGATGGCAACTTCGAGATCGTTCTGTTCGGTGACGACCCCCAACGGGGAGTAAAGATTGGAGCAGACCTGTCCGACATCACGAGGAAGCAGCTCAAAGCATGCCTCCATGAGAATGCCGACCTCTTCGCATGGAGCGCCGCCGAAATACCCGGCTTGGATCCATCTGTCGCCTGCCACCAGCTGACAATCGACCCGGCCGTCAAGGCCGTAGCACAACGTAGGAGAAAGCAGTCTCCAGAGAAAACAGAGGCTACTGAAAAAGCTGTAAAGGACCTCCTCAAGGCCAAATTTATTTCGGAGGCCAAGTACACCACTTGGCTGTCCAACGTTGTACTAGTTAAAAAATCTAATGGAAAATGGTGCATGTGCATTGATTATACCGATCTCAATAAGGCATGCCCGAAGGATGCCTACCCCCTCCCCAATATTGATAAACTTGTTGATAATTCGGCCGATTTTAAACTTTTATCGTTCATGGACGCCTACTCGGGCTATAATCAAATTCCAATGGCAATGACCGACAAAAAATATACGGCCTTCATGACCGAATCGGGCAACTATTGCTACAACGTAATGCCCTTCGGACTGAAGAACGCCGGAGCAACCTACCAAATAATGATGAACAAGGTCTTCCGAGGAGAAATAGGCGACATGCTTGAAGTCTACATGGACGACATGATCGTAAAATCCCACGAGGAAACCGATCATACTGCCCATTTGAGAAAGGTTTTCGAACAGACCAGGAAATACAAAATGCGTTTTAATCCGGAGAAGTGCACGTTCGGTGTTTGAGCAGGCAAATTCCTCGGCTTCTACTTAACGGAATGAGGAATCGAAGCTAACCCCGATAAATGCCGAGCTTTCTCTGAGTTTCCTATGCCCAAGTCCAAGAAATCCATCCAGTCCCTCAACGGGATGCTCGCGTCACTATCTCGTTTCGTGGCCAAATCTGCGCAACATGCCCTACCATTCTTCAAACTCCTCCGCAAGGAGGCAGCAATCGAATGGACCGAGGAGTGTGACAAGGCCCTTCTCCATTTGAAACGGGCGCTCTCAGATGCACTAGTCCTCTCTTTCCCGGACAATGGCGAAATGTTGTACCTGTACCTCGTCGTAGCAACCGAAGCAGTGAGCACCGCTCTCATCCGCGAGACACCTGACGGGCAGAAGCCTATATATATATCACAAGCAAAGCGCTGCAAGGACCAGAGTTAAGATACCAACAGATAGAGAAAGTGGCTCTGGCCCTCATCAACGCAGCCAGAAGATTAAGACACTACTTCCTGGCTCACACGATCGTGGTTCAAACAAATCAACCCATAAAACAGCTACTGGGACGACTAGACATGGTTGGTCGAATGCTCAAATGGTCGCTTGAACTATCCGAATTTGACATCCGGTATGAAGGCAGGAAAGCTCTCAAAGCCCAGGCTCTGGCCGACTTCGTCGCAGAAATGACATTCGCAGACTCCCCCGCGGGCGAAGCACGTAAATGGACCATTTTTGTGGATGGTGCCTCAAGCTCGGTAGGGAGCGGTGTGGGCGTCATCCTGGAAAGCAACGAAGGAATCATCGTCGAAGTATCACTCACCCTATCCTTCCCAACCTCGAACAACCAGGCCGAATACGAGACCTTCCTCGCTGGGCTACGCCTAGCCGAGGACCTGGGCGCAGAAGAAGTCGTCATCTGCACAGATTCGCAACTCGTGGCCCTCCAGGTCCGGGGAGAATATCAAGCCAAAAATGACAACCTGACCGAATACTTAGCCCTGGTCAAGAAGGAAATGACGAAGTTTGCAACAGTGGAAATGAAACATGTTCCCCGCGAACATAACGTGCGAGAAGACGTGCTATCCAAACTAGCCAACACAAATAAGAAAGGCGGAAACAAATCTGCCATACAGGAAGTACTTCCTCGACCCAGTATCGAGAAGGCCTCCCCGACCCTCGACGTGCAGGTGATCGGCGACAACAACTACTGGATGACCCTTGTTTACAACTATCTCGCCAAAGACGAACTTCTGTCCGACCCAATAGAGGCCAGCACAGTTAGGCAAAGAGCCTACTCTTATGTCTTGGTCGAAGATAAACTCTACAGGCGGGGATTCTCCATTCCGCTGCTCAAGTGTGTCGAGGAAGAAATAGTCGTGCACGTCCTGCGCGAAATCCACGAGGGAATCAACGCCCAACATCTCGGCGAAAGGTCCCTTGCTCGGAAGGCCCTCCGAGCAGGATATTACTGGCCGACCATGTAGCACAATGCGAAAAAACAAGTGAAGAGGTGCGATAAATGCCAACGACACGGGGACATGCACCTGGCTCCACCTAACGAGCTCAAGGCAATGTCCTCCCCATGGCCATTCACCTGGTGGGGCCTAGACATTCTAGGACCCTTCGTAGTGGGATCAAATCAGAACAAATACCTAATAGTGGGCGTAGACTACTTCACAAAATGGATAGAAGCGGAGGCTCTGGCCAAAATAACTGCCCTCAACATACTGCGTTTCTACAAACGAAACATCCTTGCACATTTCGGCATTCCCCATGCAATAGTAACGGATAATAGGACGCAATTCACGAACAGAAAGTTTAAGGACTTCGTCACCCAACTGGGAACGAAGCAGCACTTCGCATCCATCGAGCACCCTCAAACAAACGGGCAGGCTGAGGCAGCTAACCGAGCCATCCTTCGAGGCCTCAAATGAAGGCTGGACGAAACAAAGAAGGCTTGGGTCGAGGAACTACACAGCGTATTGTGGGCATACCGTACAACCCCACACTTTACAACCGGGGAAACACCCTTCCCTTTAGCATACAGGACCGAGGCTGTAATCCCCGTCGAAGTTCACGTACCCTCTAGGCGGACAGAGTCGCCCCTAGACGAGTATATGAACGACGAATCATTAAGAGAAGAACTCGACCCCGTCGAGAAAATCCGAGCCGGGGAAGCCCTCCGCGAAGCCTCACTAAAACAAAAAATTACCATCAGGCACAATGCCAAGGTGATACGACGAGAGTTCGACGTGGGAAGCCTTGTTCTAAGAAGAAATCACAAAGACTCTCGCGAAGGCAAACTAGCAGCCAACTGGGAAGGACCCTATTGCGTCCGAGCAAAAACGGAAAATGGGGCCTACTACCTGGAACATCTCAACGGGGAAGAACTTGCTCGACCATGGAACGCCAAAAAGGTAAAACAATACTATAGCTAAGGACCTAATTCTCGGTTCGACCCGTCACGACGACGGACGTCAACTACCGACCACTATGCACGCCTAGGTACAAGCGTCGCATACCGATAAAGCAGAACCCCGCTCAATAAAAAGCCGAGTGACTGCTCGACGGCGGTCCTCGATCGAGCATCACCGTCGTCAAAGTACCATGATCGGCAGAACCCTAGCTCGCGATGGGACGTTCACACCGCGAACTCATGCCTCAAACACGACCTGAGCTCCTCATCCCCACCAGGACATTCCCCGACCGTTCGATCAGTACCCCTCACTACCGAACACATCTACAACGAGCAATCCCCCTAAAAGATCGCATAAGTCCAATACTCCCTATCACAGGCAGACACACATTCACAACGAGCATGAGTATAACACTTAGCAAAAAAATAAAAGCAAGTAAAACCAAGCAGATAGCATAATCGAACATATAATTTAAACATAAATAAGTGGCCACTAGGACCACGACTGTGTTGGGTTACATAAAATGGGGGCTATGCCCCCCCAAAAAAAATAAATTACAACAACTACTCGGCATGCAGGCCGGACAAATTACAACAACAAAAACAAACTCCTCACTCGTCCATGTGCTCGGCTGGCTCAGACTGAGGCCCCTGGTCCTCCACGGGCTGATCCTCGGTGTTCCCTTCAAGGAGAGCGTCGGGCATGACGATCCAGCCATCCTCAACATGTGCCAGATAGTCGGTACCCTCGACAGAAAAGTCAAGCTCGGGGTTCACCACCCGCAGTTGAGCCACGGCATTTCTGAAGGATTCATCCGCGACGGTAATACTGTCATCCTCGGCCATCAGCATACGGGCGACCAGCTCGGATCTCGTTTTCAATTCCTTCACATCCTCCGGCTCATCTTCACCCGGGGCATTGACCGCCCTCAACTGCTGGACCAGCTCCTCGAAAGCTTTCTTCTCCGCCGCCAGCATGGAATTCTCTTTCTTCAACTGAGCTACCTCCTCCTCAGCCTTCTTCCGGGCATCATCGGCAACCTTGGCTTCTTCTCTGAGGGACGCCATGGTAGCCCGAGCAGCGTTAAGTTCGCCTCAATTGCAGAGTCCCCTTCAGCATAAACGGCTTCCATCTCCAGCATCCTAACCAAAGCTGAAGAGTCTTGAGCCACCAACGCCCTCTTGCTCGGGCGGTCCATGCTTTCCAAGCGAAGAGACTCTGCCCGAGGCACGATCAAAGAGTTTCCCTCGAAGAATTTCCTATCGAGGATGCAGGGAGGAAGCTCGAACTTCCCTTTCTCTAATACCCGAGTGAGGTCCACAGCGTCAGTAACCCTTGGCCGCTTAAATCGTCTGGTCAAAGGGAGGGGAAACCCCCGGGGAGCCGGTGTAGGAGAAGAAGAAGTCCCCGCAGTAGTCTGAACCGGAGGGTGAGCACGAGCACCAGCAAACCGAGACTTCAGAGGAACTGCACCGGCCTTGTTCCTCGCAAGAGCGTTCTTCACAACCCTCTCATGGGCCTGAGGCATCTCACCTGCACAAACAAAATACGAACAAGTTAGTCACGAGGAAAAGAAATAACACGAGCAAATCTAAAATAAATAAAACTACCAAGCAGCTTCTCGACTTCCGCAAGAGTCTGGCACTCCAGCAGTGCCTTGGTGTTGATAAACCGGTACTCAACCCTCTGACTACCGTCCTCCTTGAAGATCGGATTACCCTTGTTCGTCCAACACTCAACAAGCAGGAAGGAGTTAACGTACTTCACCAACTCCTCGTACGCCACGGTATCCTGCCCGTGTAGCTCGTGCGGTTGGAGAACGTAGTCGCCAGGCTTCTTGGCAAAATGATCAGGTGCCCAATGAGTGGGGAACTTGTAGATTCTCTGTCCAATAAACTTCCCCGCCTCGTCGCGCAGGTCATTCCCGTCCTCATCCACCTCAATCTCCCAGACGTATGTACTGTCCTTGGCAGCTTCGGACACGGACTCGACAACATAATACTGCTCCTTGAACGTCCGTATCGACTCCGAAAACGGTTTAAACAATTTGCGAGGCTACTTCAGGGAGACCCAACCATACTTCCTCCCCGACAGCTGCCTTTGAAGATGGAAGACGGTGAAGAACAAGGGGAGAGTAGCCCCTATGGAGAGGTATTCGCACACCAGCTCGAACGCCCGAATGAAAACTAACGAGTAGGGGTGCAATTGCGTGGGGGCCAACTTCAAATGCACGAACACCAACTACTGAAAATCGGTGAACGGCAACCTCAAACCCAGCTCCTTGAAGGCGTATTCATACATGGTAAAGCGGTCCTTGAAATTCGTACATACCCGCTCATCCTCGGAGGGAAAGTGCACCTTCCACTCCCCCTCTGGTCCGACCTCCGTGAAGACATCGCCCAAATATGTTACAAAAGTGAACACATGTTCAGCAGGGTCAGCCACCTCCCACTCCTCCACAGAATCCTCAACGACGTCCTCGTCTATACCCTCCAACTCTTCTTCCTCTCCAACCTCACTGGAGGAACTCGAAGCCGTCGAGCTACTATTTTCCGAAGAGCTTGTTTCTTCCTCAGATGTATCTAAGATAATCTCTCTATCTGGCCCCGTTGCCATGTCGATCACCTGAAAAGAAGAGAAGAAAAGTGAATTTGACAACAAATCAAATCCACCCTTCCACCGCTAAGTCAAGTGAAAGGGCGCGCAAAGGGCTGAGGACAACGTCTCTGGCCTAAGCCCTAACATCAAAAAGCTGAAACCTCCCTGCGAGGAGACGTTCGAAACAAATCGTCCCCAAACGAGGAGCTTCCCCACGCTCATACCCAGTTTCCGATCGAAGCTTCGCCGGAAACCGCAAAGCTTCACCGGAATCTGGGAGCATTCTACCGGAAAACTCATCACCCACTCAGAAGATGAAAGATAGCGACGGTTACACAAGCGTCGCCATCGCAACGACGCCGTCAACCGCCTTCCTGACCAAAACATACTAACACGTCTGACGACATGTCAGAAGTGGAAAAGTGGCACAACCACCGTCCACCACCAACAATCGCCAGAAATCAACCTATTTCATCCTCTAAACCTAGCCCTAACCACATGAAATCTACCATTGACCACCAAAAGGAGTAGAACAAGCATAGGATCGGAAACTTACTTTATTTAAGAAGACGAAAGTGGCTGCTCGGAGCTTGTAGCGGTAGTCGGAGTAAGCAGACGGCGGTGACGGGCAGGAATGCTGAAGGAGACGAAGAGAAATCAGAGCAAGAAAGTTCCAAATGGAACGAATTTCCCCCTTTTATACAAAGGGGCACGTGCAGACACGCGCTCGTAGACCATGATGACTATCAACTAGCCATCATTACCTAGTGACTGCTACACGGAGCTCTAGGCACACGTGGCTCCCCAACGTTTCCAATTCTGACTGACCTTTAGTTTCCCCGAACTCCAGGCAACAAGGTCACGACCACGAATCTCACGGACACTAGGGGCCACGGGCACACTGGGACATCCCTCCTCGTCTTCAAACGACGACTTCACGCTAGGTCCTTAGAGTAACGAGCTATCCTTAAGTCATCACTCCTATGCTCGGGAGCAACGACTTGGGGGGCTCCTGTTCTGGATTGGACCAATGGCTGGACATGGCCCAATCCGCTTCTGCTCCAGAGCGGCCCAAATCGCCTAAGTCCAATCGACAAGGGGGAAAAAGTTACCTTTCTGCCCCTCTAACCGGGCAAGGAATGCGTCTTTCCTCCCCGGAATAACTGCCCGTTACGCACGACTCCATTGCTCCCCGAACAGTCAAGGACAGGTGCCCAAAACCATGTATGTGCCCGACATAACGGCTAGTTTGGGTAGTTACCTATTCTTTGGGGAAAACGATTATTTCGCCTTGAAAATAGGATCGTTGGCCACGCGTTAGGGGCTTTATATAAACCCTCTCGCTTGAGAGGGTCAGGTATCCAATATTCACCCTACGAACTAACACTTGTACTTGCCCCTTTTTCTCTGACCCTTTCTTACTTGAGCGTCGGAGTGCCTTGCAGGTACACCCCCTCCTCCTCTCCATACGACCAGCATCCCAGACATACTTGGTGGCCCACTTCTACAGGATCTGATCCAGCCTTCACGATCAACAAATTTGGTGAATGTTTGGTTAAATTTGATCTTGTTTAAGTTATAATCTACATTTTTTGATGCCAGTCATCATCAATTACATTATTTAGAAAATAATTACAAAATTGTATATTTTATAGGGACACTGTAAAAATAATCCTCCTGATTCAGAAGGCGAGGACACTTTAAAAACAATCCTCTTTATTTTATGGGGAGACTCTTTAAAAACAATCCTACTGATTCAGATTTAAGGCAACACTTACTAATAATAGCCGCATTTGGAAACATTTAAAAAGCGTCGCCTCAGAGGCCACAAATAGTCGTCCCCTATTGCTTTTGTGGCAACACTTAAAAAGCGTCGCTTTAGAGGCCACGAATAATCGTCCCCTATTATTTTTGTGGAAACGCTTAAAAAAGTCGCCTCAGAGGCCACGAATAATCATCCCCTACTCCTTTTATTTAGGTAACGTTTTTAAAAATCGTGCCCAAAGATCATGAAAAAACGCCGCCTTAAACAATAGGCAACGCTCGCACAGGAGACGCCTAGAAAACGTCCCCTATTCTTTTAGGCAACGTTTTTTAGAGTTTTGGTAACGTTTTTCAGTGGTTGTTGGAGAGTCTAAATGTTGTAGTGGGGGCATACTACATGAGGCAGTACCACCCTTTACACTTCAGCAAAACAATGTTGTCGAAAGGAACTATAAATCGATCATGAACATGGTGAGAAACATGTTAAAATGGAAGAACTTGCCAAAAGAAATATGGGGAGAAACAGTGTCCATGGTTGCATATTTGTTGAATAGGTGTCCAACAGAGAAGCTTGAGAAGATAACACTGGATGATGCATGGTTTGGATTTAAACTGAATCTGAATCATTTGAGAGTTTTCGGTTTGGTAGCATATCGACATGTGTCAGGACAACTTAGGAAGGAGTTGGATGATAAGGGAGAATTGATGATACTTATTGCGTATCACTCTACTGGTGGTTATAAGTTGTATGATGCAATAAATAGAAGAATCGTGGTCAGCCGAGACATCATTTTCGACAAAACCAAATTAATGATGCAGCTTGTACCTTGATACCAGAAAGCTATAATTGGTTACAACAATGAGAAAAATAGTCCATGTAGTGCTTGATAATGCATAAGTAGCCCCCATTGAAGCCAGAATTGAAGAGAACGTGAGAAGATCAACAAGGAAATTTTTTTGCTTCCAAGACTCCAAGATTAAGAGCGGTTCCAAGATAACGAGATCAATGATAATGGAGATTTCGTCCATTTTCACTTACGGCCGAATCTGAACCCGTTAAAACGGAGGAGGCCTTGAATGATAAAAAATGGAGTTGTGCTATGAAGGATGAGCTGTAATCGATTGAGTTTTATAAGTCTAAGAAGGGATTGTGCATGCACCAAAGAAGGTATGCACTTGAGATTTCGAGGAAGTTTGAAATGGAGCATGGTAATATGGTCATTGCTCTGCCTGAACCGAGGTTGTAGTTGTCAAAGAATGAGGATGAGCAAGATGTCAATCCAACTCAGTATAGGAGGTTGATTAGATCCTTGTGTTATTTGTACAATATACGACCAGATTTGTCGTTTAGTGGCGGTATTTTAAATAGCTTCATGGAGAGACTGAAGGTGTCTCACTTGGCAGAAATCAAGAGGATTTTAAGATACGTCAAAGGATCTATTGAATGCGGAATTCTTTTTCCCGTAATGGACACAGGCGGAAAATACAATTTGTTCGGTTTTACTAATTCCAATTGGTGCGGAGATAAAAATGATAGAAAGTCAACAACTGGATACATCTTTATGTTAAATGATACACCAATCTCACGATGCTCGAAGAAGGAACTGGTAGTAGCACTCTCTTCTTGTGAGGCCTAGTACATTGTCGCTTCGTTGTGTGCATTCCAAGTTGTATAGTTAAAGAATCTGTTGAAGGAGCTGGGTAGCGAAGAAGGTGACATTATAATGCTCATGGTTGATAATATTTCTGCTATAAACCTTCCTAAGAATCATATTGTACACTGGTGAAGCAATCACATTGAGATGAAATTTCACTACTTTAAAGAACCTATTAGTAAAGGAGGGTTGAGATTAGGATATTGTACAAGTGATGACCAAGTGGCCGATTTGTTGACATAAGAAGTGTCGAGTGAAGTCTTCAAAAGGTTGAAGAAACATATGGGCACACTAAAAAAAAACGTGCTTGACTTATGAAGGTTTTATACCCATTTTGAGGGGATTTATGACCTCCTTAGTGACAGTATTTATAGAGAGCCCCCACCGCAGGGCCAACGGTTACTTGCACTGGGCTGGATTGCAAGGCCCAATCTAAGTAACCGCCAGGGCTTACGTGACATATTGAAGACCAGCACGTGGTATTCGCCCTGGTGTAACGGTCCCTAAATCTCCAGAAGTAGGGCAGACCAATTCCTTCGGGAGTGAGAGGTTACGAGAGAAAGTGTCCTCGTGGGGATGAGCACGTGGGTGTCGAGGAAAGGTGCGTCCACGTGCTATATGCCTCTGCTCGACAGTCTTCTACCCCGCGTGTCCGACGTCCGAGGGGACTGGTACGTGCCCGACACGGAGGTGACTTTGGCCTCGTTGGGCCTTCGTGGTCATTGACTTGGGCCTGCCCGCCCATAGGGAAGGCACTGGCCCAGTCCGGAACAGGAGCCCCCCAAGTCGTTGTTCTGAGGTGTCAGAGTAATGACTTAAGGGCCAGTAATATGTCGAGGACGTATCCCGTCGGGGAAGGGATTCTAGACGAGGAGTGGTTGGTCAACCGAGGAGAAATAAGTCGACCTGCTCGCACCAGACTGCTTACGGATGGGCGACGTCACGGCGATATGAGAAGTCTGAAGCGAGGTAAATGAAAGGACGTGTATTGGGGAATGAGAAGACGTGCGTGGGGAAACGTGTGCCACGTGTCACACCTCATCATTGCCTAGGGCGGTTACGCTAGGGTAGCGTAATCGATTGCCTAGGAAATCCTCGAGTCTCGTGAGGCCCTTATAAATAGGGGTCATCCCGTTTCATTTGCACTTTTGCTCCCCCTTTGCTCAGACTCTCTCTCTCTTCCTTCTCTATTTCGCCACCGTTCGCCGCCACCGACTGCCACGCCGGAACCCTACCGGGAGTGTATTTCAAGTAAGTTTCTCTCTTTTTTTCTCCTTTTGTTTGCATTTATAGGGTGGTGTTATGGTGAACTGAGGAAGTTCTCATGAAAATCACATAATCTCCGGCGAAAATGGCGGAATTTCTTAGTTTCTTTGTTGAATATTGCGGGGAGAAGGGATGAATACCCCGAGGACAAGAATGTCTCGAGGACACAAGATGAAACTCTCGGGGTCCTCGCTAATATCTCCTCTGTGGGAGGGATTCCTCCCAAAGCGGCGTACCGGCGACCTGAGGATGGTCACGGGAACATTCGTCGGTTGCCACGGGGACGTGGGTGAGCGCGACAGTCTCGGGATCCGACGCTCATTCTTCGCCCTTTCACTTGAACAGCGGTGGAGGGGTGAATTTGATATGGATCATCGAATTCACCGTTTCCTTCTGCTTTTTAGGTACATGGAAGCTTTGTCCGTGTCTGTGGCCGTGGGATCGTTAGACGTCGACGACTAGCCCGACTCTCCGATGGCGCTAATCAATAGCGCCGAGGAACGTCCCCTCACGGAGTGGGTTAGCGACGAGCCGCTAAACATGGCTTCCCAGTTCGTCAACGGGGATGAAGATGATATCTTTTGTACAGTTGAGCACCGGCTGATGGGTTCCTTGAAGTCGTGGAAGGTGTTCCGGCCTCAAGCACACCATCGCATCTGTTCGACATATCGAGGGATGAGGTTCCCGCTTTATGAGTTCATGGTCGACGAGGCGGGGTGGCGTTTGCCCTTTACGGATTTCCAACAAGCGGTGTTCATTTGGATGCGCCTGGCGCCCTCGCAGCTCCACCCTAACTTTCTTGCTTTTATCCGAGCCTTCAAGCTCGTTTGTAAATATCTCCAGATCGGGGCAACCGTGCCTCTCTTCTTTCGTATCTTCCACCTCTAACGACGGGCCTCCGACGGCAGACACGGCTGGGTGTCTTTTAAACAAGTAAGCAGCCTCTTCCACACCTACCTGGACTCTGTTCGAGACTTTAAGTACCGGTATTACATCGTGAGGCCGGTCACGCTTGAGGCCGTGAATTCAGTGTATCGCCGGGTTTCCCGCGAAGTGGACGGGCAGAAGGAGGAGGTCCTTGAACCGAGATTCCCCTTGTTCTGGACGGAAGAACACTTCAAAAAGGGGACAACAGCTACAAAGTCAGCCCTGGCTGACTTGGCGAGGGGGATCGCCTAGCCTATGAGAAAATAGTCGCCTTCGTCAATGGTTTTAACCAAGCCAAGCTCGTGACGTTGGACGGGGAATTCGTCCGGGGTGATTGTCATACCCCAAATTTGTCCTACCTGTGAATAGTTTTCATCTGAACATTCATCCACTAACCATCATATCTATATCCAATCCATTTGTCCGTTTTCACTTTTAATTAACCTATCTTTTTCTTGTATTCATTCTTTATAACCATTTCTATTATCCATTACAAATATCCATATCCAGTTTTACCTTTCCTATTATCCATTTTGTCATAAATAACCATATTTCATTTTAAATCCATTTATCCACTTTTCAACTCCATACTTTTCCAATAAACCAAATTCGTAAACCCATATTCATTTCTAAACCAACTCTTAAATCCATATCCACATTTCTATCCATATCCATTTATGTGTCATTATCCATATTTTACCAATTATCCATTTCTATTTTTCTTGATTCACTTTTATATCTAATTCATAAGTTGTTTTTAACCCATACCCAATCCATTTTCATATCCACTCCAAAACCAATTTCTAAAACTCATTTTTTTTATGTCCACTCTTAAATCAAATTCATATCCATTTAAATAACCATATTATCCATTTAATCATTTTTTTTAATCCAATCCCATCCATATTCTTTTCTAACCCATTCATGTCTAAATGAGATAAAAAAAAAAAGAAGAGAGTGCAAGGACCTCATGTGTGTTCTGTCCACTTTCTCACCAATTTCAAAGCCCATGTTAAGTCCATTGGTTGACCTAACTATAAAAAGAGTGGGGCACTGATTCTCGAGGAGGAAGAAACCCAAAAAAAAAACACTCAGGGAGAAAATGGCGCAGTGTCTGAAAAAAAAAGGAAGAAGGTTAGAAACCTCATTCGAGCACTGTTTCCACCACCCAATTTCCTCTCCGATTCACTCCTTTCACCGCGTTCACCTCCTTCATCCCGACACTATTCACGCGCGTTAATCACCGTCACCATTCGGTTTCCTCAATCACCATCTTTCCATTAGCAACCTTTCCGAACAATTTCGCAAGATCGTCGTTCACCATATAACCTTAAAACCTTCATCTCTCAATCACATGCCATTTTCCTTTCCTTCCAACATTCACATCCGCCTCCTCGATCATTGTTTTTCACCTTTCCTTCTTCCTTCAAAGCTTCACAGTACACCACACCGTGGATTTCTCCGCTAACCACAATAGCGGCGATGCGAACAAGCTCTGTTTCCCTCACAAGTTAAACGCGATAATCAACAAACAGTTGAATCCCCATCTTTAACATGAGTCTGTTTTGACGATTTTGAGCTCGCAAAGTTGGTGCTCTATTTTGTGTGGATTGTTGCGTATAGTTGTTTCATGTGCAGGTTGTAAGTTTGGAGCGGTAGCTGTTCGCAATATCTTCAACACAGCGAATCGTCACGAACCGTGCTGAGCAACAATGTTAAACTCAGTAACACAAGGCAGAACAACTATGCAAACCAGCTGATACCACCATCTGCGACATTTCCAACACCGACAACTCATTTGCGGCAACAATGTCGACGAAGCGGTTTCGGTAGTTTTAGAACTTTCTGTTTGTGCAATGTTGTTGTTGATTAGTGTTACATTTTTCAATTATGATTTGTGTCATGATTTGTGGTATATTGTGATAAATTGATGTTGATGCTGTGTTAGGTTCTTTATTTTGATCATGATTTGTGTCATGTTATATTAACCTCATGTTGTTTGTTCTTGTGCCAATGTCTTCTTTTGCTGTTAGTTCATGTTGTTTGATTGGAGTTCTGATATGGTTGGTTTGGATTCGATTTCGTTGTATCTGTACTTTGCATTCATTTCTTTTCTGTTCATACTTTGGCATAATAAAATGCTGTGGTAATAAGCATGTTTGGTGAAGCAATTTTATGCTGGTTGTATGGTTGATTCATTTTGTTGCAGTAACATTTTTTTTTCTTGATGATTGTGGATTGGACCGTGATTTGAATTCCCGAGCTGCCGTTTTATTTAACAATGGTTCCTATAGAATTTGCAACGTCACATAACTCGTCATATCCTTCGCGTGTGATTCCGATTTCGCTCACCAATTTGTATTTGTTTTGTTGCAAGGCTGTGTTGTGTGTTTGACAGGTGAAAATATGGTTCTGAGTTTGAACAAGTGAATGGATTTTTGATGCTGCATACGAGGCCATGACCGATTTGAATAATGTTCTAAGGCTATTGCTACATTCTAATTCCATTTGAGTCATTGTTTCGATTACGCAAAGGCGATTTAAAAATTGGAAGGGAACCTTGCAAGAACACAACAACGAAACAGAGCAGCAGCAGCTCACTTGTCGGATTGTGGAGTTTTCATTGTGATGTTCTAAATTTCTAAAAATTCAGTTTCGGTTTAAAGCAAGGCACGTGTCGGTAATGATTCGAAACATTTTCTTCTGCTGTGTTTAGTTCTATGAATTAATTTCGGTTTAGTTACACATTTTGATTACGGTATTGTTTCGATGTGTCGATGCATCCTGTTTGAATATTTATTAAGTTGTGAGTGCCGATTGCGTATCCGGTTGAGTTCATTTTTATTACAACCTTGTGTGTTTTCTTTTTTTCGATTTCGGTAACGGGATAACTTATATTATTTCGAATCTCATATTCGTGGTTTTGATTTCACCGATCCTGTATTAATCACTCAATGGTGGTAACATTTCATTTTAGTCATATCCTATTTGTGTTGCTACTGAGTTTTGTCGATTCGATTATTTAGAGTATTTTCGTGTGTTGCGATCATTCTTGTGCTGCTGCTGTTTGCTTTTGATGAATGAATACTGTTGTCGCTGCTGTTTATTTCGATTCTACTGCTGCTGCCATTTCTGATGGATTTCGACATTGTTAATATGTTGTCATGCTGCCGATTTCTATTTCGATGCATTAATAAAACATGGTTGATGTCGGTTACGTTTGTTTATGCTGGCTGTTTCGATCTTGTCGCACGACTACTTTCATTCGTTGATTTCAGTTCTGTCGACAAATCAGCATCACGGTAACTCTTGGAAACGAACCATCTTTTGTGTTATGTGTTTCCTGCTGTGATGTGCGTATCAATTCAGTTTTGTTTCATTTCGATTTTCAATGTTGTGTTAATTTTGGACTGATATCGTGTGGTTGCTGCCGGGATTGACTCATGTTGATTATTCGATGTTTCGGTAACGATTTTCTTGCCTTGATTGTATTATGTGAATGGCGGTAAATTGAGTTGTGTTGTTTCCAACTGCTATCGATTTGAGATTGAATATGCTGCTGCTATTGGTTGTAAATAAGGTTCATTGTGCTTTGCTATAATACCTTGCCTTTGTGAGATTGTGAACTGTTATTATTATTAGTGTGGATATATTACTAAATGTCATTGCTGCTATTACTGTGAGTGTGAAGCTTTTCCTTACTTTTTCATAGATATTATTTTATAGTATCACATGCTTTATCTTTGTGTAGAATATTTGATATACTCTATCGTCATTTTTTTGATTTGGTTTGTCTTAATCATAATAATAATGCCATGTGCATGATTGATCCTTGTGTAAAACATTGTGCTGGGGTGATTAGTTAGTTTTGGTGTTCAGTTTCTATGGAGAAATCTATGGAATCATTTATGGTTTTTTTTATATAGTCTTTTTTTACTATTGCAATTTCGGTTTCAGTGTAGTGTAGCTAGTGTATTGTAAATATCATATGTTTGTTATAGCAATTGATTTCAATTATGCCAAAGTTTGTTCTTAAGTTTTCATCATTTGTTTTTCTAACCTTATAAATATAATATTTGTGTATTTTAATTTTGAACTAATTATGTTGATTTAGAATTATTTCTTTTCTCTGTTAATAATTTTAGAACTAGGTATAATTTTAGAATTAATTTTTAATTTTAGCTTAATTCTTCTTGTTAATTTTTAATCTTGATTTTACTTAGCATTTTAATTCTAGATAAGATTTTAATTCTAATGCTAATCTTGATTGAACTAATTCTTGGCGATATTCGTACAAATTGTTTCTTGGTGATACTTGCTTGACTTTCTTTTTGAGTATTTGAATTTCTCCTAACCTGGTTTCGCATTCGATTTTCTCTTTGTGATTGAGTTGTCTGGTATTTACTTGTTGATAACTCTGTATTCACATGCTCCCTTAAGGCTCCTAGTCCGACTTAATTTCTGATTAAGCTCGGAGTAGGATAGACATTTGTTCTCTCAATCCAAGCATGATAATATTAGGTAGACTCCCCTCCTTACCTTAAACCATTGGACATCATTAGTCCTCAACCATTTCGCACGCACATTCAAACCTCGATCAACATCGAGTATTTTTCAAATCAAACCAATAAACATAATTATACTAAATATCATTTCTTAAAAGGTGAAGTGAGGGCGGTCGAGTCTTTGACCCTTCTCCTCAATTGTTTGGGTGCGAATTCACTTACTTGTGTGTGAATAATTGTCACCTCTAAAAAAAATTAATTAAACTTTAACCTGCCGATTGTTTAGGTGCGAGTTCTCTTACTCGTGTGCGAACAATTGGTGCCTCTAACAAAACTTAAGCCTTAACTTGTCAATTGTTTAGGTGCGAGTTTACTTACTCGTGTGCGAACAATTGGGGCCTCTAACAAAACTTAATCTCTAACCTGTCGATTGTTTAGATGCGAGTTTTCTTACTCGTGTGCGAACAATTGACGACTTTAAAACACTTGTAACTCGACAACATTCAAACCTTTTTCCAAGTAATCTTTAAAACACTTAATCTCTATCTAAACACCATTTCATTAAAAGGTGAAGTGAGGGTGGTCGAGACTTTGACCCTTCTCCTCAATTGCTTGGGTGCGAGTTCTTTTACTCGTGTGTGGGCAATTGTCATCTCTAAAACATCCAACACGACTAAAACTCTTCTTTCCCGCGCGAGCGAAGCCCTAAAACACATATGAATCAAATCCTCTTTTCTTAATCAAACGCTTTAATACACTTAATCATATATTCAAACACCATTTCATTAAAAGGTGAAGTGAGGGTGGTCGAGACTTTGACCCTTCTCCTCAATTGCTTGGGTGCGAGTTCTCTTACTCGTGTGTGGGCAATTGTCATCTCTAAAATATCCAACACATCAAAATTATCCTTTCCTCGCCTCCGTGCGACCGAAACCCTAAAACACGTCCAAATCAAATCTTTTTCTCAATCAAATCTCAAATACACTTAATCCTTATTCAAACTTTTCACAAAAAAGAACATTGTTTAATCCATTCTTCCGCGCATATGAACTAGTGCTTCAGCCTCCCATGACGAGCCGACAAGCCAACGTTTAGCAGTTAGAATGCGAATTAAACTCTCGTACGCCTAAAAAAACACGAACCAACAAACCGTAGTCCCAGGAACTACGAATGCTCTGACTTTCCCATTGCACGAGGGAATACGTTGGCCCAAGGGTTCTCAATCCTTGCCGAGCACACTAATAAAACCACCCATTTTTCCCTTTCAAAAATTAATCTTTTTAACTTAGAAGATAACCAAACAAACCTAGCTAACTTTCTCATGAATCGAATCAAGAGGTTCCCGTTGAGTACAACGGACGTAGAGGGTGCTAATACCTTCCCTCTTGCGTAACCGACTCCCGAACCCGAATTTGGTTGCGACGACCACGTTCTTATCTCCCTTTCGAAGGTTTTCTCGATATTTTCCTTTCCCTCTTTTGGGATAAATAAAGTTCGGTGGCAACTCTGTTTCGAACAGTTTTTTCCGCGTCCATCGCGAGGATAGTGTTTTTCGAGGTACGACAGATGGCGACTCTGCTGGGGATATGCATTGCCCTATGCTAGATAGAGTCAAACCTAACTTGACTCGATTCGTGAGTGTTAGATCCGCTTGTGTGTTTATCTTCTCTTGTTTGTTTGCTTGCTTGTTTAACTATCTGTTATCTACTTGCTTGCTTATTTATTGTTATATCATATTATTATCTTGTATGACACTGTTGGGGTTCTCTGATTATTGGGAACTTTATGAGATGGCTCTACACCCGAGTCCGAGTATAACCCTAGGATTAGAATGGTGGTTGTGTAGTGGAGGTTTGCGTGGTTTCTTCCGCGTGAGCCAAATCAAAGACCCCGCTTGGAGTAGATTCCCTTGGAAATGTTATCGTTTTGACGTTACTCCGTCACGATGATAATGTTTTCGAGCCTGAATCGTCGATCCCAATGACCATTAACCCGTTTATCCATAGTGGTTGGTAGTGTTAACACTTTGAGGGTTAATGCGAACGCCACAATCAGATGAGATCCCTCGAACGTATGACTTCCTGACAGTAATATTTTCCACCTCGATCTAGGATTCTGAGAACCCTAAACCCGTGTGTCGATGGTTGTGTAGTGGGCGCCTCCGAGGAGTCTTTCTCGTGGGGAAGAAACGAAGACCTCACCTAGACGAGATCCTTTCAAGGATATTATCGTCTGATGTTCCTTCGTCACGACTATAATGTCTTTGAAAGGTATCCACAACTCTAGGCACCTACCCGTTTAGAGCCTACCTGTGGGGGATCCGATGATCAGAGGTATCCTGTGTCTAACTCCTTCCTCAGAATCAGATGTTGTTTTGATCCTGGAACCGTGCATAAGCATTGCATACTCATGACATTAGCATGTATGCATATCATTTTCCAACAAACTCAACCATCCTTTGTCTGTAACCCGCAGTTGATTTCCCGACACCCGCATCGGAATTGAGCCGCGTTTGGAAGAATCATGGACTCAGGAGAGCAGAACCAGTTTGCATCAAGAGCAGATGTTGACTTGATGAAGAACCAGCTAGACCAACTTGTGGAAGCTATGGCAAGGAAAGAGGACAACATTCAAGGGCCTACAGTCACTGGGAACGTCATTTTGCCTCAAGTGAATAATCTTGCCCAATTTTAGCCTGTGCGGATTCCTGTTGGGGACCAGGTCATACAAGAATGTCACACTATTCGAGATGAACATGCCTCGTCTCATGATGTAGTTGAATACCATAGCTTCGCATTCACTACACCGAATTCCAGAGGGACAAGCCTGGTAGTGAATACTGAACGACCTCAAGATGTTGAGTTTGTTGAAAGATGTCGTGTGTTGGAAGAGAAGCTTGAAACCATGAAGAGGCGTGATGCTTTTAATCTGAATGCTTTGAACATGTGTTTGGTACCCGGACTTGTAATACCTCCAAAGTTCAAGATGCCAAAATTTGAGAAGTACAAAGGAGATAGTTGTCCAAAGCAACATTTGGTGATGTTTTGCAGAAAGATGACCTCCAATGCTCCCAATGATAAACTTATGATCCATTGTTTCCAAGACAGTCTGAGTGGGGCATCGTTGAGTTGGTATATGCAGCTAGAGAATAGCCACATCCAATCATGGTTGGATCTAGCCGGTGCCTTTGTGAAACAATACCAATACAATCTTGACATGGCTCCTAACCGCATACAGTTGCAAGGCTTATCTCAAGAGGAGAACAAATCCTTCAGAGGGTATGCTCAGAGATGGAGAGAGGTAGCCGCTTGCGTTCAACCACCACTTTTAGATAGAGAATTGGTTGACCTGTTCATAAATTCTTTGCAAGGCCCATACATAGAAAAAATGATGAGCAATGGGACGTCAAACTTCTCTGACCTGGTTTTAGTAGGAGAACGCATTGAGAGTCATATCAAGAGTGGAAAGATCCTAGATGCCTCGAGCATCCATGCTAGTGAGGGTGAATCCATTGTCAGTTCTCAAGAGGAAGAGGAGGATGAAATCAATGCAATCTGGGACACTTTTCAAGCTCCGTCTCCGGTACTTTATCCTCAATGCCCAAGCGTCTCAAATGTTCAAAGTCAGCAATTCTATGGGCCTCCCTGTGCGATTCCATTCTCTCCACATGGTCAATATACTCCTGCCAATAGAGGTCCCCCTCGTCAACATCAGATTGCACAACAACACTCTTCACAACCCCGACGCTACTATAGTCAAAGACCAAAAAGGCATTTTGATTGTTTGCCAGTGCCATTCAGTCATATATTGCCACGTTTGATTAGTAGCGGGCTAGTAGTGCCAAAGGGCTTGGATCCTGTTATTCCTCTATACCCGCCAGGCTTCGACGCCAATGCACGATGTGGATACCATGCTGGCGCCATGGGGCATTCAACTGAGAATTGCAAACATCTCAAAAACAAGATCCAAGATCTGATTGAGTCCAAGCTAATCTCATTTACACCTCGAGGTCTTCAAATCAACGTCAAACCTTCACTTGATCAGGTGGGTCCATCCGCTCATGTTATGGAAGAAGTTGCTGAGAGTAGGTGTGAAGAAGGTTATCATAGTGGTCCTGATGAACAAGAATGCTAGTCCAACAGTGGGTCAAGAAAGAAAAAACCAGTCCCCAATGCTGGTAACTTTTAGATCATGTCATTTCTATGCATTTGTAGTTTCTTTATGTTATGCGCTATTTGCTTTTAGACATTGTTGTTTATTAATGGTAATATTAATGAAATGATCATGCATTTTTTGAACTAATCACGTCGCATTCGCTCATATTTTCTTCACTTATATATAAAAAAACCAAAAAAATATTTATCTATATACCTCTCATTCACTTTCTTAACCAAATTGTTGTTTAGCAAAGATTGGAGGGAGGATGACGAAAACGAGATACCCATAATTGTTGATGGTATGCTTTCAGATAAAATCCTGCCAAGGATATACAAGCATTGTTTCAAATCCCCAAATACTGGAGAGATAAGGAGTTAATCCCTAGTTTACCACTTCGAGCCTAGAAGTAGTAGTTTCCTTCGGATATTCAAACCCTTACACTCAACCTGGGGCAGGGTAGTGTTCAGTTAACCCAATTACGGACTCAAATCACAAAGACAAAATCCAAAAGACATGTCGGTTGTTCATCAATACCCATGACTTGGCAGTCACAATCATCCAACACAACAAAAAAAACAAAAAAAAATCAAAAGCCTGCTAAGTTGAGCACCTCAAAAAGGAGACTTAGGCAAAAATTAAGGCAATCCCGATGGACTCGTAGAATAAAACCAGTCCATGCAAAAGATGGGATCAAAAACAAAGAGGCCCTTGAATCCTCACCAAAAACAAAATAAAGTCCAGTGACCACCATGCTAAAATCAAAAGGTCACTGACGTCCATCAAAAACAAAATAAGATGACTGCCATTTCAAGCGAACCTTGAACCTTAATGTTCACTCTTACACCGTCAAAATCTAAGTACGTGTCGATTTAACTGAACGTAGGTCTGGAGATCATCACGAAGAAGGGGTGGGTACAAATATAAATTTGAGCCTTATATTATTTGTTTCTATAACCGTGAACCAGACCACGTTACAACCCTCAAAAGACCTAATTGAGGCGGGGTTTATTCTGAAAGCATACTACAGCAAGGTTGCGTAAACTGACTCCTGCGAATTTGCTAATCTTCTGTATTGGTGTCATATTTTCTTGCTGTACCTTTCACACACTAGTAAATCAGCACTACGTTTGGACTAATGGTTCACTCGTCACACACTGACACATCATTCCAATAAATGATTTTTCAAAACGTGCATGAATGTCGCATTAAAATTACCATTTATGAATGATCAATTTTAACTGTAAATAGCACTTGATATTATGGAAATTCCAACCAAGAGTAATTAGAGAAAAGCTTGAGCATTCATTGGCACTGACGCGAATCGAGACTATCTCATGACCTTGTGAATCTGGGGCAAGTCCTTCAAAGCAATACTTAGTCAATCTAAGGCAAGCCTTTCAAGAGCCAAGACTGGGGCAGACCACTGCAAAATCCAGACACTGGGGCAAATCATCTCAATACCCTACAGATTGGGGTATACAGGTTACAAAGGGGCATATTCCCTTCATACAATCAAGTTGGTCAAGCGGGCCATGTCATGCACTAAGAGACCCTTGAATTCAACAAGTATTAAAAGCCTTGGGGCAGAGCAAATGCACAATCAGAATGCATTGGATAAATCGCTACGCTCACACAATCAACATGCATTGGTTACGTCGCTGCGCTCATACAATTATTTATGGCATATCAGCTAGAAGTAAGGTTCTCTCATGAACCAAGCACGCAAATTCTGCAAAGGATCAAACTTGGGGCACCAATAGCATCCACAGCTATCCTCTGATAATGGCACTATCAGATACTAAGTATCGGGAAATCAAATCCTTTCACCCAAAAGTCCAACCTTGCTTGGCACCCCCAAAAGTTCAACCTTTCATTGGCAACCACTAAAAGTCCAACCTTGCTTGGCAACCACCAAAAGTCCACCCTGTTGGCATCTTCATAAAACCAATAACCTGCTTGCATCCACATATGCATCACATCCAACATACGCACACCATATGCATACATAAAGTAACCTTTTCTCGACCCCGAGTCGATATTGCCTTAGTTTCTCGACCCCCGAGTCGATATCATTATCTTCAACCCCCGAGTTGACATTTTATTGCTTCTGCCTCGACCCCCGAGTCGATATTACCTTTACCTTTCTTTCAACCCCCCGAGTTGATGATATATTGTCTTTATTTCTTCGACCCCCGAGTCGATATTGCCTTTATTTCTCGACCCCCGAGTCGATATTACCTTTACCTTTCTTTCAACCCCTGAGTTGATGATATATTGTCTTTATTTCTTCGACCCCCGAGTCGACATTGCCTTTATCTCTGCCCTCGACCCCCGAGTCGATATCTGTTTTACCTTCAACCCCCGAGTTGATAGATTACCTCGCCTTTATTTTCTCGACCCCCGAGTCGATGTTATCTTAATGTTTCTCGACCCCCGAGTCGATATTACCTTTACCTTTCTTTCAACCCCCGAGTTGACGACAGTTTATCTTAATGTTTCTCGACCCCCGAGTCGATATCGTATTTCCTTTTCTCAACCCCCGAGTTGATATGCCAGTATTCCCAGTGAGTCTTTCTCCTTGCTCCATCTAATCCCCTTTAATCCTTTTTTGGAAACCAGAAGTGAAGCCTTGCCCGATTGCATTCCCATATGCATCTCATAATAAACAAGTTCATTTGCATTCCTGTATGCATGGCATATCCATCCCCAGCATAGCATAGCAGGATCCAGGATCAGTTCGCAAGCATCTTGGCCATTCATCCTTCAAAGTCGGCAGTATTCATCTGAAGAGAAGTTGATACCCCGCACATACTCAAGGAATTTTATTCCCCAACAAGTCATTCTTCAGCCATGTAGTTGATATTGACAATCCCCAGCAACTGTTGTTATTCTTACTCCCCAAGCAGAGGATATTCTAGAAAGTTTCTTGTGAGTCTTCCCCTGCAGAGCCAACACATTTCCTCCTACAGGAATCATGCTCAATCATTCTCCAGCAAATTTGCATCAGAGATACTGCTTTGGTATCGTTGAGGAACCTTAACGGATAAGGTACTGCTTCAATATTCCAGAGAATCTTCTGCTTCAAAGATACTGCTTTGGTATCGTTGAGGAACCTTAACGAATAAGGTACTGCTTCAATGTTCCAGGGAATCTTCTTCTTCAAAGATACTGCTTTGGTATCGCTGAGGAACCTTAACGGATAAGGTACTGCTTCAATGTTCCAGAGAATTTTCTGCCTTCAGAGATACTGCTTTGGTATCGTTGAGGAACCTTAATGGATAAGGTACTGCTTCAATGTTCTAGAGAATTTTCTGCCTTCAGAGATACTGCTTTGGTATCGTTGAGGAACCTTAACAGATAAGGTACTGCTTCAATGTTCCTGAGAATCTTCTGCTTCAAAGATACTGCTTTGGTATCGTTGAGGAACCTTAACGTATAAGGTACTGCTTCAATGTTCTAGAGAATCTTCCGCTTCTAAAGATACTGCTTTGGGTATCATTGAGGAACCTTAGCGGATAAGGTACCGCTTCAATGTTCCAGAGAATCTTCTACTTCCAAAGATACTACTTTGGTATCGTTGAGGAACCTTAACGGATAAGGTACTGCTTCAATGTTTCGGAGAATCGTCTGCTTCCAAAGATACTACTTTGGTATTGTTGAGGAACCTTAACGGATAAGGTACTGCTTCAATGTTCCAGATAATCTTCTGCTTTCAAGATACTGCTTTGGGTATCATTGAGGAACCTTAGCGTATAAGGTACTGCTTCAATGTTCCAGAGAATCTTCTGCTTTCAAGATACTGCTTTTGGTATCATTGAGGAACCTTAGCGGATAAGGTACCGCTTCAATGTTCCAGAGAATCTTCTGCTTCAGAGATACTGTTTTGGTATCATCGAGGAACCTTAATGGATAAGGGACTGCTTCGACATTCCAAAGAATCTTCTGCTTCCAGAGACACTATTTTGGTATCATTGGAGAACCTTAGTGTATAAGGGACTGCTTCGACCACCCAAAGGACCTCAAGTTATTTTGTTCAGTTTGAACCCCGCTACTTCATTCTGTCAGCTCTTACTCTACAACACTTTACTTTTTGTGAGACAAATTTTTGGGGCATTCTTATATCTAATTGACTTCTACCCTTAAAATAAACGCCATGCAGCCGTTCACTCTCTCGGGCTCAAGCCAATTAGATAGGGGCATCTATCATACCCCAAATTTGTCCTACCTGTGAATAGTTTTCATCTGAACATTCATCCACTAACCATCATATCTATATCCAATCCATTTGCCCGTTTTCACTTTTAATTAACCTATCTTTTTCTTGCATTCATTCTTTATAACCATTTCCATTATCCATTACAAATATCCATATCCATTTTTACCTTTCCTATTATCCATTTTGTCATAAATAACCATATTTCATTTTAAATCCATTTATCCACTTTTCAACTCCATACTTTTCCAATAAACCAAATTCGTAAACCCATATTCATTTCTAAACCAACTCTTAAATCCATATCCACATTTCTATCCATATCCATTTATGTGTCATTATCCATATTTTACCAATTATCCATTTCTATTTTTCTTGATTCATTTTTATATCTAATTCATAAGTTGTTTTTAACCCATACCCAATCCATTTTCATATCCACTCCAAAACCAATTTCTAAAACTCATTTTTTTATGTCCACTCTTAAATCAAATTCATATCCATTTAAATAACCATATTATCCATTTAATCATTTTTTGTAATCCAATCCCATCCATATTCTTTTCTAACCCATTCATGTCTAAATGGAATAAAAAAAAAAAAAAGAGAGTGCAACGACCTCATGTGTGCTCGGTCCACTTCCTCACCAATTTCAAAGCCCATGTTAAGTCCATTGGTTGACCTAACTATAAAAAGAGTGGGGCACTGATTCTGGAGGAGGAAGAAACCCAAAAAAAACACTCAGGGAGAAAAAGGCGCGGCGCAGTGTCTGAAAAAAAAGGAAGAAGGTTAGAAACCTCATTCGAGCACTGTTTCCACCACCCGATTTCCTCTCTGATTCACTCCTTTCACCGCGTTCACCTCCTTCATCCCGACACTATTCACGCGCGTTAATTACCGTCACCATTCGGTTTCCTCAATCACCATCTTTCCATTAGCAACCTTTCCGAACAATTTCGCAAGATCGTCGTTCACCATATAACCTTAAAACCTTCATCTCTCAATCACAGGCCATTTTCCTTTCCTTCCAACATTCACATCCGCCTCCTCGATCGTTGTTTTTCACCTTTCCTTCTTCCTTCAAAGCTTCACAGTACACCACACCGTGGATTTCTCCGCCAACCACAATAGCGGCGATGCGAGCAAGCTCTGTTTCCCTCACAAGTTAAACACGATAATCAACAAACAGTTGAATCCCCATCTTCAACATGAGTCTGTTTTGACGATTTTGAGCTCGCAAAGTTGGTGCTCTATTTTGTGTGAATTGTTGCGTATAGTTGTTTCATGTGCAGGTTGTAAGTTTGGAGCGGTAGCTGTTCGCAATATCTTCAACACAGCAAATCGTCACGAACCGTGCTGAGCAACAATGTTAAACTCAGTAACACAAGGCAGAACAACTACGCAAACCAGCTGATTCCACCATCTGCGACATTTCCAACACCGACAACTCATTTGCAGCAACAATGTCGACGAAGCGGTTTCGGTAGTTTTAGAACTTTCTGTTTGTGCAATGTTGTTGTTGATTAGTGTTACATTTTTCAATTATGATTTGTGTCATGATTTGTGGTATATTGTGATAAATTGATGTTGATGCTGTGTTAGGTTCTTTATTTTGATCATGATTTGTGTCATGTTATATTAACCTCATGTTGTTTGTTCTTGTGCCAATGTCTTCTTTTGCTGTTAGTTCATGTTGTTTGATTGGAGTTCTGATATGGTTGGTTTGGATTCGATTTCGTTGTATCTGTACTTTGCATTCATTTCTTTTCTGTTCATACTTTGGCATAATAAAATGCTGTGGTAATAAGCATGTTTGGTGAAGCAATTTTATGCTGGTTGTATGGTTGATTCATTTTGTTGCAGTAACATTTTTTTTTCTTGATGATTGTGGATTGGACCGTGATTTGAATTCCCGAGCTGCCGTTTTATTTAACAATGGTTCCTATAGAATTTGCAACGTCACATAACTCGTCATATCCTTCGCGTGTGATTCCGATTTCGCTCACCAATTTGTATTTGTTTTGTTGCAAGGCTGTGTTGTGTGTTTGACAGGTGAAAATATGGTTCTGAGTTTGAACAAGTGAATGGATTTTTGATGCTGCATACGAGGCCATGACCGATTTGAATAATGTTCTAAGGCTATTGCTACATTCTAATTCCATTTGAGTCATTGTTTCGATTACGCAAAGGCGATTTAAAAATTGGAAGGGAACCTTGCAAGAACACAACAACGAAACAGAGCAGCAGCAGCTCACTTGTCGGATTGTGGAGTTTTCATTGTGATGTTCTAAATTTCTAAAAATTCAGTTTCGGTTTAAAGCAAGGCACGTGTCGGTAATGATTCGAAACATTTTCTTCTGCTGTGTTTAGTTCTATGAATTAATTTCGGTTTAGTTACACATTTTGATTACGGTATTGTTTCGATGTGTCGATGCATCCTGTTTGAATATTTATTAAGTTGTGAGTGCCGATTGCGTATCCGGTTGAGTTCATTTTTATTACAACCTTGTGTGTTTTCTTTTTTTCGATTTCGGTAACGGGATAACTTATATTATTTCGAATCTCATATTCGTGGTTTTGATTTCACCGATCCTGTATTAATCACTCAATGGTGGTAACATTTCATTTTAGTCATATCCTATTTGTGTTGCTACTGAGTTTTGTCGATTCGATTATTTAGAGTATTTTCGTGTGTTGCGATCATTCTTGTGCTGCTGCTGTTTGCTTTTGATGAATGAATACTGTTGTCGCTGCTGTTTATTTCGATTCTACTGCTGCTGCCATTTCTGATGGATTTCGACATTGTTAATATGTTGTCATGCTGCCGATTTCTATTTCGATGCATTAATAAAACATGGTTGATGTCGGTTACGTTTGTTTATGCTGGCTGTTTCGATCTTGTCGCACGACTACTTTCATTCGTTGATTTCAGTTCTGTCGACAAATCAGCATCACGGTAACTCTTGGAAACGAACCATCTTTTGTGTTATGTGTTTCCTGCTGTGATGTGCGTATCAATTCAGTTTTGTTTCATTTCGATTTTCAATGTTGTGTTAATTTTGGACTGATATCGTGTGGTTGCTGCCGGGATTGACTCGTGTTGATTATTCGATGTTTCGGTAACGATTTTCTTGCCTTGATTGTATTATGTGAATGGCGGTAAATTGAGTTGTGTTGTTTCCAACTGCTATCGATTTGAGATTGAATATGCTGCTGCTATTGGTTGTAAATAAGGTTCATTGTGCTTTGCTATAATACCTTGCCTTTGTGAGATTGTGAACTGTTATTATTATTAGTGTGGATATATTACTAAATGTCATTGCTGCTATTACTGTGAGTGTGAAGCTTTTCCTTACTTTTTCATAGATATTATTTTATAGTATCACATGCTTTATCTTTGTGTAGAATATTTGATATACTCTATCGTCATTTTTTTGATTTGGTTTGTCTTAATCATAATAATAATGCCATGTGCATGATTGATCCTTGTGTAAAACATTGTGCTGGGGTGATTAGTTAGTTTTGGTGTTCAGTTTCTATGGAGAAATCTATGGAATCATTTATGGTTTTTTTTATAGTCTTTTTTTACTATTGCAATTTCGGTTTCAGTGTAGTGTAGCTAGTGTATTGTAAATATCATATGTTTGTTATAGCAATTGATTTCAATTATGCCAAAGTTTGTTCTTAAGTTTTCATCATTTGTTTTTCTAACCTTATAAATATAATATTTGTGTATTTTAATTTTGAACTAATTATGTTGATTTAGAATTATTTCTTTTCTCTGTTAATAATTTTAGAACTAGGTATAATTTTAGAATTAATTTTTAATTTTAGCTTAATTCTTCTTGTTAATTTTTAATCTTGATTTTACTTAGCATTTTAATTCTAGATAAGATTTTAATTCTAATGCTAATCTTGATTGAACTAATTCTTGGCGATATTCGTACAAATTGTTTCTTGGTGATACTTGCTTGACTTTCTTTTTGAGTATTTGAATTTCTCCTAACCTGGTTTCGCATTCGATTTTCTCTTTGTGATTGAGTTGTCTGGTATTTACTTGTTGATAACTCTGTATTCACATGCTCCCTTAAGGCTCCTAGTCCGACTTAATTTCTGATTAAGCTCGGAGTAGGATAGACATTTGTTCTCTCAATCCAAGCATGATAATATTAGGTAGACTCCCCTCCTTACCTTAAACCATTGGACATCATTAGTCCTCAACCATTTCGCACGCACATTCAAACCTCGATCAACATCGAGTATTTTTCAAATCAAACCAATAAACATAATTATACTAAATATCATTTCTTAAAAGGTGAAGTGAGGGCGGTCGAGTCTTTGACCCTTCTCCTCAATTGTTTGGGTGCGAATTCACTTACTTGTGTGTGAATAATTGTCACCTCTAAAAAAAATTAATTAAACTTTAACCTGCCGATTGTTTAGGTGCGAGTTCTCTTACTCGTGTGCGAACAATTGGTGCCTCTAACAAAACTTAAGCCTTAACTTGTCAATTGTTTAGGTGCGAGTTTACTTACTCGTGTGCGAACAATTGGGGCCTCTAACAAAACTTAATCTCTAACCTGTCGATTGTTTAGATGCGAGTTTTCTTACTCGTGTGCGAACAATTGACGACTTTAAAACACTTGTAACTCGACAACATTCAAACCTTTTTCCAAGTAATCTTTAAAACACTTAATCTCTATCTAAACACCATTTCATTAAAAGGTGAAGTGAGGGTGGTCGAGACTTTGACCCTTCTCCTCAATTGCTTGGGTGCGAGTTCTTTTACTCGTGTGTGGGCAATTGTCATCTCTAAAACATCCAACACGACTAAAACTCTTCTTTCCCGCGCGAGCGAAGCCCTAAAACACATATGAATCAAATCCTCTTTTCTTAATCAAACGCTTTAATACACTTAATCATATATTCAAACACCATTTCATTAAAAGGTGAAGTGAGGGTGGTCGAGACTTTGACCCTTCTCCTCAATTGCTTGGGTGCGAGTTCTCTTACTCGTGTGTGGGCAATTGTCATCTCTAAAATATCCAACACATCAAAATTATCCTTTCCTCGCCTCCGTGCGACCGAAACCCTAAAACACGTCCAAATCAAATCTTTTTCTCAATCAAATCTCAAATACACTTAATCCTTATTCAAACTTTTCACAAAAAAGAACATTGTTTAATCCATTCTTCCGCGCATATGAACTAGTGCTTCAGCCTCCCATGACGAGCCGACAAGCCAACGTTTAGCAGTTAGAATGCGAATTAAACTCTCGTACGCCTAAAAAAACACGAACCAACAAACCGTAGTCCCAGGAACTACGAATGCTCTGACTTTCCCATTGCACGAGGGAATACGTAGGCCCAAGGGTTCTCAATCCTTGCCGAGCACACTAATAAAACCACCCATTTTTCCCTTTCAAAAATTAATCTTTTTAACTTAGAAGATAACCAAACAAACCTAGCTAACTTTCTCATGAATCGAATCAAGAGGTTCCCGTTGAGTACAACGGACGTAGAGGGTGCTAATACCTTCCCTCTTGCGTAACCGACTCCCGAACCCGAATTTGGTTGCGACGACCACGTTCTTATCTCCCTTTCGAAGGTTTTCTCGATATTTTCCTTTCCCTCTTTTGGGATAAATAAAGTTCGGTGGCAACTCTGTTTCGAACAGTTTTTTCCGCGTCCATCGCGAGGATAGTGTTTTTCGAGGTACGACAGATGGCGACTCTGCTGGGGATATGCATTGCCCTATGCTAGATAGAGTCAAACCTAACTTGACTCGATTCGTGAGTGTTAGATCCGCTTGTGTGTTTATCTTCTCTTGTTTGTTTGCTTGCTTGTTTAACTATCTGTTATCTACTTGCTTGCTTATTTATTGTTATATCATATTATTATCTTGTATGACACTGTTGGGGTTCTCTGATTATTGGGAACTTTATGAGATGGCTCTACACCCGAGTCCGAGTATAACCCTAGGATTAGAATGGTGGTTGTGTAGTGGAGGTTTGCGTGGTTTCTTCCGCGTGAGCCAAATCAAAGACCCCGCTTGGAGTAGATTCCCTTGGAAATGTTATCGTTTTGACGTTACTCCGTCACGATGATAATGTTTTCGAGCCTGAATCGTCGATCCCAATGACCATTAACCCGTTTATCCATAGTGGTTGGTAGTGTTAACACTTTGAGGGTTAATGCGAACGCCACAATCAGATGAGATCCCTCGAACGTATGACTTCCTGACAGTAATATTTTCCACCTCGATCTAGGATTCTGAGAACCCTAAACCCGTGTGTCGATGGTTGTGTAGTGGGCGCCTCCGAGGAGTCTTTCTCGTGGGGAAGAAACGAAGACCTCACCTAGACGAGATCCTTTCAAGGATATTATCGTCTGATGTTCCTTCGTCACGACTATAATGTCTTTGAAAGGTATCCACAACTCTAGGCACCTACCCGTTTAGAGCCTACCTGTGGGGGATCCGATGATCAGAGGTATCCTGTGTCTAACTCCTTCCTCAGAATCAGATGTTGTTTTGATCCTGGAACCGTGCATAAGCATTGCATACTCATGACATTAGCATGTATGCATATCATTTTCCAACAAACTCAACCATCCTTTGTCTGTAACCCGCAGTTGATTTCCCGACACCCGCATCGGAATTGAGCCGCTTTTGGAAGAATCATGGACTCAGGAGAGCAGAACCAGTTTGCATCAAGAGCAGATGTTGACTTGATGAAGAACCAGCTAGACCAACTTGTGGAAGCTATGGCAAGGAAAGAGGACAACATTCAAGGGCCTACAGTCACTGGGAACGTCATTTTGCCTCAAGTGAATAATCTTGCCCAATTTTAGCCTGTGCGGATTCCTGTTGGGGACCAGGTCATACAAGAATGTCACACTATTCGAGATGAACATGCCTCGTCTCATGATGTAGTTGAATACCATAGCTTCGCATTCACTACACCGAATTCCAGAGGGACAAGCCTGGTAGTGAATACTGAACGACCTCAAGATGTTGAGTTTGTTGAAAGATGTCGTGTGTTGGAAGAGAAGCTTGAAACCATGAAGAGGCGTGATGCTTTTAATCTGAATGCTTTGAACATGTGTTTGGTACCCGGACTTGTAATACCTCCAAAGTTCAAGATGCCAAAATTTGAGAAGTACAAAGGAGATAGTTGTCCAAAGCAACATTTGGTGATATTTTGCAGAAAGATGACCTCCAATGCTCCCAATGATAAACTTATGATCCATTGTTTCCAAGACAGTCTGAGTGGGGCATCGTTGAGTTGGTATATGCAGCTAGAGAATAGCCACATCCAATCATGGTTGGATCTAGCCGGTGCCTTTGTGAAACAATACCAATACAATCTTGACATGGCTCCTAACCGCATACAGTTGCAAGGCTTATCTCAAGAGGAGAACAAATCCTTCAGAGGGTATGCTCAGAGATGGAGAGAGGTAGCCGCTTGCGTTCAACCACCACTTTTAGATAGAGAATTGGTTGACCTGTTCATAAATTCTTTGCAAGGCCCATACATAGAAAAAATGATGAGCAATGGGACGTCAAACTTCTCTGACCTGGTTTTAGTAGGAGAACGCATTGAGAGTCATATCAAGAGTGGAAAGATCCTAGATGCCTCGAGCATCCATGCTAGTGAGGGTGAATCCATTGTCAGTTCTCAAGAGGAAGAGGAGGATGAAATCAATGCAATCTGGGACACTTTTCAAGCTCCGTCTCCGGTACTTTATCCTCAATGCCCAAGCGTCTCAAATGTTCAAAGTCAGCAATTCTATGGGCCTCCCTGTGCGATTCCATTCTCTCCACATGGTCAATATACTCCTGCCAATAGAGGTCCCCCTCGTCAACATCAGATTGCACAACAACACTCTTCACAACCCCGACGCTACTATAGTCAAAGACCAAAAAGGCATTTTGATTGTTTGCCAGTGCCATTCAGTCATATATTGCCACGTTTGATTAGTAGCGGGCTAGTAGTGCCAAAGGGCTTGGATCCTGTTATTCCTCTATACCCGCCAGGCTTCGACGCCAATGCACGATGTGGATACCATGCTGGCGCCATGGGGCATTCAACTGAGAATTGCAAACATCTCAAAAACAAGATCCAAGATCTGATTGAGTCCAAGCTAATCTCATTTACACCTCGAGGTCTTCAAATCAACGTCAAACCTTCACTTGATCAGGTGGGTCCATCCGCTCATGTTATGGAAGAAGTTGCTGAGAGTAGGTGTGAAGAAGGTTATCATAGTGGTCCTGATGAACAAGAATGCTAGTCCAACAGTGGGTCAAGAAAGAAAAAACCAGTCCCCAATGCTGGTAACTTTTAGATCATGTCATTTCTATGCATTTGTAGTTTCTTTATGTTATGCGCTATTTGCTTTTAGACATTGTTGTTTATTAATGGTAATATTAATGAAATGATCATGCATTTTTTGAACTAATCACGTCGCATTCGCTCATATTTTCTTCACTTATATATAAAAAAACCAAAAAAATATTTATCTATATACCTCTCATTCACTTTCTTAACCAAATTGTTGTTTAGCAAAGATTGGAGGGAGGATGACGAAAACGAGATACCCATAATTGTTGATGGTATGCTTTCAGATAAAATCCTGCCAAGGATATACAAGCATTGTTTCAAATCCCCAAACACTGGAGAGATAAGGAGTTAATCCCTAGTTTACCACTTCGAGCCTAGAAGTAGTAGTTTCCTTCGGATATTCAAACCCTTACACTCAACCTGGGGCAGGGTAGTGTTCAGTTAACCCAATTACGGACTCAAATCACAAAGACAAAATCCAAAAGACATGTCGGTTGTTCATCAATACCCATGACTTGGCAGTCACAATCATCCAACACAACAAAAAAAACAAAAAAAAATCAAAAGCCTGCTAAGTTGAGCACCTCAAAAAGGAGACTTAGGCAAAAATTAAGGCAATCCCGATGGACTCGTAGAATAAAACCAGTCCATGCAAAAGATGGGATCAAAAACAAAGAGGCCCTTGAATCCTCACCAAAAACAAAATAAAGTCCAGTGACCACCATGCTAAAATCAAAAGGTCACTGACGTCCATCAAAAACAAAATAAGATGACTGCCATTTCAAGCGAACCTTGAACCTTAATGTTCACTCTTACACCGTCAAAATCTAAGTACGTGTCGATTTAACTGAACGTAGGTCTGGAGATCATCACGAAGAAGGGGTGGGTACAAATATAAATTTGAGCCTTATATTATTTGTTTCTATAACCGTGAACCAGACCACGTTACAACCCTCAAAAGACCTAATTGAGGCGGGGTTTATTCTAAAAGCATACTACAGCAAGGTTGCGTAAACTGACTCCTGCGAATTTGCTAATCTTCTGTATTGGTGTCATATTTTCTTGCTGTACCTTTCACACACTAGTAAATCAGCACTACGTTTGGACTAATGGTTCACTCGTCACACACTGACACATCATTCCAATAAATGATTTTTCAAAACGTGCATGAATGTCGCATTAAAATTACCATTTATGAATGATCAATTTTAACTGTAAATAGCACTTGATATTATGGAAATTCCAACCAAGAGTAATTAGAGAAAAGCTTGAGCATTCATTGGCACTGACGCGAATCGAGACTATCTCATGACCTTGTGAATCTGGGGCAAGTCCTTCAAAGCAATACTTAGTCAATCTAAGGCAAGCCTTTCAAGAGCCAAGACTGGGGCAGACCACTGCAAAATCCAGACACTGGGGCAAATCATCTCAATACCCTACAGATTGGGGTATACAGGTTACAAAGGGGCATATTCCCTTCATACAATCAAGTTGGTCAAGCGGGCCATGTCATGCACTAAGAGACCCTTGAATTCAACAAGTATTAAAAGCCTTGGGGCAGAGCAAATGCACAATCAGAATGCATTGGATAAATCGCTACGCTCACACAATCAACATGCATTGGTTACGTCGCTGCGCTCATACAATTATTTATGGCATATCAGCTAGAAGTAAGGTTCTCTCATGAACCAAGCACGCAAATTCTGCAAAGGATCAAACTTGGGGCACCAATAGCATCCACAGCTATCCTCTGATAATGGCACTATCAGATACTAAGTATCGGGAAATCAAATCCTTTCACCCAAAAGTCCAACCTTGCTTGGCACCCCCAAAAGTTCAACCTTTCATTGGCAACCACTAAAAGTCCAACCTTGCTTGGCAACCACCAAAAGTCCACCCTGTTGGCATCTTCATAAAACCAATAACCTGCTTGCATCCACATATGCATCACATCCAACATACGCACACCATATGCATACATAAAGTAACCTTTTCTCGACCCCGAGTCGATATTGCCTTAGTTTCTCGACCCCCGAGTCGATATCATTATCTTCAACCCCCGAGTTGACATTTTATTGCTTCTGCCTCGACCCCCGAGTCGATATTACCTTTACCTTTCTTTCAACCCCCCGAGTTGATGATATATTGTCTTTATTTCTTCGACCCCCGAGTCGATATTGCCTTTATTTCTCGACCCCCGAGTCGATATTACCTTTACCTTTCTTTCAACCCCTGAGTTGATGATATATTGTCTTTATTTCTTCGACCCCCGAGTCGACATTGCCTTTATCTCTGCCCTCGACCCCCGAGTCGATATCTGTTTTACCTTCAACCCCCGAGTTGATAGATTACCTCGCCTTTATTTTCTCGACCCCCGAGTCGATGTTATCTTAATGTTTCTCGACCCCCGAGTCGATATTACCTTTACCTTTCTTTCAACCCCCGAGTTGACGACAGTTTATCTTAATGTTTCTCGACCCCCGAGTCGATATCGTATTTCCTTTTCTCAACCCCCGAGTTGATATGCCAGTATTCCCAGTGAGTCTTTCTCCTTGCTCCATCTAATCCCCTTTAATCCTTTTTTGGAAACCAGAAGTGAAGCCTTGCCCGATTGCATTCCCATATGCATCTCATAATAAACAAGTTCATTTGCATTCCTGTATGCATGGCATATCCATCCCCAGCATAGCATAGCAGGATCCAGGATCAGTTCGCAAGCATCTTGGCCATTCATCCTTCAAAGTCGGCAGTATTCATCTGAAGAGAAGTTGATACCCCGCACATACTCAAGGAATTTTATTCCCCAACAAGTCATTCTTCAGCCATGTAGTTGATATTGACAATCCCCAGCAACTGTTGTTATTCTTACTCCCCAAGCAGAGGATATTCTAGAAAGTTTCTTGTGAGTCTTCCCCTGCAGAGCCAACACATTTCCTCCTACAGGAATCATGCTCAATCATTCTCCAGCAAATTTGCATCAGAGATACTGCTTTGGTATCGTTGAGGAACCTTAACGGATAAGGTACTGCTTCAATATTCCAGAGAATCTTCTGCTTCAAAGATACTGCTTTGGTATCGTTGAGGAACCTTAACGAATAAGGTACTGCTTCAATGTTCCAGGGAATCTTCTTCTTCAAAGATACTGCTTTGGTATCGCTGAGGAACCTTAACGGATAAGGTACTGCTTCAATGTTCCAGAGAATTTTCTGCCTTCAGAGATACTGCTTTGGTATCGTTGAGGAACCTTAATGGATAAGGTACTGCTTCAATGTTCTAGAGAATTTTCTGCCTTCAGAGATACTGCTTTGGTATCGTTGAGGAACCTTAACAGATAAGGTACTGCTTCAATGTTCCTGAGAATCTTCTGCTTCAAAGATACTGCTTTGGTATCGTTGAGGAACCTTAACGTATAAGGTACTGCTTCAATGTTCTAGAGAATCTTCCGCTTCTAAAGATACTGCTTTGGGTATCATTGAGGAACCTTAGCGGATAAGGTACCGCTTCAATGTTCCAGAGAATCTTCTACTTCCAAAGATACTACTTTGGTATCGTTGAGGAACCTTAACGGATAAGGTACTGCTTCAATGTTTCGGAGAATCGTCTGCTTCCAAAGATACTACTTTGGTATTGTTGAGGAACCTTAACGGATAAGGTACTGCTTCAATGTTCCAGATAATCTTCTGCTTTCAAGATACTGCTTTGGGTATCATTGAGGAACCTTAGCGTATAAGGTACTGCTTCAATGTTCCAGAGAATCTTCTGCTTTCAAGATACTGCTTTTGGTATCATTGAGGAACCTTAGCGGATAAGGTACCGCTTCAATGTTCCAGAGAATCTTCTGCTTCAGAGATACTGTTTTGGTATCATCGAGGAACCTTAATGGATAAGGGACTGCTTCGACATTCCAAAGAATCTTCTGCTTCCAGAGACACTACTTTGGTATCATTGGAGAACCTTAGTGTATAAGGGACTGCTTCGACCACCCAAAGGACCTCAAGTTATTTTGTTCAGTTTGAACCCCGCTACTTCATTCTGTCAGCTCTTACTCTACAACACTTTACTTTTTGTGAGACAAATTTTTGGGGCATTCTTATATCTAATTGACTTCTACCCTTAAAATAAACGCCATGCAGCCGTTCACTCTCTCGGGCTCAAGCCAATTAGATAGGGGCATCTATCATACCCCAAATTTGTCCTACCTGTGAATAGTTTTCATCTGAACATTCATCCACTAACCATCATATCTATATCCAATCCATTTGCCCGTTTTCACTTTTAATTAACCTATCTTTTTCTTGCATTCATTCTTTATAACCATTTCCATTATCCATTACAAATATCCATATCCATTTTTACCTTTCCTATTATCCATTTTGTCATAAATAACCATATTTCATTTTAAATCCATTTATCCACTTTTCAACTCCATACTTTTCCAATAAACCAAATTCGTAAACCCATATTCATTTCTAAACCAACTCTTAAATCCATATCCACATTTCTATCCATATCCATTTATGTGTCATTATCCATATTTTACCAATTATCCATTTCTATTTTTCTTGATTCATTTTTATATCTAATTCATAAGTTGTTTTTAACCCATACCCAATCCATTTTCATATCCACTCCAAAACCAATTTCTAAAACTCATTTTTTTATGTCCACTCTTAAATCAAATTCATATCCATTTAAATAACCATATTATCCATTTAATCATTTTTTGTAATCCAATCCCATCCATATTCTTTTCTAACCCATTCATGTCTAAATGGAATAAAAAAAAAAAAAAGAGAGTGCAACGACCTCATGTGTGCTCGGTCCACTTCCTCACCAATTTCAAAGCCCATGTTAAGTCCATTGGTTGACCTAACTATAAAAAGAGTGGGGCACTGATTCTCGAGGAGGAAGAAACCCAAAAAAAACACTCAGGGAGAAAAAGGCGCGGCGCAGTGTCTGAAAAAAAAGGAAGAAGGTTAGAAACCTCATTCGAGCACTGTTTCCACCACCCGATTTCCTCTCTGATTCACTCCTTTCACCGCGTTCACCTCCTTCATCCCGACACTATTCACGCGCGTTAATTACCGTCACCATTCGGTTTCCTCAATCACCATCTTTCCATTAGCAACCTTTCCGAACAATTTCGCAAGATCGTCGTTCACCATATAACCTTAAAACCTTCATCTCTCAATCACAGGCCATTTTCCTTTCCTTCCAACATTCACATCCGCCTCCTCGATCGTTGTTTTTCACCTTTCCTTCTTCCTTCAAAGCTTCACAGTACACCACACCGTGGATTTCTCCGCCAACCACAATAGCGGCGATGCGAGCAAGCTCTGTTTCCCTCACAAGTTAAACACGATAATCAACAAACAGTTGAATCCCCATCTTCAACATGAGTCTGTTTTGACGATTTTGAGCTCGCAAAGTTGGTGCTCTATTTTGTGTGAATTGTTGCGTATAGTTGTTTCATGTGCAGGTTGTAAGTTTGGAGCGGTAGCTGTTCGCAATATCTTCAACACAGCAAATCGTCACGAACCGTGCTGAGCAACAATGTTAAACTCAGTAACACAAGGCAGAACAACTACGCAAACCAGCTGATTCCACCATCTGCGACATTTCCAACACCGACAACTCATTTGCAGCAACAATGTCGACGAAGCGGTTTCGGTAGTTTTAGAACTTTCTGTTTGTGCAATGTTGTTGTTGATTAGTGTTACATTTTTCAATTATGATTTGTGTCATGATTTGTGGTATATTGTGATAAATTGATGTTGATGCTGTGTTAGGTTCTTTATTTTGATCATGATTTGTGTCATGTTATATTAACCTCATGTTGTTTGTTCTTGTGCCAATGTCTTCTTTTGCTGTTAGTTCATGTTGTTTGATTGGAGTTCTGATATGGTTGGTTTGGATTCGATTTCGTTGTATCTGTACTTTGCATTCATTTCTTTTCTGTTCATACTTTGGCATAATAAAATGCTGTGGTAATAAGCATGTTTGGTGAAGCAATTTTATGCTGGTTGTATGGTTGATTCATTTTGTTGCAGTAACATTTTTTTTTCTTGATGATTGTGGATTGGACCGTGATTTGAATTCCCGAGCTGCCGTTTTATTTAACAATGGTTCCTATAGAATTTGCAACGTCACATAACTCGTCATATCCTTCGCGTGTGATTCCGATTTCGCTCACCAATTTGTATTTGTTTTGTTGCAAGGCTGTGTTGTGTGTTTGACAGGTGAAAATATGGTTCTGAGTTTGAACAAGTGAATGGATTTTTGATGCTGCATACGAGGCCATGACCGATTTGAATAATGTTCTAAGGCTATTGCTACATTCTAATTCCATTTGAGTCATTGTTTCGATTACGCAAAGGCGATTTAAAAATTGGAAGGGAACCTTGCAAGAACACAACAACGAAACAGAGCAGCAGCAGCTCACTTGTCGGATTGTGGAGTTTTCATTGTGATGTTCTAAATTTCTAAAAATTCAGTTTCGGTTTAAAGCAAGGCACGTGTCGGTAATGATTCGAAACATTTTCTTCTGCTGTGTTTAGTTCTATGAATTAATTTCGGTTTAGTTACACATTTTGATTACGGTATTGTTTCGATGTGTCGATGCATCCTGTTTGAATATTTATTAAGTTGTGAGTGCCGATTGCGTATCCGGTTGAGTTCATTTTTATTACAACCTTGTGTGTTTTCTTTTTTTCGATTTCGGTAACGGGATAACTTATATTATTTCGAATCTCATATTCGTGGTTTTGATTTCACCGATCCTGTATTAATCACTCAATGGTGGTAACATTTCATTTTAGTCATATCCTATTTGTGTTGCTACTGAGTTTTGTCGATTCGATTATTTAGAGTATTTTCGTGTGTTGCGATCATTCTTGTGCTGCTGCTGTTTGCTTTTGATGAATGAATACTGTTGTCGCTGCTGTTTATTTCGATTCTACTGCTGCTGCCATTTCTGATGGATTTCGACATTGTTAATATGTTGTCATGCTGCCGATTTCTATTTCGATGCATTAATAAAACATGGTTGATGTCGGTTACGTTTGTTTATGCTGGCTGTTTCGATCTTGTCGCACGACTACTTTCATTCGTTGATTTCAGTTCTGTCGACAAATCAGCATCACGGTAACTCTTGGAAACGAACCATCTTTTGTGTTATGTGTTTCCTGCTGTGATGTGCGTATCAATTCAGTTTTGTTTCATTTCGATTTTCAATGTTGTGTTAATTTTGGACTGATATCGTGTGGTTGCTGCCGGGATTGACTCATGTTGATTATTCGATGTTTCGGTAACGATTTTCTTGCCTTGATTGCATTATGTGAATAGCGGTAAATTGAGTTGTGTTGTTTCCAACTGCTATCGATTTGAGATTGAATATGCTGCTGCTATTGGTTGTAAATAAGGTTCATTGTGTTTTGCTATAATACCTTGCCTTTGTGAGATTGTGAACTGTTATTATTATTAGTTTGGATATATTACTAAATGTCATTGCTGCTATTACTGTGAGTGTCAAGCTTTTCCTTACTTTTTCATAGATATTATTTTATAGTATCACATGCTTTATCTTTGTGTAGAATATTTGATATACTCTATCGTCATTTTTTTGATTTGGTTTGTCTTAATCATAATAATAATGCCATGTGCATGATTGATCCTTGTGTAAAACATTGTGCTAGGGTGATTAGTTAGTTTTGGTGTTCAGTTTCTATGGAGAAATCGATGGAATCATTTATGGTTTTTTTTATGTAGTCTTTTTTTACTATTGCAATTTCGGTTTCAGTGTAGTGTCGCTAGTGTATTGTAAATATCATATGTTTGTTATAGCAATTGATTTCAATTATGCCAAAGTTTGTTCTTAAGTTTTCATCATTTGTTTTTCTAACCTTATAAATATAATATTTGTGTATTTTAATTTTGAACTAATTATGTTGATTTAGAATTATTTCTTTTCTCTGTTAATAATTTTAGAACTGGGTATAATTTTAGAATTAAATTTTAATTTTAGCTTAATTCTTCTTGTTAATTTTTAATCTTGATTTTACTTAGCATTTTAATTCTAGATTAGATTTTAATTCTGATGTTAATCTTGATTGAACTAATTCTTGGCGATATTCGTACAAATTGTTTCTTGGTGATACTTGCTTGACTTTCTTTTTGAGTATTTGAATTTCTCCTAACCTGGTTTCGCATTCGATTTTCTCTTTGTGATTGAGTTGTCTGGTGTTTACTTGTTGATTACTCTGTACTCACATGCTCCCTTAAGGCTCCTAGTCCAACTTAATTTCTGATTAAGCTCGGAGTAGGATAGACATTTGTTCTCTCAATCCAAGCATGATAATATTAGGTAGATTCCCCTCCTTACCTTAAACCATTGGACATCATTAGTCCTCAACCATTTCGCACGCACATTCAAACCTCGATCAACATCGAGTATTTTTCAAATCAAACCAATAAACATAATTATACTAAATATCATTTCTTAAAAGGTGAAGTGAGGGCGGTCGAGTCTTTGACCCTTCTCCTCAATTGTTTGGGTGCGAGTTCACTTACTCGTGTGTGAATAATTGTCACCTCTAAAAAAAATTAATTAAACTTTAACCTGCCGATTGTTTAGGTGTGAGTTATCTTACTCGTGTGCGAACAATTGGTGCCTCTAACAAAACTTAAGCCTTAACCTGTCAATTGTTTAGGTGCGAGTTCACTTACTCGTGTGCGAACAATTGGTGCCTCTAACAAAACTTAAGCTCTAACCTGTCGATTGTTTAGATGCGAGTTTTCTTACTCGTGTGCGAACAGTTGACGACTTTAAAACACTTGTAACTCGACAACATTCAAACCTTTTTTCAAGTAATCTTTAAAACACTTAATCTCTATCTAAACACCATTTCATTAAAAGGTGAAGTGAGGGTGGTCGAGACTTTGACCCTTCTCCTCAATTGCTTGGGTGCGAGTTCTCTTACTCGTGTGTGGGCAATTGTCATCTCTAAAACATCCAACACGACTAAAACTCTTCTTTCCCGCGCGAGCGAAGCCCTAAAACACATACGAATCAAATCCTCTTTTCTTAATCAAACGCTTTAATACACTTAATCATATATTCAAACACCATTTCATTAAAAGGTGAAGTAAGGGTGGTCGAGACTTTGACCCTTCTCCTCAATTGCTTGGGTGCGAGTTCTCTTACTCGTGTGTGGGCAATTGTCATCTCTAAAATATCCAACACGATCAAAATTATCCTTTCCTCGCCTCCGTGCGACCGAAACCCTAAAACACGTCCAAATCAAACCTTTTTCTCAATCAAATCTCTAATACACTTAATCCTTATTCAAACAACTTTTCACTAAAAAGAACATTGTTTAATCCATTCTTCCGCGCATATGAACTAGTGCTTCAGCCTCCCATGACGAGCCGACAAGCCAACGTTTAGCAGTTAGAATGCGAATTAAACTCCCGTTCGCCTAAAAAAACACGAACCAACAAACCGTAGTCCCACGAACTACGAATACTCTGACTTTCCCATTGCACGAGGGAATACGTTGGCCCAAGGGTTCTCAATCCTTGCCGAGCACACTAATAAAACCACCCATTTTTCCCTTTCAAAAATTAATCTTTTTAACTTAGAAGATAACCAAACAAACCTAGCTAACTTTCTCACGAATCGAATCAAGAGGTTCCCGTTGAGTACAACGGACGTAGAGGGTGCTAATACCTTCCCTATTGCGTAACCGACTCCCGAACCCGAATTTGGTTGCGACGACCACGTTCTTATCTCCCTTTCGAAGGTTTTCTCGATATTTTCCTTTCCCTCTTTTGGGATAAATAAAGTTCGGTGGCGACTCTGTTTCAAACAGTTTTTTCCGCGCCCATCGCGAGGATCGTATTTTTCGAGGTACGACAGTGACGATGGGAAGGTCTTAACGAATCGCCGGTTAATCAATACGAGGGCCCTCCTCGAGACGTTTTCCGACGAGGATGCCCTCGAGCTGTTAGGTGGTGAAATCCTCTTCGAATTGCTTTTTCTTTGCGTCCTGGTCTCCGATTTACTAACACCTTTATTTTCTTTTGCAGGCAAGATTTCGGATGCTGAGGAGCGTATCAAGAAGCTGAAAGCTGCCCGCATATCGAAGAAGGGCGGCAAAGGCCATATCGAGCAACTCCGTTTGCAGGTCCCCGTTCCCACTCCGGTAACCCGGGGTTCTTCTAGCTCTCCCCAGGACATCGACTCCCCCAGCACGCAGCACTCCCCGAAGATACAACGGCTTGCTGATCATGTGGACGTCGACCTCACTGAGAACAAAAGCCCTCCCGCTATGAAATTTTTGCTCCCGCCTTGTCACTTGAGGCCGAACTTCTTTATGGGGAACAATTCCCTATGCGTTGGTGCACCCGAAGCTCAGACCATCTTGGGTGTCGACAGGGTTTCTCGGAGAAGGGCGCTGGTGGAGGACGTGTCCGCGGTGATGCGGGTTTGCGCTGCTGCCTTGGTCCTGAACAACGAGACAAGCCCGACGAATGAGTTGAACAGGCTGCAAGAGAGTTTTAGGTCCATCTCAGCTGAAATGGAGAAGGCGAGCAAGGAGCTGGCTAACTGCAAAAACCTGAACCAAACCCAGGTCGAGCTTCAAGAGAAGTTGGAGGAGAGGTTGAAGAACGTTGAGGAGGAGAGGAAACGTCTCTTGGCGAGGAACGTCGAGCTGGAAGAGTCAGTTCGCCAGGCTGAGGAGGAGAGGGAACGTCTCTTGGCGAGGAATGCTGAGCTGGAAGAGGATGTTCGCCCGGCTGAGGAGGAAACCTAGGAGGACACGTTGTTGACTTCGCGGGCAGCGCTGATAGCGAAGCTCAAGGAAGCCGAGTAGGACAACCTTGTGGCCGCTGACATAGGTTTTAGGAACGATGTGCAGCAGCTTCGGGTTCTCGACCCCGACCTTATAACTGAAGGGACTGATCCCGACTACGAGGTGGTCGACGTTCAGATCGTGCAGCCGATGCAGGAGGATGAGGTCGGTGGGGGGGGGGGGGGGGGGCAGACAAACACGAGCAGCCCAAGGGGACCGTCGCCGAGTAGGTTTTTCCTTTCTCGTTTTGTTTGGCCTGCGAGCCATTTTATTTTTTGATGCCTATGCCCGGCCTGCGTGCCAGGGGCTTTTCGATACTTGTTTGTAATACCTGTACAATGGGCTTCTGCCCGCTTAATGCATTTTTGTTTATCTGCGCGTGTGATGTTTGTATGTTTTTGCTTGTGTGTGATGTTATTGCATTTTCTATACTTTAGATATTTTTGTCCAAGTAATAGAGATTTTGGGAATTTGCTCGACTTCGATAATCCTCGACCGTGTGGAGAGCTGGCCGAGTGGTCGGAGGTGTATTCTGATTTTTAACGAGGCTAAGAGCTTGGTCGAGGTCTTAGCTTCGTGGCGTGAACTTTCCATCGCGAGTTGGGTGTTCTGCCTAATTGGTACAATGACGACGGAGCTCGATCGAGGTGTCCTCATCGGATCAAAGGTCCTCGCGCACATACAACGCGGCCTTTGACCATCGTGTTCTGTATAGGGGTGTCGCGCTTGTACCCTAGTGCGTCCACGTAACCGCGATGCCAGTGTGTCGCGGGCAGTGCTTAACTGTAGTACTGTTTAAGCTTCTCAGTGTTCCATGGTCGAGCAAGTTCTTCCCTGTGTAGATTTTCGAGGAAGTAGGCTCCTGTCCCCGTTTTCGCGCGGACGCGGTACGGGCCCTCCCAGTTCGAGGCGAGTTAGCCTTCTCGCGAATCTTTCTGGTTCCTTCGTAGGACGAGGGTGCCTACCTGAAAATCACGTTTGATAACTTTGTCGTTATAACGTAAAGTTATTTTCTGTTTAAGTGAAGCTTCCCGGAGGGATGCGCCCGACCGCGTGTCCTCGACGAAATCGAGCTCTTCCCTCAGGGCATCATTGTCCGTGTCTCCGTCGAGGGGGGCTTCTTTCCTCCTCGATGGTTCCCTGATCTCCACGGGGATCACCGCTTCCGTTTCGTAGGTCAGACGAAAGGGGGTCTCCCCGGTCGTGGAATGTAGGGTTGTTCGGTAGGCCCAGAGGACGCTGTGTAGCTCCTCGACCCACCATTGTTTGGCTTCGCATAATCGACGTTTCAATCCTCAGAGTATTACTCTGTTCGCCACTTCGGCTTGCCCGTTCGTTTAAGGGTGCTCGACCAACGTGAAGTGCTGCTTCGTGCCCAGTTTGGTGACGAAGTCTTGGAAGTTCCTGTCGGTGAACTGTGTTCCGTTGTCGGTGACAATAGCTAGGGGCACGCCGAATCAGGCGAGGATGTTCCTCTTGTAGAAATTTAGTATGTTGAAGGCCGTGATTTTGGCCAATGCTTCGCCTCGATCCACTTCGTAAAATAATCCACCCCGACGATGAGGTATTTGTTTTGATACGATCCCACAACGAAAGGTCCGAGGATATCCATTCCCCACCATGCAAACGGCCATGGGGAGGACAGTGTTTTGAGCTCGTTAGGAGGAGCGAGGTGCATGTCCCCGTGTCGCTGGCATCTATCGCACTTCTTGACGTGTTCCTTGGCGTCCTGTTGCATGGTGGGCCAGTAATACCCTCCCAAAAGTGCCTTACGGGCTAAAGACCGCCTACCGAGGTGTTGTGCATTGATTTCCTCGTGGATTTCCTGGAGTATACCGGGGACCTTGGTCTCCTCGACACACCTGAGGAGGGGGATAGAAAACCCTCGCCGGTATAGCTTATCCTCGACTATCGTGTACGAGCACGCCCGCCGCTTGACCATCCCTGCTTCCTTGGGATCTTCGGGCAGTTTGCCCGTCGTGAGGTACTCGTATACCGGGGTCATCCAACAATTGCTGTCCCCAATGGCGTTCACGTCCGCCACTGGAACGAGTTTGTCGATGCTCAGGCGGGAAAGCACTTCTTGTATGACATCTGCTCGGGTATTGTGCTCGCGGGGGATGTGGGTTACTTCCGCGTAGGTGAATTTTTTCATCTTTTCTTTCACCAAGGTCAAGTATTCGATGAGGCTGTCGTTCTTGGCCTGGTACTCTCCTCAGACTTGCGAGGCTACGAGCTGCGAGTCGGTAAAGATTTTGACCTCCTTCGCATCAAGGTTCTCGGCCAACCGAAGCCCGGCGAGGAAAGCTTCGTACTCTGCCTGGTTATTCGACGTTGGGAAGGATAGTTCGAGAGAGACCTCGATTAGGATGCCTTCCTCGTTTTCGAGGATAATGCCCGCCCCGTTCCCCTTCGTACTAGATGCTCCGTCGACATAGATCGTCCACTTTTGGGATCCGTTGGTCGAAGGCTCCGGGACGATCAACTCTGCCACAAAGTCGGCCAATACCCGAGCCTTCAGGGCTTTCCTTCCCTCGTGTTGGATGTCGAACTCGGCGAGTTCGAGCGACCACCTGAGCATCTTTCCTTCCATATCTGGTCGTCCAAGGAGTTGCCTTATAGAGTGTTCGGTCCTCACGACAACAGTGTGGGCTAGGAAGTAATGGCGTAGCCTCTTGGCCACGGTGACGAGGGCCAGAGCGACTTTCTCTATCTGCTGATACCTGAGCTCGGGACCTTGGAGGGCTTTGCTCGTGAAGTAAATTAGTTTCTGCCCGTCCGGGGTTTCCCGGATGAGGACAGCGCTGACCGCTTCACTCGTGATTGCGAGATATAAGAACAGTGTCTCCCCGTTCTCAGACCGTGAGAGGACCGGGGGCTGCGATAGGACTTGTTTTAGGTGGAGGAGCGCCTGCTCGCACTCCTTGCTCCATTCAAACGTCGCTTTTTGTCGAAGAAGTTTGAAAAACGGAAGCGCGTATTGTGCAGACTTGGCGACGAAGCGGGAGAGGGCGGTCAGCATCCCGTTCAGTGATTGAATTGACTTCTTCGAGTTCGGAGTTGGGATCTCGGAGAAAGCCCTACACTTGTCGGGGTTGGCCTCGATTCCTCGCTCTGTGAGGTAGAAGCCGAGGAACTTGCCTGCCTGAACGCCGAAGGTGCATTTGTCGAGATTGAACCTCATGCGGCATCTCCTTGCTGTCTCGAATACCTTCTTGAGGTGCGCGGCGTGGTCAATTTCTTCTTCGGATTTGACGATCATGTCGTCCATATAGACCTCGAGCATGTCTCCGATTTCTCCTCAGAAAACCTTGTTCATCATCCGTTGGTAGATCGCGCCGGCGTTCTTCAGGCTGAAGGGCATTACGTTGTTGTAGTTATTGCCCGACTTGGACATGAAGGTCGTGTGCTGTTTGTCGACCTTATCCATGGGGATTTGGTTGTACCCCGAGTAGGCGTCCATGAAGGATAATAGCTTGTAACCTGCAGAATTGTCGAACAGCTGGTCGATGTTAGGCAAAGGATAACAGTCTTTCGGGCAGGCCCGGTTAAGATCGGTATAGTCAACACACATCCTCCATTTTCCATTATTCTTTTTGACAAGTACAATGTTGGACAGCTAGGTCGTGTACCTGGCCTCCAAAACAAAATTCGCCTCTAGGAGGTCTTTTACAGCTTTTTCAGCAGCCTCCGCTTTTTCGGGAGACTGCCTACGCCTACGTTGAACTATGGCCCTAGCGGCTGGATCTACTGCGAGCTGATGGCAGGCTACCTCGGGGTCAAGGCCAGGCATCTCGGAGGCACTCCACCAGAACAAGTCAGCGTTCTCCCGGAGGCATGCCTTCAGCTGCTTCTTCGCCAGGTCGGGGAGCCCGGTGCCAATCTTCACGTTACGGTCTGGATCGTCCCCGAGGGTGACGAGCTCGAAGTCTCCATCTGGGATGGGGCGCGTTGGGTGGAGAGGCTGCCTGTTGTTTTCTACCTGGAGGTCGAGGTCCGCTACTCCGTCCTCTTCGTGTTCGCCCAAGAACCTGCTGTCGAGGTCGACCGCGTTGACGCGCAGGAGAGGCCTTTGTACGGTGTCCGTGGATGACTTTGCTCCGGTCTCGGGCTTGGTGCCGATGGAACTCATGCCTTTGATGGCAGCGTCGAAGCACCTCCTGGCCGCGTCTATGTCCCCGTGCATCGTAACTACCCGTCCCCCTGGTTGTGTAGTACTTCATCTTGAGGTGGACCGTTGATGGTACTGCTGTAAGTTCAGCCAGGGTGGTCCTCCCGAGGATGCAGTTGTAGAGGGATGAACATTCTGTAACACCCCCAATCTATACCCCCAAGCTATTAAAGCGATAACAATTAATCAGAGTATAATTACAATTCACGGCATAGACTGGAGACGTCACATCAATATAAAACAAACATACAACACCCTGCTCATAAAGATATGCAACAATCAGGTAGCACATAACAAAGGAACTGAGTTCCTACAACCCACAATTCAATTACAGAATAAAAGCGGAAAATCCGTAACTGAATATCAAGTATATATATATATATCATAAGAAGTTTGTCTGCCATATACAACATCATACATGTATAATCCAAAAGATGCAGGTATACATAATACAATTTAATCACACTCGATCACCCTGACTACCCGGTGCTACATATCAGAGCCGACCGACAAAAGAATGAAGACCTAAGCTTCACAAAAAGACCTCCAGCAATCTAATCTGCAATGCCTCATAGAGCATTATAAAACAGCAGAAGGGAGAGAAACACAATCATAACATAATTGTATATAATTATATAATAACACACGATTGCACAAACATAATATTCTCACCACACTATATGCTATAAATCAGGTACAAACCAACACGATGAATTTTCTCACATACCGGTCACAAAAGCATATCAATTGTACACAATTCAATTATCACCCACATGTATATTCATATATCAACTCACCACTTTCATTCACAATTCCACACATAATCAAACCATTCATGATTTATGCAAATGCAAGAGACCGACACAACGACTCTATGCATATGCACATGCGGTACCGACTTCCATCAATTCTCAACACCAGTTCACTCAGGAACTATTGGAACCATCACTCGTTACTTAATGTAACTCCCCGTCAGGCATACGATGTTCCCCGTCGCTTTTGGTCCTCTTATTTTTTTAAGGTTCACGACGTTTATGGATTACTTTCGGTCCTCTTTGTATAAGACTCACAATCCGATCGCTTTTGGTCCTCTTTGTATAAGGCTCACGATCGTCTATAATCATCGCTTTCGGTCCTCTTATTTTTAAGGCTCACGATCCAATCAGATCGCTTTCAGTCCTCTTATTTTTAAGGCTCACGATGTTATAGCAGATTCCCATTGGAATCGATCTGTCGCTCACACCCATTAGGGCACACGACATCACCAACATGCATATCATGATGCTTGGCATACAATGACTCATGACATTCATATGCACACATATAGACATCCATAATCATGCATATATCATCAAATACAACACATATCACGTGCATTTTCATTTCACAACAGCACACAAGTCATACCATATCCATACCAATAACACATTGCATGATATACATCAATTACACACAATTAGAATGGTACAAGTTAACAAAACAACACCATTCCAATTCCCCGACATAATTTAATCGGCCAACAATCTCAGAACCAATACTATAAGAAAGTACATGCTACAAGCTTTCTAACGCATCAAACCACGCCTCAAACCGACTCTCGGATCAAAAGTTACAGAGAAAACAAATTGGGAAAAGCTGTCATGTTCGCAGTGCGAAGCTCCTAGCGAGTCCTTCGCTTCTTCATTCCAGTGCGAATGTACCAGCGAACAGTGGCAGAAGCAAAATAGCCTAGAAAATTCCCAACGTTCGCAGTGCGAACCCCCAGCGAATGCTTTCTACCCCATTCGCAATGCGAATCCTCCAGTGAACAGTGACAGAATGAAAAATAATACAACGTTCGCAGTGCGAACCTCACGCGAACGCTCGCCACCCATTCGCTGGCCATTCGCAGTGCAAACCTGCGATTTCAGCAAAACCCAGCAGCGCACCAGATCACCCAAAAATGATATTTTCTCAAACAAAACATTTCCAAACCAACCTATGACAACCAGAACCTAGTCTAATCATGGTAACAAGTATTCTACCGCATTTACATCGATTTCCAACCGCGAAAACATCGATTTCTCTCTATCGACCTAGAATAGAAAACTATGAAAACACAATAAACAATCCAATACACCCATACATAATCATACACAAGCATAGCATAATCGAGTTTCACACCCTTACCCGATTTAATAGCGTGTAGAAAAGTCGGTTGATCGATACTTAGATTTTCCAAGTTTTCTCTCTTTCTTCTTTCTCTTTACCTTTTCTTCTTTCTCTTTTCTTCTCTTACTACTTTTCTCTCTTTTTCTTTCTATTATACTAACTTAACAAAAATAAAGTGAAATGACCAAAATACCCCCACACTCAAATATCTTGCAAATGTTCCCAAAACGCGATAAAATATAATCTCGATGAAAAATAACATATTTTCAAATAAAAGTCAGAAATAAAATAAAATAATAATAAAATAATAAAAAACGACTCAATTAAATAAAAATACTAAAACTGGGGCGTTACACATTCGACCACCAGGAAGCGGGTCTTCACTTGACGGGCAGTGTCTTCCGCCCCGAATGTGACCATCAGTTCAACGTAGGGGTCAGATGCCTCTCGTCGAGCTGGAGAGTCCCGAACAGGTGAGCGTACATGATGTCGACCGAACTTCCCTGGTCGACAAGGATCCTTCGAACGTCAAAATTTGCCATCTGTGCCTTGACCAGGAGGGGGATAGTGGCGTTAGGCGCCCCGCCTGGGAGCTCTTCAAGGTAGAAGGTGATAGGGTTTGATTTTCCTTGCACCTTCTCGAGAGTGGTGGTCTTCGCCGATGTTGCGGACTCTAGTTCTTCAAATTTTCGCTTGATCGACCCGACGGACACCTTCTCGTAACCACCCTAGGATATGACCATTGTCTTGGGGAAACCTTCCCACGTGCTGCTGGCAGCGACGGGGTCTTCGTGGGGGAAGTTTGCCCACATGCTGCGAACTGCTTCTTGGCCCTCGACGCCTTCGGGGGCAAAGAAGTCTTCGGGTCGAGTTACGCCGAGGGCGACCTGCAGCCGACTCTCGTCGGGAGGAGGTGTCGTCTCCTCGACGTTTTGGGCTTCCCGGGAACTGGGACGAGGGGCGTCATTCCTCTGGGCGTACTTCTTTAAGTGCCCTTCCTTGATCAGGATTTCAATTGTATCTTTGAGATGGATGCAGTCCTCTGTGACATGTTCGTGGCTCCGGTGGAACCTGCAATACTTAGATCTGTCCGTGTTTGATTTTGGGGTCGTTGCCTTCGAAAAGCAGAAGCCTCATTTCAAAAATTCCAAGTTGAAGCACTCGGAGAGGATTCGCGCGTGGGGAGCGTTGAGCGGTGTGTATTCCGTGAACCGACCAGCTGGTCCTCGCGGTTCACGAAAGTCCCGGGGGCGGTTTTCCTTCTTTCTTTCTCCTCCACGTCGGGGAGAAAAGTCTACTTCTCTGCGGCCGCGGGGGCCTTCCTTCCGCCTCGAGTCGAGGGTGATCTGTGCTGCCTCTGACTCCTCGAACTCGATGTATGATTGAGCTCGTTGGAGGAGGTCCTCCAGACGGCGAGGTCTGCGGAGGCCCACTGACTGGTAAATAGTAAGTGTACTATTTAGCAGTGTAGTAATAGTTGGGTTTTCGCCAGAGTCGGTCTCTCGAGGACTGCTCAGAATATGTAGTGCAGATGTTATTTCAATTAAACAAAAGTTCCTTGGGTTTTAGAAATTGTTTATGAGATCGTTAAAAATTGCAAATATCAAGCAATAGTAAAAATAAAGATTTACTAACAATGAGAAAAATGCTAGGGAAAATGGTTGAATTGCTCTGCAAGAACCTTCAATGATTATTTAGAAAGACATGCCTCAAACCTCATCTTACCGGATCTTAATAAAAGTTTTTCTTAATTCCTTAATAAAAAACCCTTTGATATTCTTCCTAAACCCTAATTCCTCGGTGGTCTAGGAAGATATCAAGCAATAGTTCTGACAAAGATTTTACCGGTTACTTACGGGATATCCCCATTCCTAGGCAATATCTACCGCACGAATCATTATGCAAAAAGCGTTAGGTTGGTTTTTCAGGCCTAATCCCTAACCATGAATCAAATCCAATTTTCCAATCAAAATAAGCATTAAACATATTGCATAATAAAAGATGAAGGAAAAAGTCATAATCTCATAAAATAATGTGAAATAGATTCATTACATAGCAATTCAGAGCCACCCCCTAGCAATGGGGGGTTTAGCCGATCATGTTCAAACTAAACTCAAAAACAACAAAAAGATAAGAAAATGTCATTACAAGAATATTCAGATCACTTTGATCTTCAATTGCTTCCGCGGTTGAATGATCGCCGTTCCCCGAAAACCCTTGATTGCATCCAATTCCTCCACTTGATCGTAAAATCAAAAAGTGTTTTTTTCTCCTCTCCTTTCAGCCTAAAAAGTATCAGATCACATAACAGCATGCGACATTCTCCAAAATACCCTCAGAGGACACTTAAATGGAATAAATATAAAAATCACAAAATTCCCCTCCAGTGGCCCTGACACGGGTCGTGTCCCATGACACGGGCAGCCGTGTCAGGCTGCTGACTCTCATGCGCCAAGCCAACATCTACAGGGGACCTGACACGGGCCGTGTCCTGTGACACGGGCAGCCGTGTCAGGCTTCTGGTTGATCTTTTCCTTCCACATTTTTGTGCTCCAACTTCCACTTTCCCAGGCCTCCTGACACGGGCCGTGTCCCGTGACACGGGTGGCCATGTCAGGTCTCTGAAACATCCTCACTTTGCTCTTCTAGCACTCTTGCTTTTCATATCACGCACATCTAATAAGTGACTTTTATACATATCTGAGAAACACAAAAAAACACTACCAAATCAAAGCACAAACGGTCTAAAAATGGAATAAGATTAAAAACAAGAACTTGCTTAAATAAAACACAAACACTAAGTAGAAATGCAATAATATAAATTCAAAAACCGAAAACATAACGGAAAAGATAGACACAAACGCCTGAAAAACCACGAGTGAAAACCACTGATCAAACTCCCCCAAACTTAAACTTTTGCTTGACCTCAAGCAATAAGCTTGCATAAAGAATTAAAGTACAAATGAACTGTCATAAGAAAGATTAGATCGAGCGGATGTGACGATACTTATACGTGAGCTTTTCATTCCAAGTCGCTCAACAAGTTATCTTGGTACTTCTCCGTCAACAAAGATATCACACAAACACTATACCGCGGTGAAACCACGGACCTAAATCCCCTTTTCGGTTACCTCTCCAACTATGCTTTGGGCTTGAGTCTTTTTCTCGATTTTCTACCCCTTTCATTCGGACAATCATATTAAGGCACTTCTGATGATTTTTCCTCACATGCACAAAATTGATCAAATTTTTTTTCTAGGCTCCATTATTTTTCTTGCACATTGGCGTATATTTGTCCCCTTTGGGACGACTTTTTAGATTCAACCGCCGTTAGGCTAAATAACCGGGTGAGGGTTACCCAACTTAGAAGGACTAGTCGTCTAATTGCCTTTATTCACACATTTTTAAATTATTCTTTTTTTTTCGCTGCCTTTACTCTCTCTTTTTTTTTCGATCAACTTTGTACACACAATTTTTATTAATGATTCCAAACTGTCATTATAAACTACTCGGGGAATACTTCTCAGATTAAAGCACTATGGCACAAATCTACATGTTGGACTCGTCTCCTTACTCAGAGAATTCGGGGTGTTCGCGGTATACCTAAGTTTTCAGATTTTCCCAATTCCTCATTAAGCTCCTTTTCACTAAAACTCTATATACTTTCTCCACCCTCACTCACGATCTCTCGCAATAACAAAACAAACAATATTATTTTTTTTCAGTTCAGATTCGGGAGATTTCACAGCATTTTTCAGACGCAACTTCAAACACGACATGACATTAATAGACTAAAAAAAATTAAAAACAAACAAAAAGCAAGTAAAGACCCCCCCCCCCCCCCCCCTCCCCCACACTTGAACTCAACAGTGGCCTCACTGTTTAATAACAATTGTAGGAGGGGACTCACAGAGACTCACTGAGGAGGAGGGTTGTAGTGCAGCCTCATCTGCTGCATCCACTCATGCATCTCTGTAATTATCTTCCCCTGGTGGGCCTGCTCACTCCCTTGGCGGGACTGCTCCCCTCTAATCTCGCCGATCTCTATTTGCAACCAAGTCCATTGGTCCGGTGTCATAGAGAAAGATCCCGTCCCAATACTCGATGCTCCGGTATGAGGGGGAACAGTTTGATACGGTTCTGGTTCAGCCCGGAAACCGTCTGGTTATTGTGTGCCTGCATCAAAAGTGTCATCATCTTGCTCGTCCACTACATTGAGGACGACACCTCCATAACACCAATTATTAGTATCATTAATCCCACAACGGTGGGGGTTAGGAAGAGACATCAGATATTGACCAGAATATATTAAAGAGTAAGAATCATCGGGTAAAACAATCATACGTTGTTGGACCAAAGCATTCATGTCCAGCCAGGTGTTACCTGAAACCGGTGTTTCACCAAGTATTGTCGGGTCGTATCCCAGGTGTTCAGCGATCTGGGTGATCATACCCCCAACAGATATGCCACCAGATGTGGCCCTACCAACTCTGCCCAAATAATCTGTCGCAAATGCAGTAACACTCACCGAAATACTCTTGGTCATCGCGTATAGAAAATACAATTCCTTTTGCATGGTTACCCCTGTACTGTCACCCCAGCCAAACAGTGTGTAGGCAAGGCATTTCTGCGCATATCGAAAACAGGGATTCTAGATCCCTGAAGCCTTTGTTGCTTTCGCCACATACTCAGTGTGGCCGGTGATGGCCATCCAGAAAGAACGTGCGTCAAAGTCCTCCGGAACAAATCCAGGACCCTCAATCGGGAGGTTCAGAATCCTCCCTATGTCCTCCACCGTTAGCTCGTGGTCATTGTCATAAAGCCTGAAACTCATGGTACCAAAAAACAGATAAGCAGAACCTGTCCATTTTTTTCTAAGTCTAAATTCAACAGTGCTTAGGAACTCAAGAGTGATACGTTCGTATGTGGGTGCCTCAAAATGCATAAATGCTAGCATGCCTAATTTGTGGAACATCCTATCCACTTCAACAGATAGCCCTAGTCGCGAAAGAGTTTTAGGACATAAATACCTTGTCGGAGTAATTTTTCGTTTGACATGCAAACCATACCTCCGCTCATGTTCCTCAGTGTCGAAGATAATTCCGTGGGCGTTTGGCCTCCGGATTGTGCGCTTTCATGGGCGCGAGGGCTCTACAACGGGTTGCTTTCCCTTATCTCCTCTCTTTGGGGGCATTTTCGTCCGCCTGAAAAATCAAGAAGACTAAAAACAGGAATTAGTGAAAAAATTTACCGTAGACTTGACGAGGATGAAGAGAGGAACAACTTTTGTGAAGCGGGGTAGGGGTTTCGGTGAGTGGGTGCTTGAGAAAATGAAGGTTTTGTGATGAGAGGCAATGGAGTTCTAGGTTTTTTTGAAGAGAAGAGAGGAAGAAGATGATTTAATTTAGTAAATAAAGGGTTAATGAGTGGTAAAGGTGTGATAAAAGGTGATTATGAGCCATAAAATTACGTGAGGCCCACAAGGAGAAAGATTTTTCAAAATTTCTTCAAGTGGAATAATCAGCGCGCTCCCTGACACGGGCCGTGTCCCGTGACACGGGCGGCCGTGTCAGGACTCTGACTACACCAAAATCCACAATTTAAAAAAACTTCTCCCAAGACCCCTGACACGGCCGTGTCCCGTGACACGGGCGGCCGTGTCAGGGCACTAACTTCTTCCAAAAACACTTTTTTTTTCACGCTTCCTCTCTTCCCTGACACGGGCCGTGTCCCGTGACATGGGCGGCCGTGTCAGGGCACTGACTTCCATCAAAAAGTCATTCCGACTTGCATTCTAGGTCAGTTTTTCTTAAATTCTTCTTCCCTTAAGCTTGCTATGTGAATGATAACAAAACATACATCTGCAAAATAAACAAAATAATAATTAGAATGAAAAATCGTGGGTTGCCTCCCACGCAGCGCTGCGTTTAACGTCGCATGGCTCGACGTTCGTCCGTCCTACATTGTTAGACGAACGATATCCACTTGACCAACCGAATCTCCTTGGTAGTAGGGCTTCAACCTCTGCCCATTGACCTTAAAGGTATCTCCGTTAGCTTGATTTTTCAACTCAATCGCTCCATGCGGAAATACTTTGTGAACTACAAACGGTCCCGACCATTTAGACCTGAGCTTTCCAGGGAATAGTTTTAACCTGGAGTTGTACAAGAGGACCGGTTGTCCTTCAAAAAACTCTTTCCTCATAATCCTTCTATCATGCCATTTTTTCGTTTGTTCTTTATAGACTTTGGCATTTTCATATGCGCGGTTCCGAAATTCTTCCAACTCATGGAGTTGAAGAATTCTAGAGCTTCCGACTTGAGATAGGTCCATGTTCAGAAATTTTGATGCCCATAATGCCTTGTGTTCTAATTCCAAAGGCAGATGGCAAGCTTTCCCGTAGACTAGTTGGTAGGGTGACATACTGATTGGTGTCTTGAACGCCGTTCGATAAGCCCATAATGCGTCATCCAACTTTGTTGCCCAATCTTTCCGAGAGAAACTCACTGTCTTTTCAAGAATTTGTTTAAGTTGCCTGTTTGAAACTTTCACTTGGCCGCTTGTTTGAGGATGGTAGGGAGTGGCAATACGATGCTTCACATTGTACTTCAGGAGTAATCTTTCCATGAGGTGATTTAGGAAATGAGTTCCTTCATCACTTACTAATGCCCTTGGTACTACAAACCTCGCAAAGATATTCTCTTTCAGGAACTTCACTACAACCTTAGCGTCATTTGTCGGCAATGCCATAGCTTCAACCCATTTAGAGACATAATCCACCGCTACCAGGATATAATGTTTTCCAAATGACGGTGGAAATGGGCCCATGAAGTCTATCCCCCAAACATCAAACAACTCAACTTCTAGCATGAAATTCTGGGGCATCTGGTTCCTCTTTGATATATTCCCAGTTCTCTAACATTTATCACACTCTTTTACCATCTCTTGAGCATCTTTGAAAAATGAGGGCCAGTATAACCCTGACTGAAGGACTTTGGCTGCGGTTTTGTCACTGCTGAAATGCCCTCCATACTCTAAGTCATGGCATGCCTTCAGAATGTCCTTCTGTTCCTCCTCAGGCACACATCTCCTTACCAATCCATCAACTCCTCTTTTGTATATGAACGGATCATCCCACAAGTAAAACCTGCAATCACGAACAAACTTTTTCTTTCTGTTAGAGTCAAAATCATCGGGTATTACACCATCCACTAAATAGTTTGCATAATCCGTGAATTAAGGAACACCAATAACAGCAAGGATGTGTTCATCATCAAACTCATCCTTTATTGGGCGTTTGTCCTCTGTTTCTTCAATAGGTGACATCCGAGAGAGATGATCAGCAACAATATTTTCACACCCTCTCTTGTCACGAATTTCCACATCAAACTCTTGAAGGAGTAAAATCCATCTAAGGAGTCTTGGTTTGGAATCCTGCTTAGCAAAAAGATACTTCAAGGCAGCATGGTCAGTATAAATAATAACTTTTGAACCCAACAGATATTGCCTGAATTTATCAAAGGCATAAACAACAACTAGCAACTCCTTTTCGGTAGTTGCGTAGTTCATCTGCGTAGGGTTCAACACATGACTTGCATAATAAATCACATGCAATAATTTATCTCTCCGTTGTCCTAGAACAACCTCTACTGCAATGTCGCTAACATCGCACATGATCTCAAACGGTAGAGACCAATTAGGGGCAATCACAATTGGTGCCGACACTAATTTATTTTGCAGTGTCTCAAATGCATCGACACACTTCTTATCAAACACAAAAGCCCTGTCCTTAACCAAAAGGGTGGTAAGGGGCTTGGATATTTTGGAAAAATCTCTTATGAACCAGCGGTAGAAACCCGCATGGCCTAAGAAACTTCATATACCTTTTTCATTCACCGGGGGTGGAAGTTTTGAGATTACTTCCACTTTCGCTTGGTCAACTTCGATTCCTTTGTGGGAAATCTTGTGACCCAAAACTATACCTTCACGTACCATGAAATGGCACTTCTCCCAGTTGAGGATCAAGTTGCTCTCCTGGCATCTTTCTAAAACAAGAGAAAGGTTAGTTAAATAATTATCAAAAGAAGATCCAAATACTGAGAAATCATCCATAAAGACTTCCATGTGCCTTTCCAGCATATCCGCAAAGATGGAAGTCATGCATCTCTGAATTGTAGCAGGGGTATTACATAACCCAAATGGCATCCTTCTATAAGAAAAAACACCATATAGGCATGTAAAAGCCGTCTTCTCTTGATCTTCCGGAGCAACCGCAATTTGGTTATAACCGGAGTATTCGTCTAGGAAATAATAGTAATCATGACCCGCTAGCCGTTCTAACAGCTGATCAATGAACAGCAGTGGGAAGTGGTCATTCCTTGTGGCAAGATTTAACCTTCTGTAGTCAAGACACACCCGCCACCCTGTGATCGTCCTCGTAGGAATCAACTCATTTTTCTCATTTTTGATGACGGTGGTTCCCCCCTTCTTGGGCACTACATGGACATGACTCACCCATGAGCTGTCAAATATTGGGTAAATCAAACCCGCATCAAGCAATTTCACCACCTCTTTTCTTACAACTTCTTTCATGGCTGGATTAAGTCTTCTTTGAGGTTGGACAACCGGTTTATGATCCTCCTCCATGAGAATTTTGTGCATACAAACAGTGGGACTAATACCTTTCAAATCCTCAATTTTCCAACCCATAGCTCCCTTGTACTTTTTGAGAACTTGCACCAACCTATCTTCTTGAACACTTTTTAGTTTGGCACTTATTATCGCCGGACATTTGCCTTCGGTGTCTAGGAAGATATACTTGAGATTTTCGGGTAGTTCTTTCAATTCAGCCCCCTTTTTAGTTTCTTCACCACCTTCCGTGAATTGAGGTGTCCTAAGATCTTCCCACCGGTGTATTCGAGGTCCCTTAAATGGAGGTTGAGCTTCCATCATGGCAATCACTTCCAACTCTTTTTCACCAGCTTCTTCACTATCTTCAAAAATTGATAAACTCAAAACTTTTTCCAACGGTAATTTTTGTGCAGTTACTGGATTCTCATTATCAATCACTTGATCTATCACCTCTATCGTATGGCTCGTACCAATATCATCTTTGTTCTTCATAGTGTTCCGCACATTAATCTTCAACTCCTCATCGTAGACCTTAAGAGTCATAGTGCCCTCTTCTATGTCTATCAAACATCGCCCGGTCTCCAAAAATGGCCTTCCCAAAATGAGTGGTATTTCTTCGTCCTCAGGCATCTCTAAAATAACAAAGTCAACCGGGAACAAAAACTTATCAATGTTCACTAGAACATCTTCTACTATTCCATAAGGCCTCTTAACAGAATGGTCGGCAAATTGTAAAGTCATCCTAGTGTCTTGTACAGTTCCAATCCCCAACTTTTTGTATATGGACAACGGCATAAGGCTTACGCTCGCCCCAAAATCAATAAGAGCCTTACTGAAAGATCTATCTCCAATAGTGCATGGAATGGTGACCGAGCCCCTATCTTTCTTTTTCACCGGAATCTTCATTCCCTGCAAAATAGAACTACAAGTTTCGGTTAGAATAATAAGTTCCGTATCGACGAATCTCTTCTTGGAAATGATGTCCTTCATGAACTTGGCATATGTAGGCATTTGCTCAAGTGCCTCCAGGAAAGGAATATTGAGTTCAAGCTTCTTGAACATTTCCAAGAATTTTTCAAAAATTTTCTCGTGCTACCCTTTCTTTTTCTAGTTGGAAAGGGGAGCTTGATGTTCTGTTTGGGCTCAATGATCTTCTCCTTGGCTACTTGCTCAGGTATAATCACTTCTTCATTCACAACCTCATTCTCCTTAATTTCCAACTCAACTTCAAGTAACCGGTCTTCACTCTCAGATTCTTTCTCGGTGTCCTCTTAAGGTTTGGTACGTCTCGTGGTCACCGCACTAACATTATTATGCTCTCGCTGGTTGGTTACCGTTGAACTTGGAAGAGTACTCTGTGCTTGAGAACTTGCTAACTGTTGAGCTATTTGGCTTATCTGGACCTCTAGATTTTTTATGGAGGCACCTGTATTCCTAAGATTACTTCGTGTCTTTTCCTGGAATTGAGAGCTTTGAGCTGCCATCTTCTCAATGGCAATTTCCCAATCCGCTTTCTTTTGGACCTGTTGTTGAGGTTGGTAGTACTATTGTGGTTGTGGCTGATATTGTTGATGTTGTGGTGGTGGTTGTTGTGGGCGGTATTGTTGTTGTTGGGGCTGGTTCGGGTATGGAGCAGGTCCTTGCTTGAGAACATTTCCTTGCTGATTTTTCCAGGAAAAGTTTGAATGATTTTTCCATCCTGGATTATACGTGTTCGAATAAGGATTGTTCTGCTTCAGAAAGTTTATTGCTTCAACCTGTTGTGCTGTAGCCACACAATGCATGGCAAAGTGAGGACCTCCACAGATTTCACAATTTTACCGCTTGAACCGGTTGCACTTGTGCTACCGTCTGTGTATCTATACTCATTTTCTTTAACCTTCTCTCCACTTCAGTCGCAATCTAATCTTCCATTTTCACAACCTGTTCTGTTAGCTTCAGGTCAATTATCTTCTCAGGTTGGCCAACACTGTGATCATACAGCTCCAGGTGCTCATTTGCTGCAATCACTTCAATTATCTTTTTAATGCCAGTGGCTGTTGAAAAATTTTTAGAACCACCGGCAGCTGTATCGGTAAGCTGCTTTGTCTTCATCTTTAACCCATTCACAAAATTCTGCATTTGTTCGGTTGCGTCCATATTATGGGTGGGACATGCAACCAAACACCTCTTAAATCTCTTGTAAGCATCTCCAAGTGATTCTCCTTCTTTCTGCTTGAAATTAACAATGCCATATCTTTTTCGGATGTATACAGATGCAAGAAAATACTCGTTCAGAAAGGTAGTCTCCATCTCTTGCCAAGTAGTAATACTCCCAGTGGGTAGTGAATAAAACCACTTTTCGGCGTCCTCGAATAAAGTAAACGGGAACATCACCAACTTCTTTGCCTCTTCAGAGTGTCCCTCAATTTTCAAGGACGTGCTCATGGTAAGGAACCTTTGCAAGTGCTTGTTGGCATCTTCATTGATTCTTCCTGAAAACGGCCTACTCTGAAGCTGTCGGACGGTAGATGGGTGCAGCTGGAACTGTGCAACAGTAACTGGTTGATTAACGATTATCAACCGTACTGCTGTAGCGTTTGCTCGGCCATAATCACCGAGAAGTCTTTCGGCAGGTGGATCTGCCGCCATGATACTAGTTTCCGACTCGGAGTCTGTACCGGAATCTGTGTGCTGAGAGTGGCCTGAAACTGACTCTTCTTTCTCGAGCTCATGGATAATTGGTTCTGAACTCGATGCTGCCAGCCTTTCTAGCTTAGCTTGCCGACGTCTGGCGTGCAAGAATCTTTCCGGTTCTGCGTCAAAAGAAAATTCAGCTGAGGCCTTACCTCGCATACACAGGTTAGCAAAGTATTAGTAATTATAAAGAAAAATAATAACAGGAAAATAAATTCAAATTTTGGTCACAGAGTGACAAAATTTCAATTGAAATAAAATCGACACTAAGAATTTAGCAGTCCCCGGCAACGGCGCCAAAAACTTGACCGGTAAATAACAAGTGTACTATTTAGCAGTGTAGTAATAGTTGGGTTTTCCCCAGAGTCGGTCTCTCGAGGACTGCTCAGAATATGTAGTGCAGATGTTATTTCAATTAAACAAAAGTTCCTTGGGTTTTAGAAATTGTTTATGAGATCGTTAAAAATTGCAAATATCAAGCAATAGTAAAAATAAAGATTTACTAACAATGAGAAAAATGCTAGGGAAAATGGTTGAATTGCTCTGCAAGAACCTTCAATGATTATTTAGAAAAACATGCCTCAAACCTCATCTTACCGGATCTTAATAAAAGTTTTTCTTAATTCCTTAATAAAAAAACCCTTTGATATTCTTCCTAAACCCTAATTCCTCAGTGGTCTAGGAAGATATCAAGCAATAGTTCTGACAAAGATTTTATCGGTTACTTACGGGGGTATCCCCATTCCTAGGCAATATCTACCGCACGAATCATTATGCAAAAAACGTTAGGTTGGTTTTTCAGGCCTAATCCCTAACCATGAATCAAATCCAATTTTCCAATCAAAATAAGCATTAAGCATATTGCATAATAAAAGATGAAGGAAAAAGTCATAATCTCATAAAATAATGTGAAATAGATTCATTACATAGCAATTCAGAGCCACCCCCTAGCAATGGGGGGTTTAGCCGATCATGTTCAAATTAAACTCAAAAACAACAAAAGGATAAGAAAATGCCATTACAAGAATATTCAGATCACTTTGATCTTCAATTGCTTCCGCGGTTGAATGATCGTCGTTCCCCGAAAACCCTTGATTGCATCCAATTCCTCCACTTGATCGTAAAATCAAAAAGTGTTTTTCTTCTCCTCTCCTTTCAGCCTAAAAAGTATCAGATCACATAACAGCATGCGACATTCCCCAAAATACCCTCAGAGGACACTTAAATGGAATAAATACAAAAATCACAAAATTCCCCTCCAGTGGCCCTGACACGGGCCGTGTCCCATGACACGGGCAGCCGTGTCAGGCTGCTAACTCTCATGCGCCAAGCCAACATCTACAGGGGCCCTGACACGGGTCGTGTCCTGTGACACGGGCAGCCGTGTCAGGCTTCTGGTTGATCTTTTCCTTCCACATTTTTGTGCTCCAACTTCCACTTTCCCAGGCCTCCTAACACGGGTCGTGTCCCGTGACACGGGCGGCCGTGTCAGGTCTCTGAAACATCCTCACTTTGCTCTTCTGGCACTCTGGCTTTTCATATCACGCGCATCTGATAAGTGACTTTTATACATACCTGAGAAACACAAAAAAACACTACCAAATCAAAGCACAAACGGTCTAAAAACGGAATAAGATTAAAAACAAGAACTTGCTTAAATAAAACACAAACACTAGTAGAAATGCAATAATATAAATTCAAAAACCGAAAACATAACGGAAAAGATAGACACAAACGCCTGAAAAACCACGAGTGAAAACCACTGATCACCCACGGACTTGGCAAAATCGGATCCAAGACGTAGTCCCCGGATGATTAAAAACTTCTTCATGTCGTCGGTCCTGTGGACCTCGACAGCCTCCCTGTTGAACCTCTCAATGTAGTTCCTGAGAGACTCGTTCTTCCCCTGGAAGATGCTCTCTAGTGTGGCCTCCGTCTTCGGGTGTCGACAAGACGCTGTGAAGTGTTTGGTGAAGCGTTCTCTTAATTGCTTCCAGGGCGTGATCGACCCGTGTGCTAGACTCTTGTACCAGGTCATGGCGCCCTTCCGCAAGGTGGTGGGGAAGAGTCTGCACTTAATGGCTCCCCTGACGTTTCTGAAGTTGAGCATGGCTTCAAAACTTTCGACGTGATCGTCGGGGTCGGCCAGGCTGTCGTAGGTCCCCAGTGGCGGGGGTTTCTCCATGCCCGCAGGAATTAGGGCGTCCATGATCTCCCATGACAGGGGGTCCTCTGGTCGTCGTCGTCGCTTCCGGCTGGGGACCTTGATGGGGATCGGTGGTGTCGACCAGGTCCTTGTCGTGGAGGGGAGTTCCTGGAATGATTCCTCGGCCTCTCCTCGGCGGTCTTGCTCCTCTTGGTAGTCAAGAAGGGCCTGGGTTCCTTCTGAGGCGGGGAACGATTGCGCTTCTGGGAGATTTCTGGCTGGGGGCGTTCGAGGCGTGGTCGACGGCCCTCGCGCACCGGCGAGGGGGTTCGAGATTCTTCCGGAGGGGTCCTTTGCGGGGAAGGAGAACGGCGAGGTGAAGGTGGACGACAATGTCTTCGCGGGGAAGATCGTGGTGTTTGCCCTCGCTCGAGTGCTTCAATCCTGAGATTCTAGTGCATGATCAGCTGGTTGGTCTGATTGACCAAAGCAAATAGGGACACGGTGCTCGAATCTGCATTAGGCGGAGGAGCAACTGGCTGAAAGGCGGCTTGCTGGTCGTCCTGCTGGGCGGCGTCGTAAGCCGTGTCTTAGGAGTCTGGGGAGGCGGTCTGCCCGTCTCTTACGTCGCCTTCTTCGAAGTTGAGGGCAGCATTGTCCTCATGATGGTTTCCGTTCTCGAGTTGCGCGAGGACGGTGTCCAGAGCTTTATTTGCAGACGGGTTGTTGGCCATGCTGGTGATGGATGGAGAGATTGCTTTGGTTTATCGTTGGAGGAAAAACGGGGAAGCAGTGTTTCCCACAGACGGCGCCACTGATCGTACCTGGATCAGACAGTTAGATGGTGGCCAACATCGTCTTGAAACCTTCAGCTCCGACTATGGTGAAAGACGGCCGGGGGGGTGTACCTGCAAGGTACTCCGACGCTCAAGTAAGAAAAAGGGAGTAAGCAAGTATAGAAAAGCAGGTGTGAGTTTAGAAAGTAAAGTAACCTGACCCTCTCAAGTGAGAGGGTATTTATAGAGAGCCCCCAGCGCGGGGCCAACGGTTACTTGCACTGGGCTGGATTGCAAGGCCCAATCCAAGTAACTGTCTGGGCTTACATGGCGTAGTGAAGACCAACACGTGGTCTTCGCCCTGGTGTAACGGTCCCTAGATCTCCGGAAGTAGGGCATACCGATTCCTTCGGGAGTGGGAGGTTACGAGAGAACGTGTCCTCACGGGGAGGAACACGTGGGTGTCGAGGAGAGGTGCGTCCACGGGCTATATGCCTCTGCTCCACAGTCTTCTACCCCGCGTGTCCGACGTCCGAGGGGAATGGTACGTGCCCGACACGGAGGTGACTTTGGCCTCGTTAGCCCTTCGTTGGTCATTGGGCTTGGGCCTCCCCGACCGTAGGGCAGGCGCTGGCCCAGTCCGGAACAGTTTTTAAATTATTCTGTGCGGATTTGAAACCTCCACAATAAATGATAAATTTTATTTTGTATTAGATTTATCGGTTGAATTTTGGTCATTCAATTATTTTTAGATAATCATATTGAAAAATTTATATACTTCTTTATTTTTTGTTTTGAAATTTTTTTACATGATGTTTTTAAATTATAATATTTGTTATTAAGTATGAAATGTAATCATTATACTAAACAAATTAAAAAATAAACAAGTAGTATAACATAAATCTAGTTAAAATGGAATCATACAATTCAAATTCATGATAACATCTTCAACTTGAACATATGATAATAATGTGTTATTCAAAATATTCGGTGTTATATTAAATGTGATAATCAAACAAAAATTCAGTCTAACATAAATTTTCATCTAAAGAGTCAACATTACAAAAACATATAATCAATATCAATCTTTTTCAATCTCCTTAATAAAACACGCATCAAATGTTGCTACCACCACAAGATCCTCTTGTAATCAATGGCGAATTAGGCTCACTTGCAACATCACTTGGCTGAAATTATAAAAGAAATCATTATTAGATAAAATATTTGACTAATAACTCATGCATTAAACATTGTTATCAAAATGTATAATACTTTTAAAATATGTTTGAGAAATGAATCTGCGGAATATTTTTAAAATTGTCACTCTACTATTGGGAGTTCCAATTACCCTATCAATTGTGATGGAACCAAATTGTTTTTCGTCGACAACAAAAGCCAGATAAGAATATTTTAAAAATAAAATAAGAAAATATAAATCTTTTTGCAAGGAATTATGATTATTTGTCACATACTTATACATCCACATGTAAAATCTTAATTAGAGAATCTAACAGTCTACACAAGGAATATAATAATTTTGATTCTTTCGAATAGCGGATAGATATCTCTCATACCACTAAGATCCATGCCCCCTTCCCATAATCAGGACATGACAACAAAAAACTGTGTATTTGTTCTCTCATAGAGTAAGGTTAAATTAATTATTTCCCTATCACAAGCTCCACTAATACCGCTCCAAGGGAACAAACATCACTATTTTAAAATCCACTTCCATGAAAATCCTCTTTTTTTCATATTTTGAAACTCTAATATCAAGACTACAATAATTATCACAAATAATCATCTTTCAATTATATTTGACATATCAGCCTCCATATACTTAACCTCATCAACCATATTTTCAACACAACTATAAGATTTCAGTGGAATTAGAGATATCTTAAACTTAAGGTTCTTTGAGAGATATATTTAAAACATAATATGCATTAGTTATTTGTATTAATGAAATAGCGAAACTGAAAGATAAAAATTAGAACTTACATTTGATGAACTCAAAATGTCAACCACTTGATCAGGAATCTTTCCTTCTTTCATCATAATATATGCTTTAAATGCTGCCATATTGTTTTGAACTTCAGATTCCAAGTTCATGTACTTCTTTTTCCAAAAGTTAGATGATGATTTAGCCGCACTTGTTGAAAAATTACTCAAATTTAAATGTTTAACTCCATTATTTCTAAATATTTTGGTATGAGCTGCTCTCATACCCATGCTTCTCACTCTTCCAAAATGCTCGAGCCTAAATACTCTACCGACAATATTATTTGGAGATATTTGAGATTCATCAACATTACTCTGTGTCAAATCCACTTCAATTTGTTCCTATCAATATACAAGATCATTATATTAAAAACTTGTATAAAAATCATGAAGTGGAAAAGTCTAAACAGCTTGGCGAGTGGATCTTGGGCGGCGACTTTAACTCAATTAAGTGTCCGGGTGAACAAGTAGGTTGTACCAGTCATAACAGAAGATATATGGTGGAATTTTCAGAGTTTATCAATATGAGTGGTTGCGTGGACTTACCCCTATCCGATATCAAGTACTCCTGGTTTAAATCGAGGGGCAAGATATGCAGTCGTCTCGATAGATTCTTAGTTTCCCCTGGCGTTTTTAATGACAGGAATATGGTCTGCCAAAAGATTGGAGATCGGGACGTCTCATACCATAGGCCGGTTTGGATCTCCGCCAAAAATACCAACTGGGGACCCAAACCGTTTAAAGTTCTATCGTGCTGGTTTGAACAACCAAGCTTTATGTCTTTTGTTAAAAAAGAGTGGGAAGATTTTGTTGTAGCTGGGAAGGCTTCTTTCATCTTGTCCAGGAAATTACAATACCTTTGGGAGAAGCTTCGGTGGTGGAATGCCAATATATTCGGTTGGGTTGATACTAAAACCAAGATGGATATCGGTACCATAAACGAGGTTGAAGATCTCATTTACATAAAACAAAGTTGTATTACACCAGAAGACTTGGATAATAGGAATGCTGCAGAAGATAATCTCTGGAAAATTTTAAGGATTAAAGAAAGTATCCTAAGACAAAAATCTCGGATGAAATGGATTGAGGATGGAGACTTTAATACAAAGTACTTCCATGCTGCCTTAAAAAACCGCATCAATTTGAACACAATTTACTCGGTTTGTGTTAATGGAAGTTGTGTGGAGGATGTGGAGGGAGTCAAAGAAGCTGTCAGGGAACATTTTGCAAAAAGGTTTAACAAAGTTACAAGGACTTTTCCCTATGTTGGAGAGTTTGGATTCAAACGCCTCTCTGAACAGGACAAAGAGGAGCTTGAAGTAGCAGCTGACTCAGCTGAAATTAGAAGTGCAGTTTTTGAGTGTGCGGGGGATCGGAGCCCGTGCCCTGACGATTTCAATTTTGAGTTTTTTAAAAAGTGCTGGAACATTGTAGGCAAAGATTTTACAAATTGCATCTTGGAGTTCTTTGAAGGTGAGAAATTACATAAGGTCCTTGCTTCCTTCTTTTTGGTGCTCATTCCCAAAAATGATAGCCCGAAGAATTTAGACGAATACATACCAATTTCTCTAATTGGTTCGGTTTATAAAGTTGTGTCTAAGTTACTCGCAAATAGACTTAAGGGCAAAATAGGAAGTATAATCTCAAAATCTCAAACGACGTTCATCGAAGGAAGGAATTTACTTGACGGGGTTTTGGCTTTAAATGAAGTTATCGATTTCGCTAAAAGATCCAAGAAAGAGTTATTGCTACTAAAGGTAGATTTTGCCAAAGCCTACGATTGTGTGGATTAGAACTACTTGTGAGATGTCATTAAAATCATGGGATTTGGTGAAAAATGGATGCGGTAGATGGATAACGGGGTTTTCAATAGTTTCACGTCGGTTTTGGTTAATGGGAGTCCTACAAAGGATTTTTCCGTATCTAGAGGCCTCAAGCAAGGCGATCCTTTAGCTCATCTCCTTTTTACTATAGCCGCGGAAGGTCTTGCAGTTTTATTGGATAGAGCGCTGGAGAGAGGAATATACTCGGGTTTCAAGGTTAATCAGGATGTTTCCTTTCACTTACTGCAATACGCGGATGGCTCGGTTTTATTAGGTGAAGGGTCGTGGAAGAACATTTAGGCTATCAAGGTTATTCTAAAAGGATTTCATCTAGTTTCCGATCTTGAGATTAATTTCAATAAAAGCTCCCTCTATGGTATTGGAGTGGATGAGATGGTACTCATGGCCGTGGAAAACTTCCTTGCTTGTAAAGTATCAACCTGTCCTTTTCAGTTTCTAGGTATTTTCATTGGTGGCAACCATAGATTGGTCTCTTTCTGGAAACCTATGATCGATATGGTACGCTCTAGATTGGATTCTTAGAAAGGTCGGTTCTTATCCATGGGTGGTAGAGTAACATTAATCAATTCCGTACTAGCAAATCTACCTATTCACTACATGTGATTCTACAAGCTTCCTAGTAAGGTCATTCGTATACTTACCTCTATTCAAAAGAGATTCTTGTGGAACGGCTCAATGTCAAAAAAGGGTGTATCTTGGGTTCGGTGGAGTACGGTATGTAAAACTAAAGAAGATGGTGGCCTAGGGGTTAAAGACTTAAAGTTGTTTAATCTAGCTTTGTTATTTAAATGGATTTGGAAAATTCTGTCGCAGGAGGACTGTTTGTGGAAAGGTATAATTGATTGTCGGTATCCTAATTTTGTGCACGACTTTCATATAGCAGAGGTCCCTAAGTATCTTGTCTCCCTATCAATTTGGTGGAGAGACCTGCTTCAAGTTTCTGTATCCTGTGGAATTAATCATTTTTCTGGTCTGCTTTCTCACAAGATTGGAAACGGTGTTAATGTCTCTTTTTGGCTTTCCCATTGGGCTAGATCTCACGCCTTGGCTACTGCATTCCCGGAACTATGGAACTGTTCGAAAAACAAGGCCAGTCGGGTAGCTGATAATGGTTATAGGGAAGACGGAACGTGGCGCTGGAATGTGAAGTTGTCTCACCAAAGTATGTCCGAAGAATTCAGCCTGCAGCTCTTAAACTTACATGTTGTGTTGAGTGAATATACAGTGACTGAAGGATCCCAAGACAAGGTTACCTGGCTGCATAATGATACTTCACAATTTTCTGTTTCTTCTCTGTACTGTTTTATGCAGGAAAATGTAAGCGACCTTGGCTCGGCTGTTGAGGAGGACTTAAGGTCTGCCCTCAAGCTTGCTTGGTTAGCGCAGGTACCCCTCAAGGTGAAAGTATTTGGGTGGAGGTCAATGCACAATAGAATTCCAACCCGCGACAACCTCGCTCGTAGAGGAATTATAATCAATATTCATGAAAAGGTCTGTTCCTTCTGTTTCTTAGAGGAGGAAAATGTTGAACACGTCTTTTTCTATTGTTCCAAATCTATTCTGGTGTGGAAGTTCGTGTGCAATTGGTTGGGCGTTCCGGAGATTTACGTTGGTGACATTTTGAATCACTTATCATGTTGGGTAGCTGGATGTGTTCGGAAAAGTTTTAGTGTAAGTATTGCTGTAGGATTGTGGTTGATCGTTTGTTGGGTCATTTGGTCGTCTAGAAACAACATCATGTTTAGAGACGAATTTTGGGATTTAGATACGATCTCTAATCGTGTCATAATTTTTTCTTGGTGGTGGATTGGTAAGAAACACAAAAATGCATTTAATTGTAACTACTACGAATGTGTTAATGTCCCTTGTGATTTTTGTAGGTCTTGATTTTAGTTAGAGGCCTAACGATGTATACGGATACCCTTTTTGTATCTTTGATATATAACACAGTTTTTGCTTATTAAAAAAACACTATTCAACTTTCAAATAAAATATGCAAATAGCATGATTGGTTAATATAAAATGAAACAAATGAAAGATTTTGACTGCATGTGAGAAATATAAACTTTATAAATATATAAACAATAGACAAGCGTGTTTCAAGGCATACAATAAACAAAAAACAAAAAAAGAGTATCATCTAAGGTTGAAGTGTTCAAGATTGAAGTAAAACAAACAAAAACGATTTCATGAATTTTAGCCTTAGTCATAAGGCTAGCACTAAGAAGCATCAACCTGCATCCATCAAGTCTAGTGATAAGATTAACACTTAGTAATCTAATTACAAACAAATTTTCAACTATTAAGATCTAATAAATTGAAATCACTTGTCAAGATATTATTTGAATCTATAAATTAATAAACAAAAAATGTCTGAGTTTTCTATTATAACTAGTATGATAGCCGTACGTTCGCACGGATGTACGTCATTGACGCGCATTTGTTTTAAAAATGTATTTATTTTTATAATGTATTTTGTTCATAATGTAATTGTTCTTAGAATATATTTATTTATATTTAAAATATGAAAAAAAAATATAATAAAAATTAGTAAATTTCTTATTTACTAAAAATTAATATGATACGTGTGAACACACACGGGTACCGTCAGTGACGCGCATTTGTTTTCATTTAAAATTTTGAAAAAAAATACAATTAAGAAAAATCAGTAAATATAAAAAATATATAATTTATATTTAAAAAAAATAGAATCAATACCCACAGATATCGGTTGGTATATTTTATAAAAGTATTTACAATGATTTAGTTTTATAAATATCAAATAATAACGTAGTATTTGTAAATATTATTTTAATTTTATAAATAAATATTATTATTAATATAAATAAATATATTTTGTGTAAATATTATTACAAATATTTATTTGGTACGATACCCATATCAGTACCCATGTGATCGTTCGAGTACTGGTGTATTGTACAAATTTGTTTTTATTTTATTAAATTAGAATTAATAAAAATTAATAAATACAAAAAATATAATTTATATTTTAAAAAAATCAATACCCGCAGGCATCGTTTGATATTTTTTATAAAAATATTTATGCAATGATTTAGTTTTATAAATATCAAATAATATCATAGTATTTGTAAATATTTTTTTAATTTAATAAATAAATATCATCAACATAAATAAATACATTTTATGTAAATATTATTATAAATATCGATTTTGTGGGATACTCATATCAGTATCTGTGTGATCGCCCGGTACTGATTAACCTACAACACTACCGTCCTAATTTATAAAAAAAATACTTTTTTTTCTCTCAAAGTTTAAGACAAAATAATAAATTTAATTTTACTTATTTATTACTTAATAAAAATAAAAATTATTTATAACTGTTTTGTTATAAACTTTTGAAACTCTATAATGAGTGTCATATTAAAAAAAATTTGAAACTCAATATTTCCTATTAATTATAAATGATTATCCATCCATTCAATTTCTAACTCTTTAAACAATACATATTAAAAATTTTAAAACCTTAATCTTTTACTAATTAATATAAATATTTATCTTGCAATCAAAATTATAGAGCATTTATTTCTTCTTATTATTATTATTATTATTTTAAATGTGAGAATTTTGAAAACTGCTCATAAAAAGTATTAGTCATAATAACATTTAATAAAAAATAAGAAATATATTATATATATATATATATATATATATATATATATATATATATATATATATATATATATATATATATATATATATAAAATAGAATTCCTTAAAAAAACTATCATTATTTACCCAATAAATTACTCAATTAATGATAAGGATTTTTTTCCCGTATATAAATGTAGAATTTTTAATATTATTCAAAATATATAAATGTAGAATTTTTAATTGTTTTCATATATAAAAACTTTTGTTCACATGGGTATTGGTTTATCAATGTCAAATGCTTTCCAATATTTTTATAAATAATAAACTTGTTCTCGTAAAAAAAACTATTAACATTCACTTATTAATTTAAAAATATTTTAAATTAATTTATAAAAGACATTTATTTTTTCCCGTATTTAGATATTTAAATTTATTTATAAGAAAAATATTTTTCTCGTATTTTAATTTATGAATAAGTATTTAATATATTATAAATATGTTCAATTGATTGAAAAATATCACATTTTCCCGTATTTGAAAAAGAACACACTTTTCCCCGTATAATACATATAAAACAAAAACAAAAACAAAATATATAATAATAATAATAATCGTATAATAAAAATATTTAATATAAAACAAAAACAAAACTAATAATAATAATAATCATAATAATATAAATAATAATAATAATAATCATAATAAGATAATAATAATAATAATATTATAATATAAATGGAAATAAAATTAATAATAGTAATAATAAATAATATAATGATAATATATATAATAATAATAATAATAATAATAATAATAATAATAGTAATAATAACAAAAATAACTTTTTCTCATAGCAGGTGCTATGGTTTTATGTGGCAGGTGCCACACCTTTTGGTGGTGGGCGCCACACCTTGTGTGGTAGTGTGGCAGGCGCCACATTTTCAATATTTTAAAATAGCATCATGTTTCATATAAAAAATATTTGGTTTGCACCATTTATAAAATGTATTTGAATCAGTAATATATATTTTTCTTGTATTTACATTAATAATAAATATTAATTAATTAAATTCAAAACTTATAAATGAGATAATAAATTGATTTAAATTACTCTAAATAAATTGATAATGATATAATGATAATAATGATATTAATGATCATAATGATATAATGATTTAAATTAATATAAATATAATTTTTTTCATTAAACATTAAATATTATAATGATAATAAATAAATAAATAAATAAATAAATTTCAAAATCTTTAAATGACCCATATTTCACGTTTATGCATAATATAAACATATATTTATTTTCAATTAAAAGATTTAATTGACCCATATTTAATTTCCAAACAAAATAATCATGTATTTAATATGTTATAAATTAAATAGAAAATTAATAGTAATTTATCACTTATAATATAAAATATGATTGTTACAATCTTGTTTTGTTATACACATTTAATTTATAGTAAAACAATCTGTAACCTTATTTAATTTAAATTAAGCAAAATTTATATGATGTGTATTTTTAATATGTAATTATAGCATAATTATTTGGAAAAATATTTGAACTTTCCCGTACTTAAAAATTATTTTAGTTTTTATTTTTTGTTTTGGACTAAAATAAGTATATAAATAATTAAAATCAGAATCAAAATTTAAAACTAATATTTATAACTTTTCCGAACATATTTAAAGTTGACTGATAAATTTTAAAAAATGATAGAATGTTCCTTTATGAATGATAATTATAACTTTTTTTTTTCTAACTTTAAAAAATGATTGATAAATTTATATTTTCTTACTAATTATTTTTTTAAAAAAAAGGTATTTTAACTTAAGTTAAAAACAACTTTAAGTTATTTGTGTTTTTCAAAAAAATAAATGAAAATTATTTATTATTTATAGCGATCTATTAATTTTGCGTTCATTTCTAAAATATCTCTTTCTTCCCGATTTAGAAAAATATATATATATTTAAAGTTATAAATATTCTTGTAATGTTATAAATAAATAATATTGTAATACTTTTTTAATATCTTTTATTATTTATAGCACTTTTTTTTTTATTTCATTTCATGGCAATATAATACTTTTCTATTAAATATATATATCAAACAAAGTATATATAATGTATTTTTCTGTCAATATCAAGTCTGATTTGAGTAGACATTTAGTTTTCAACACCAAAGGAAAACTAAGGGTGTGTTTGGTTCGGGGTAGATGAAGGGGAGGGGAGGGGAAGTGAGGGGAGATTTTTAATTAAATATGTTTGATTCAAATTTTAAGATGGGAAGAGAGGGGAGGGGAGGGGAGCAAAATCCCTTCAAAACACAATTTTTCTTCCTTCCAATTTGGAGGGATTTGGAGGGGAGGGAATATGAGTTTGCATATTTAAAAAATTATTATATTTACTAAAATATCCTCGGTTTAATTTTAGTATGTCAAAATTATTCATTTTTTTCGTGTTACTACTTTTTTTGTGTGATTTTTTCGATTGCTTCCATCATCTTATTATAATTGTTATCTACATTCAAATTATTTTAGAATTTTTGTACTTTATAAAAATCATAATCATTGCACTTTTATTTTGTTTTTTAATTAAAAATATTATGTTTAATTACATTCATTTTTTATTCTAATTTTGTTATGTATCATATCATATTTTTTTATATCAAATTTTAAACCATTCATTTTTTTTTGTTTATTCATTTTATTAAACATTTTGAACCATTAATATTTAATAATAATTTATTTTATATATTTGTTTTGTTAGATGATTCAGCACGATTAAAACATTGTTATCAACATATAGTTTAATTTATATGGGAGAGTTATAATCTGAATCAAGTGTATTCAATTTTTTAACGTTATGTGGTAAATAAATACTTTTTTAGTCACTAAATATTAAAATTTTTATTATCATAAAAAATATGCATGAATTTTTCACATATGAATATCATATCACCTATATAAAATCATAAGGATAAAAATGTAAATTATTAATAAAATCCCTCCCCTCCCCTCCTAAACCAAACACATTTTTAATTAAAATCCCTCCCCTCCCCTCCCCTCTTTTGAACCAAACACTTATCTGATTAAAAAAAATTCCTCACCTCCCCTCCCCTTCCCTTCCCTCCATTAAAATCATTCCCCTCCCCTCCCCCTCATTTGAACCAAACATACCCTAAAGGTATGCAGAACATTAATTGAAATTCAGAAGGCATTAATTGAAATTCAGAAGACATGGTGTTAATATGGGAAATTGGAATAAATAGTTAATATTTTTTTAAAAGTTTAATAGAAAAAGAAGAAAGGCAGTAGGGAATTAGGTAGCATTCAGGTCAGAACTTCTTCCCAGCATAAAACAGACTTGCCTAAAAATAACAGAATAATAATTATCAGTTCTGTTAGTATTAAAAAATAACAATCACTTGAATGATCCAAAATATTTTACACAAACTATTTATTATTACCTGCTCTGTTATTTCTTCAAGTTCAAGACCAAATTTGCGCAAAGCATCAACATATGCATCTTGTAGAGGTAATTGAACATTGATAGAGAAAACTAAAGACCATAACTCTCTTCTTTGGTGCAGCAAACAAATAATCTTTGGGCTGCTAATAATAAGACCATATCTCAGAAACTCCCACACTTTAACATGAAAAACAGATGAAAAAGGCAGTATAAGATAACAGTAATAGTCATTGTGGAAATTGCAAAACTAATCAATGTCAATGAAATAATCAAAGTTTCAAATCGTTGTCGTCGCATTACAATTCTTAATATTGATAAGAATTGACGTCAAATGCAACCACAATGAATGCACTGATATGATTGTAAATCACACTAAATACCGCATCATAACACGCAACAGCCGCATCATAAGAACATCAAAAATAGAGATGAGTTGTAACAAACTTACAGTTAATGTGACATGAGATCATTCAACAACTGGTATATCAGTTCTTCCTGCAATCTCCAACTACACAAATCCAAATTTAGTATCAAAATTCAAAACTCAATTTCATCAATCAAAAATAGAAAAAATAATAGAGAAATAGACAATTGCATGAGGGATAAGAAAAACACTTTAAACTTTACCATAACACTCTTATCAACCGGCATATCATCCCAGCTCCGCTGAACTTGTAAACCACTTTCATTCTGGTGCATGTTCATCATTTGAACATCAGAGTTAGCAGGGGCTATACCCAATTTTAGATCAATATCTGAAAAAAATGCAAAGTCTGAGTTTTTAAATACTTATTACATTTCAATTGATAAAGCCAAAACTGCGTTATCATGGGAAACTAACTCTCTTTTATAACAACTGGCCTCAAAACTTGTAACTGCTTCGCTTCCATTGCATTTTATAACAGCCTTATCATAAGCTCTGGAATGAATAGAGCAAACCAATATAACAAAATGCTTAAAACACTGAACCCATAAAATCAAAACACTGAACCCATAAAATCAAAAGCATAATCTGAACCTACAAAATCCTGCAACAATAACAAAACTAGTCAAAACCCTAACAATCATCAAAACCCTAACAATCGATAGTAGATCTGGATATTTTTCCCATAAAATCCTACAAAAATAACAAAATCAGTCAAAATCCTAACAACCTCTGTACTGATGTACCATTAACACCAACCAGCTAGAAATTAAAAGGAGGAAACTTATCTAATATAGTCGGTATCGGTGTTGCGATCCTCTTTTTCACTTAATATTACAAACAAACAAAAAAATAGAGTTAACTATAAAAATATACATTCAGAAAATCATAAACCAGTAACAAAATCTGAATAATGTTTTTTAGATTAAAACATGAAATTAAGATTGTTTCGAATCTTATACACTTTAATTTTGAATTTGTTGCATATGTCCTAAGTTATTCAAAAAAAATTAGCAGCATCGATTATGAGATTCATTTTTAAAATGTAATTTTTCTGCTATTTATACTTCACTGTTTCCATAATCATTTATTTGATAAAAAAATAAAACTAGATGCAAACAGTGACACATAAACATAACTATATTCACCTTGCATCGTCATTTACAGGATCAAGAGGGTTAATCTGACAATCACCAGAATCATCATTTACCCTCTCTTTATTTATCCCTGTCAAAATGAATGATAAAAAAAAGCTCAATATTGAATTTGGGGTGTCATCTTCAGAATCATCTTCACAAACAGAGCTTATAATTAAAATAAGATACCTTTGAAAAAATTCGTCTTCAACCAAACTGTTGTTCTTCTTCCAAACCCTTGTTCAACCAAACCCTGTTATTTGATAAAAGCCCTAAATATCAAAAAGTAAGGTTTAAAATGCAATTTCTAAAAAGCACGATTAGTTATCGAAAACCATAAAATCAAAACATAAAATCAAAACAGATTAACCGAACCGTGGCTTCGATTTTTTGCGAAGCAACATCTTTGATAATCATCTCCTTCTACGAAGCTGTGAAAAAACATAAAACAAATTTGATTAAAAGGGTTTTAAGATGAATGATTGAAAGATGCAAGAAATTGGGATTTGTAGAAGAAATCGTTTTTTTTAGATCTGAGAGATGAGAGAAAGTAGATGAGAGAGATGAGAGAAAGAAGATATTTTGTGGAGAGAGAAAGTGATTGCTTAATTTAAAATAAAATACTTAATTCTATTATTTTTTTTAGAGAACAGAAGTCATGGCAGGCGCCATGCTTCTTTTGTGGCGGGTGCCACCATTTTTTCTTCATGGCAGGCGCCACCTTAATGGTGGTGGGCGCCATGTATGGTTTTTTTTCTTTCTTATCATATATATATATATATATATATATATATATATATATATATATATATATATATATATATATATATATATATATATATATAATTATATTTTTTTTTAGAGCACAGAAGTCATGGCAGGCGCCATGCTTCTTTTGTGGCGGGTGCCACCATTCTTTCTTCATGGCAGGCGCCACCTTAATGGTGGTGGGCGCCATGTATGGTTTTTTTTCTTTCTTATCATATATATATATATATATATAATTATATTTTTTTTTTAGAGCACAGAAGTCATGGCAGGCGCCATGCTTCTTTTGTGGCGGGTGCCACCATTCTTTCTTCATGGCAGGCGCCACCTTAATGGTGGTGGGCGCCATGTATGGTTTTTTTTCTTTCTTATCATACATATATATATATATATATATATATACATATATATATATACATATATATATATATATATATATATATATATATTATTTATTATTATTTTAAATTAAGATAATAATATTATTTTCTTAAAAAATATTTTATCTTAAGTTAAAAATAAATTTGAATTATTTGTCTTCGTTCTAAAAATTAGTACACTGAATTTGTTTTTAAATATAATTGCTATTTTAAAATTAATTTGTAAAAAACATATTTCTATCACTCACTATTTAATCAATAATAATATTATTATTTCTTCAAAAAATATTTTATTATATTATAATATATTCTATTTCTTAATATTTTCTAATTTATTTTTATTGAAAATTTATTATTATTTTAAATTAAGATAATATTATTATCTTCTTAAAAAATATTTTATCTTAAGTTAAAAATAAATTTGAATTATTTATCTTTGTTCTAAAAATTGTTGAATGTAATCCATTGTTGTCGAAGTCGAAGTCGAAGACAACAGGTTGTTGTCTAGTGTCGAAGTCGAAGTCGAATTGCTTAGTGTCGAATTGTCGAAAGTGTTTCGACAGATTCATTTAGATGGGATTCAGATTTTGCTTTTATTAGATTAGATTTGATTTGATATCATTTAGATTAGATTTGATATTTTGGGCTTTTATAGTTTGGGCTTTGTCTTGAGATGCAAGCAAACCTAATTCTATAAATAGGGAGTTGCCCTCATTATTTTGCGATCAATCAATTACAACACTTTGTAATTTCTCACAGAATTCTGCAGTTGCAGAGTGAGTAATAAGAAGAGAGAAAGTCCCACAGTTTGTGGGCAGCAAGAACACTATTCATCTTCTTCTTCCCTATTCTCTTTCTACTTTCTGTATAATTGCTGCGTGATAGTAGGAATTCCCATAGTCTTTGGGTTGATTCCAACATCTGGTATCAGAGCTCCGGTTTAAGAGATTCAAGGGCAAGAAATCGCAAGAACGCGATGGCTACGAATCATCCAAACGGCCATTTTCCAGCAAACCTTCCAATTCTCAAGAAAGATAATTATGAGAATTGGTGCAAGCAAATCAAGGTTGTTTTCTGTTATCAAGATTTGTGGGATCTTGTGAAGGAAGGAATAACAACTCTTGAAGAAGGTGCGACGGATCAAGAAAAGGCTGCATTCAAAGAATTGAAGAAGAAAGATTATAAAGCTCTCTTTATAATCCATCAATGTGTTGATGCAGATAACTTTGAGAAAGTTAGTGATGCAGAAACAGCGAAGGATGCATGGGAGATTCTTGAAAAATCGTTTGGAGGCGCAGAGAAGGTGAAAGAGGTGAGGTTACAAACTCACAAAAGGGCGTATGAATTGCTTCAGATGGAAGACAATGGGAGCATAACAGATTTCTTCACAAGAGTTACGAGACTTGTGAATCAAATCAAAGTGTGTGGAGAAGTGTTGACGACGAAAGCAGTTGTCTCAAAGATTTTGAGATCGTTGGCTCCAAAATTTGATCACGTGGTAGTAGCCATAGAAGAATCAAAAGATTTGTCGAAGGTAACGAAAGAAGAGCTTCAAGGGACGCTTGAATCTCATGAACAAAGAATGGCTGAAAGAGCTGCAAGCAAGTCGAAGAATGATGTGGCCTTGCAAGCTCAATCAGTGAAAGATAAGAAGGGTAAAGAAAAGATGGTCGACAAAGGTAGAGGAAGCTACAACAATTCGACAGGCAGAGGAAATCAGCAAGAGGCGAATTGGTCGAACCATAGAAGGACCCAGAACCAAGGCAACCAAAGAGGTGGTGCTGCAAGTAGAGGAAGAAGTGGTGGTCGAAAGCCTGACAAAAGCCACATTCAGTGTTATAATTGTCACCAGTATGGTCACTATTCGAAAAAATGTCCTGAAAGAAAGAATCAAGAAGATGATGCAAAGCTGGCGAAGCATGAAGAAGAAGAAGGTATGATGCTGATGGTTACAACCAGAGATAATGAGAGTCTCAAGGACCAGTGGTACTTGGACTCAGGATGCTCATCACACATGACTGGGAGGAAAGATTGGTTTGTCAACATGAAGCCCTCGTCGAAGAACACAGTGAAGTTTGCAAATGACAACACTCTAGCAGCTGAAGGTGTTGGTGATGTTCTGATTATGAGGAAAGATGGCAAAAGGTCAACAATTTCCAATGTGTTGTACATTCCAGGCATGAAGAGTAATTTGCTCAGTATAGGGCAGCTTGTCGAAAAGAACTACAAGGTAGTTGTCGAAGACAAGATGATGAGAGTTCTCGACGCAAGTGGTAGGTTGATCTTGAAGGCTCCAATGTCTCAGAATAGAACCTTCAAGATTGAACTAAATGTGATGGAGCACAAGTGTCTTGCAACTGCAGCTAGCAGAGATGAGTGGATATGGCATTATAGGCTTGGGCATCTCAACTTCAAAGACATCAGAGATCTGAAGAGAAAGAACATGGTTTCAGGTTTGCCAGAAATTAACATTCCAGATGAAGTTTGTGAGGAATGTGTGCAGGCAAAGCAACACAAGAATTGCTTCAGTAAGGATGCAGGAAGCAGGTCGAAGGGAATTCTTGATGTTGTGTACTCTGATGTATGTGGTCCAATCCAGGTCGATTCTATGGGAGGTAACAAATACTTTGTCACATTCATAGATGATTTCAGTCGAAAACTGTGGACCTACCTGATCAAGAAGAAAAGTGAAGTGATTGAGGTATTTGCCAAGTTCAAATCTATGGTCGAAAGACAAAGTGGTCGTAAGCTCAAGGTTTTGAGAACTGATGGTGGTGGAGAATATGTGTCGAAAGATTTCGACAGACTATGTGAGAAAGAAGGGATTGTGCATGAGGTGGTGCCACCCTACACTCCACAGCAGAATGGAATTGCAGAAAGGAAGAATCGAACCATCATGAACATGGTTCGAAGTATGTTGAAGGGCAAACATCTTCCTAAAGAATTATGGGGAGAAGCTGTTTCGACTTCGACATATCTTCTGAACAGGTGTCCGACGAAGAAGCTAAATGGGATTACGCCAGAAGAATGTTGGTCTGGTGTGAAGCCAAGCTTAAGTCATCTTAAGGTCTTCGGATCGATTGCACATAGGCATGTGCCAGATCAGTTGAGACGAAAGTTAGATGACAAGTCAAGTCAAATGATCCTGGTGGGATATCATTCGACAGGTGGATACAAACTGTTCGACCCAGTGAACAAGCAGATTGTGATCAGCAGAGACGTGATCATTGATGAGCTTAAGGAGTGGGACTGGACAGAAAATGTCAACAAAGATTCAGTAAGAATCAGTTGTGAAGAACCAGCTAGAGAAGCTGAGAGAGAAGTTCGACAAGAAAGTGTCGAAGACCAAGCAGGACCAAGTAGACCTCGTCGATCAAGACAAATGCCAGCAAGATTGCAGGAATGTGTGATTACATCAGATGATGTTGTCGATGAAGAAGGTGAACTGGTACACTATGCTTTCTATGCAGATGTCGAACCTGTCAATGCAGCTGAGGCATTGAAAGATTCGAAGTGGGTGAAAGCAATGAATGAAGAAATAAAATCCATTGAAGTCAACAACACCTGGTCACTTGTCGAATTGCCTGAAGGCAAGAAGGCAATTGATGTGAAGTGGGTTTACAAAGTAAAGTTGAATCCAAAAGGTGAAGTAGTTCGACACAAAGCAAGACTCGTAGCGAAAGGATTTCTTCAGAAGGAAGGAATTGATTATGACGAAGTCTTTGCACCAGTTGCTAGGATCGAAACAATCAGGTTGGTTGTTGGTCTAGCAAATATGAATAATTGGCACACATGTCAGATGGACGTGAAGTGTGCATTCCTGAATGGCCCCTTAGACGAAGAAGTTTATGTTGCACAACCAGTTGGGTTTGTGAAACAAGGCAAAGAGAGAAAGGTGTACAGGCTGCATAAAGCCCTGTATGGACTTAAGCAAGCTCCAAGAGCTTGGAATAAGAAAATCGACAGCTTCTTAAGGAAGAAGGAATTTGTGAAGTGCACAACTGAGCATGGAGTATATGTAAGAAGAAGCAATGGCGAATTGCTTATACTATGTCTCTATGTCGATGATCTGCTGATAACGGGAAGTTACAAGAAGGAGATCGAAGATTTCAAACGTAACCTGAGTGAAGAGTTTGAAATGTCAGACTTGGGAAATCTTTCATATTTCCTTGGCATCGAATTCTACAAGAGTAGTAGAGGTTTAATGATGCATCAAAGAAGATATGCAGGCGAAATATTGAAGAGATTTGAGATGCAAGATTGCAACCCAACTTCGACTCCAGCTGAGCCCAGACAGCAACTGTCGAAAAATTCAGATGAAGATGATGTCGACCCAACCCAATACAGAAGACTTATTGGGTCACTTCGATACCTTTGTCACACAAGGCCTGACTTAGCATACAGTGTTGGTATGGTAAGTAGATTTATGCAGAAGCCAAAGGTATCACACCTAGCAGCGGTGAAGAGGATACTAAGGTATCTGAAAGGAACTCTCGACTATGGCATTTTGTTTCCAGCAGCTGATGAAGGGAAAGAATGCAAGTTAGTAGGATACACAGACTCTAGCTGGTGTAGTGATGCAGAGGATAGAAAATCCACAGCTGGATATGTGTTTATGTTAGGTGGTGCACCAGTTGCTTGGAGTTCGAGAAAGGAGCCAGTAGTGGCATTGTCATCATGCGAAGCAGAATACATTGCTGCTTCTCTTTGTGCATGTCAAGCAACATGGATGGTGAATCTGGTCGAAGAAATTACATCAATGAGTCATGGAGCAATTACCATGAAGATCGACAGCATGTCAGCTATCAACTTGGCGAAGAATCCAATAGCTCATGGTCGAAGCAAGCACATCGAGATGAGGTTCCATTATCTTCGAGAGCAGGTAGCAGAAGGGAAGATGAATTTGGAACACTGCAGAACTGAGAATCAGATTGCAGATATCATGACGAAGGGAGTGCAAGTCGAAGGATTCAGAAGGCTAAGGTCTATGATGAACATATATAGTTTAGACACAATGTATTAGGTGGTGTGTTGAATGTAATCCATTGTTGTCGAAGTCGAAGTCGAAGACAACAGGTTGTTGTCTAGTGTCGAAGTCGAAGTCGAATTGCTTAGTGTCGAATTGTCGAAAGTGTTTCGACAGATTCATTTAGATGGGATTCAGATTTTGCTTTTATTAGATTAGATTTGATTTGATATCATTTAGATTAGATTTGATATTTTGGGCTTTTATAGTTTGGGCTTTGTCTTGAGATGCAAGCAAACCTAATTCTATAAATAGGGAGTTGCCCTCATTATTTTGCGATCAATCAATTACAACACTTTGTAATTTCTCACAGAATTCTGCAGTTGCAGAGTGAGTAATAAGAAGAGAGAAAGTCCCACAGTTTGTGGGCAGCAAGAACACTATTCATCTTCTTCTTCCCTATTCTCTTTCTACTTTCTGTATAATTGCTGCGTGATAGTAGGAATTCCCATAGTCTTTGGGTTGATTCCAACAAAAATTAGTACACTGAATTATTAATATTTATTAATTCTAATTTAAAAAAATAAAAACAAATCTGCATAACACACCAGTACTCGGACGATCACATGGGTACTGATATGAGTATCGCATGAAATAAATATTAGTAATAATACTTACATAAAATATATTTATCTATATTAATAATATTTATTTATAAAATTAAAATAATATTTACAAATACTATGTTATTATTTGATATTTATAAAACTAAATAAAATACTTAATTATATATATTTTTTTGGAGAGCACAGAAGTCATGGCAGGCGCCATGCTTCTTTTGTGGCGGGTGCCACCATTCTTTCTTCATGGCAGGCGCCACCTTAATGGTGTTGGGCGCCATGTATGGTTTTTTTTTCTTTTTTCTCTTTCTTATCATATATATATATATATATATATATATGAGATTAATTGCTATGCACTGACAGTGTAAAAAGTTTTACACTATCAATACATCACCATCACCTGTTTGGATTACTTTACAAATTATTAAAATAAAAGTCAAACTTCTCTTTACATCCGACGGTTATAATTAACTGACAGTGTAAAATCCTTTTACACTGTCAGTGCATTTCAATTAAATCCTATATATATATATATATATATATATATATATATATATATATATATATATATATATATATATATATATATATTAAATAAAGATAATATTATAATTTTCTACAAAAAAATATTTTATTATATTATAATATATTCTATTTCTTAATATTTTCTAATTTATTTTTATTGAAAATTTATTATTATTTTAAATTAAGATAATATTATTATTTTCTTAAAAAATATTTTATCTTAAGTTAAAAATAAATTTGAATTATTTATCTTCGTTCTAAAAATTAGTGCACTGAATTTGTTTTTAAATATAATTACTATTTTAAAATTAATTTGTAAAAAATATATTTCTATTTTTTTAAAAATATAAATTATATTTTTTTATATTTACTGATTTGACACTATCTCACTTCATCCAATTAAATATATATTGTTCTGGACTGGGCCGGGGCATGCTCACCAGTCGAGCAGGCCCAACCCACAAAGCATGGGATGGCCCAATAAGGATTCCTAGCAAGGCCACCATCGAGCACACGCTCACCTCCACCGTGTCGGGCACACGCCTAACCTCGGGTGTGTACGACACTCACAACATAGACCACCGGGCATAGGCTCTAAGCCTCCCCGAACTCGCCTCTCCTCGACGCTCAGACGCTCCTCCTCGCGAGGAGCCCTCTCCGTCCGCACAAGAGTCCTCCCCGCGGGGACACGTCTCTCCCCGACACCCACGTGCTCCTCCTTGCGAGGACACGTTCTCTCGTAACTTCCCACTCCTGAAGGAATTGGTCTGCCCTACTTCCGGAGATTTAGGGACCGTTACCCCAGGGCGAAGACCACATGTTGGTCTTCACTACGCCACATAAGCCCTGGCAGTTACTTGGATTGGGCCTAGCAATCCAGCCCAATGCAAGTAACCGTTACCCTCTCACTTGAGAGGGTCAGGTTACTCACTTCTTAACACTCTAACCTTCTTCTCTTGTACTTGCTTTTTCTTTGACCATCACCTGACTTGAGCGTCGGAGTAAGGTACACCCCCCCCCCCCCCCCCCCCGCGCCGTCTTCCAACCGCACCGGAGCTGAAGCCCAGACGACGTTGTTGGCCACCAGATCCTGTCTGATCCAGGTACGATCAGTGGCGCCGTCTGTGGGAACCCTTTGCTTCCCCATTTTTCCTCCGTTAAACCAAAGCAACTCTCATTCACCACCATCATGGCCGGCAATCCGTCCGCTAACAAGGCTCTGGACACCGTCCTCGCACAACTCGAGAACGGGAACCACCATGAAGACGCTGCTGCCCCCCACGTCAAAGAAGGCGACGTGAGAGACGGGCAGACCGCCTCCCCAGACTCCCAAGACGTGGCTTACGACGACGCCCACCAAGACGACCAGCAAGCCGTCTTTCAGCCAGTTGCTCCTCCACCCAATGCAGACGCGAGCACCGTGGCCCTGTTCGCCTTGATCAATCAGACCAATCAGTTGATCGCGCACCAGAACACCAGGATTGAAGCACTGGAGCAAGGACGAGCACAGTGATCTTCCCCGCGAAGACATCGTCGCCCACCGTCGCCTCGACGTTCTCCTTCCCCGCGAAGGACCCCTTCCGCAGAGTCTCGAACCCCCTCGCAGGTGCACGAGGGCCGTCGGCCGCGCCTTGAACGTCCCCCAGCTAGCTACCTCCCAGAAACGCCATCGCTCCCCACCTCGGAAGGAACCCAGACCCTCCGCAGCTGCCAAGAAGTCCAAACCAAACGAGGAGATACCGAGGAACCGTTCGAGGAATTCCCCTCCGAGGCATCATCGATCCCCATCGAGGTCCTCGACCAGGAGCGACGACGACGACCTGAGGACCCCTCTGTCGTGGGAGATCATGAACGCCCCAATCCCTGCGGGCATGGAGAGACCCCCGCCACTAGGGACCTATGATGGCCTGACCGACCCCGACGATCACATCGAGAGTTTCGAAGCAATGCTCGACTTCCGAAACGTCAGAGGAGCCATCAGGTGCAGGCTTTTCCCCACCACCTTGGGGAAGGGCGCGATGACTTGGTACAAGGGTCTGGAACCTGGGTCGATCACGTCCTGGAAGCAACTGAGACAATGCTTCACCAAACATTTTACTGCGTCTCGGCGACACCCAAAGACGGAAGCTGCCTTGGAAAGCATCTTCCAGGGAAAGAACAAACCTCTCTGAACTTACATCGAGAGATTCAACAGAGAAGCTGTCGAGGTCCATACGATCGACGACATGAAGAAGTATTTGATCATCCATGGACTATGGGCCGGATCGGATTTTGCCAAGTCTGTAGGCCTCCGTAGACCCCGTCGCCTCGAGGACCTCCTCCAGCGAGCTCAGTTATATATCGAGCTCGAGGAATCCGAGGCAGCACAGATCGCCCTCGAGTCGAGGCGCAAATAGGGCCCCCGCGGCCACAAAGATGAAGACTCTCCTCCCCGACAAGGAGGAGAAAGAAAGAAGGAAAATCTCCCCCGTGATACTCGTGAACCGCGCGGACCAGCTGGCCGGTTCACGGAGTACACCCCTCTAAATGCTCCCCGCGCGCGTATCCTCTCCGAATGCCAGAACTCAGAATTTGTGAAAGGAGGAGTCCGCTTTCCGAAGCCCACTGCCCCCAAACCAAACGTTGACAAGTTAAAATACTGTAGGTTCCACCGCAGCCACGGGCATGTCACCGAAGACTGCATCCATCTCAAGGATGCGATTGAAATTCTGATCAAGGAAGGGCAATTAAAGAAATACGCCCAGAAGAGTGATACTCCTCGCCCCAGCTCCCGGGAAGCCCAGAACGTCGAGGATACCACGCCTCCTCCCGACGAGAGCTGGCTTCAGGTCGCCCTCAGCGTCACTCGACCCGAGGACTTCTTTGTCCCCCCAATCATTGAAGGCGAAGAAGCAATTCGCAACATGTGGGCGACCTTACCCGACGAGGACCCTGTGACTGCACGTAGCACCTGGGAAAGCTTCCCCAAAGCGATGGTCATCTCCGGGGGTGGCCCCGAGAAGTTGTCCGTCGGATCGATCAAGCGGAAATTTGATGAGTTGGAATCCGAGACATCGGCAAAGACAACCACCCTCGAGAAAGTGCGGGGAAACTCCAACCCTATCACTTTCTACCTCGAGGAACTCCCCGGGGGGCGTCAAACGCCACTATCCCTCTCCTGGTCAGGGCACAGATGGCGAACTTTGACGTTCGAAGGATCCTTGTCAACCAGGGCAGCTCAGTCGACATCATGTATGCCCATCTCTTCAGCATGCTCCAGCTCGACGAGAGACACCTGACCCCGTACGTCGGCTGAGACCTGAAAGGATTCAACGGAACCACCACCAGACTGTGGGGCTACGTTGAGCTGATGGTCACATTCGGGGCTGAAGACACTGCCCGACAGGTGAAGATCCGTTTCTTGGTGGTCGAGTGCCCATCCCTCTACAACTGTATCCTCAGGAGGACCACACTAGCCGAACTTACGACTGTACCATCAACGGTCCACCTCAAAATGAAGTACTACACGGCCAGGGGATGGGTAGTCACGATGCACGGATACATAGACGCAGCCAGGAGATGCTTCAACGCTGCCCTCAAGGGCATGAGTTCCATCGGCCCCAAACCCAAGAGTGCGGCAAAGCCGTCCCAGGATGCCGAACGGGTACCTCTCCCGCCTGTCAACGCGGTCGACCTCGACAGCAGATTCCCGAGAGAACCCGACGAAGGGGCACAAGGCTTCGACCTCCTAGAAGAAAACAACGGACGTCCTCTCCGCCCGCCACGACTAATCCCCGACGGGGAGTTTGAGCTCGTTGTACTCGGGGACGACCCAGACCGCAACGTTAAGAATGGCACCGGAATCCCCGACCTGGCGAAGGAACAGCTCAAAGCATGCCTCCGGGAGAACACAGATCTGTTCGCATGGAGCGCCTCCGAGATGCCTGGCCTTGACCCCGAGGTGGCTTGCCATCAGCTCGCAGTAGATCCGGCCGCTAGGGTCATAGCTCAACGTAGGCGTAGGCAGTCTCCCGAAAAAGCGGAGGCTGTTGAAAAAGCTGTAAAAGACCTCCTAGAGGCAAACTTTATTTCGGAAGCCAAGTACACAACTTGGTTGTCCAACGTTGTACTCGTCAAAAAGAATAATGGAAAATGGAGAATGTGTGTTGATTATACTGATCTTAACCGGGCATGCCCGAAAGACTGTTATCCTTTGCCTAACATCGACCAGCTGGTCGACAATTCTGCAGGTTACAAACTGTTGTCCTTCATGGACGCGTACTCGGGATACAACCAAATTCCCATGGACAAGGTCGACAAACAACACACGGCTTTCATGACCGCGTCGGGCAACTACTATTACAACGTGATGCCCTTCGGTCTGAAGAACGCCGGTGCGACCTACCAGCGGATGATGAATAAGATTTTTCGAGCTGAAATCGGCGACATGCTCGAGGTCTACATGGACGACATGATCGTCAAATCAGCGGCAGAAGTCGACCACGCCGCACACCTCAAGAAGGTGTTCGACACTGCGAGGAAGTGTCGCATGAGGTTCAACCCCGACAAATGCACCTTCGGCGTTCAAGCAGGCAAATTCCTCGGTTTCTATCTCACAGAGCGAGGAACCGAAGCCAACCCCGACAAGTGTAGAGCTTTCTCCGAGATCCCCACTCCGGACTGAAGAAGTCAATACAATCATTGAACAGGATGTTCACCGCCCTCTCCCGCTTCGTCGCCAAGTCTGCGCAATACGCACTCCTGTTTTTCAAACTTCTTCGACAAAAGGCGGAGTTTGAGTGGAGCGAAGAATGCGAGCAGGCGCTCGTCCACTTAAAACAAGTCCTGTCACAACCCCCGGTCCTCTCACGACCTGAGAGCGGGGAGACGCTCTTCTTGTATCTCGCAATCACGAGTGAAGCAGTTAGCGCCGTCCTCATTCGGGAAACCCCGGACGGGTAGAAGCCAGTTTACTTCACGAGCAAAGCCCTCCAAGGCCCCGAGCTCAGATATCAGCAGATAGAGAAAGTCGCCCTGGGCCTCGTTACCGCGGCCAGGAGGATACGCCACTATTTCCTCGCCCACACCGTCATCGTAAGGACCGTGCAGCCTATAAGGCAGCTCCTCGAACGACCGGACATGGCGGGGAGGACGCTCAGGTGGTCGCTCGAGCTCGCGGAGTTCGACATCCAATACGGAGGGAGGAAAGCCCTGAAGGTACAGGCCTTGGCAGACTTTGTGGCAGAGATGACCATCCCGGATCCTTCGACCAACGGATCGCAGAAATGGACGATTTATGTCGACGGAGCATCCAGCCCGAAGGGAAGCGGAGCGGGCATCATCCTCGAAAACGAGGAAGGCATCCTGATCGAGGTGTCCCTCGAACTATCCTTCCCGACGTCGAACAACCAAGTCGAATACGAAGCCTTCCTCGCAGGGCTTCGACTGGCCGAGGACCTCGGCGCCAAGGAAGTTAAACTCTTCACCGACTCCCAGCTCGTGGCCTCGCAAGTCCGAGGTGAGTACCAAGCCAAGAACGACAGCCTCATAGAATACTTGGCCTTGGTGAAAGAAAAGATGCAAAAGTTCACCTCTACAAAAGTCACTCACATCCCCCGCGAGCACAATGCCCGAGCAGATGTCTTGTCCAAATTGGCAAGCACAAAGAAGAAAGGCGAGAACAAATCCGTCATACAAGAAGTGCTTTCCCGCCCGAGAATCGATAAACCAGCCATAGTCTCGGATATCAACGCCATCGGGGACAACACTTGCTGGATGACCCCGGTATACGAGTACCTCAGGACATGCAAACTGCCCAAAGATCCCAAAGAAGCTGGAAAGGTCAAGAGGCGGGCGTGCTCGTACACTATAGTCGAGGATAAGCTATACCGGTGAGGGTTTTCTATTCCCCTCCTCAGATGTGTCGAGGAGACCAAGGTCCCCGGCATACTCCAGGAGATTCATGAGGGAATCAATGCGCAGCACCTCGGCGGGAGATCGTCAGCCCGTAAGGCGCTTCGAGCAGGGTATTATTGGCCCACCATGCAACAAGACGCCAAGGAGCACTACAAGAAGTGCGACAGGTGCCAACGACACGGGGACATGCACCTTGTTCCTCCCAACGAGCTTAACACGCTGTCCTCCCCGTGGCCGTTTGCGTGGTGGGGGATGGACATCCTCAGACCTTTCGTCCAGGGGTCATATCAAAACAAATACCTCATCGTCGGGGTGGATGACTTCACGAAGTGGATTGAAGCGGAAGCGTTGGCCAAAATCACGACCTTTAACATACTGCATTTTTACAAAAGAAACATCCTCGCCCGATTCGGCGTGCCTCAAGCTATTGTCACCGACAACAGAACACAGTTCACCGACAGGAACTTCCAAGACTTCGTCACAAAACAAGGAACGAAGCAACACTTCACGTCGGTCGAGCACCCTCAAACGAACGGACAGGCTGAGGCGGCGAACAGAGTGATCCTCCGAGGATTAAGACGTCAACTAGGCGCCGCCAAACAGCAGTGGGTTGAGGAGCTACACAGCATCCTCTGGGCCTACCGGACAACCCCACATTCCACGACCGGGGAGACCCCTTTCCGCCTGACCTACGGAACGGAAGCGGTGATCCCCGTGGAAATCAGGGAGCCCTCGAGGAGGACAGAAGCCCCCTCGACGGGGACGCGAACGACGAAGCCCTGAGGGAAGAACTCGATTTTGTCGAGGAGACACGTTCGGGCGCTTCGCTCCGAGAAGCTTCACTTAAGCAGAAAATAACACTACGTTATAACGATAAAGTTATCAAACGTGATTTTCAGGTAGGCACCCTCGTCCTACGAAGGAACCAGAAAGACTCGCAAGAGGGCAAACTCGCCGCGAACTGTGAGGGCCCGTACCACGTCTGCGCGAAAACGGGGGCAAGAGCCTACTTCCTCAAAAATCTACACGGGGAAGAACTAGCTCGACCATGGAACGCTGAGAAGCTCAAACAATACTACAGTTAAGCACTGCCCGCGGCCCATTAGCACCGCAGTTACGGGGACGCACTAAGGTACGAGCGTGACACCCCTATACAGAACACGATGATCAGAGACCGCGTGTGTGTGTGCGAGGACCTTTGATCCGACGGGGATACCTCGATCGAGCTCCGCCGTCGTTGTACCGATTTGGCAGAACACCCAGCTCGCGATGGGAAGTTCACGCCACGAAGCTAAGACCTCGACCGAGCTCTTAGCCTCGTTGAAGGTCGGAATACACCTCCGACCACCCGACCGGCTCTCCACGCTGTCGGGGACTATCAAGGTCGAGCAAATACCAAAGTCTTAAATACTTAGACGAAAAATAAAGTATAGCAAAAACATTAACATCACACACAATCAAAACCATGCAAACAACACTAGCAGATAAACAAAGTGCATTAAAACGGGCAGAAGCCCAGTGTACGAATATTACAACCGAATGTCAAAAAGCCCCTGGCACGCAGGCCGGGCACAAGTCATTACAAGTCATTACATCAAAATAAAAATGGCTCGCAGGCCAACCGGAACAAGAAAAAGAAAAGCCTACTCGGCGGGGGTCCCCTCGGGTTGGTCGTGGTCGATAACCTCGTCCTCTTGCATTGGCTGCACGATCTGACCGTCGACCACGTCGTAGTCGGGGTCAGCACCTTCAGTTATGAGGCCAGGGTTGAGAACCTGAAGCTGCTGCACGGCGTTCTTAAAACCTATGCCCGCCACCACGAGATTGTCCTCCTTGGCTTCCCGGATCTTCGCTATTAGCGCCGCCCGCGAAGTCAACAGCCTGTCCTCCTCGTTTTCATCCTCAGCTGGGCGGGCAGCCTCCTCCAATTCAACGACCCTCGCCAAGAGGCGATCCCTCTCCTCTTCGACGCCCACGAGACGTCTCCGCTCCTCCTCGGCACTCTTCAACTTTTCTTCCAGTTTCTGTTGAAGCTCGAGCTGGGCCTGGTTCTGGCTTTTGCAGTCGGCCAGCTCCTTACCCACCTTTTCCATTTCGGCCGAGATGGACTAGAAACTTTCTCGCAACCTATCCAGCTCGCTCGCGGGGCACGCCTCATCGTTTAGAACCAAGGCAGCCGCTCAAACCCGCATCACGACGAACACATCATCCACCAGCATCCTTCGCCGAGAAGCCTTGTCGACGCTTAAGATGGCCTGAGTTTCGGAGCCACCCACGCTGAGCGAATTATTCCCCACGAAGAAGTTCGGCCTTGTATGACAGGGCGGGAGCACAAATTTCACGACCGGGGGGCTCTCGTGCTCGGTAATGTCGATATCCACTGTGTCTGCAAGCCGTCGCCTCTTCGGAGAGTTCTGGGGGCTGAGAGAATCACTACCCTGGTGAGAACCAGAGGAACCTCCGGGTGTCGGGGCGGGAACGAGCTCCTGCGTTCGGAGCTGGTCGACATGACTTTTGCCTCCTTTCTTCACAGCACGAGAGCCCTGCAACTTCTTGAAGCGCTCCTCAGCATTCGACATCTTATCTCCAAAGAAAACAAAGAGGTTAGTAGTTCGAAAAGAAGGATGAAAGGAAAGACAAGTCGGGGAGACCACCCCCACCTAACAACTCGAGGGCCTCCTCATCAGAAAACGTCTCGAGGAGAGCCCTAGTGTTGATCAGTCGACGCTTCGTCAAGACCTGCCCGTCGTCGCCCACGACGAAGTCCCCGTTTGACAGCACGAGTTTAGCTTTGTTGAACCCACCGACGAACTTGACTATGGCCTCGTGAGCCAAGCGATCCCTTTCACAAAGTTTGCCGGGGCTGACGATATAGTTGTCCGTTCCCCTCTTGAAATGTTCTTCGGTCTAGAACAACGGGAACTTAGGCACAAGAGTCTCCTCTCACCGTCCACCCACCTCCTCGACAACCCGACTGTGCATGGTATTTACGGTCTCATGTGTGACCGGCCTCACGAGTAAGTACCGGTATTTGAAATTCCGCACGGAGTCCAAGTATGAAACAGGCTACTCGCCTGTTTGAAGGACACCCAACCGTGCCTACCGTCCCCAGCCTGTCGCTGGAGGTGGAAAATGCGGAAAAATAAGGGCACAGTCGCCCCGATCTTCAGATACTTGCATACCAGCTCGAAGGCCCTAATAAATGCAAGAGAGTTGGGGTGGAGTTGAGAAGGGGCCAAATGTAGCCAGGTAAATACGGCCTGCTGGAAGTCTGTGAAAGGCAGATGCCACCCCGCTTCGTCGAACATAAACTCGTACACCGGGAACCGCATCCCGCTGTACGTCGAGCAGATCCGATGGTGTGGCAGAGGCCTAAACACATTCCACGACTTCGGGGAACCGATAAGGCGGTGCTCGACAGTGCAAAATATTCCCTCCTCATCCAGGTCGACAAACTCGGACATCATGTTCACGGCCTCCTCGCAGGCCCAATCGTCGGGTGTCCTCTCCCCGGCGCTGGACGTCTCCGCCATAGGTGAACTAGGCCCGTCGTAGATATCCAAAGGCCCCACAGCCACTTGCAAAATGTTTATTTACCTGAAAAGCAGAAGGAAACAGTGAATTCGATGACCCATATCAAATCCACCCCTTCCACCGCTGATCAAGTGAAAGGGCGAGGAGGGACCCCGAGATAATCATCCCGCGTCCCCGTGACATTCTGCGTTTCCCCGTGGATTTCATCATTTATCCCCGGGAGATTCAACAAAAAGCACTGAGAGACGTTCCTCCCACGACCCCGGGGCATTCTTCATGCCCTCGTGGAGTTCATCGTCTCTCCCCGCGAGATTCAACAAATAAACTACGAAATTCTGCCGTTTTCGCCGGATATTTCGTGAATTCCATGGGAACTTCACCAGTTCACCATAGGATTCACCCTATAAGTGCAAACGAAAGGAGAAAAAAGGAGAAAGAAACTTACTTGAAATACGCTTTTTAGGGTTCCAGCGCGGCGATCGTCGGTGGAGAATGGCGGAGAATGGTGGAATGCAGCGGCAGAAGAACGGAGAAGAAGAGAGGGAGAGTCTGAGAAGAAAGGAGCAAATGGGGCAAATGGAACGAGGTGAGGCCTATTTATAGGATCCTCACGGAATTCGAAGAGTCTCAGACTACTTGAGCACACTACCATAGCCTAGCCACCCCTAGGCAATGATGGCGTCTGACGCGTGGCACACGCTTTCCAACGCGCACCTTTCCATTTCCCCACGCGCATGTTCCCCTGTCAGACTCCTCATATCCTCGCACCATCAGCCAGTCCACCCCGAGAGATCAATTTATCTCTCCCCGATTGACCTACCGCTCCTCGTTAACATCCCTTCCTCGACGAGTCCTCGACATGGCTAGCCCTTAAGTCATCACTCCGATGCTCAGAGCAACGACTTGGGGGGCTCCTGTTCTGGACTGGGTCGGGGCATGCTCACCAGTTGAGCAGGCCCAACCCACAAGGCATGGGATGGCCCAATAAGGATTCCTAGCAAGGCCACCGTTGAGCACACGCTCACCTCCACAGTGTCGGGCACACGCCTAACCTCGGGTGTGTACGGCACTCACAACATAGACCACCGGGCATAGGCTCTAAGCCTCCCCGGGCTCGCCTCTCCTCGGTGCTCAGACGCTCCTCCCCGCGAGGAGCTCTCTCCGTCCGCACAAGAGTCCTCCCCGCGAGGACACGTTCTCTCGTAACTTCCCACTCCTGAAGGAATCGGTCTGCCCTACTTCTGGAGATTTAGGGATCGTTACCCCAGGGCGAAGACCACGTGCTGGTCTTCACTATGCCATGTAAGCCCTGGAAGTTACTTAGATTGGGCCTGGCAATCCAGCCCAATGCAAGTAACCGTTGGCCCCGCGCTGAGGGCTCTCTATAAATACCCTCTCACTTGAGAGGGTCAGGTTACTCACTTCTTAACACTCTAACCTTCTTCTCTTGTACTTGATTTTTCTCTAACCATCACCTGACTTGAGCGTCGGAGTACCTTGCAGGTACACCCCCCCCTCCGCCGTCTTCCAACCGCACCGGAACTGAAGCCCAGACGACGTTGTTGGCCACCAGATCCTGTCTGATCCAGGTACGTTCATATATAATATACATTAGATGATATCTTATTTTTTATTTTTTTAATGCTTTTTTGGTAGCCATCTATTTAGGAGATTTAGTCTGAGGAGGCATAGAAAGGAGTTGGAAAATATATCAGAATTTCCAAAAGAGCAGAACCAATGCTCAAAAGCAGCCACGTTGACAAACACCACGTGTAAGAGAAGCAGGCATACAGGTGGAAGGGTGGGGAATCAGAAGGGCATGGGGTACTTTCCCTACCCATCTAAGTTCGTATATGTAAGATTGTCTCTAAATATTTAATGAATTCCTAAAATTGTAGTGTTATATATATATATATATATATATATATATATATATATATTTGAGGTATCAATTAATGGACATGTTGAATGGTCAATATATTTTTCACTTACAATTAAAACTTTAATTCTCTGTCACTCTTTCCCTCTCCACGAACAATTACTCAATTTTCATCAAATTTATGGTTCAAAATTCTAACAATATGTAGGTATCAACAGTATAATAAGAAGTATTAGGTGGTAGATTACTTTAGCTAATATACATGTATGTATGATGTATAATATACATGTATGTATGGTGTACACTCATTAGTTAGTTACCATTGTAATTAGTTAGTTACCACTGTAACTGTATATAAGTTACCACTGTTATTGTAACTTTCTTCACTTGAGTAAATAATGAGAACAAGTTTACACAATCCCTTTAATCTTCTTGCAATGTCAATATGGTATCAGAAGCTCATATGAGCTCTGGTGACCATCTCTTTCTTCTTCTTCTTCATCGATTGCCTTAGCTTTCTTTGCTTCTCCTCTCAATCGATTGATTTTCTCTGAAGTTTGTTTGCTTCTTCCTTTTCTTTTATGGATCACCAGAGCTATGCCGATTTTGCGACGAACTCCGCAAACCCCTATTATCTTCATCCAAACGAAAGCCCAGCCTTGATTCTTGTTGCTCCTCCGTTAGACAACAAGAACTACCACACATGGTCTCGATCAATGCACATTGCATTAATTTTGAAGAACAAAGAGAAGTTTGTTGATGGATCATTCCCAAAACCTCATATTTCTGATGTTTTGTACGCTCAATGGGTTCGCTGCAACACCATGGTGCTTTCTTGGATTCAACGTTCAATCTCTGAATCCATTGCGAAATTAGTGTTGTGGATTGACACTGCTGCTGGCGTTTGGAAGAATCTTCGCATTAGGTTTTCGCAGAGTGATGTTTTTCGCATCTCAGATATTCAAGAAGAATTATATCGCTTCCGCCAAGGTACTCTTGATGTATCTGAATACTTTACTCAATTGAAATTGCTTTGGGACGAACTTGACAATTATTGCCCTCTTCCTCATTGTACTTGTTCTTTTGCTTGTTCTTGTGGTGCTGTTGATTCTGCTAAAACATACCGGGAGCAAGATTATGTTATCAGGTTCTTGAAGGGTTTGAATGAACGATTTGCTCACTCAAAATCCCAAATCATGATGATGTCACCATTGCCTTCCATTGATCGAGCATTTTCTCTTGTTATTCAACAAGAACGTGAGCTGAATTATGTTTCACCTGTTGATTCTACTGACTCTACCGATTCTTCTGCCACTGCTTTGAATGTCAATACTCAGTATGCAAAAGGCAAAGGCAAAGGCAATTCCTCTGCTAAGGGTACAAACAGAGCATGCACACACAGTGGAAGAACTAACCACACTGTGGATACCTGTTTCTTGAAACATGGTTATCCACCAGGTTTTCGCCAGAAAGGGAAAGGTCAAAGCAATGCTCAGGTTTCTAAACCAGCTCAAGCCAACAATGCATCCACTAGTTCAGCATCTGCAGATAGTTCTTTAGGTTCCTCATTTGGTTTTACTCAGGAAGAATTTCAAAGTATCCGGGCTCTCCTCCAACAATCCAAGCCTACCCCTGCTGCCAACTCTATCACCACTTCACCTTTGGCCATGAACTCACACACTCCCACAGGAATTGGTAAGAACTCTAATCTTTGGATCTTAGATACAGGAGCCACGGATCACATCACGTTTACACTTGATAATTTTTCTTCCCATCACACCATTGTTCCTATTTCTGTGTCTTTACCAGATGGTTCACATGTAGATACATCCATTAGTGGCACTGTCATTGTTAATTCCACATTAACCCTCTATAATGTCCTTTATATACCTTCATTTCATGTCAATTTGATATCTGTCACTAAACTCACTGAAAATATGGATTGTTATCTAAATTTCTCTTCCAATAACTGCCACATTTTGCAGAACCATTCGAGGCAAACGATTGGTACAGCTAAGCTGCAAAGAGGCCTTTATGTCATTGACTCAATAAGTAATTCTTCTCAATGTAATGTTGTTAGTTCAAATTCTTTTGAAACTTGGCATTTTAGACTAGGACATGCCTCTGATTCTTGCCTTCTTACTCTAGCAAAAAGTTTTCCTCTTATTTCTTGTAATAAAAGTAATATGGCACCTTGTGAATCTTGTCATTTTGCAAAACAGAAACGGCTACCTTTTCCTACTAGTATAACAGTTACTCATGCTCCCTTTGATATATTACATGTTGACCTATGGGGTCCATTTGCCACTGAATCCATTCAAGGTCATAAATATTTCCTAATACTAGTAGATGATTTTTCATGTTTCACATGGGTCATTTTTCTCAAAACTAAAACTGAAGTTAAACAAAGTATTATACATTTCATTGCTTCTTTAGAAAACCAATTCAACACTACTCTAAAGTGTTTTAGATCAGACAATGGTTCTGAATTTTTAACCTTAAATTCATTTTTTCTGTCTAAAGGCATCTCTCATCAGAAGTCTTGTGTTGAAACACCCCAACAAAATGGGGTGGTTGAGAGAAAACACCAACATATCCTAAATGTTGCTAGAGCCCTCACTTTCCAATCTAATGTTCCTCTTACACTTTGGCATTTTTTCATCAAGCATGCAGTGCATTTGATTAATAGAATTCCTAGTCCTTTACTTAAAAACAAATGCCCATATGAAATGATTTTCAATTCCTTCCCTGTTTTAATTCATCTAAAGATCTTTGGTTGTCTTTGTTTTGCTAGCACATTACAAAACCATAGGACAAAATTCCAACCTAGAGCTAGGAAAGCTGTTTTTCTTGGTTTTAAAGATGGCATTAAAGGGTATTTACTATATGACTTGTCCTCTCATGAATTGTTTGTTTCAAGAAATGTTGTTTTTTATGAGACTGTTTTCCCCTTTAAACAAGTCAACAACTCTGTGCCTAACACTAACCAGCCTGGCCTGTTGGATAATAGTACCCTTTCTGACATAGAAGTCACTCAACCTGCCAGTCATTGTGATTCCTCCACTGCCAATGCTCCTTTTGACACTTTAAGTCCACAACTGTCTTCTAGCCTTGGCCCACATCAGTACAGTCTAGCCCCCCTTAGCCCTCATGTCATTGATTCTGACCCAAATCAATTACCTGATACAATTATACATTCTGGTGACACTCATAACACCAGTCCCCCACCTGACCATAGCAATTCTCCACCTGCTACAATTTCCCAACCTGCTACAATTACTCAACCCACAAGAAAATCCTCCAGACCTAGACAACCCCCCACCTATCTCAAAGATTTTCACTGCAATCTTCTCTCCACAGATTCTCAGCTTCCCTCTCAACCTTCTTTCAATATTACACATCCTATTTCTAACACTTTGTCATATCAAAACTGCTCTTCCACCTATAAACACTTCTGCTGTACAATTTCCTCTATACCTGAACCTAAAACATACCTTCAGGCCTCCAAACTTGATTGTTGGAGACAAGCCATGGATGCTGAGATTTCTGCCCTTAAGGATAATCAAACTTGGATTCTTGTAGATCTTCCTGCAGGTAAAGTTCCAGTTGGATGCAAATGGGTCTACAAAGTTAAATATCATGCAGATGGGACTATAGAAAGATACAAGGCTAGGTTAGTAGCAAAGGGTTACACTCAACTTGAAGGTGTGGATTACTTGACACCTTTTCTCCTGTTGCAAAGATTACCACTGTCAGATTGTTATTATCCATTGCTGCCATCAAACATTGGCATTTGGAGCAACTTGATGTCAACAATGCCTTTCTACATGGAGATCTCAATGAAGAAGTGTATATGTCCCCCCTTCCTGGCTATGCTACTCCTGGCTCTAACAAGGTATGTAAGTTAACAAAATCCTTGTATGGTTTAAAACAGGCCAGTCAACAATGGCATGCCAAACTTTCCTCTGCATTATTTTCTTTAGGATACAAGCAATCTCAAGCTGACCACTCACTCTACACCAAGAGCACTGCACATCACTTCACTGCACTCCTTGTCTATGTTGATGACATTGTTCTGACTGGAGATTCTCTTATAGAGATTAATCAAGTGAAATCCTTTTTGGATCAAAAATTTCGTATAAAAGGCCTTGGTCAGCTTAGATACTTCCTTGGCTTGGAGATTGCTAGATCCACATCAGGAATTTTTCTGAACCAAAGGAAGTATGTTCTTGAATTGCTTGAAGACACAGGTTTCCTTGGTTCTAAACCTGTAACTACACCTATTGACCCAAGTACTAAGTTGTCCTCTACTGATGGGATCCCCTTAGAAGACCCTTCATCCTACAGAAAGTTGATTGGCAGGCTCTTATATCTCACTAATACTCGTCCAGACATCTCATATGCGGTTCAACATCTTAGTCAATACGTTGCCAACCCCTTTGTCTCTCACTATCAAGCTGCCACTCGTGTTCTCCGCTACTTGAAAGCCTTCCCTACCCAAGGTGTGTTCTTTTCAAGTACTAGTGCCATCAAACTTTCTGGTTTTGCAGACTCCGATTGGGCACGTTGTCCTGATTCTAGACGATCTGTCACTGGGTTCTGTGTGCTCCTTGGCACATCTCTTTTGTCATGGAGGTCAAGGAAACAAAATACCGTTTCCAGATCGTCAACTGAAGCTGAGTACAGGGCCCTTGCATCTCTTACTTGTGAAATTCAGTGGTTATGCTACTTATTTCAGGACTTTCGCATTACCTTTTCTGAACCTGCCTCGGTTTATTGTGATAGCAAATCTGCTATCTATCTTGCCCATAATCCTACCTTTCACGAACGCAGCAAACATATTGAGTTGGATTGTCACGTTATTCGGGAGAAATTAGTCTCGAAGCTCATTCATCTCTTACCTGTTCCATCAAACTCTCAACTGGCTGATGTTTTAACCAAATCTCTACATTCTCCTTTATTTTCTTCTCTTTTGTCCAAGTTAGGATTGTGCAGTATCGACATTCCAACTTGTGGGGAGGTATCAACAGTATAATAAGAAGTATTAGGTGGTAGATTACTTTAGCTAATATACATGTATGTATGATGTATAATATACATGTATGAATGGTGTACACTCATTAGTTAGTTACCATTGTAATTAATTAGTTACCACTGTAACTGTATATAAGTTACCAATGTTATTGTAACTTTCTTTCACTTGAGTAAATAATGAGAACAAGTTTACACAATCCCTTTAATCTTCTTGCAATGTCAATAGTAGGAGTTAAGATAGAATGAGATAAATCATTAGTTTAATATTATTATAATGTAATAAATAAGTTATTGATGCAAAAACTTTTATAAAAGAAATACATGTCACCGCAAATCATTGAATATATTTATATGTTAGAGCATTAAGTTGTCTATATTCCCTGGTAGAAGATTTAACATAACAAATAAACATAAATTTCTGTCTCATTGGTGTGATGAATTTAGTTGGTTTAAAGAGAAAGACCTCATGGACAAGATCTTCTTCAGGTATGTACGGACTGCTGTCACCATACTCATCACGGTAAAGGGACACTGCTTGATGATGATCAAGTGGACCCAATTGGTATGGGGTGCCAAATCTTGTTAATTGAACCCTTGAAGTCACCAAAATCTTAAATTCTGATGTTTGAAATTTGAACAAGATCTTCTGAGCCAGGCCAAACACCATCCAAAACTAGTAGTATTGGATTTCTCCCAACCTTCCTCAGCAGAACTTCCAATCTGTTCATTGCATGTTCCTCGCTTTTAAACCTGGGTTCCCTATATCCACAATGTTCAAATAGTTGCGCTACAATGTACTTCAAGTTGGGAGTTAATGATATGGTAACCATGAAGATGTTTCCACCAAACTTGCCTAGTCAAAACAAATCATGGAAAGTTAATGTAAATAACCTGTTAAAACTATGAATGACACTCACAGACACCAGATACGATAATGTCAGATACTAACATGTGTGTGATAAGTAACATATCTTTGTTTAGAGGTGTTAGTATTATAGAGATTAGTTACTACCTTTGATTTGTGGATCCCGACAAAGCATCCGAGTAAGCATGGTTTCACCCGATCCAACCAAACCGGTCATAGCAAGTACAGACACACCAACACCATTCCTAATCAAATCAAACTTCAACTTATATATAGGCTCATTCAAACCTCTACTAATTTTATTCTCATGAAACTCATCCAAAACCTCTAAAATTCTTTTCACATGAGTCAACACCTCCATCAAATCCCTTCTATTCTCAATTTGCACGTTAACAGACAAATGTCTCTTAAGATCCTCATCTTTCTTCTTAAGCCTGGTTTGATAATGTGGGAAACAAAGAAACTTCCATCGATTAAGCTTCTTGCTTTTTCTTACAAGCTCTTCACCTTCTCTTATGTGAGTCTCTAGTCTCTCTATCTCTTCTCTTGGTCGATCCAACAAATCGTTGTAACCTTTTATCTGTTCAACCATAGGAGCCAAAGCGTTTAAAGTTTCCATGTTTGTTTCGAGTGCTGGACCGAATTGTCGACCATTTTGTATTGTTTGGAGAACGTGTTTTAGCGTCTCTCCTGTCACAGCTCCAACAGCACCTCCACTCAATAGATCCGCCATGACAATGTAAGAACTGTTATGGTTTGTTGTTACTATGGAATGAAATATTTTGTAACATTCAACTAGAAAGAAAGTGCATATGAACTCAAGTTTTAGTCAACAAAAACTAAGATGAGTAATAGAAAAAATATTTGGTTGACTAATGATTCTTAGTCTTGATGATATATTAATTTTCTCCTTTTAACTTCTGTCAAAAACATAAAATATCATTCCTTTGAATCTGCCATGTGGTCATTTAGGGTCCGTTTGGTTCAATCGAGGGGAGGGGAAGGGAGGGAAAGGATTTTAAATATGTATATGTTTGGTTCAAAATAGGAAAGGGGAGGGGAGGGGAGGTATTTTACTTACAAATATGTTTGGTTCACAAGGGGAGGGGAGGGGAGGTATTTTAAAACTAATTTACATTTTTATCCTTCTAATTTTATCATAAGACTCATGATATTTATCATTTATAATTCAAACACAAATTCATTGACGAAATATAAAGTATTCAATCAGAGAGTATCCTAAAAAATTTTATAAAAATTATAACGATTATAATATATAATTTTAAGAAGATTATCAAATATAATAAAATCTAATAAAAATTATTATAAACAAAAACATTACAATAATTAAAAAGTACCAATAAAATATAATAAATAAAATAAAAAGATTTAAACACATAAATAATAATAATAATAATAATAATAATAATAATATGAATATATAAAAAGTATAAGAAATATAAAAGTATAACATTTAACATTTTTAATAAGTTAAATTTATATTTAAATAAATAATAAGGATAAAAATGTAAATATAGCTATGATTAAAGTGAATCCCCTCCCCTCCCCTCTAAATCCTCCCAAATTGGAGAGAAGCAAAAAGTAAGTCAGGAGGGATTTTGGTCCCCTCCATCTACCTCCCCTCCCCCTCTTAAATTTTGAACCAAATACAAAAACTATTAAATATTCCCTCCCCTCCCCTCCCCTCCCCTCCCCTCCATCTACCCCCAACCAAACCCATTATTAGTGTCTCGATCACCTCCATTTTTAAACATATATTTTAAAGAAATTAAGAAAAAAAAAAAAAGAAAATTGGCACTCTTAGACACAATTTATTTTTAGTGACTTCTCTCAATGATGATTTTAATAATTTATTATTTAATAATTTTTAATTAATAAATTAATATTTTAATTAAATTTTTTGAATAATATATTTAAGTTATTTAATACAAATTTAAAATAAATAATTTGATTTAAGATTTATTTATTCGGTCCGTTTCTCCGATACACAAGTTTTTAATTAAGTATATTTCTGTAAGATGTATACACGCTAAACTTTTTTTAAATAAAAATAATGTGGGACTTTAACCACATCTGTGCTCTCTAGACGCATAATTGATGCATCTTCTTTGCATGTGTGGTGAATGTTACAGCTAGCATTGACAGCTTGTGTTAAATTGGAAATTTTTAAAGTGTTAAATTGGAAATTCTTAAAGTGTTGGAGAACTATAGTATATATTAGGTTTGGACAATTCTTAAAGTGTTGGAGAACTATAGTAAATATTAGGTTTGGACAATCGGTCAGTTTTGGACCCAAAACTTAAATCTGACGTAAATCATTACTTCATTTTTATGGTCCAATTTCGATTAATAAAGTTTCGGTTTTTGTCAGATTCGATTAAGTCGGTTCAACGGATAAATCAGATCGGTTTAGTTGATTTACTATTTATTAGAGTAAACCTATAAAAATGACTTTTTTTTATAAAATTCACAAATATCTACTTTTAGTTTTTTTAAATCAAAATTTTAGAGCAGTCTAGCGAATTATTATTTTTAATATTAAAAAAATAATTATTACGTGATAATATTTCATATTACATGTTTTGTCATTATTAAATTAAAAAAATGATAATATTCTGCAATATTATGAATTTCATTTTTTATAATGAGATAGTGATATAGTAATGAAAATATATAAAATATATATTAATTAATTTCGATCGGTTTCGATTTTCGACAGGTATAAAATAATCATCCGACCCCGACCGAAGCAACCATATACTATTTAAATTAAACAACCGAATCAACCGGACATCTGACCCGACCCGAATCATTTGCACAAAAAAGACAATGGATCGGTCGGTTTGAATCGAACGATTCAAACTTGTCCACTTCTAGTTAATACTAGTATACTCTAGAATCTAAAAAGACACATTTCTTTGTATGGTCGTTGATCCACTTACTGATCATTGGGATTTCAAAACGATTTCATGCAACATGAAATTGTAATTTTAATCTAATGTTGCACACAATGTAACCAAACTGGCGAAGCAGTATAAATTGGTGAAAATAATTACAAGACCATTTCTTAATACACCATCCAAGTTTCTTATACACCACGTGAAATTTCGTTTTTGCCCCCTGATTCCGGATGTGCACATTCGGACGCACCGTTTTTTTAAAAAAACGCTGATGTGTTCCGGGTGTGCACATCCGGAAACATAGTATAGCTTTATTTTTTTAAATTCCGGAACAGCAGATCCGAAAAATAGCATAACTTTATTTTTTTTTTAAATCGATTTTGTCGGTTGGTCGCATACGTTAATATATCATCGCAAGTTAATTTACATTCGAATGAGGGGAGCGAGAAGGGATTAGGTTTCCCGCTGTAATACCCTAAAATTTGCTCCCTCTTTTGTCATCATAGCATAGCATTATCATATATCATATCATATCCATCTCATTAACATTTGCATTACATCTTCAACATAGAAAAATGAAGCATAGCATCCTTCTTACTATCAAGGCATGTGATCAGGTGGAAGGTGGATAATTAAGGAATCATGCAAGGCACAAAAAGGTCAGACAAGTTCACTCAAGGCAAGCCAAGAGGTCTTTTATGTCTCATACTATCTCAATTGATCATCCAAAACCTCAAGATAGTGAGATTCAACAGGAGATTTGAGCACTACATCTTTCACTATGCAAAAGGTCAAAAATGAAGGAAAAACCCTCAAAAGAGATAGGTCATTGGTTCAAAATCATCCTCAAGTGGCATATCTCATCATCCTTTAAGAGGATACACTACATACTCTGAGGAATTTGAAATTGAAGAATGCACTTTTTTCTCCTAGTAGGAAGGTACCAAAATTAGGGTTTCCAATTAAATCAAGGTATCTCTGATTTTTTGGAAAAAACTTGATGTCATGGTATTCTGCATGTTCTTGAGTGTATGAGTGTGGAAAATTGCCTCTCAATGGGTTTTAGAAGTGGTTCAATTGGAAGAAAGATCAAAAACAAGGAAATTTGGGGCAAAGTCAAATAATCAGAGAAAAAAGTCAACTCTTGACTTTTTGAGCCCAAAATTATGAAATTCATGTTATATGTGGCCAATGTATAAAATTTGATCAAGAAACTCCAAAGGAATCATGAAAAATCAAGATTTGGAAGAGTTGCCATTTTTGGAAGAAGTAGGGTTTCCAAAAATAGTAATTTTGAGCCATTTTGCAGCAGATTTTGAATGAAGGCCATTCAAAATTGGAGCATCAAATGAAAATTCCACTCGGCCACAACAAAAGATATTGTTTCAAGCTTCAAATCCATATGTGGAACATCTCCATTGGATAAAAATTGAGTGAGATATGATTGATCAAAGTTTGAGCAAAGTAGGTTCAAAACTAGGTCATGACCAAGGATTTTCAGGTCACGCGCATGACATTTTCACAAACACATGGTGGGCCAGATGTTTTGACTAATTACTCATGGTTAGAGGCTTCAAATGGGAAATCTTTCAACATGAAAGTTGTTCCTCTATGTGAGATCTTCAAAATTGATGTTCATGGTTTTTTCATTTGATCAAAGGTTAAGAAGTTATGGTGAGTCCAAGTTGCTATGATCATGCTGAGATTCCATGCCATGTTGCCTTGTCAACCAACCTCATGGCCACGCCTTTGTATCAGTTCCAAATGTGATTGTTTTAAGTCATTTTGCAACTTATTCCAAACCTCATTTCACTTCAATTTTCATACCAAAGTTGCTTTACTATAACCCCTCTCTTCAAAGACTTCAAAACCACATTCAACCATGCATTAACAAAAGAGAAAATCACCATTAAGCATCCATGTTTGCATTTGTTTCCCAAACTGTCATAAAATCATAAATGAATTTTGTTGTGGTTGTTCTACCAGTTGCACGTGCATTGATCACACTCTCCAACTCTTTCTTCATTTAACCAAACACTCATCACATGTCCATGCACATGAGCACGTGCCTTGCATGAAAATAGAAAGAACAACTTGCTGAGCAAGTTTCACCTACACAAACCGTGCCACTTCACTTCTCTTTACCTCCACCATAGTTTATCATGAGTTGCCATCACCATAGCTTTGCTCTCCCTAACTAACTTGACTCAGTTAGTTAGGGATGACTCATTTAACTCAACTGTGACTCACTTGACTCACTCATTAAACCATAGTTAACCCACACTATAAATGACAACCTCACTCTCAAATTTCATTTTCAACTCCATTATTCTCATTTCACTCCAAAACACTCTCTACTTTTCTCTCTGATTCTCTCACTCTTTTTCATCAAAACTTCTTCTCTTGCACGAGATTTTCATCTGCTTCATCTTTATCATCATCAATGGAGCATGATTGAATCCACACGATTTCCTCAAGTATACTTCAGCAAGCTTTGAATCTCTTTGCTCTCAAGAAATAGCATTTATTTTGCTTAGTTTTGAAGCTCCAAGGTTGAAGAGCAAGTGTTTCCTCTGGTTTTCTCAAACTCTACAAGAACTGCAAGATCAGGTTCCAAAGCTCACAAATTTTTCTCTCACGTTTACTTGATTATTTTGTTGTTTTCATGTTGATTTGAGCTTAATAGAAGCATTTGAACTCTGGCTAGTTGATAGGGCTTCTTAGAAGCTTAGATCCAAAAACTTAGGGCAACATGTTCATGCTTGTTTCTTGCCGTATGTGAATGGTTTGATGATTTCGTTGGTAGATTCATGATGTGTGTTACTTCCTCTTCATTTTGGCATATTGTTTGTGAAATTCTGGAAAGTTGAAGTTGCAGACGGTGGTGGTTCGCCGGAGAAGGTGACCGGAGGTCCCTCTCCGGCCGGTAGCTTTGATGTTAGGGTTTTGTTCCAGTTTTAATCATGACCGTTGATTTATGTTCATCGTAGGGTTAAAAATGTGACAACGCATTAAAATGAGTGTCCCTCCCACGTGCATGATTTCTGATCTCACTTAAACGTTTTGTGGTGCGGTGCATGTTAGTTGTTGTGTTCCTCCACGCGTGATCATTGATTAGGGTTACCTTGACTGACTTGTTGACTTGACCTGATCTAATGGTGATCCTTGTTTTGACTTATTTTAACTGAGAATCCATGATAGTTGTTGTGTTCTGCGTGCTTAGTGGACTTAAGACAATTGATATTCGCACCCTATGTTTCCAAAGCCCAAGCATGTTGAACTGATGGTTTACTATATTTGCACCCCACTCTTGTTTTCATTTCATTTTTATTTTCTACATTTTATGCACGTTTGCTTTTTATTTTCTAAAAATACTAAAATACATCATAAAATTCTATAAAAATTCATGAACATCATTAAGACATTTATAAAAATTTTTACATTTTTTTTTCATGATTTTAGGACATTTTTACCCCTGTTACACAATTTTCCTTGAATTTCCATTTGTGTGCTTTCTAAATGTGGTACATGAATTTGCATAATTTTGTTCTTGTTCATTATAAGTGGTTTTGACTTGGTTCTTTTTGTATTGATTCATTAACACTTTGAAGCATGTTAGATGATTTTTGTTTGATTTTTTAGGCCACTTTGTGACCTGTTTTGATGCTCATCTTTGCATTGCCTTGCATGATGTTTCAATTTGACCTAATTGCTTTATTTGAGGGCATTTTGCCTTGAATTTTCACATGCTATTTTGATGCATGATTCACTTATGACTTAGACCATCCAATACCATGCTTGCATAATTTTCATAAATCCATTTTATTTTTGTTTGATGCATTACATTTGAAGTATAGTAACATGTCTTATCATTTCAATTTTTGTGCATGTTTACATGATTTCTTGTGTACATATTTGTATGATCATTTGCATATTGTATGAGCTATTCTTGTGACATTATAGATCATTGGTACACATTATAGGTCATCTTTGCATTTTCATTTCCCTTTGAACTTTGTGCATCCTTAACATGTATTGGTATGCATCCTTTCTTTTGAACTTCCATTTTAATTCTTCTTCTTATATTACTTACTAAATGTCTTGATGTTTGATTCATGGGTACTTTGAGATGTGTATAAGCCATTTTTCATTTAGTTTCAATTCTGATCTTTGGATTACTTGTTCCATTCATGCATGTTTCTTCTCTCTCTCTTTTCATCCTTCATTTATCCTTTCTTTTGATAACATGTTTAAATGTTAATGGATGGTGATTGTTGCTTATTCATTCGAATTGGTAGGATGATATTCTCTTGTTTTCAATATGATGTACATTCTGATTGTGATATTAGGATTTGATCTTTCATCTCATTCTTTTGAGCTTTATGGTACTTTAAGTGTTCTTTTACTTCTTGTATTTCTTATACATGTTCACTAACCATGTAGGGGCTTTGGTAAGTTGAAATTGAGTGTGGATAAGGAATCCACATTCAAACTTCTTTCCTTTCATCTTTTACAATTTAATATTGTGTTTTGTTAAGCACTTAGGTGCTTACTTTGATTAACTCATTTCCTTCCCTTTTGAATTACAATTCATCTTCTATTTTAGAAGTGAATTGTTTAATTCATTTCTTCTTTAGATTTTAGGTTTTTGAAACCTCACAAACCATTAGGATCACTCCCTTAGCTAATCAATTAGGATTGAGTCTTAGATCACATAGATTTTACCTTTTCTTCTCTCGTGAGTCTTTCATCTTCTCATCTCAAAGAAAATTCAAAATATCTAATAAAGGTAGGCATTTATTGCATTTAGGCCTTTCATATAAAGAAAAGATTATAAGGGGTCTTCTCTTATAATCTTAGAATGTGTAGCATATAGCCCATCTTGGGTCAATGTGTTAAACATTTGATCTTGTATGAGGGACTTAAATGCAATACTTGTTGAAGATACAAATAAAGAAAAACACTTCTTCATTTCATAATCAACAAAAACACTTAATAAATACAAGTATGCTAGTGTGTATGAACCTTAATAATTGGAACTAAGTGTGAGGGTCTTCTTCACCCTTAGTGTGCTTTCTTACTCATTCCATCTTGGAATGTGAGAATGTACACATTCCAATGATTAAGATTTAGATACACTATCATATGCAAACAAATGAAAAAACTCTTAATAGACAAAAACAAATAATCACGACTCTCCTTCGGGAATTCTTTCCTCATCTCCTTCACTCATTCCTTAAGGATGCGTCATTTCCGTTCTACCGCAAACAGGTAACGCCTAAGTCTCCCTACAGCGAGCTGCAACACCGAAACTTCCGAGACGCGAACGTTGACGTACTCCACTAAAAAAAAACACAAACAATCTTTCCCTAGTGAGGGGAACTACGTCGCTCTAATTCTCATGCTCCCGATGAGATACGTAGGCAGTGGGGTAGGGCCCATGCGAGCACTTCTTTTATTTTCCCTACATTTGTTTCTCTTTCTCTTTCCATTCCTTTTCTAGTTCTCCAGCTAGCAGTTCCTTTTCTAGTATTCTTTCCTTACACCCTTTTATTGAGACAAGCAAGCGTGGATCCCATCGGGTACGATGGACGCGAGGGGGTGCTAATACCTTCCTCTCGCGTAACCGACTCCCGAATCCAGTTCCCTTGGTCGCAAGACCATGCTTTTCCTTCCCTTCAGGTTTACGCAGTGTTTCCTTTCCCTCTCTTGGGATAAATACACATTGCTGGCGACTCTGTTTTGTGCCACTTTCGCGTTTGTACTTGGATGAAAATCCCGGGAGCGACAGCTGGCGACTCTGCTGGGGACAGGTTGACCTATTGCTGGTCCATCCTAAGCGAGTCGATCCTAGCGCTTGTTTGCTTTTCTTTCATTGGGTGTTTACTGTTATCTTGTGTTTGCTGTTTACTGTATTTTACTACTTGTACCATATTTACAGCATGTTAGCATTTACATTTCATATATTATACTGTATTGCACTGTTCTATCTGTTTGGCGGGATGGGAGTTCTGAGGGATGAGCCCAGTACACAGGCTCGAGTATACACTTAGAATTAGAGTGGAGAGTAGTGGGACCTACGTGCCATCTGTGTACGTGGGTAATCACGAAATTCACAGCTAGACGAGGCTATCTTGGGACCCATCATGGCGTGCGCATCTTGCGTATTCTAGGATGTCGATCTAGAGAGCTGTCGACTCTAGTGACCGATCATGAGGACCTTAGTGGAAACATCTCTCTTTAGTGGTGACAGTGGCAGACCACATTCTGTGGCAAACCCACTCGTACCCGAGAGCCCACTTTGGTACTTGCTTAGGATGACCTTTATTTTCTAAGGTGAGTCAGTGGATGACCTCTTTGATTGGCATAGCATTGTATCCTACAGGCTGAATGTGCTATCGCTTCTCAAACCTCCGAAGCTGACAAGCCTTATTTTCTAGGAACCACATGTGAGTATGGGTGGGATGTTTACAGGTTTGCAGGTAACCTAGCCTCCTACATACCTTACTTGTGATTCTATGATTGTTACAGACAGTGTATCCTATGACAGTGTTTTGAGTATTCATCTCAGATATATTGCCAGATTCAGTACAGAGACACCGTGCACACAGTTCAACACAGACACAGACACCTGGATACCTGATCACATGCCTTTTGCATTTGCATAATCATATCATAACAGGTTATGTTTGTCATTTTCAGGTACCTACCATATTGTCTGATTCCAATCATGAGTTCCCAAGAAGTTGAGGTTAAAAGGAAGAATAATGTGTCATACAAATTCCCTGATCCTAAGCTGGATTCATTGAACAAGATGATAGGCATGGCTGGTTCTGATGTTCTCAGCACTTTTCAGAAGGAATATGGAGAGCTGATTAAGATGGTCCGTGCATTCACAAAGTATGAGAAGGATGGGTTGCATACTTTCTTACAGTTCTATGAGCCATTAATGAGATGTTTCCTATTCCCTGACTACATTCTGATGCCCACTCTGGAGGAATTCTCATTTATTTTGGGAATTCCAGTCACGTCTTCTATACCATATTTTTCTGAAGGTGCTCTTACCCCCGAAGTAATTGTTGCGGTTCTACATCTGGACCTGTTTGTTGTGAAAAGTGGCCTGAGTAGACTCAAAGAAGATGAAGGATTTCATTTGGAGTTTCTTTTTCAACAAGCTCGGGAAGCTGCCAAGGCTAAAAATTGGACTACTTACAACGCTGTGTTAGCTCTTTACATCTATGGTTTGGTGCTTTTCCCCGGTCAGCCTGATTTTGTTGATATGCAGGCGTTGAAAGTGTTCGTTTCGAAGAATACGATTCCTACCCTGCTAGGAGATTTTTACCACTCAGTACATTACAAAAATGATAAGGGAAGAGGAAGTCTGGTTAGTTGTTGTACCCAATTGTTATGTCATTGGCTCTTCAAACATTTACCTCGCACTGGTACGTTTGTAGAAACTGCTGAGACAATGAAGTGGTCCAAGAGATTAATAGGTTTGACTGCCAATAACATCATTTGGTTTGATCCAAAATTACTTACGATAGAGCTTACTGTCAAATGTGGAAGTTTTCCGAATGTGCCCCTACTTGGAAAAAGAGGTGGGATTAATTATAACCCGGTGTTGGCAGTTAGACAATTTGGTTATGCTTCGAGAAATCCTCCTGCTGATGAAGAGATTAGTGCTTCTCTGTTTTTTGTAGGAACCAAGAATGAAAGAGTGCCAGAGGTAGTAAATTCCTGGAAACTCAGGCAAAGAGAGGGAAAGTTGACTTTTGGTAAAGGAGACTGTAGATTGTACCCTGACTACGATGCTTGGATTGAGATGAAGGTCAAAAAGCTGTTGCTACCCTTTTCCAAAGAAGTTCTCTTATGTCCAGATCAACATTCCATGGTACCGGTTGAAGAGTTCGAGAAATGGAAGAAAATGGTAAGAGAGTTGCAGATAGAGAACTCTGGAATGAGCAGATGTCTTCAGAAAGCTTTGGCTGACAACAAAGATTTGGAGAAGAGAGCATTGAAAGCGGAGAAAACCTTGGCAGACAAAGAAGAAGACTTTGATGATAGAGCCCGGTACTTCCGGAAACTTACTTTGGGAGAAGATGATACTAGTCAGGCTCATAAGGCTACAAAGCAGGCGTTAGCCCGAAGCAAGGTTTCACTAGATAAACTTCGTCAAGCTTGGGATGAAGTCAGAATTGAAAACTCTGAATTACAGGCCCAGTTAAAAGATAAAGATGAAGAGCTGAAGAAAGCACATGTAGAAAGAAGAAGGTATCGAGAGGATCTTGGCAAAAGTCAAGAACAGGCAAAGAATGCTGAAGATAAGTTGAAAATTGCCACCAAGGAGCTTGAAGATGTCACAGCAGAGCTGAAGGTGGTCAAAATTCAAGCTGGAATCAAAAGACGCAAAAGGAGCCAATGAAGATGAAGCCTTGTTGATGCACATGGGCTCACTATCTGATGCACTGGAAAAAAGAGACGTCGTAATCAAAGAGCTGATTGAGAAGCCACATCATCAGCGCACCCGCATCCTGTTCGAAGAAATTAAGTATTCCAGCCAGAAGCTGAAGGACGTAGAGCTATCAGATTAATGATTTTTGTCATTTGCAATGGTTACCATCAGGATTGTTGATGGATCCATTTGACTGCTTGTTTCTTTTTTTCTGTTGCTGAAACTATGACAAATGTGCTTGAAACTTTTGGGAATTTCTATGAAATGAGCTATTTCTGTTCACAATTTCTGGTCTTCAGATATATGTGATGTGATATCTGCACACTGGCACACTACAAAATCACTATTTCTGGTCATCAGATATTTGTGATTGGCGTATATGAGTATCTCTTCATGGCAAAACTCAGTAATTATGATTTCTGGTCGTCAGGAATTCGTGGTTACGATTGGAATCAGGATATGAAAAGTATCTTGAAATGACAAACATAACTGTGCATTTGTATTTGCATTTGCATATCATTTTTGCATTGCAGGTTTTCTTTCTTTTGCAGGCGCTTGCTAACCTTTATTTGGTTTTCAGGCACGATAACTGATACCCTAGTTCACCGATATTCTACCCGACGCAATCAAGCAAGAGTTATGGAACAAGTTCAGACTGAATTAGCTGATTTGAGGGGAAGGATGGAACAGTTCATGAACCTTATGCAGGGGATTGCTCAAGGTCAGTAGGAGCTGAGAACCGGTCAAGAAAACATGAGGATTGGACAAGAAGCTATGAGAACCACTATCCAAAGGCTAGAAACTGAAATCCCAAATCGCACTGTACGCACTCCTCCTGTTGGCACAATCCCTGCTGGTGGGGTACATCTGGGATTTGACAATAATGAGGATGGTTAAGATGACCAGTTCACTGCATTCAACAATGACATGGGTTTCTATAATGATGACCGGAAGTACGAAGGGTTAGATGAAAGACTCAAGGCTATTGAAAGCCAAAATCCTCTGGGAATTGATGTGGAAGATATGGGTCTCGTGCAGGGTGTACGAATCCCTCCCAAGTTCAAGCTTCCTGCTTTGGATAAGTACAATGGCAGTACCTGTCCCAAAACACATTTGCAAGCTTACAATCGCAAGGTTACCGCTTATACTGATGACCAGAAGCTCTGGATATATTTTTTCCAGGATAGCCTGTCAGGCGCTTCCCTGGAATGGTACGTTAAGCTGGACAGGGTTCACATAAAGAGTTGGAAAGATTTGTGCGCTGCGTTTCTGTAGCAGTATCAATATAACTTGGATATGGCACCTAATCGTACTCAGCTGCAGAGTATGACTCAGGATCCTAAGGAGGACTTTAAGCAGTATGCACAAAGATGGAGGGAATTAGCTGCACGAGTTCAACCACCTTTGGGTGATCGTGAGATGGCTGATATATTCATGAGCACACTCCAAGGGTCGTATTTGGATAGATTGGCTGCGTGTCCTTCCACAGGGTTTGCTGATATTGTTGTTGTTGGGGAACGAATAGAGAGTCTGCTGAAATTGGGTAAGATTCAAGATGTCAGTGGGACTGGTGCTTCGAGTTCGAGGAAACCCTTTGCCAACGGGTCAAGGAAAAGAGAAGGGGAGTCCAGTGTTGTGCATAGAGGAGGGGGCAGAGGTAGGAATCAGTCCTATCATCAGGTGGATGCTGTGACCATTCCGGTTCCAGCTGGACAGCAAGCTCCAGATCAGCAAGGTAGACCCCGATTCCAGAATAACAGACCAAGGGACCGTAAGTTTGATCCCTTGCCTATGTCATATGCTGCTTTGTTACCACAACTGCTCAAAGAGAAGTTGGTTGAACTACGGACTATGAGGCCGCTATACACTGGAAAATTGCCTCCAGGTTATGATGCCAACGCTAGATGTGAATTTCATTCTGGCGCGCAAGGTCACTCGATAGAGAAGTGCTGGGCTTTTCACCATAAGGTTCAGGACCTGATTGACGCAAAAGCTATTAATTTCTCTAAGCCGCCGAATGTTCGTGATAATCCAATGCCCCATCATGGAGGTGCAAGCATGAATGCTATTTTTGATGGCGAGAAACTGAATCTGATTACTGATGTGAATTTGGTAAAGACTCCACTGTAGATTGTAAAAGAGCGTTTGTTAAAAGGAAAAGTGTTTCCTGGATGTGGCTCTGATTGTGGGGACTGTCCGAGACAGATTAATGGCTGCAGTAAGTTGAAAGTTGGGCTGCAGGATCTTATGGATGAAGGAAGACTCCAGTTTGATAAGGTTGAGAAGGAAAAAGATATATCTGCCATTAACATTTACTATAATCCAGTTGAGATACAGGTGCCTGTTGAGGAGCCTGTTGCTATCATCATGCCCGAGAGGCCGAGACCAGTTACGATTATGGTGCCTGAATCTGCTTCTTATGTGTCTAGTAGGGCAGTTCCATGGCAATATGGAGGAAGTCAACAGAGAGCAGAGGCTGTTGGTACCAGGGTCGAGAATGTCAGTGGACCAAGTGGTTTCACCAGAAGTGGTCGGCTGTTTGCTCCTCATACTTTAAGGAATGATAAATAGGCCGAAGCCGCTGCAAGAGCAAAAGGAAAACAGGTTGTTGATGACAAGGTGCCTGCTCAGGAAGAGGACCCTAAAGTCAATTTTGATAACGATGTCGAGGAATTTATGAGGATCATCAAAAAGAGTGATTACAAGATAATTGATCAGCTCAATCAGACACCCTCTAAAATCTCGATATTATCCCTGTTAATGAGTTCAGATGCACACCGGGCTGCTTTGTTGAAGGTTCTGAATATGGCATATGTTCCCCAAGAGATTACGGTGAATCAGTTTGAGGGAGTAATTTCTAATGTGAATGTGAGCCACGGGTTGGGATTTACAAATAAGGATTTGACTCCAGATGGACGTAATCACAACAAGGCGTTGCACATCACACTTGAATGCAAAGGAGCTGTTTTGTCGCATGTGTTGGTCGACACAGGTTTTTCCTTGAATGTGTTGCCCAAAAAGGCCCTGATGAAAATTGAAGTAGATGGATTGATTCTTAGACCCAGTGATCTGATTGTGAGAGCTTTCGATGGATCCCAAAGGTCGGTTTTTGGAGAGGTAGAACTACCAATACAGGTTGGTCCACAAATATTCAAGACGATCTTCCATGTTATGGACATTTAGCCTGCTTATAGCTGTTTGTTGGGCCGACCATGGATTCACGCAGCAGGCGCAGTTACCTCCACACTTCATCAGAAGCTCAAGTACGTATTCGAGGGTCAAGTGGTTACTGTTTGCGGGGAGGAAGATATATTTATGAGTCATCTATCCACTTTCAAATATGTGGAAATGGATGGAGAAATTCATGAAACCCTGTGCCAGTCTTTCGAAGCCCTGAATATCAATAACTTACCAGAATCTACTTCAGCAGCAGTGGTGTCGAATGCGCCAGGTGGGCCGAGTGCATCAATTGCGTCATACAAGCAGGCCAGAGAAGTGGTCGAAAGCGGGAATGCCCAGGGTTGGGGTAAAGCTATTGACGTGTTTGTGAAAGAAGATAAGTTTGGCATTGGATACCAACCGGGCCAGACGCCAGTTCCCCGATTCCGTGGGCCAATCAGCTTCAACAGTGGAGGAATTATCAATCATAATCAGTCCTGTTCAGCCATAGAAGATGACGCTGAAAGCTCAGATTATCTGGACAGATGGGTGTATGCACTGGCTCCGGGTGAGGCATTGCAAAACTGGTCTAGTGAAGAAATCGTTCATGTTGTACACCATTCAGAGTAATAATTATTGTCTTTCATAATGCATAAAATCCCACACTCTGCCCAAGGTGTGAGGATCCATTTGTAGGGCCACCATATTTTCTCATATAATGTTCAAATATCAATAAAAAAGACGTTTTTGTTTACAAATTTGTGTTCCTTTATTCTTTCTTTATTTTTATTTTTGCACAAAGAAAATAAAAATGATAATGCACTTTCTCTTCTTTTGTTTTCAAGCAAAATAATCTAAAATAAAGCATAAATCCAATCATGCAGACTTGATTCTGTGAATTCCTCTAAAAATGATTCTGTTATGCCCACGTATGATTTCGACAATCCGATCTATCAAGCCGAGGAAGAAAGTGATGAAGACTATGAACTCCCGGAAGAATTAGCTAGACTGTTGAAACAGGAAGAGAAGACCATTCAGCCTCATCAGGGAGTTCTCGAGGTTATCAATATTGGGTCAGAAGAAAGCAAGAAAGAGATCAAGATTGGTGCGAGTCTGCGGGCTGATGTAAAGCAAGAGCTGATAGTCATGCTACGTGAATACGTTGACATCTTTGCTTAGTCATATCAAGATATGCCAGGTTTAGATACAGACATAGTTGTGCATAGACTACCATTGAAAGAGGACTGTCCACCGGTCAAGCAAAAGCTGCGCAGAACGAAACCAGAAATGCTTTGAAGATCAAGGAAGAAGTACAGAAACAGTTGGATGCAGGTTTTCTGGCGTTAACCAATTATCCTCCTTGGGTGGCCAATATAGTACCGGTGCCGAAGAAAGATGGCAAAGTTAGAATGTGCGTGGATTACAGGGATCTCAACAGGGCGAGCCCTAAAGATGACTTTCCACTCCCTCATATTGATGTGCTGGTTGACAATACCGCTCAGTTTTCAGTGTTCTTATTTATTGATGGATTCTTCGGGTACAATCAGATAAAGATGGCGCCTGAAGACATGGAGAAGACGACATTCATTACCCCTTGGGGTACCTTCTGTTACAAAGTAATGCCTTTTGGGTTGAAGAACGCAGGGGCGACTTATCAAAGAGCAATGGTGACATTATTCCACGATCTAATTCATAAAGAGATCGAGTGCTATGTGGATGACATGATTGCTAAATCAAAGACAGAAGAGGAACATCTGATCAACTTGAAGAATTTATTTGAGAGGTTAAGGAAATTCAGGTTGAGACTGAATCCTAACAAATGTACTTTCAGCGTGCGGTCCGAAAAATTGCTTGGTTTCATCGTCAGTGAAAAAGGGATAGAGGTTGATCCTGCTAAGGTAAAAGCTATACAAGATATGCCTGTACCGAGAACTGAGAAAGAAGTTCGTGGATTTCTAGGGAGATTGAACTACATTTCAAGGTTCATATCTCACCTAACTGCCACCTGCGAACCGATATTCAAAATGCTAAGAAAAGATCAAACGGTCAGGTGGAATGATGACTGTCAAAATGCATTCGATAAGATAAAAAGATATTTGCAGGAACCTCTGATTCTAATACCTCCAGTTCAAGGGAGACTGTTGATTATGTACTTGACAGTGCTCGAAGGATCCATGGGTTGTGTTCTCGGTCAACACGACGAGACGGGTAAGAAAGAGCATGTTATTTACTACCTGAGCAAGAAGTTTACGGATTGCGAGTCGCGTTATTCAATGCTTGAGAAGACATGTTGTGCACTCGCATGGGCCACCAAACGATTGAGGCAATATATGCTCACGCATACAACCATGTTGATTTCAAAATTGGATCTGGTCAAGTATATTTTTGAGAAACCAGCGCTTACAGGCAGAGTTGCAAGATGGCAGATGGCACTGACAGAGTACGATATTCAATTTACCTCGCAAAAAGCAATAAAAGGAAGTATACTGTCAGATTATCTCACACAACATCCTCTTGATGATTACCAGCCCATGAGGTTTGATTTCCCTGATGAGGACATCATGTTTCTCAAAGCGAAAGACTGCGAGGAACCACTTTTGGAGGAGGGGCCTGACCCTGAATCCAAATGGAGTTTGATGTTTGATGGGGTAGTTAATATGAATGGGTGCGGAGTTGGTGCAGTTCTCATTACACCAGAAGGTGTTCACATGGCCTTCACGGCCCGAGTAACTTTTGGGTGTACCAACAATGAAGCAAAATACGAAGCTTGCATACTAGGGATCGAGGAAGCTATTGATTTACGAATCAAGACCCTCGATATCTTTGGTGATTCAGCACTGGTAATCAATCAAGTAAAGGGAACTTGGCACACACATCAGCAGAATTTGATTCCGTATAGAGATTATACGAGGAGATTGCTGACATTCTTTACAACTGTCAAGTTGTACCATGTTCCCAGAGATGAAAATAAGTTTGCAGACGCCTTGGCCACTATATCTTCGATGATCAAAGTGCATGGTTGGAACTTTGTGCCCAGGATTGATGTATCTCGTCTTGATAGACCTGCTTTTGTGTTTGATGTTGATGCAGTGCCTGATGACAAGCCTTGGTACCTGACATTAAATGCTTCTTAAAAAATCAAGAATACCCGCCTGGGGCATCTTCCAATGACAAGAAGACATTAAGAAGGCTAGCTGGTAGTTTCTTCTTGAACAAAGATGGCGTGCTGTATAAAAGGAATTTTGACACGGTCCTGCTCAGATGCGTGGATAGACACGAAGCAGGCCTGTTGATGATCGAGGTGCACGAAGGCTCCTTCGGTACCCATGCCGGAGGACATGCGATGGCTAAGAAATTGTTGAGATTGGGGTATTATTGGTTAACAATGGAGTCAAATTACTGCCAGTATGCTCGCAAGTGTCACAAATGCCAGATCTATGCTGACAAAGTACACGTTCCTCCAAATCCGTTGAGTATCATGTCCTCTCCGTGGCCCTTTGCAATGTGGGGCATTGATATGATAGGGAAAATTGAGCCTACTGCTTCAAACGACCATCATTTCATTTTGGTCGCCATTGATTACTTCACTAAATGGGTTGAAGCAGCGTCTTATGCCAATGTCACTAAGAAAGTGGTGGCTCGTTTCTTGAAACGAGATATCATTTGTCGATATGGAGTTCCCGAAAGAATCATTACTGATAATGGTTCTAATTTGAATAATAAGATGATGGCTGAGCTATGCCGGGACTTCAAAATCGAACATCACAATTCTTCTCCGTACCGCCCAAAGATGAATGGCACGGTCGAAGCGGCCAGCAAAAATGTCAAGAAGATTGTGCAAAAGTTGGTTGTCACGTACAAAGATTGGCATGAGATGTTACCATTGGCTTTGCATGGGTATCGAACATCAGTCCGCACGTCCACTGAGGCAACACCATACTCGCTTGTATACGGTATGGAGGCAGTTCTACCGGTAGAAGTTGAGATTCCTTCTCTCTGAGTATTGATGGACGTTAAGCTAGATGAAGCTGAATGGGTACGAGCCAGATTTGATCAGCTGAGCCTTATTGAGGAGAAGCGACTAGCAGCGGTATGTCATGGCCAGCTATACCAGCGCAGAATGAAGATGGCATTCGATCAAAAGGTTCGACATCAAGTTTACAAGGTCGGAGATATGGTAATCAAGAGAATACTTTCTTCGAGTACAGATCACAGGGGCAAATGGACTCCTAATTATGAAGGTCCATTCGTGGTTAAAAAGGTTTTCTCAGGTGGAGCCTTATTGCTGACAACCATGGATGGTGAAGACTTTTCATCCCCTGTCAATTCAGATGCAGTTAAAAAATACTTCGTGTAAATAGACCCGCTGGATAAAAAAGAAAAAAAGAATCCAGGCAAAAAAGGGCATCCCGGCGAACCAAAAACAGAATAAAGGTTCGGGCAAAAATTAGGGATATAATTGAAAAAATTGTACACCCGGTAAGTTGAAAACCCGAAAGGGCAACTTAGGCAAAAAGGGGTATCCCGGTGGATTGAAAACCTGAAAAGGCGGTCCACGCAAAAGAGGGATTAAAGCGAATGACTGCAGTCTGAATTAATCTGTACGTTCTCTACTCTTCAGTAAACTAGCAAAATTCCAAAGGAGGAATTGGTCCGACCACGAGCTTCTGAAGGCGAAGATAATCAAGAGAGTTGGAATACATACTGGCTATAACAGAATCAGAAATCAGTTGGAATCCAATTTCCGCATTATCATTAGGATAGATTTCTTTTCTCAATTTTATGGCAATCGCCTCTTTCAGGGGTTTGCTTCTGATTGTAAATTCGCCAATTTTGGCATATCATCAATGAAATTGAATATTCAGTCACAAGCTTTTCATTTTTACTGTTTTGTTTGCAAAAACGTCCGATTTTTTATGATAAAACATTAGTTTGAAAATATCATGGCCTTGCAAAAACATGCACAACAAAGACAATTAAAATTACTTCGCTTGTTGGACAACCTTGGATGGTGGATTCAAAGGACCACACAATATCCTGGGGCATGTGCATATATCTTTCCTGTTGCAGGTAATGAGTGCGATCGACCCGAGCAGCATGGAGAGTGTCTCTCAGTATAATCGACAGATATTTGCTATGACTTGATACTGTTGTATCTTATTAAGTCGATCCTTCCATTCAAGAGTTCTCACCGAGTTTCGTGACTGGCAATGGCGGTCGAAGATGGAATTTTTCTGTGTTGATAACGGTTATTGATGCCGTGAGCACTCCATGTCAACAACGAGTGCAAATCCTCCGGTACCTTGCAGACGATGTGAAGGGTAGTTCAAGACAGAGTGTTCGTCTAAGAGTTGGAAAACGTTTGGTTTTTTATAAAATCCTCTTAAAAGACAAAATTTCTCGCAGTAACTTTCCTTATGGTGTTTACCAGCAAGTGGTAGTGTCATATTTCCTACAGGTTTCAGCATGTGAAATTTGTCAAGAAAAATCCCCAGCGGAGTTGTTAACTCTCCCGAACATGGGGCATTTTGAAGTTCCCCAGCGAGACGTTCCAAATCTATTATCCCCAGCAGAGTTGGAAGACGTTTGATCTTCTGTAAAATCCTCTCAAAAGGCATTCCCCAGCAAGGTCCAAAGAGATCGACAGAATGTCTCCTTCAGCAAGGCGTCAACATACGATATTACCCAGCAAGTGGTGTAATTTTCAGCAGTGTTCATTTACAATCCAAAGTCCAAGTTAATTTTTGGTATGCGTACCGTTTGTTCATGTTATTCCAACAGGTGGAGAATCATTTGGCAATTTTAAGCTTCCAACGACAGTTTGGTAAGCCCCAAAGTCCAACGACAGTTTGGCAAAGCTTCCAACGACGGTTTGGTATTCCTTGAAGTCCAACGACAGTTTGGCAAACCTTCCAAAGCCGGTTTGGTAAGCACTGAAATCCAACGACAGTTTGGCAAAAGCTGCAAAAGTCCATCTGAAGATGGCAAGTTTGAGATCCCCAAACGCCGGTTTGGTAATCCTTGAAGTCCAATGATAGATTGGCAGAAATCCAGCACGAATTGGTAAAAGTCCAACGACAGATTGGCAGAAATCCAGCACAAATTGGTGAAAGTCCAACGACAGTTTGGCAGAAAGTCCAACGACAGATTGGCAGAGCAGCTAAAGTCCATCGACAGTATGGCAAGCCAGTAGTCGTCTGGCGTCGTTCAAAAAGACATTGTTGAAAGTCCATCGACGGTATGGCAAGCCAGTAGTCGCCTGGCGTCATTCAAAAAGACATTGTTGAAAATCCATCGACGGTATGGCAAGCCAGTAGTTGCCTGGCGTCGTTCAAAAAAGACATTGTGGAAAGTCCATCGACAGTATGGAAAGCCAGTAGTCGTCTGGCGTCGTTCAAAAAGACATTGTTGAAAGTTCATCCACAGTATGACCAGCCAGTAGTCGTCCGGTGTCGTTCAAAAGACAGATCTCTCCGACGGCGTTTCATTGAAGTTTCAATTCAGTAGTCTTGTTGGGTTTATATCCCTTTTGTTCTTCAACATCCAGAGCAAATTTTTGGTTATATTTGGTATTCAATCGCTATATACCTTGAATGCCTGAAAGCAATTACTTTCAGGCATTCAGGTCTACAGCGTTTGAATAGGGGCAACTGTAATACCCCAAAATTTGCTCCCTCTTTTGTCATCATAGCATAGCATTATCATATATCATATCATATCCATCTCATTAACATTTGCATTACATCTTCAACATAGAAAAATGAAGCATAGCATCCTTCTTACTATCAAGGCATGTGATCAGGTGGAAGGTGGATAATTAAGGAATCATGCAAGGCACAAAAAGGTCAGACAAGTTCACTCAAGGCAAGCCAAGAGGTCTTTTATGTCTCATACTATCTCAATTGATCATCCAAAACCTCAAGAAAGTGAGATTCAACAGGAGATTTGAGCACTACATCTTTCACTATGCAAAAGGTCAAAAATGAAGGAAAAACCCTCAAAAGAGATAGGTCATTGGTTCAAAATCATCCTCAAGTGGCATATCTCATCATCCTTTAAGAGGATACACTACATACTCTGAGGAATTTGAAATTGAAGAATGCACTTTTTTCTCCTAGGAGGAGGGTACCAAAATTAGGGTTTCCAATTAAATCAGGGTATCTCTGATTTTTTGGACAAAACTTAATGTCATGGTATTCTGCATGTTCTTGAGTGTATGAGTGTGGAAAATTGCTTCTCAATGGGTTTTAGAAGTGGTTCAATTGGAAGAAAGATAAAAAACCAGGAAATTTGGGGCAAAGTCAAATAATCAGAGAAAAAAGTCAACTCTTGACTTTTTGAGCCCAAAATTAAGAAATTCATGTTATATGTGGCCAATGTATAAAATTTGATCAAGAAACTCCAAAGGAATCATGAAAAATCAAGATTTGGAAGAGTTGCCATTTTTGGAAGAAGTAGGGTTTCCAAAAATAGTAATTTTGAGCCATTTTGCAGCAGATTTTGAACCAAGGCCATTCAAAATTGGAGCATCAAATGAAAATTCCACTCGGCCACAATAAAAGATCTTGTTTCAAGCTTCAAATCAATATGTGGAACATCTTCATTGGATAAAAATTGAGTGAGATATGATTGATCAAAGTTTGAGCAAAGTAGGTTCAAAACTAGGTCATGACCAAGGATTTTCAGGTCACGCGCATGACATTTTCACAAACACATGGTGGGCCAGATGTTTTGACTAATTACTCATGGTTAGAGGCTTCAAATGGAAAATCTTTCAACATGAAAGTTGTTCCTCTATGTGAGATCTTCAAAATTGATGTTCATGGTTTTTTCATTTGATCAAAGGTTAAGAAGTTATGGTGAGTCCAAGTTGCTATGATCATGCTGAGATTCCATGCCATTTTACCTTGTCAACCAACCTCATGGCCACGCCTTTGTATCAGTTCCAAATGTGATTATTTTAAGTCATTTTGCAACTTATTCCAAACCTCATTTCACTTCAATTTTCATACCAAAGTTGCTTTACTATAACCCCTCTCTTTAAAGACTTCAAAACCGCATCCAACCATGCATTAACAAAAGAGAAAATCACCATTAAACATCCATGTTTGTATTTGTTTCCCAAACTGTCATAAAATCAGAAATGAATTTTGTTGTGGTTGTTCTACCAGTTGCACGTGCATTGATCACACTCACCAACTCTTTCTTCAATTAACCAAACACTCATCACATGTCCATGCACTTGAGCACGTGCCTTGTATGAAAATAGAAAGAACAACTTGCTGAGCAAGTTTCACCTACACAAGCCGTGCCACTTCACTTCTCTTCACCTCCACCATAGTTTATCATGAGTTGCCATCACCATAGCTTTGCTCTCCCTAACTAACTTGACTCAGTTAGTTAGGGATGACTCATTTTACTCAACTGTGACTCACTTGACTCACTCATTAAACCATAGTTAAACCACACTATAAATGACAACCTCACTCTCAAATTTCATTTTCAACTCCATTCTTCTCATTTCACTCCAAAACACTCTCTACTTTTCTCTCTGATTCTCTCACTCTTTTTCATCAAAACTTCTTCTCTTGCACGAGATTTTCATCTGCTTCATCTTTATCATCATCAATGGAGCATGATTGAATCCACACGATTTCCTCAAGTATACTTCAGCAAGCTTTGAATCTCTTTGCTCTCAAGAAATAGGATTTATTTTGCTTAGTTTTGAAGCTCTAAGGTTGAAGAGCAAGTGTTTCCTCTGGTTTTCTCAAACTCTACAAGAACTGCAAGATCAGGTTCCAAAGCTCACAAACTTTTCTCTCACGTTTACTTGATTATTTTGTTGTTTTCATGTTGATTTGAGCTTAATAGAAGCATTTGAACTCTGGCTAGTTGATAGAGCTTCTTCGAAGCTTAAATCCAAAAACTTAGGGCAACATGTTCATGCTTGTTTCTTGCCGTATGTGAATGGTTTGATGATTTCGTTGGTAGATTCATGATGTGTGTTACTTCCTCTTCATTTTGGCATATTGTTTGTGAAATTCTGGAAAGTTGAAGTTGCAGACGGTGGTGGTTCGCCGGAGAAGGTGACCGGAGGTCCCTCTCCGGCCGGTAGCTTTGATGTTAGGGTTTTGTTCCAGTTTTAATCATGACCGTTGATTTATGTGCATCGTAGGGTTAAAAATGTGACAACGCATTAAAATGAGTGTGCCTCCCACGTGCATGATTTTTTATCTCACTTAAACATTTTGTGGTGCGGTGCATGTTAGTTGTTGTGTTCCTCCACGCGTGATCATTGATTAGGGTTACCTTGACTGACTTGTTGACTTGACCTGATCTAATGGTGATCCTTGTTTTGACTTATTTTGACTGAGAATCCATGATAGTTGTTGTGTTCTGCGCGCTTAGTGGACTTAAGACAATTGATATTCGCACCCTATGTTTCCAAAGCCCAAGCATGTTGAACTGATGGTTTACTATATTTGCACCCCACTCTTGTTTTCATTTCATTTTTATTTTCTACATTTTATGCACGTTTGCTTTTTATTTTCTAAATATACTAAAATGCATCATAAAATTCTATAAAAATTCATGAACATCATTAAGACATTTATAAAATTTTTGACATTTTTGTTTCATGATTTTAGGACATTTTTGCCCCTGTTACACAATTTTCCTTGAATTTCCATTTGTGTGCTTTCTAAATGTGGTACATGAATTTGTATAATTTTGTTCTTGTTCATTATAAGTGGTTTTGACTTGGTTATTTTTGCATTGATTCATTAACACTTTGAAGCATGTTATATGATTTTTGTTTGATTTTTTAGGCCACTTTGTGACCTGTTTTGATGCTCATCTTTGCATTGCCTTGCATGATGTTTCAATTTGACCTAATTGCTTTATTTGAGGGCATTTTGCCTTGAATTTTCACATGCTATTTTGATGCATGATTCACTTCTGACTTAGACCATCCAATACCATGCTTGCATAATTTTCATAAATCCATTTTATTTTTGTTTGATGCATTACATTTGAAGTATAGTAACATGTCTTATCATTTCAATTTTTGTGCATGTTTACATGATTTCTTGTGTACATATTTGTATGATCATTTGCATATTGTATGAGCTATTCTTGTGACATTATAGATCATTGGTACACATTATAGGTCATCTTTGCATTTTCATTTCCCTTTGAACTTTGTGCATCCTTAACATGTATTGGTATGCATCCTTTCTTTTGAACTGCCATTTTAATTCTTCTTCTTATATTACTTACTAAATGTCTTGATGTTTGATTCATGGGTACTTTGAGATGTGTATAAGCCATTTTTCATTTAGTTTCAATTCTGATCTTTGGATTACTTGTTCCATTCATGCATGTTTCTTCTCTCTCTTTTCATCCTTCATTTATCCTTTCTTTTGATAACATGTTTAAATGTTAATGGATGGTGATTGTTGCTTATTCATTCGAATTGGTAGGATGATATTCTCTTGTTTTCAATATGATGTACATTCTGATTGTGATATTAGGATTTGATCTTTCATCTCATTCTTTTGAGCTTTATGGTACTTTAAGTGTTCTTTTACTTCTTGTATTTCTTATACATGTTCACTAACCATGTAGGGGCTTTGGTAAGTTGAAATTGAGTGTGGATAAGGAATCCACATTCAAACTTCTTTCCTTTCATCTTTTACAATTTAATATTGTGTTTTGTTAAGCACTTAGGTGCTTACTTTGATTAACTCATTTCCTTCCCTTTTGAATTACAATTCATCTTCTATTTTAGAAGTGAATTATTTAATTCATTTCTTCTTTAGATTTTAGGTTTTTGAAACCTCACAAACCATTAGGATCACTCCCTTAGCTAATCAATTAGGATTGAGTCTTAGATCACATAGATTTTACCTTTTCTTCTCTCGTGAGTCTTTCATCTTCTCATCTCAAAGAAAATTCAAAATATCTAATAAAGGTAGGCATTTATTGCATTTAGGCCTTTCATATAAAGAAAAGATTATAAGGGGTCTTCTCTTATAATCTTAGAATGTGTAGCATATAGCCCATCTTGGGTCAATGTGTTAAACATTTGATCTTGTATGAGGGACTTAAATGCAATACTTGTTGAAGATACAAATAAAGAAAAACACTTCTTCATTTCATAATCAACAAAAACACTTAATAAATACAAGTATGCTAGTGTGTATGAACCTTAATAATTGGAACTAAGTGTGAGGGTCTTCTTCACCCTTAGTGTGCTTTCTTACTCATTCCATCTTGGAATGTGAGAATGTACACATTCCAATGACTAAGATTTAGATACACTATCATATGCAAACAAATGAAAAAACTCTTAAAAGACAAAAACAAACAATCACGACTCTCCTTCGGGAATTCTTTCCTCATCTCCTTCACTCATTCCTTAAGGATGCGTCATTTCCGTTCTACCGCAAACAGGTAACGCCTAAGTCTCCCTACAGTGAGCCGCAACACCGAAACTGCCAGGACGCGAACGTTGACGTACTCCACTAAAAAAAACACAAACAATCTTTCCCTAGTGAGGGGAACTACGTCGCTCTGATTCTCATGCTCCCGATGAGATACGTAGGCAGTGGGGTAGGGCCCATGCGAGCACTTCGTTTATTTTCCCTACATTTGTTTCTCTTTCTCTTTCCATTCCTTTTCTAGTTCTCCAGCTAGAAGTTCCTTTTCCAGTATTCTTTCCTTACACCCTTTTATTGAGACAAGCAAACGTGGATCCCATCGGGTACGATGGACGCGAGGGGGTGCTAATACCTTCCTCTCGCGTAACCGACTCCCGAATCTAGTTCCCTTGGTCGCAAGACCATGCTTTTTCTTCCCTTCAGGTTTGCGCAGTGTTTCCTTTCCCTCTCTTGGGATAAATACACATTGCTGGCGACTCTGTTTTGTGCCACTTTCGCGTTTGTACTTGGATGAAAATCCCGGGAGCGACACCCGCCTATAGAAAACTTTGTTCTTCGTATCTCTTTAATAAAAAACTTTGTTCTTCGTATCTCTCCAATAGAAAACTTTGTTCTTCGTATTTCTCCAATTGAAAACTTTGTTCTTCGTATCTCTCCAATAGAAAACTTTGTTCTTCGTATCTCTTCAATAGAAAACTTTGTTGATCCTTTCTCTCCAGTGTAACCACTGCTCCTGTTATCTTTCTTTGTTGATCGTCCAATACTATAAATGGACTCAATATATTTCGGAGATAAATCCTTTTCGTTATTGAAAATAAGTAATGTCGCTGGTGCACCAGTAACAATAATGTCATCAGAAGTTATAACAAAATAAAGTTAACAACAGATTTACGGTCATGAATATAAACAACTAGCATTTAACACCATGAATGCATCATGAATGGTTAAATGTACTTGAATAAGCTCCATGAGAAAATGAACATTTTTAGAATAAAGTTCAGCGGAGAGATTCTTGATAGCGTGATGAAGATCTTGAGTCAATGGATTAGGTTTCCCGCCAATAGAAAACTTTGTTCTTCGTATCTCCTATTACCACTTGTAGAACCATAATCAAAATTTTCTACTTCACTTATGTAGTATCGAGCGCGGAAAGCTAGCAAGTGTACATAATAAGCAGGAGGAACTGTATCATTAATATACAAGTTATAATATATACATATACATCAATAGACATCAGCAAGTGTGCATAATAAACTAGCAAGTGGGCATAATAAGCATAATAAACAAGTTATAATATATACATATACATCAATATACATCAGTATGTATCATTTAGAAAAAACCAACGCGAACCTGTAAAATATAATCCTTTAGGCTTAAACCCAGTTGATTTATAGAAAGCCACACGCCACTCCCTGAATTATCCTATCATGAGGAATACACAAATCTAACAAAATTATCTTATCATTCCAGCGGGCCGATTTTCCTTCTAAGGATCCACTATTATTTTAAAGAGATCTTGAATTATCTCCTTGCAATGAACCTGAGCAGAAACAATTCCTCTGTATCTTGTGACCCAAAGTCAGTCCATTGGTTCTGCAAGTGGTAATAGGAGTACAACCAACTTCGTGTCGACTCTGGTAATAGAAGTAATGTTTTATTGTTGATCGTTATTCTTTTAAAATACATATTATTATTATTTCTTAAAATAAATATACCTTTTTAAGTTTCAGTCATTTTTTCGGATGTGCACATCCGGAATACGCGTAACTTGTCATTCCGGATTTGCACATCCGGAACAAGGCAACGTTTTTAAAAAAAACGGTGCGTCCATATGTGCACATCCGGAACTGGGGGGCAAAAAAATAATTTTATGTGGTGTATAAGAAACTTGGGTGGTGTATTAAGAAATGGTCTAATTACAATAGTTATGAATTCAAACATGATTGAATCTACTAGGAAGGACCTGGATTCTCTCCCACGTATTTTTTGGTGCTGCCTATCCAGTTCACATCTTAACCACCAAACCATTAGATGAAGGGCATGAGAGAGGGTAGGAGTGAAAGTGTATGAGGTTATTTGGTTCCTACTAGAAATCACCATACAATTGAGCAATTAGTTTACTATGTAAATATAAAAAGGATATTATTATAGTTTAGGGTAAATAATTACTCAATCTGAATATGATTATTAGGGATATTGTTGTTACGGATTATTAAGGAAACATTTTATGTATACATATGGTATTCATATCGATGAGAAGGCACAACACATATTCAACCATTTATCATGCTATCAGTATGCTTCAATACTCTTCTCTTCCATTAAACCCTAGTGTCTCCCTTTCCTCCTTAACCTTAATCTCTAATTCGCCTCTTCTCCCTCCCTTCTCAATCGCCCCCCCCTCTCTCTCTCATGGCCTACGAAAGTAACAACACTTCTCCCACCCACTCTAGTAACAATAATTCCAGAGTTCAATCTCAACATCTCATTCCTGTCATGCCTACTCATATTCATTCGGCTTTAGCTATGGTCAATATCACAAACTTCATCAAAGTCACACTGAGTATTGAAAAATGACATTATAATACACAGTCTGAATTATACAAAATTCATGCATGTGTATATCAAGTGTTTGATCATATAATCCCACTTTCACCCTCTACAGCATCTGCGGCTCCCTCACTCAAACACATTGATCTTTAACTCTGACTTCGCCTTGATGTCGTCGTGTTATACTAGATGTACGCTACGATTTCTAATGACCTTCTCCGTACCATCATTAAACATGACTATATTCCAAAACTTGATTGGAACAAGATATTTGACATATTCTATGATAACAAAATTTTAGGGATATTTACCTAGAACAAGAGTTTTCACACGCTCGTATGGAACAATTCTCTAATGCATCCTCTTACTGTCAGCATCTCAAGTCTCTCTCCAACCAACTATCTAATGTCGAGGCTCTTGTCCCTAATGAATGTCTGGCTTTTTAACTCATCTCAGGCCGAATTGATGCCTATGTTATTATATGTACGCAAATTCGTCATAGTGATTCTCTTCTGCCCTTTTGCAAAGCACGTTTCATGATCATCTTAAAAGAAACAACCAGAGTGAAAAAGGTAGTCAACACCATTGACAACGCTGCCTTCACCGCCTCACACATTGTGGCATCAGCTCCTACTCCTTCTAACCGCACCAACCGCGACGAAGGTAATAACAATTGTGGCAGATGAGGTAATGTTCTCGCTACTGTGGTAGAGGATGAAATAATGGATGTGGTGGCGGTCGCTCTCAACTTCCACAATAGACTTTACCACCCTACCCATATCAACAACAGCAGTGGACTTATCCATCATATCCCAACCAAAATCAACAGTGGCATTTTCCACAGTTGCAACATCCTTGGTCCACTTCGCCATGTCTGTACCCGACAACTAGAAACTCAAACAAACAACTTGGTATTCTAGCGCAAAAGCCAAATCATCAGGCTCATGTAGGGACCAATGCACCGTACCAAACCAACCACCAGGGATCCTCTTAATATGCTCTAACACACATTCAGACTATTATGCATACAATCCTTATTTCTCCTCCAGATGATCAATGGTATATGTACACTCGGGTTACTTCGCATATGACGGCGAACATAGGTAATCTTATGTCTTATTTTAATATGAGTAAGTATATTATCACTGGCAGTGGTCATAATATTCTGGTTATTGGTTATGGACATGCATCATTACCTACCTCTCCATACTCTTTCAATTTACACAATATATTACAAGCCCCTAAAATAATAATAAAAAATTCGTTTTTAATAGAAAATTTACCATTGATAACGATGTTTCCATTGAATTTAACCCCTTTGGTTTCTCTATGAAGGATTTTCATACAGGAATATATTGAATGAGATGTAACAGCTTCGACGTCCTCTACCCTCTTACAATCGGACCTTACTCTACAACCCAACCATCGTCTAACTTTGTCGCATTTCTGGGACTGTTCCCTGTCAAGGGTCGGTACTCCCCCTAGGTGAAAACCTGGTATGAGGTTAATGTGTGGCAGACCCATTGCAGCCTCTAGAGTTGCTAGCTACTAAAAAGGGTGGGTCGATTATTGTCGATTTAAGGTTTTGTCACTTTCTTTGTGTGTGTTCTTTGCCTAGTTAGGTTTTGATTGCTTTAGTTATACACCTATGGCATTTATGACATCACCCCTGAGTTTATGTGTTGGAGCCTCAATCTCTTCATCCGTACCCCCAGACTCGTTATTACCTTTCTCGTTATTTCTCCTCCACATGTTCATGCTTCTTAGTTGTCCGACGAGGGAAGCTATGTTGATCTTCATGGTTTTACAACTTCCTTCGTTTTCATCTTATTTCAATGCCTAGTAGATTCTGTGAGGTCAGCATTGATTATGATTGGATCATCATGAAGATTGTCAAATTTTATCTTAAGGTGAATTGGGGAAGTCATGTAAAGCTTCCACAAAAGGTCTTCCGAGTAGGCAATTCTAAATGCTCTTACAGGGAACCACAAGGAACTGCAAGTCCACAGTCCTAACATCTTTTCCCTCTCTAATGGATATCATTAGTTTTATGTATCCCTTCGGATGGGTTGTCGAGTTGTTGAACTCTTGTAAGTCTTATCCTTCATATGGACACAAATTTTATTTCTTTAGACCCATCTCCTCGAACAACTCTGGATACATCATGTCATGGGAATTGGCGCCATCAATCAATATGTAGGATATGTTAAACTGGATGACTCTGGCAGTTACAACCATAGGGAGGATATCATTTGAGATTCGGACATTCTAGCTATCCCAAAAACCAAGCATTGGTCTATATAGGGTCTTGACTAAGGTGCTTCCGTCTTACTTATGGATGGCCATCAATTTTGTAATCTTCCTTTTCATAGTCCCCTTTGACAGGGCAACTTCCTAAAGCACACCCCCAATAATGGTCTTAATGTGTTAGCTTTTTCCCTTATTCACCCTTTTTTCTTTACTTCTAACTTCTTCCTTTTTAGCCATAACATCAACCCCCTTGGACGGATACTAGCTCTTCAGCGACTCTTCTCAATCCCTCTTGTCAGCTTTGGTGTATTCAGATAAGCGACCTTTCTTTATCAAATCCTAGATTGCATCCTTCAGTTGAATTTAGTCGTTGGTGGTGCGGTCAGACACTTGTGAAAGCGATAATACTTTGTTTTGTCAGTGCCAGAGAGTTCTATAACTTGAAAGAGAATTTTGATCTCGACCTTCCAAAATTTACTATTAGAACACTCTTGGTATATATTCTCCTAGGAAGTGTTTATAGGAGTATACTTGTCATAGTGGTTGCAGGTTCCCATATTAGAATTTTCCCTTCACCGGTAGGATTCTTTCACAGATGGTCAGCTGGAACGTGCATTTATTGCTGCATGGTTATCTCCTCGGGTGATGAATTTTTCTTCAAGATCAATTAAGGGTTGTGCCTTATTCAGTAGTTTCTTCAGACTATGGACTTACTTGGGCCTTAAATTCTCCCTAAAGGAGTTATCCTACTTCAAACCGTTTTAAAAACTCCATCCCTTGAGGCTCTCGTCAAAGCCTCCCACTTCTATAGCCACTTACGGGAAACGGTTGATGTACAACCACAAACTCTCCTTCTTTCCCTATATGATCCATATGATGGTCGATATTGTCACTGGTTGCCTTTTTTTGAGCTTTGGAGAAGATGGTGAAGTTCTCATACATATTAATCTACGACTTGACGCTCGCGTCTAACAAAGCTTTGAACTAGAGCCTAGTTGGTCCTGTCAGTATTAGTCCAAAGAGGTTGTACTTTGATGCCTTATCAACATGGTAGTTATTCAAGTGATCATCCGCGTGCTTCACATGTTCTTCAAGGTCCCCCTTTAAGTAGTACTCATTCACCTTTAGATGGTTTTCAACGATTTTGGTATCCAGGTATCAGGATGCAAGCATAAAAAGGATGTTTATGATGGTTCCTGACTAGAGGCTTCTCAATTTGTTCTTCAGGGCGAACATGACTACCCTAGCCTCCTTTTAGACTGCGAGGAGGATTCTGATGCCTCTTGCTCCTTTGATCATTTGGAAATCTCAGAGCCGCACCCTAGCGAGACACGGGCAACTCGTGAATGACCATATGATTCCTTTAAGAGGCAGTTTCCTGCATCGTGTTACCCCTTGGATTTTGCGTTATGCATGCTTTCTTTAAGACGAAACAACGTTTCTTCAACTAGTTGCAAGTTTTGTTGTCAAACCAAGTTATACATGTTGTTCAACAATTCATGTGTGCCATGCACGCTGAGGTTAGCTGATAGTAACTAGAATCCAGGCAGCGTCTCTGGTATCGGTACCGCCTGCAAGGCTAGAGATTTAAACAAGGGTTCACCTTGTTAGAATTGTGGAACAGATCCTATGATAGAGAAAGGCAACCCATGATATGGATGTGGTGAAGTTTTCATTATAACATGATCAACACTGCTTTAAGGAGGAGGCAGCGGATCTCTTGTAGCTCGAGCATCAACGGCTGCCTCATGCAAAGTAGCAGAGTGAGTAGTTATAGAACCTACGTTTGTTAGAAAATTTGGAAGTCAGAGATTTGAAAAGTTAAGAATCAGAGTAGATCAAGAATAAAAGATTTATGGATCGATTTCAAGAAGTCTGAAATCCTAGGTTGAGAAGTTTCAATTCGATGAATCAAAAAGTGAGTATTCAATCGTGGTAAACATGAAAATCAAAAGTAGATTCCCATAGATGGCGCCACTGTTCCTCTAGGGAACCAGAATTAATCAGAGATTAGAGGTTGCGAGATGCAATGGTGGACTTGAGCTTTTGGTACGTTAAGAGAGAGGTTGATCTACAATGTTAGCACTCTAACACTCAAGTTAGTATTTGTGTAAGATGAGTGAATGAAGTTTGAATTTTAATTGTAACTGGAAAATTGTGTGCTCCCTCCTTATATAGTGGAAAGTTTATAAAAAAAACTTCTAATCTTCGGACATAGGATGTGGGAAGCTGTTGGATGGATCCTAGATTCAGATTTCACGCGCTCAAATCCAGCAGAATCCCACTACACTATGAGTAACTTTGTGGACTGTTGCATTCTCTAGACCACAGATGTTGGGTCTTCTGACTGGCCCAAAATATATGCATGTATGTGTAAGAAATTTTATAAATAGTTTTTCATCTTTTAGTATAAAATTTCAAAGACATTCAAGTTAATACATATAGTTTTTCATTCGTTACTACAAAATTACAAAATATGCATTCATAGTTTCCACAACATCACATTGACTTTCTAGATTGTGAAATAAAAGAAGAAAAAACTCAAAATAAAATTTTACATAATCAACATAACAGTAAAATAATCTACATAAAGGGAAGAATTTGAATAAAACTACAACCTATTCTCGGTATGCCTATATGAAGTGTCAAATAAATTAATAAGAAAAACATTGGTATGGACCAGCCAAAGGCCCAATAAGAGAAAGTCTCATATCTGATTTAGGTCATGGATATCTCAACCAACTTTCATATTTAAAGTATACACGTGAAGGAAAAAGTATAAATTAATCCATTCTCGCTATCACATTTCTCTTTATTATCTCACTAATTTTGGAATTGGAATGTTAATCTTGTAAGTAAGCCCCTATTCGTTGCACCAAAAGCACAAATCTAATACAGCAGAATATTACCTCATCATTTCACTAATCATTTCTAGTTTTGAACTGAACATGGACATCATCTGGGGGAATATGTAATACCAAGTTAAACATCTAGAATAATAACTCGTGGCATTGAAAATTGGTACTGGATACATAAGATACATTCAAGTGAGAAGTGATTAAATAAATTTATGAATACAACAAATTAAAAATACATCAAAGTCTAAAAAAAACACTTCAATACAGCAAAAACATTGTCTAAGGGGTCTCTGACGTCAAGTCTTCTACCATGAATCCACCTCGAGAACATGCTTATTTCAAAATAATAAAAGCAACGTGGTATAAGATACTAATATGAGTCATTTCCTGATCTAAACTATTGAATCTCTCACTACCCTTCTACCTGGATCAAGGAACAATTCATATAATCGATCAGGGTGACTCACATGCCCACGAAACTACTCTAGTAGTTCACTTACTTCCTAAGGGAATTCATCTTAATGATTATACGTTCCAAAATTTGAACCATCAAGATAACTATGCACCTCGATCTTATAGAGAAATGTCTTGGATACTATATAAGTTATGCATCACTCACACAGTTACCCCATATCATAGGTATAATCAGCCATGACAATTAGTTCTCGACCTCGTGCTTATATAAGTATGTCCCCCGAATATTTATATTTTATTACCATAACATTCCTTATACAAGTTAACATGTTGTGGCAACTGTATAAGTTTTGTACACTCACACGGCTCATGACTTCCACACATATCTGAGTACCTCCCTTGACAATTTATATGTGTGCCACACACCTATCTGCACCTTTCAAGTTAGTCACTTATCTAGTAAGTCCCCATGAAGTCACAACTCCGTGATTTTGATAACATGGATCCAAACATAAGAGAATGCTTCACTCACAGTTGGAAAATCTCTAATGCATATCACCGAGGTATGATTTCTCTTAAAAAAATCCATGAATAGGTTGTAGCTGAGGATGTAGGATCCACAGGCCACACATGAGTCAGTGTATGCTCAGGAGAAGTTCATGAGTTATTTGCAGTGGCCTGTATAACACCCCGTTTTATTTTAATTATGTTTCGTAATTAAAATTATGTGATGTTGTGTGTATGTATATGATTATGTATGTTTTACTATGTTGGGGTACCCTGTGGGGAAGGGTAGAGGCCTTAAGAATAGACTTTAAGGTGTTGTAGGGGTGTGTGAGTAATTGTGTAGAACTAATTATTTTATATTAGTTACTATTTATTTAATTAAATAATAGTAGATAATTATTATTTGAATAAATATGTAGTGTTATTATTATTATTGTTATTATTTTAATTATTTGAATTAAATAATAATAATAATAATAATAATAATAATAATAATAATAATATAATAAGAAAATAAGGGAGTTGGGAGACAGAACTTCTGATACGTATTTTTGGGAGAAAAAGAGAAAGAGGAGAACTAGGGCTAAAGGGAAGAGAAGAAAGGATCACCATTGTTGAAGCTCTTGTAAGAACTCTAAGGTAAGGGCGAGGTTCTAATTATCTAAGGGTTATCATGATGATTGGTGGGTAGATTATGCCATGTAGGTTTTGTGTTTCTTTCTCTATTCATGATTTTGATGAATTGGTATTGTGTGTTTGATGAACTTCTTGATGAATTGTGAGTGGTTGTTGATGTTGTGATTGATAATAGAGTGATGTGTCATTGTAGTTTCTGTTATTGGAATCGTATAAGTGATTGTTGAATATTGTTGATGTTGATGGTTGTTTGTGATCGCGAGTCAGAGTTGGAACAAAGTTATGAGCAATTTTTGATGAAAAGGATTTGGGGTTTGAGACTTTAGAAAAGTGTTTTTTCGTGTTACAATATGTTCCAAATGATTTATAAGAAAAAGGAAGTTTTTGGAGGGTTCAAAAGTGATTTTTCGTATAATAAGCTGCTGGAAAATTGATTATGGACGCAGTGTAATCGATTACCGTTGTATGAGTAATCGATTACACTACCTAAAAACTGCATTTTTGGCTTTTTCAAAGGCGTTTACGGTGTTTGTGGTAATCGATTACGCCAATGATAGTGACGTTGATGGCTGGTTACGCAGGTGTAAGCGGTTACCTCATTTTGCGTAACTAGTTACACTGCTGTTTTTTTGAAAAATCTTATAAAATTCATAACTTTTGTTTCGGGAGTCCGATTCGAGTACCGTTTGAAGCGTTGGGAAGTTGACGTGTCGAACTTTTGTATAAAAATAGTTTTGGTGGCATAAGTTGAGTAATTCTATTATTGGTTGTATGAAATGCATTATTATCATTATGTTATGGTGTGATATGATTCTAAATGTCGTGTGGATGCTTGTATGTTCTATGTCGTGTTGCTGGACTGTATGACATTTCGTTGTTGCTGGCCTATAGTGGCATGTTGCATTGTTAGATGGTCGTTGTCGTTGTTGTTGTCATGCATTTCATGGTTGCATGAGTTGTGAGATAAATTGTGTGCCCATGTGGAGTGTGAGCGTCTTATCCAGATTCTGATTGCGGAATCATATCGTTGTTGTTGTTGATGTTGTTGAGGTGATCGTGTGCCCATGTGGGGTGTGAGCGATCACGGAAGTCGTGTGCCCATGTTGAGTGTGAGCGACATTATGGAAATTTCGACGGGAATTGTGGTCCTGAAATAGGGACCGGGTTCTAAAATAGGAACCGATGGTACCACATGCATTGAGTCGAGTTGTGAGTCTTAATGCATTGCATTTTAATTGTGTTTGTTGGTGAGTTGGATTTGTTGGCATGTTGGCTGTAATTGCTATTGTATGGTTGTATGTTGTGGAATGGGTGTTTGTGTATGAATAATCTAATGCTTGCTTAATTATGATGCTTTCTTTTATCTAATTATGATATCTCACTCCTTCTGTTTGAATACTGCCTTTACATAGGCAGCGTGCAGATAACTCATAGTAGAGGAGTTGAAGTGAGTAGAAGATTAAGTATTATATTTTCTTTTTATTGTCGGCGTCTGCTCTTATGTGTAACACCGAGGTCAGGGAACATTGTGTTTTGATGTCCTTGATCGAGATTTTTGGATATCTCTAGAGTATTTGTTGTTTATGTTATTTTGAAGAAATAATTAGGCCATTAATAATTTCTTATGTCGATGCTTCCGCTGTTTCAATAAAGTCTTGAGATTTCAGACATGTTGAGTTATTATAGTTATTATAAATAATTTTTTAAATAAATTGCATGTGTTACACATCCTGTTATATGAGTAGTTGTAGTATGAATTGTGTGACATCCTGAATATAGTTTGATGAAAATACTCTGATTTATATTTAAATCGCGCAGGTTATATTTGGGGTGTTACACTAGTGGTATCAGAGCATGTCGGTCTATCCGGCCAAGTAGTTGAGTCGTAGTGTTGTGACAATTGAATATTATCTTTGTTGTCTTCTAGCCATAGTTGTTGTTTATGGTGGAAAAAGAGAAATGGCTGGAAGGAACAATGCTGCTATTGTTGCTGCTTTATAGGTTGTTGCTCAGGCTGTTCAGAATCAGCCTAACGCTGGTGAGAATTATGAGTTTCGTCACGTGGGAATGTTCCAGAAGAACAATCCTCCTATTTTCAAGGGTAGGTATGATCCGAATGGAGCTAAGGGGTGGCTCAAGGAGATTGAAAGGATATTTCGAGTGATGAATTATTCTGAAGAGCCGAAGGTATAGTTTAGTACTCATATGCTAGCTGAGGAGGCTAATGACTGGTGGGTCAACATGCGTCAGGTGTTGGGGCGTCAAGTGAAGTTGTTACTTGGGCGGTGTTTCGTAGGGAGTTCCTGAGGATGTTCGTGGAAAGAAGGTGATTGAGTTTCTGGAGCTGAAGCAGGGTAATCTTACTGTTACTGAGTATACTGAGTATACTGTTATAGTGAGGCAACATCTGAGTTCTCAAAATGTGTCAAAATTGAAAATGGTTTGCGTCCTGAGATTAAGCAGACGTTTGGATATTGACAAATAAGGAGATTTCAAGAGTTAGTGGATAGTTGCAGAATTTATAAGGAAGATAGCAAAGCTCAGTTAGCTCATTATAAGAGTCTGAATGAGAAGAGGGGAAAGCAAAATGTGAACCGTGGGAAGCCTTACAGTACTCCAGCTGATAAAAGTAAATAGAGAGTTGCTGATGGTAAAAAGCCAAGTGGGGGAGGTGTTCCTGCTCCTCTTAAGTGTTATAGATGTGGTGAGTTAGGTCATCATGTCAGTGAGTGCAAGAGTGATGTGAAGAAGTGTACAAGTGTGGACATTCTGGACATCTGATTGCTGACTGTAAAGTTAATGTGGTGACTTGCTACAACTGTGGAGAACCTGGACATATCAGTACCCGTTGCCAAAAGCCGAAGCAAGCTTCAACTAAAGGAAATGTGTTTGATTTGTCAGGAACCCTGACTTCCAGTGATGACTAGTTAATCAGAAGTATATGTTATATTAATAATACGATTTTGATTGTTATTATTGATACTGGTGTTACTCATTCTTTTATTGTTGCTGATTGTGTGAAAAGGCTTAGCCTTGTTATTTCTTCTATGAAGGGAGAAATGGTTATCAAAACTCCCGCTATGGGATCGGTGACTACTTCTCTGGTGTGTTTGAATTATCCTTTGTCGATCTTTGATAGAGATTTTGGTGTTAATCTTATTTGCTTGCCGTTGGGAAATCTTGATGTTATCTTTGGAATGAACTGGTTGGAGTTCAATCACGTTCATATCAACTCTATAACGAGTCAGTGAGATTTCTCGCTCCTGATGATGAGAAGGAAACTGGTTTTCTATCTGCTATAGAGTTGAAGGAGGTTTTGGAAGAGGAAACTCAAGTGCTTGCATTGTTTGCATCCTTATCTACGGAGAGTCAACCGGTGATTGATGAGTTGCAAGAGGTGCGTGAATTTCCAGATGTGTTTCTAGATGATATTTCAGATGTGCCACCAGAGAAAGGTAGAGTTTGCTATTGATTTTGTCCCTAGTATCAGACTTATTTCTATGGCACCATACATGATGTCAGCATCGGAATTAGCAAAGTTAAAGAAACAATTAGAAAAGTTGTTGGAATAGAAATTCATAAGACCAAGTGTATCTCCTTGGGGAGCTCCGATGCTGTTGGTAAAGAAGAAAGATGGCAGTACGAGGTTGTGTGTGGATTAAAGGCAATTGAATAAAGTGACAATTAAGAACAAGTATCTGCTTCCAAGAATAGATAACTTGATGGATTAGTTGGTGGGTGCACGTGTATTTGGTAAAATTGAATTGAGGTCGGGTTATCACCATATTCGAGTAAAGGATGAAGATATTTAGAAGACGGATTTCAGAACTCAGTATGGACATTATGAGTATTTGGTAATGTCGTTCGGCGTTTCTAATGCACCTGGTGTGTTTATGGAATATATGAATTGAATCGTTCGCACTTATTTGGATCGTTTATGGTGGCTTTCATTGATGACATTATGATTTATTCTAAGTCGGAAGAAGAGCATGTTGCGGATTGTATTGCAAGTATTGAAAGAGAATAAGTTTTTTGCTAAATTGTCGAAGTGTGCATTTTGGTTGAAAGAGGTGAGCTTTCTTGGTCATGTTATTTCAGGTGATGGTATTGTTGTGGATCCATCCAAAGTAGATGCAGTTCTACAATGGGAGGCTCCGAAGTTGGTTACAAAGATTAGAAGCTTTTTGGGCTTGGCTGGTTATTATCGTAGATTTATTAAAGGATTTTATAAGTTAGTACTTCCGTTGACTCAGTTGACTTGCAAAGGTAAAGCATTTGTGTGAGATATTCACTATGAGAAGAGTTTTATTGAGCTGGAAAAAAGGTTGACTACAACTCCGATTTTGATTCTACCTGGACCAGATGAACCATTTGTGGTGTATTGTGATGCTTCTTTGATGGGTTTAGGTTGTGTGCTGATGCAAGATGGTAAGGTTGTGTCTTATGCTTCGCGTCAGCTGAGGGTTCATGAGAGAAATTATCCTACTCATGACTTGGAGTTGGCTACAGTGGTTTTTGTGTTGAATATTTGGAGGCATTATCTGTATGATTCCATATTTGAGGTATACAATGATCATAAGAGCTTGAAGTATCTATTTGATCAGAAAGAATTGAATATGAGGCAGAGAAGATGGTTGGAATTATGGAAAGATTATGACTTTGGCTTGAATTATCATCCCCGGTAAATCTAATGTTGTGGTTGATGCTTTGAGTCAAAGTGTTTGCATATGTCCGCTATGATAGTGAGAGAGTTGGAATTGATTAAGTAGTTCAGAGACTTGAGCTTGGCGTGTGAGCTGACACCACAGAGTGTTATGTTGGGTATGTTGAAGATCAACGATGATTTTCTTAATAATATCAAAGAGAGTCAAAAGTTAGATGCGAAGTTGGTGGACTTGATGATTGGAAGTAATCACACTGAGGATGGTGACTTTAAAGTGAATGAGCAAGGTGTGATGAGGTTTTATGACAGGATTTGTATTCCGAATGATTCTGAGTTGCAAAGAATGATTATAGAGGAAAGTCATAAGAGTAGCTTGACTATTCATCCAGGAGCTACAAAGATGTATCAGGATAAGAAGAAGATATTTTGGTGGCCTGGATTGAACCAAGATGTGGCACAATTTATGTATGCTTGTTTGACTTGTCAGAAGTCAAAAGTTAAACATTAGAAACCTGGGTTGATGAAACCGTTGGATATTCTAGAGTGGGAGTGAGACATCATTTATATGGATTTCGTGACTGGATTGTCGAATAATCTGAGAGGGCATGATTACATTTGGGTGATTATTTATAGATTGACGAAGTCGGTGTATTTTATTCCGATTAACATCATTTTTTATTTATAGAAGTTGGCAGAGATCTATATCCGTGTGATTGTGAAGCTGCATCGAGTTCCATTGAGTATTGTGTCAGATAGAAATCTGAGGTTCACTTCCAGATTTTGGGAAAGTTTGCAAGAGGCTTTGGGTTCTAAGCGGAGGTTGAGTTCAACTTATCATCCACAGACAAATGGTCAGACAAATAGGACTATTCAGTCTTTGGAAGATTTGTTGAGGGCTTGTGTTCTTGAACAAGGAGGTTTTTGGGATAGTCAATTATCGTTGATTGAGTTCACTTATTGGAACACCTCAAAATTTGCCCTTTTCTTTTTTTTTTACCACTAACTAGCTTATGTTTCATTTCATTCTTTGTATAATCATCTTTGCATATCATTGGTGCTTGGCATGGGATCAAGGTATATGAGAAATCTCAAGTGGAACACATTCTCCTAACCAGTGCAAAATTAGGGTTTGGGGGAAAAGTCAGTGCAAGTGTGTTTTTGAGCCAAAGCTTGATTTCAAGGTTTTCCATATGCTCTCAATTGTCCAAGGATGGAGTATTGTCTATTGGTTCATTTCAGAAGAGCTTCAATTGATCAATTGATTGAAAATCAGGAGAATTGGGGAAAAGTCAACTGTGCAGAGGAAAAAGTCAACTCCTGACTTTTTGAGGTCAAATTCATGTTCCTCATCTCAAATATGTCCATTGGTGAAGATTTGATCAAGAAATGTCAAGAGATTCACAAGAAATCAAAAGATGTGGAAAGTTGCCAAAAATAGAAATTAGGGTTTCCATTTATGGCAAGTTTTGGCAAGGTGAGCACTCAACTTTAGGGCATTCTTTCTCCATGTTCCAAGCACCAAATTAAAAGTTTATGGAGGCCTATTGAAAGTTCACATTCTAAGTTTCAAAACCATACCAAGAACATCTCCATTGGATCAAAATCAAGGGAGATATGATGCATTAAAGTTGAGAGAAAATAAGGTAAAATTGACCAGCCAGGCAAGTCATGGGCGAGCCAGCACGCAGTCATTTTTACAAACACCTTGTGTGCATGACATGTCCAAGTTCAAGGTCAATTATCTCCATGATGGAGGCTCCAAATCAAAAAGTGTTCAACATGGTTTTTGTTCCTCTTGATCTCCTCTTCAACTTTGATGTTGAAGGATTTTTCATTTGACCAATCATTTGAGAGTTATAGTGGGCTAAAAGTGACGAACTTAAGCTGATCATTTCATAGGCCATGAGCCAGGCACGAACCAAGGCAAGCAAGCAGGCTAACTCAGTCATGACTGCACACCTTCATGGACATTTTTAAGCATTTTAAGGGATTCAATTGTGGTTGCTTTGAACATCGATGTTGTTCTCCTCCATTCCCTCTTTCCAAAAACCCCAAGATCAGTCATTTTCATCCCATGATCATCAAGATATACTTGCACAAAGTCACCATCATGCCATCTGACTTTCTTCCATGCCAAGTAAACAAAACCAAGTCAAAACTTGCAGTGTTGTTGTTCTCATACGCATGCTTCACATACATCACACATTACATTACCATAATAAGCCAAGCATGCCTCTTACATACCACATGTCCATGTACTTGTTTCCCTTAAGTGTTCAAAACAAAGGAAAGAAAAGAAACTTGAAAAGCAAGCTGTTGTGACTTCCAATTCAGTACCTCATCATCACCTTCCAATCCTAAGCAACACCATAAGCCTCATACTCTCTCCATACACGAGCTCCACACTTTAACCTCTCATTCTCCATTTTCAACTCATTCACTTCACAACAAACTTAACCAGAGTTCTAACCATCAACCACAGTAGTTAGGATTTAACTCACCATATAAAACCAATCTCTAACAGAAATTGCAACTAACTTGTTCATTCTACACACTTGACAAGCTTTCAATCTCTCTCTCTCTCTGCAAGTTTTTCTTTGATTCTTCTTCAAGAAACATCAATGGAATAGAGGCAGTGAAGCTTGGAATTACACTCCAATTTTCTCCATTTTTTTCAACTGAACTTCTCAGCAACAACAAGCATTTCTATAGCCTTTATTTGGCTCAGCCTCAAGCTCAAGTGCAAAAGGAATCTCCTCTCTGGTTTTTCTTGTGCTCCAGGGTTCATCAACAGCACAGGTTTCTCTCCATTCTTTTCTTGAGTCTTAAGTTGATTTAAACTGATTTCAACTGTTTTTGAGCTTAATAGAAGCTATTGAACCTCTGGCAAGTTGATAGGCACCATAGGTACATAGTTTCTGTTCTCTAGGGCAAACTTCATCTCTTCGATTTGTTGTGTGCGTGAATTGTTTGTGGATTTGGAGCATGGATTTGGAACCTACGTAGCAGGAGGATCGTTTTGGTATAGGTTTTGTTAATTTCTGGACACCTGAAACTTTTGGCACGGTGGTGAGTGGCTGGAGAAGATGACCGGAGTCTTCTCCAGCCGGTGGTGTTCAGCAGTCTCATAAACCCTAACCTGATTCTCAGATTAAAACATAGCCACACGATTGCTTTGATCCGACGCTTCTTGTAGTGCCAGCGTATTAATGAACATGCTCCCTTGCACGTGCTTTCATTTTTTGAATATTTTTGAAATTGGTGCTCACGTGTGTTTGCCTCACCATATCACAGCATGTGCACGCGTTGTGATTCACATGATTGTTGGACTTTGCCTGATCATCATAAGTTGACTTGATCCAATGGCGCTGATGGAGTCAAGTTTGTTGACTAAAGTCCATCACATGAACCTCATCTGAACACGCTATTGGGCTGGGTTCCCTAGTGCTATCCACACCCCCTCCTTTTTCTGAGCTCAATGATTTGTATTGGATAATTGCTCTCGTTGCACCCCCCTGGCCTATTTCTTCGTTTTTTAATTTTCTTTTCATATATGTTTGATATTTGATTTTTAAAAATACCTCCAAGCATGATAAAATCCTAAATAAATTCATGAAGCATCATAATGCATTTAAATAATTTTTTCATATTTTTATTTTTGATTTTGGCATATTTTGCTATTTTTCCATGAATTTCCATTTAATTTCTTTTGTATGAACCTCCATTCATGATACTTGATTCATTCTTGATTTGTTTGACATAGTTTTGAATTGAATTTCGGCCTAGAATTTGATACAAGCTTCTATGATATATTAAGGCATCTCATGCATTTTTCATAGATTTTTTAGGTCATTTTTCATTGACTTTTGAATGCTATCTTTGAGCCATTTGTTGTGTGACTTGTATAAGATTGTGAAGCATGTTTGTGCATGATTCTTAATGAATGTTGAGACATTCTTTTGAGACATGTTTGAACACTGTTTGAACTTCAAATGACTTGCATCTTCCAATTTTCTTGAGCTTCTAACACCTCCTATGTTTCATTTTAATTTAATTAACACATGTATGTTTGTTAGAAGACTTGTGCTAGGGTTTTGGATGTGTGTGGTATGCAATCCTTTTTGAAAATTATTGAGACCTCTTGATACATGTTGTATGAACATTATAGGTCACTTTTCTCATGTTCTAGGTCATTGCTTGTCCATCTTGATTTGAATTATGTGCACTTGTTTAAACTTGGAATGTTTTGTGCACTTGTGTTTCTTTTCTTGCATGACTTTGTTGACTTGTTTTCATCAATACTTGCATGATCTTAAATATCCATTTAAACATGACTCACTTGCTGTTTGTGATCATTCTCAACCATATGGCATGAATTCTAACATCATCGTACATGTTTCTAAGTTCATAAACCTTTGCATGTTTGTTTGACCTAATTTGCACATGTTTGCTTATAATCTTCAATGTGCTTTAACATGAGACTTGTATGAACTTTGCATGTCCATTATTGAATTTTAAATGTCATCTCATATACCATATGCTAATGACTTGCATTCATTTACAAGTATGTTCATCTTGCACTTCCATTCTTTACTTGCATTACAAGTGTGCTTCCTTGTATGAACTTAAGTGATGGTTTGGTTTTCACTTCTTCTTACTTAATCAATGTTTGAATTTATGATTTACATTCTATCTTAATTACATCTCAATGCATTAATAAATTTCATTCACTTCTGACTTTGATGTTTACATGTGCATTCATTCATGTTTATGAACCATATGCATCCATCTTACATAGTTTGTGCACAACTTGCATTTGTGTGAACTTTTGGTGCATAGTTTGACATTTGTGTGCTTTCATTTGGCATGTTAACCTTAGTAGGACACCTTGACCTATACCTACTAACTTTAGATGATCCTTAACCCTTAGGACCCTTCTCTTTTGGTTTAACCCTTGTTTGCTTCTTGAGTTGTCTTCTTAAGACAACTAACATTGTTTGGTTTGCTTTTGTCAACTATATTCAATACTTGTATTCATTACTTGTGCATATTTTGTGCTAACCTTTTGTGTAGGGGCAGAGGTAAGTCACTTGAGCATGTGGATGTTTATCCATGCTCATTCCTCCTTTCATCTCTTATCTCTTTCATAACTCTTTCTCTTTTATGGATTACATGATATAATGCTTGATTGTGTAGAACTCTCTCACATCCCTTTGGGATCCTAGCTCGTCCGTAATTTTTTATTAAGGCGAGGTAGGATAAGCATTAGATAGTGTTATCCATCTCTTTATTTAGACTTAGGTTGTTCTTAAACCTTCCCTTAGGGCCATCTTTTGCATGATAACTCTAGGATAGAATTCCCCTTAGTGTTTTCTTTTCTTTGAGTCTTCTCTTCTCATCTCATAACCTTTCTAAAACACGTAATAAAGGATAACGTGTATTGCGCATGAGCCTTGTATATGGGAAGTGAGGTATGGGGGGTCTCCCTTCATTCTTCTAGGATGCTTAGTGTACGTCCTGTTGGGGACGATACTCGACGTATTCGTTCCTATGTTGTAGACTTGGGTGCAATGCAAGTTACAAACTAACTTCAATCCACTTCTTGTCTAAAAAACACAAAATAAACTCAAACCTTTTTATCCTTTGGGATTGTTAAGTTTCAAACCCATTTTCAGAAAAGGGCACGTTACTTCCGTCTCGTCGCAAACAGGCATCGACCCTAACTGCTGGACGCGAACTTAACGTCGCTCATAAAAGAAACAAACAAAGCAAAGTCTTCCCTAGTGAGGGGAACTACGTCGCTCTGATTCTCGCGTGCGAGCGAGATACATAGGCAGGAGATCGTGCGAGATCTCTCCGAGCACAACCTTTCTTTATCACCTCTTTGTCTCTTTTCGACCCGTAGGTCGAACTACGACTGCTCTGATTTCCTCTCTCTGGTTAGATTGAGGATACGTAGGCACAAGACGGCAATGTCTTGGCGAGCAACCTTCCCCCTTAGTTCGTGTCCGAACTACGTTGACTCTAACTTTTCCATTGCACGATAGAATACGTAGGCCTAGGACGGCGATGTCCTATCGAGTCACTTCTTTTTGTTTTCTTCGTCGTTTCTTCGTTCTCCTCCGTTCCCGTTCCTTTTCCTTTCCAGTAGCAGTGGAGCTCCAGATGACGACACCCTTTGATCGAGACAACAAGCATGGATCCCATCGAGTACGTTGGACGTATGGGGGTGCTAATACCTTCCCCTCGCATAACCGACTCCCTTACCCGTTTCTCCTGGTCGCGAAACCATGCTTTTCCCTTCCCTCAGGTTTACGTAGTGTTTCCTTTCCCTCTCTTGGGATAAATACACATTGCTGAGCGACTCTGTTTCCGCACCACTTTCGCATTTATACCTGGATGAAAATCTCAGGAGCAACACTTATAATAACAGTTATCATTCCAGTATTGGAATGACGCCTTTTGAAGCCTTGTATGGTCAGAGGTGTAGGACACTTCTGTGTTGGCATGAATCAAGTGAGAGTGTGGTGCTTGGGCCTGAGATTATTCAACAGACTACTGAGAAGGTGAAGCTGATTTGGGATCTTGAGAGAGTAGGCAGAAGAGTTATCATGATAAGAGGAGGAAGGATCTTGAGTTCTAAGAGGGAGACCACTCCGGTAACCGGTGTTGTGCGTGCCTTGAAGTCGAGGAAACTTACTCCTCGATTTATTGGTCCATATCAAATATCAATGAGAGTTGGAGTTATTGCTTATAGAGTGGCGCTGCCACCAAATTTTTCGAATTTGTATGATGTGTTCCATGTTTCACAGCTTCAGAAGTAAGTTCCGGATCCGTCGCATATGATTCTAATGGATGATGTTCAGGTAAGGGATAACCTTACAGTTGAGACTTTGCCTGTGAGGATTGAAGACCGTGAGGTGAAGCAGCTGAGAGGCAAAGAGATTGCTCTCGTGAAAGTGGTGCGGAGAGGCTTTGTCGATGAAAGTATGACTTGGGAGTTGGAGAGTAGGATGCGTGAAGCATATCCTGAGTTGTTTGGATCAGGTAAAGTTTCGGGGACGAAAATATTCTAAGTGAGGGAGAGTTCTAACGCCCCATTTTATTTTAATTATTTTTCATAATTAAAATTATGTGATGTTATGTGTATGTATATGATTATGTATGTTTCACTATGTTGGGGTACCATGTGGGGAAGGGTAGAGGCCTTAAGAATAGACTCTAAGGTATTGTAGGGGTGTGTGAGTAATTGTGTAGAACTAATTAGTTTATATTAATTACTATTTATTTAATTAAATAATAGGAGGTGATTATTATTTAAATAAATATTTAGTATTGTTATTATTGTTATTAGTTGGATTAAATAATAATAATAATAATAATAATAATAATAATAATAATAATAATAATAATAATAATAATAATAATAATAATAAAAAGAAGAAGAAGAAGAAGAAAATAAGGGAGTTGGGAGACAGAACTTCTGATATGTGTTTTTGGGAGAAAAAGAAAAAGATGAGAGCTAGGGCTAAAGGGAAGAGAAAAAAGGATCATCATTGTTGAAGCTCTTGTAAGAACTCTAAGGTAAGGGTGGGGTTCTAAATATCTAAGGGTTATCATGATGATTGGTGGGTAGATTATGCCATGTAGGTTTTGTGTTTCTTTCTCTATTCATGATTTCGATGAATTGGTATTGTGTGTTTGATGAACTTCTTAATAAATTGTGAATGGTTGTTGATGTTGTGATTGATAATAGAGTGATGTGTCGTTGTAATTTCTGTTGTTGGAATCGTATAAGTGATTTTTGAATGTTGTTGATGTTGTTGGTTGTTTGTGATCGCGAGTCAGAGTCGGAACAAAGTCATGAGCAATTTTTGATGAAAATGATTTGGGGTTTGAGAATTTAGAAAAGTGTTTTTTCGTGTTAAAATATGTTCCAAACGATTTATAAGATAAAGGAAGTTTTGGGAGGGTTCAAAAGTGATTTTCATATAATAAGCCTGCTGAAAAATTGATTATGGACGCAGTGTAATCGATTACCGTTGTAGGCGTAATCGGTTACACTGCCTAAAAGCTACATTTTTGGCTTTTTTTGAAGGTGTAACCGATTACGGTGTTTGTCATAATCAATTACGCCAATGGAAGTGACGTTGGTGCCTGGTTACGCAAGCGTAACCGGTTACCTCATTTTGCATAATCGGTTACTGATGTTTTTTTGAAATATCTTCTAAAATTCATAACTTTTGTTCCGGGAGTCCAATTCGAGTCTCGTTTGAAGCGTCGGGGAGCTGACGTGTCGAACTTTTGTATAAAAATAGTTTCGGTGGCAGAAGTTGAGTAATTCAGTTTTTGGTTGTATGAAACGCATTATTATCATTATGTTGTGGTGTGATATGATTATAAATGTCGTGTGGATGCTTGCTATGTTGTATGTCGTTGTTGCTGGACTGTATGGCATTTCGTTATTGTTGGCCTGTAGTGGCATATTGAATTATTAGATGGTCGTTGTCATTGTTGTTGTCATGCATTTCATGGTTGCATGAGTTGTGAGATAAGCTGTGTGCCCGTGTGGGGTGTGAGCGTCTTATCCGAATTCTAATTTCGAAATCGTATCGTTGTTGTTATTGTTGTTGTTAAGGTGATCGTGTGACCATGTGGGGCGTGAGCGATCACGGAAGTCGTGTGCCCATTGTCATACCCCAAATTATGACCACTAAGATTTCCCATCATTGTGTAAATCATCATCACAATATGGATGAACCATCTTGCCTCATCAGTCTCCCCAAGGATGGGTGAACACTTACTACAGTCAAAATTAGGGTTTCAAGCCCTCTCAGAGTTCTTAGACAAAGGATCAATCAAGAAATGACATAATCTTCAACTTTTCTAACCTCCCAAACATCTACAATGGATCAAGAGGACTCCCACTTTAAGGATTAAGCACAAGGCTGCTCCCTTCCAGATGGATCAAGCCTCAAGATCGCCAGTGTCACCAAATTAGGGTTTGGTCGACCAGGGCCTCCAGATGGAAATTTTCCTCTGAGCATGAGCCAATGCTTCAAAGCATATCCTAAAATACTCCATGGAACCTCATGGACCCAAGCATCAAGTCAATTTGACCTCAGGGGATGCATACATCAAAAATCAGGAATTAGGGTTTCTTGACCTAATTCACCCCTAAGTTGACTTTTGGGACAAATCATGAGCCAAGACCTCAAGACATGATTTAAGGGTCTCCAACATACCACATTGATCCATTTTTAACAATGGATTGATCCAGGAAGCTCGAGCAGCAAGTCTCAATTTCATCAGTACCACAATTAGGGTTTCGCGAGAAAAGTCAACTGTAGCTTTGACTTTTGACCAGGACATGCTCCCAAACCCTAGGACATGATTCAATACACCCTATAACACCTATGAAATAAATCCATTAAGTTTTATTTAGGTCAAGGACTTGATTTCATAGAGGATCGCACAGTTTGAAATTCATCTGATAAAAAGTCAACTGTGCATAAAAGTCAACTTTGACTTTTTGAGATTTTTCATAAAAATGGTTTTTTAACCCTAAAATGATGTTAATGTATGATTTGAATCATCATTCATCAAGAAAAATCAAGAAAAGTGGGATAGATTGTAAAAGGGGTAACCATAAAAACTTAGAAATTTTTTTAAGTTATGAAATAAAGTGGCAAGGGTACCAACTTTGGAGGATCATAACTCCTAAACCACAAGGCCATTTTTCCCCATCCAAAGCTAGATTTGTAGCTCTCATTACCCTCTACAAAAGCTTAAAACTGACCTCCTTCCAAATTCATCATGGATTTTGAGTTATTGAATGATCAAAATCACAAAAAGTGAAAATGTCACTTTTTTCCAACACTTAGTGAAATTTTCACTAAGTCAGAATCTGCCTTCACTTTTTTCCAAATGTAGAGGGATTTTTTACTTGGATCCAAAAGGTATCAAAACCAAATATGATCAAATAGTTGTTGTATCATATGAGGGCTTTCCAAAATGGCCAAGAACATCACCAAATTCCACTTGGGCCATGAGATATGATAATGGCAATATGTCTTGTTGAAAACTGCCAAGGCTAGGCAGAATTTTTCATTTTTGCTCGATTTGGCAAAATCAGATAATTCCAAGCCTTGTCATCACTTTGGACACATCTGAGGATCAAATTTAAAGGGGACAAACACTGAGCCAAGCCTCCAAAGTCCTTGGAACAAGAAGTAGCATGCCAAACCTAGAATTGCCTAAAAGAGGGACAAGACTCCAATTTTGGATTGGAGCATTCAATACATACACCAAGGTAGCATGGACTGACACATTTGCAACTGAATTCAGTCAAGACTTATCCAAGACCAAGGGAACCACAACCCTGTGCCCTAACCTCTAGTCAATGGCTAGAGGAGACTTGGATTCCAAAGTGCAACCATTGGCCAAACCTCTGCTGCAGTTGCCATTCACTATTGATCCCAAAGTAAACTTGCTCTACTATAAATAGAGCTCATTTGTGCTCAGTTTGAGTACACCAAAACCATCAAACAAATGTTTTCCTCAAAATCCCTCTCTTTAGGCCAAAATGCCTTCTTTAGCAAGGTAACTCTGAGTTTTTGAGTTAGAGAGCATTTTCATCACAACTCATGATCCTAACACCTCATAAACATCATATGTAGGTGATCCAAACTATCAAAAGTGACCTGTAACCCTTAAATCACAAAGTCACCTCTCAAAACCTCAAAATAGGCCTTTTGTGCATTTTTCAAGCCATGTCTTGATTCAGTCACTTTCCAAATCAGATAAAACCTCAAACACACTCCAAATAACATCCTTGAATTGTCCCAAATGGTTCCCCCATCTGGAACACCATTTGAGAGAGTTGCTATTTTGGTCATTTTAACCCCTTTTGCAAGAAAGGGCCAGTTTGTGTTTTTGTAGGTTCTAGCTGATTCCAACCACCCCTAAAGGCTTCTAAGGGATCATTTGAGAGTGTCCAAAGCATCAAACCATTTCTGGAACAAGAAGTTTGGCAGAATGCACAAAAAACTCCAAAAGCTCAAAAAGAGGTAAGCATCATGACTTGAACTTTCCAAAATATGCATTGCTTTGAAGTCCACTGATCATACACACCTCATACATGTTATATATGTTGTGTTTGAACCAATTCATCATGTAATTCATGCCTGTATCAAAGTGTAGCATAGAAAAATGAAATTATAGGCCTTTTTCAAAACCACTATCGGATTTTAAGGAGGGAGTATGATCTGAAAAAATACCACCACCATTGGATTCCTTGTGAAATTCTAGGCCAGATGCATATAAATTTTGTCCCCAACCATGGAGAAATGAGAAAGTTATGGTCCTTCCCGTTTCTTGGCAAAACTTGTCTTGCCTTGCCTTGGACAGGCCTAGAAAACAAGGCAATCCTTGTATATTTGTGGTTTCACTTCAAGCAATGGATGTATCACCATCCTAGTGGTCAGGCGCGTACCCTATAACCTTGAGGTCGTGGGTTCAAACCCCACCCATGCCATTTTGTGTTTTCTCACATTTTTGCTATTTTTTCCAATATTTTCATGTTTTATTAATTAATTGGAAAAACTAATAACTCCTTCAATTTTAATTATTTTTTATTGGTTCTTTTTGCAAAAAATACGAAAATGTTGAAATATTTTATTCCACAAAAAAATTAAGTTTATATTATTTATTTAATATAATTAGTATTTTTGTGAATAAATTCCTTTTTAATGTTTTTAAACATTTTAAAAGTGAATATTTACTTTGAAAATCAAAACCAAGTGAGTTTTAATTCACCTTGTGATTAATCCCTCATTTCTCAAACCTTAAACAAAAATCACAAATGGTTTATTCAAACTTATTTGGTATTTTATTTGATTTTCTTTAAATATTTACTTTTAAAGAATAACAAATTAGGGTTTCTTTGATTTTCACCCTCATCAAACCATTTCAAACACTTTTGGGCCTCTAATAGAGTGTAAGACCCAATCCTTTGTAAATACAAAACTTTTTGGGCCTCACTTATTGTATAAGTCCCGTTGTATTTCAAAAAGTTCGACGCGATCATCGTCCGTTGAAAAACAAACCTTGGGCCTCTCCTCGAGCTATAAGACCCATTCAGAATTATTCTTGGGCCTCTATTAGAGTGTAAGACCCAACCCCTTTGAAAACCAAACCATTTTGGGCCTCAATGCATTGTATAAGACCCCCCGCGTTTTCAAAAATCTCGGCGCGATCGCCATTTTCAAACAAATGACCATGGGCCTCTCCTTGAGCTGTAAGCCCCACCACTTGTACAAAAATAAATCTCTTGGGCCTCTATTAGAGTGTAAGACCCAATCCCCTTTTAACCAAAACTTTTTGGGCCTCAGACATTGTATAAGTCCCCCTGCGTTAAAAGAAAACCTTGGCGCGATCGCCAATAAAAAAACCAATCATCTGGGCCTACCCTCGTGTTGTAAGCCCCATTCTTTTTCTTTAAACACTTGGGCCTCTTGAGAGAGTGTAAGACCCATCCCCTGTACAGAAAACCTTTCTTGGGCCTCAGTCACTTATATAAGTCCCTCTGTACAAAACGACAGTGCGATCACTGATAAACCTTGGGTCTCTCCTTGAGCTGTAAGCCCCAACATCTTTTCAAAATACTTTCTCCTTTAATTTTGAATATACTGTTGTTTTCAATCTTTCTTTGTTGAACAACTAACCAAACAGCATGGAAGCTCTACAACCGAGTAAGTGTTTATACGCTTTCTTTATCCGCTTTCATATACATATTACTGTATTGTAGGGTTGTTTCATTGTAAGTCTTCTTTCATAAACTCATATCAACTGTGTAATACTAGTATAAATATTTAGAGTTTCCCCGGCAACTAAGTCTAGCACTAAGCCATGTTGATCACTCTTAAATAGACAAAACTAGATTCCCCCATAGGATCACCAGATACAGTCTTCTCTTCAGCTGTCACCCTTAATTGTCAAAGAAACTCTACTCCCCAGAGATGATCTTTTCTCCGTGAATGGCATCTCTTAAGTTTCTTCCAAATTCTCGGACTTTCCTGGCTTGATCTATTCTCTGTGAATAGCCTGTCTTGAATTTCTCGGGGTTTGGGGACCCACAGGCTTCCTAAAAGCATCCTCGCCTCCTCTTGGGCGTTGTACAAGGACACTACGGCTTCTTAGAAGTATTCACAGCCTCCTCTTAGGCTTCGTATAAGGATTCTTCCTTTAGGAAGAGAGCCTCCTCTTGGGCTTCGTACAAATTATCCCTCGGCTTCTTAAAAGTTTCCAGCCTCTTCTTGGGCTTCGTACAAATTGTCCCGACGACCTCCTAGAGGTATAGGAACAGAAATTAGTCATCCTAATAGAACAGTCTTTCAAAGAGTCTAGATCTTTCTACCGTGAACGTACTACTACTGTTTCTTTAAGCATAGCACAAAAGATAAAACTCTAGACTTGGACAGTCTAATCTCCTTGAGTCTCGAAGGCATTCTCAAGTAGGGAAAAACACCAGTAGACTCGGACAGTCTCCAATACCCTCTGGACTCCCTATTTCCTTAAAGAACAGGAAATAACCCTGATCCTCTGATCAATCCCAAAGCATAGCCTTACCTTTAATCAGTCTCTTTATAAGAACTGATTTTCTCTTTTAACCAACCTACCGGACCTGTCACTCAACTGAAACAGCAATCCTTTTAGCCTCTATCTCGGGCTTCGTACGAGATACAAAAAGACTCTCTTGTTGAGTCAATAATCCTTTTAGCCTCTATCTCGGGCTTCGTACGAGATACAAAATCACTCTCTTGTTGAGTATAAAAGACTCTCTTGTTGAGTCAATCTCTCTTTTAGCCTCCATCTCGGGCTTCGTACGAGATACATAACACTCTCTTGTTGAGTATAAAAGACTCTCTTGTTGAGTCAACCTTTAGCCTCCGTCTTGGGCTTCGTACAAGACACATCTAAAAACATCCTCTTGTTAGGTCAATAGCCACCTCTTAGACTTTGTATAAGAAAAACCCCGGTTAAGTCAATCAACCTTTTAGCATCAAAATTGTGCCTCGTTCATAGGATACAAACATCAATGACTCCTTTCATCTAATTACTATAAGCGGCATGCCTCTGGATCATTTACATCCACGCCACTGTCCCTCTTTTAGCATGAGAAATTCCTAAGGAAAGATAGCATTGCTCTACACTGAGTTAAAGTCTTCTCCTTCTGGTTAAAACCCCCTATAAAGGAAATTATGGCATTTCTAGGATTCACATATCCTGGTTAAAGTAATCCTCCTTTATAGTCAGTCACCCAACAGTTGTGACAAATAGACCCCCTTTAGAGATGACAAATTCTCTCTAAAGACAACACCTCTTCAGTTTCACATCTTGGGCTTTGAACAAGATATAAACCACCTTTTCAGCTTCACGTCTTGGGCTTTGTACAAGACACCAAAACACCATTTCCTCCCATAGAATAGGAGGAACTACGATCGCTCTGATTTCCCTGTTTCGGTAAACGGGAATACGTAGGCATAAGATTGAAAGAAAAATCTTAGCGAGCACACTAATCCAAAGCCCCAAATCTCGTACCTTCACATATCAATCGAAAAGCATCAGTCCTAGCATCCTAACAAAATTCCCCATGAACATTCCCGGTGTTTCGTTCTAAACAAAGTAAGAAGAAAGAGGCCCCATTACCATATAGCATCCGTAACCTAACAGACCGCTGTTTAAACTCAGTATGTAAGCAGGGTTAATTAGAGACATCTATTTCCCTTCCTTAGTCAGCTCAATAGGATAAAAAATGAATCGACCTGTAGTAACCCCAGAGCGACAGTGCTTAAGAACCACGTCCAAAATCGCTCGCTACACCCATGTGGGGTGTGAACCACATTATGGAAATTTCGACGGGAATTGTGATCCTGAAATAGGGATCGGGTTTTGAAATAGGAACCGATGGTACCACATGCATTGAGTCGAGTTGTGAGTCTTAATGCATTACATTTTAGTTGTGTTTGTTGGTGTGTTGGATTTGTTGGCATATTGGTTGTAACTGCTGTTGTATGGTTGTCTGTTGTGGAATGGGTGTTTGTGCATAAATAATCTAATGCTTGCTTAATTATCATGCTTTCCATTATCTAATTATGATATATCACCCCTTCTGTTTGAATGTTGCCTTGACATAGGCATCATGCAGATAACTCGCAATAGAGGAGTTAAAATGAGTAGAAGATGAATTCTTCTGCTTTCTTTTTAGTGTCTCTGATGTGTAACATCGGGGTCAGGGAATGTTGTGTTTTGATGTGTTTGATAGAGATGTGTGGATATCTCTAGAATATTCGTTGTTTATGTTATTTTGAAGAAATAATTATTCCATGAATAATTGCTTATGTTGATGCTTCCGTTGTTTCAATAAAGTCTTGATATTTCAGACATGTTGAGTTGCTATAGTTGTTATAAATAATTTTTTAAATAAATTGCATGTTGTTGTACCCCAAATTTTACCCTTAGATCCATTGATCTCTTGCATGTCATTTTAGGTCAATCATGCTGCATAGCTAACCCTTTTATCAGGTTTTTGTTTCATTTTTTTTCATCAGGTGTTATTTTAAGGAGATTCAAGAGGTGAGTAATCAAGATTTTGAATGGAGCATTGAATCAAGCAAGCCCCTCATTTCGAAGAGATGTCTCTGTAACCCTCTCCTTGATCCTCTCCATAACCAAATACCTATCCATTTTATTCACCCTCATTTGTCACCTTTAATTTCAAACCAATTTCAATAATCATTTATTAACCATTTTTCTTATCCAAAAATCTATTCATTTATCCAATTTTTTATCCATAAATATCCATTTCATATCCAAAAATCCATTTTCCATTATCAATGCAAATATCCAATTCCATACAATTTTATCTCTTAGGGCTATATTTAAGATCTTTTCTTTTTTTAATTCAAATATCCATTAAAACCATAATTATTCTCCATTTTTCAAATCAACTTCTACCAATATCCATTCAATCACCCATTCAATTATCAATTTATCCATATCCATTTCTCTTAACCCATTTTCTAAATCCACATTTCCAATTATCCATAATTATCCCTATTTTAACATTATCCTTTTTATCTATTTTAATATCCAAACAAATTTCATCCAAATATAAAGAAAACCACAAATTCATTTTCATTACAAATTGTAAAGCCCATTTCTTGTTTTTTTACGTAGCCCATTATGTGAAAGCAAATAAAAAAATACAAGTTGTTGTCACCCTATTCAAACCATACAAAACCTCTACTCCATACAACGACAACCCAATGCCAAAAGCCTCAAAACCATAATACCATGCCTGCTAACGACAATGACTTGTCGTAACGATAACCTGCAACATGTACGACCCAAGAGCAAGCGGAGACACAAAAAAGAGAGAAAAGTTCAGCCAAGAAAAAGTTTTTTGGGGAATACTCGCTCTCTGCTCTTTGCTTCATATAAGGACCTCAAGTGATAACAGAGGGGGGCCTTTCGGCGAGAGTTTTCAAAACTTCCTTCACTCTCCCTCACTACATTTGTCGTGAAAACACTATAAACCTATCCTTGTGCAACAACACAAATTGACAATACTCCTCCACCATGCCCTGCGTACAGAGCCTTTCATCACTTCACTTCATCTTTAAAACATTTTTTACTTAGAAAAAAAACTCCTCATTCACTTGGCTACTCTTTTTTTTTCCTCTCAATTTCATGCTGCACCCTTCCACTTATCACCATTATCATCTTCATTTTACCACAAAAAAAAAACAATTGATACTCTTCTCATCCTCCAAAAAAAACGCTACACAACATACACACATAAACTTCAGTTTTTTTCACACAGCACTTCAAAGCCTGCATTTATTTTCCTTAAATAACCCATGTAGAAATCCCAGCAGCACTCTTTAACAAGAAGAGCACGCCTAGACTTCATCACTCCCACCTACATACAACCAACTTCTACCCACTTTCAAATCATCTATGTCCCCTCTTTCTGCATCTCGCCGTCGTAACAACCATAAGCCAACAACCATGACTTCCACATAACATTATTCATCTTCCTCTTTAAAACAACAACACCATTGCTGCTCCTCAACAGCAACACACCACTTTCTTCGTGAGCTTCATATAACCTTTCTATTTCCGAATAACCTTCGCAACTGTAACCGTTAGTGACCACGTCGTGTTTACGCCATTCACAACACAACCGTGCAGCAACAACATAACCCATCGATCATCGCCGTGAGAGCAGAACCAAAACGCATTGCGTGAAGGAAAGAGGGAGAAGAAGAGAGAAAGTCGCAAGTAGGCAAGGAGAGAAATTCGCAAGGAGAAGAGAAAGGCTTACGTTTTGGTAACTTTTTTTCTCTCTCTTTTTTTTTATATATTATTGTTGCATTTGACTCTTTTACGTTTTTTTCTGTTAGTTTCATTTCATGGGTGAGTTTTCTCCACATAATATTTAAGCACAAGATTTTGTTTGTCGTTACTGTGAGTGTTTGGTTAATATAATGAAGTTCAGTAGCATATGTGTTTCGTAGCATGTGTGTATTTAGTAGCATGTGTGTTTAGTATCATATACATGTTTCATGTTAACCATTTTTCATGTTGCTACTTTGTTTATGAATATACATGTACCATGTTAACTTTGCTTCGGCTTCAATACTGCACCTTCGTGTCCTTTTTCTCCCAGTTTTAGCTGTTATTTTGAGTTGATCAAAGTTCAGTTTTATTCTACCATGCGAGCACTACAGTTTGGTATCTTACTTTGTTAAATTTAGTGGGAAATGAGGGTGATATTGGTTGAACAAGGGAGCATGCGCCATGTTTCTTCCTCCGTTGAATCACGTTAGTTTTTCAAGGTTTTATTCATATTGCATGAAAGGGATGAAGTGTTGGCAAGACATGATTGGTTGTTTCCCATTTCTGTCGTTTTATCACTTAAGCTTTAAGTGACCGATTGAGTGTAGGTTCACATATTTATTTTGTGCACCAAACTATGTGGCATTTTATTTTTACTGAACAATAATTTCAGTCGGACCTGGGCCTATCCTTTTACTAGCACCACCCCCCAGATGAGGGCCCAGGCGTGAAAATAGCTAAACTTAGTTCATATTTGTTTTTGCTAACAAACCCCCTGTCTCTTTTTTGTTTGTTCTACACTTGTTATTTTATTTTTCACTTTAATTTCAATTATTTTCCTTAACCCAAAAACTTCCCAAAAATGTCATATTAATATTTTGATGTTCATTTTATTTTTCTAGATTTCATTTTATTTTCCACTTTAATTTTATTATTTTGTGAACTTTTAAGAATTTTGTTTCAATCCAAATGTCTGAATTTATTTTCTCACACTTTTGAGACAATTTTCTAAGTTGCTCCAAGATATTTGTCAAGAGGTTATTTTTGAGTGTGAGCATCAATGTTGTTGGAACTTTTGAGTAGGTCTAGTTTGAGTTTTGGTTGACACCTCATCACTATTATCCATAACTCGTGGCACCTCTTGGAATTCCCAAGATGAATTTGTGTTGATATGATTGTCTCGCTCTTAATTTCATAGTTCTTGAAAACTTTGCCATGCTATTTCTGTTTATCATGTTTGATCATTGTCTAATGTGTATGATTTTAGCTTTGCATTGACATCATAATTTTGTTTCATCTCACATGTTATTCATGTCTTTTACATCTTCATATTTGAGTTATAACTTATTATCCTTTAGTACCTTTACAACTTTTATCTTCCCCCCATTCCAAAGGGAGATCATCCAAATTGACTCATGAGTCACTAAACAACCATCTTACCTCATCCTTCTAGGTTTACCCTTGTTTCTTGGCCTCATGAGAGCCAATGAAATCATAACTTAGAAGTAGGTTAGAGTTTTGAACTCTATGTGATTCTCATCATCATGAGAACTCATTTCCCCCTATAACTTAGATTTAGAGAGTTATCGTGAACTCTAGAATGAGCTCATACTCATTTCCCCTTGGAACTTTGGCCATAGGCAATGGTTCCTATCCTTCACCCTTAGATCGGTGAACTACGGATACTCTGATTCCACTCTCGTAAGGATAAATAGGCGCAAAGTGTGATGCTTTGTCGAGTATACTTAGATATAAACCCCTAGGGTTTCAACCTTTAGCATAGCACCCTTAGCAAGCGAGTAAGATATAACAAATTAAAACAAGAGGTTCCTGTAGAGTACTACAGATATTAAGGGTGCTAATACCTTCCCTTAGTATAACCAACCCCCGAACCTTAGATCTCCCCCCCTTTAGGTTTTCTCGATCTTGAACCTTTCCTTTGGATAAATCAAAGTCGGTGGTGAATTTCAAAGATGTGTGATTCAAGTTAATTAATAGCTTGATATCCGATTCTCACCGCAACAGAAAATGGCGACTTCACTGGGGATGGATAAGAGTCTTCTTATCTTGAGGGTTAAGCCCACCTTGTTTTTGTTTGTTTTATTTATATTTGCTTGCTATATTTATGTATATCTATTTGATTGCCTGTATATATATATGCTTTGCTTGATTATCTTTTGGTTGGCTTGGTTCTTGAGTGGTGAGATAAATCCTATACCCGGATTTGAGTGCAATTAGGATAGGACGATGGTATTCAAGGAGGCTTTGAGGGAGTCGAATCCTAAAAAGTTGAATTGAGAACACCATCACTCAGTTGAGGCCCTCTTGAGAGTCTAGTTATGTTGAACAAATCCGTTCGTGAAAGTGTGCTACTCTCAACCTAGGAGCCCATGATATTGAGAACCGTAGTTACCAAACCCCACTAGCCTTTTTAGGATGTAGTGCGGTGACCATGATGGAGTCTATTTCTGAATTGGTTGTCACGCGATACTACACTCAGACGAGATCCTCTTGAGAATTTTATTGATTACCAAGTCATCTGGAAAATCCTTAAACTCTGAAAGATGGGTTGCCGACTCTGGGAACTTCTTAGAACCCTGTTCTGCAGATGAAAACCAGTAGTACTTACCTATTGGATGGGTAGACCATGGCTCCATTCATGAGACCTATAAACCTAGGATTTGTATGTTTTGTTGTGTGTACATATGTTTGTGCTCGTGTGCTTTATGCATCCATACATTCAAGCATTCTTAGCCCTTTGGTTTCGAGGAACTCAAATGTTTGTTTCCTTTGCAAAAGATCAACAAAGCATGGATTTTAAAACAAACAACTTTTTCAGTTTTTCCAGAAGTTGTTTTTCGCAACTTGCCTTTGAGTTCCTTGAAACGATTTGGCTTGCATTATCATCTCATTTGCATCATGTCATATCATGTGCATTTCTTCTCTGTCCTATCTTATGTCCTCGTAATTCCCTTCAGAATCGTCACATCCCCGACACAACCACGAGCCCAAACTCGACGAAGGATGTCTGAACAATACTGTGAAATGGACAGAGTCAACAATGAACTGAGTGAGCTCCGAGGAGGAATGGGACAGATTCTGGAAGCAATTCAAGTTATGAGGGCAAAGATGGATACACAAGCAACAGTGGTCTCCGATATTATCACTACAACTGTAGAACCTCCCATTACTACTGTGAACCCCACTTTGGGCATGCCTTTTAACTTTATACGTGCTCCAGCCGTCACTTCTACTCAACAAGTTGTTCCTTTGGTTAATGAGGCTTTTCACGCCATTCCTACCTTCGCTCCAGCAGCAGTGCAAGCTCAAACGCACCCAGTTTTTCAGAACCCACATCCGGTTTATGATTATGTCAATATGTGCTTAGTCTCAGGCTTGGTAATTCCACCCAAATTCAAACTACCCAATTTCTACCTATACTCAGGTGCGACCTGTCCTAAGTCACATTTGGTCATGTATTACCAACGAAAGGCTGCATTTATGGATAATGATAAGTTGATGATCCACTGCTTCCAAGATAGTTTGAAAGGGGCTGTTGCGAAGTGGTATTTAACTTTGGACCAATCTAGGATTCAACACTTTCAAGATGTATCTGATGCTTTTGTAAAGCATTACAAATATAATATGGACCTGGCGCCAGATCGCAGACAATTATTGAGCATGTCTCAGAGCGATGCCGAGTCTTTTAAAGAGTATGCACAAAGATGGAGAGAGTTGGCTTCACAGGTAGAGCCACCTTTATCTGAAAAAGAGTTAGCTGATTGGTTTGTCGACACGGTGAGACCAGAATTCTACGAAAGGATGATCAGTAGCGTGTCTGCTAATTTTTCCGATATTGTGGTCGTGGGGGTTACAGTAGAGCTTGGTCTGAAGAGTGGAAAAATGACCAAGAGAGCTGGTAGTTCGAGCGACGATGCCAATATATCCTTCAAAAGAGAAGGAGATACCAGTGTGGTGATGACAAACAAAAAGAAGAAAAATCAGTTCTGGAAAGCAGCAACAGCAGTGCTACCCTGTTCAGCAACCTTATGTGGCCACTATCGCGCCAACATTCAACAACCAAGCTTCTGTTTATCAGCCGGTTCCTCAACCACCAGTGTATCAACGAGCGCCCAACGCTCCTGCTTACAACGGACTCAAGTTTCTCGTCAGAATATTCCAGGTAAAAGAAAGGGTGGAAGGCCTCCGATTCCTCCCATTCCTATGACGTATACAGCATTGTATCCTGCTTTGGTGCAATAATGATTAATAACTACAAGGTCATCAGGTCCACCTCCTGATCCGCTTCCACCTTCTTATAATCCCAACGCTCATTGTGCATTCCATGAAGGTGCACCAGGCCATAATTTAGAAGGTTGTTTTGCTTTGAAGCATATTGTGAAGGACTTAGTGGAGAGAAACATTTTGTCTTTCGATGGATCATAGCCTAATATCAAGAGCAATCCTTACCCGCTCATGAGATAAGTAATGATGTGGAGGTTGTATCAGGACAAAGATGGATTAGGGGTCTGTGATTGAGCTCCTCTTTGATTTTCTGTATTTGATTCCCTAAAGCTGGCAATCTTTTGGTTGTTTCAGCAATTTTATTGTATTTACTTTGCACTTTGAATTTGTATTTGCTTGGAAGCTTTGTTGTACTTTCAAATTGGCAAGGTTAATGAAATGATTGTGCATCTTTTTGATTAAGTCCATTCGTTTCACTCATATACTTTTATCGCCATACAAAAAATATAATGATATCTTCATCTTGTTTCTTTCCATTTATCAATTTGTCGTTAAGCAAAGATTGGGGAGGATGATGAAAGTCTCATATTCATAATTGTTGTGGTATGCTTTCGATTCAACCTTTCCAAGGATGTAAGGCATTGTTTTGATTCCCAAACACTGGAGAAATAAGGAAGATAATCCATCGTTAACCCTTTCGAGCCTAGAAATAGGAGTTTTCACTCTTTACACACAAAAAACCCTTCAATCTCAACCTTGGGGCAGGGTAGTTCTCAATTTAACTTGGTTATGCAATCGAATGCAAGCGCTTCATGCAAGACACCAGTCAACTCTCTCAAATCAAGTGACTTCCTAGCTTTTGGAAATTTGAATGTATAGTTTTAGTTAACTGTGTGTAGGATTGGAGTTCATCACTAAGATTGGGTAGGACAAATAAACTTTGAGCCTTTATCTTTTGTTTCATAAAACCGTGAACCAAGCCACGTTACAACCCTTAAAAGACCTAATTGAGGTAAGGTTGTTTTGAAAGCATACTACAACAAGTTTGATTAACCTGACTCCTAATAATCTTTGCTAATTACGTTTGTTGATCACTTCATCTGTCATTCCGTAAATGACTAGATCCACCTTTGTTTTTTTATCATTCCACCGTGCGTGTTTCATCAATAAACTTTTGTTTTCAAAAAGCTTACATGAATATCGCATTGAAATTGCCAATTTTTAATGAACAATACTTGTTTTCAAAACAATTTAATATCAAAGAAATCCCAACAAATACAGCCAACTAGGGGATTCGACTTGATAAATCAAGCTCACTCAGGGGCAACCAAGCGGAAGGATTTGCCAATCTACCGAATCAGGGGCAGAACTCGTCAAAGTTCAAAATACTGGAACCAGTCTTCTTCAGGTCATCTTATGACAAGTATGGACTCCAGCGACCCATCAGCAGGGGCAAGTTTTGTTCCCCAGTCGTCTCTACTACAATTTTAGTAGTACGAATACAGTTGAACAGAGGCAGTTATGTCAAGGCTCATGAACCTTTTCAAAAGTTTAAAGATATTGAGGCATCTGGTATGCCAATTCTTCTGTAAAATCCTTTTGATTATCTATCAGTTAATCAGGGGCAATCAGGTCGAGATTCGGCAAATCTCTAAAAGTCAACGACATCTCCTTCACAGATCAACCGAGCTAGCAGGGGCAAGTTTGTTCCCCAAATCGTCAAACAACCAGTCTGAAGCAAGTTCAAAGACCTTGTTGTGTGAATGCAGTTAACGCCGAGATCTCTCCAAGAGTTTGAAGATATTGAAACACTTTGTATGCCAATTCTTCTATAAAATCCTCTTGTTATCATCTTCTGACAGACCATATAGCCTGGGGCAGATAAGATTTGAAGATGATCATTACGCCAGTAGGATGCAAAACTACTTTGTTCTTGTGATATCCTGTGCTAGCTCCCCAATAAGTTGTTACTTCAGCTAATCTTGATAATTCTCCATGGATTCTCTTCCAACAAAGAGATCAAGCTCATGATGGCAATCCTCATGATGTTATACCTCAAGTGGAATACTCTTTTCACCAGTAAAGTTGTTGATTCTTCTTCTTCATCCCCAGTATTGGTCCAACCTGTTGAGTTTGGCTGGGTATCCTTGTTGAGATGTTTATTTCATCCCCAGTTTTGTTTCCTGTCTGTTTTATCAGCATGGCATAAGCACTCATATGCATAGCATTTTAGCATCTCTGTTACCCTGTCTTGGTGTTTACCTGTTTTTTGTTCACTTTGGAGTTTATTTCCCCAAGTGATTGGGTTAGTCTATTCTCTCCAATAGAAAGTCATCCCTAGGCATAAAGTGCCTATCTTTTCTGAATTCCCCACAGAGTTTGATTCTCGTGGATGATGGTTAGTTCAGTTGTCTTTCCCACTTTCGGATAAGATAAATCCCCATTTGAGCTCATTCCTCAATGATTGGAGTCTTGTTTGACCGTCTCTTTCTAGCTTGTTCCTAGATCGAACTTTAGTCCCTAGCATGTGTGGTTTTCAAACCTATCTTTGAACGTGCATTTATTTTGCACCGTTTCTCGCAAGAAGAATCTCAAGATCCTTATTAAAGACAAAATTATTTCTCCAACAGTGTTGTGATATCAACATATCTTTGAAGCAGCAATCTCTTGAAGAAGCTTTTTTTCAATGGCAATAAGTGGCAGTCTCTTATAAGCAACTTATCTATCTTTGGTGCTATCCAGCCTTTTTGCAACCATAATTGGTATTCCCCAGGAAGCCTTATCTTCAGTTATGCAACCCCGGTACTAACCGATCATTCTAGATACCTTTATTGGGGCCCATCTTTTGGTTCTATCTCCAATAAGGTTCTTTTTCCTTCTAAAGTACCAATCGGTCACACTTGAACCTGTTGTTCCATCACTTTAGATGTATTTTCCCAGTGAAGACCGTCTTTCCGGTTCAACCTTCATTGCGGATCCTTTCTAGAATATCATCTAGTCATGTTTAGCCTTGATAACCGATCATTCTCGATACCTTTATTGGGGCCCATCTTTTGGTTTTATCTCCAATAAGGTTCTTTTTCCTTCTAAAGTGCCAATCGGTCACACTTGAACCAGTTGTTCCATCACTTTAGATGTATTTTCCTAGTGAAGACCGTCTTTCCGGTTCAACCTTCATTGCAGATCCTTTCTAGAATGTCATCTAGTCATGTTTAGCCTTGATGATCGATCATTCTAGATACCTTTATTGGGGCCCATCTTTTGGTTCTATCTCCAATAAGGTTCTTTTTTCTTTTAAAGTGTCAATCGGTCACACTTGAACCTTTTGTTCCATCACTTTAGATGTATTTTCCCAGTGAAGGCCGTCTTTCCGGTTCAACCTCATTGTGGATCCTTTCTAGAATGTCATCTAGTCATGTTTAGCCTTGATGATCAATCATTCTAGATACCTTTATTGGAGCCCATTTCTTTGGTTCTATCTCCAATGAGGTTATATCTCCTTCTAAAGTACCAACCGGTCATACTTGAACCTGTTGTTCCATCACTTTGGATGTTTTTTCCCAGTGAAGACCGTCTCTCCGGTTCAACCTTCATTGCGGATCCTTTCTAGAATGTCATCTAGTCATGTTTAACCTTGATGATCAATTATTCTAGATACCTTTTTTGGGGCCCATCTTTTGGTTCTATCTCCAATGAGGTTCTTCTTTTTCTAAAAGTGCCAACTGGTCATACTTGAACCTGTTGTTCCATCACTTTGGATGTATTTTCCCAGTGAAGATCGTCTTTCCGGTTCAACCTTCATTGAGGACCCTTCCTTTCTAGAATGTCATCTAGTCACGTTTAGACTTGATGATCAATCATTCTAGATACCTTTATTGGGGCCCATATTTTGGTTCTACTTCCAAAAAGGTTGCTTTTCGGTCCCAGAGTGTCGGCCAGTCATACGTAGACTTGTTGATCCACTACTCTAGATTTTCCTCAGTAGAGACCATCTCTTGATTTTACCACTAGTAAGGATCTTTCCCTTTTAAAACATCACCTAGGTCAGATGAGAACTTAAAACCAAATTTCAAATCCAGATCATATTGGTTTTCCTCATAAAGCAGATTATTTGTTATCTCAACCAACTCTTATGAGTACCAGAGTCCTTTCTTGGCTCATTAACCTTGTTCTCTTTTAACTCCAGGCGTTTTTGTCTGGCGCGCAAAGTTCGTCGCTGTCTTTTCTGGCTTTTCTTGAAGATCCCGTTCGAACTCTTTGGTATAAGAAATCCCCAGAAAATCTTTTGTTCGGGTGTCTATCCTTTTATTTTAAACTGTCTTCTTTCTGGTTTCTTGCCCAGTAAGAATGAGTTTTTCTCCCCAGTGTCGTCCGGTCATATTTGAACCTGTCGTCCACCTCCCTGGATCGTCCCCCAGTGGAGAATTACCTTTTTGTTTCTATCCCCGGTGTTGCCTCCGAGTCTCCCCAGTGAGTCTTGTCTCTTTTGTTGGTGGGCCTGTATCCCCAAGGAGCTTTCCTTGTGGATACTAACCTTCTTTGCTTCCCCAGTGAAGCTCTTTTCTATTTGGTAGCTCTTTGTTCTTTGGTGTCCTGTTTTGTCTGCATTTCTGCATCTTTCATGGCATCATATCATCATTTTAGTAGCATTGCATGTCTTTGCATCTAAGGGCAAAATTTTCGGTTATCTGTATTTAAATATCTTTCACCTTGATTCCATGAGGATTTTCACCTCTCATGTCATCCGGTGAAGATATTTAAATAGGGGCAACTGTTGTACCCCAAATTTTACCCTTAGATCCATTGATCTCTTGCATGTCATTTAAGGTCAATCATGCTGCATAGCTAACCCTTTTATCAGGTTTTGTTTGTGTTTGTTTCATTTTTTTCTTCAAGGGTTATTTGTTTAAGGAGATTCAAGAGGTGAGTAATCAATATTTTGAATGGAGCATTGAATCAAGCAAGCCCCTCATTTCGAAGAGATGTCTCTGTAACCCTCTCCTTGATCCTCTCCATAACCAAATACCTATCCATTTTAGTCACCCTCATTTGTCACCTTTAATTTCAAACCAATTTCAATAATCATTTATTAACCATTTTTCTTATCCAAAAATCTATTCATTTATCCAATTTTTTATCCATAAATATCCATTTCATATCCAAAAATACATTTTCCATTATCAATGCAAATATCCAATTCCATACAATTTTATCTCTTAGGGCTATATTTAAGATCTTTTCTTTTTTTAATTCAAATATCCATTAAAACCATAATTATTCTCCATTTTTCAAATCAACTTCTACCAAAATCCATTCAATCACCCATTCAATTATCAGTTTATCCATATCCATTTCTCTTAACCCATTTTCTAAATCCACATTTCCAATTATCCATAATTATCCCTATTTTAACATTATCCTTTTTATCTATTTTAATATCCAAACAAATTTCATCCAAATATAAAGAGAACCACAAATTCATTTTCATTACAAATTGTAAAGCCCATTTCTTGTTTTTTTACGTAGCCCATTATGTGAAAGCAAATAAAAAAATACAAGTGGTTGTGACAAGTTGTTGTCACCCTATTCAAACCATACAAAACCTCTGCTCCATACAACGACAACCCAATGCCAAAAGCCTCAAAACCATAATACCATGCCTGCTAGCGACAATGACTTGTCGTAACGATAACCTGCAACATGTACGACCCAAGAGCAAGTGGAGACACAAAAAAGAGAGAAAAGTTCAGCCAAGAAAAAGTTTTTTGGGGAATACTCGCTCTCTGCTCTTTGCTTCATATAAGGACCTCAAGTGATAACAGAGGGGGGCCTTTTGGCGAGAGTTTTCAAAACTTCCTTCACTCTCCCTCACTACATTTGTCGTGAAAACACTATAAACCTATACTTGTGCAACAACACAAATTGACAATACTCCTCCTCCATGCCCTGCGTACAGAGCCTTTCATCACTTCACTTCATCTTTAAAACATTTTTTACTTAGAAAAAAAACTCCTCATTCACTTGGCTACTCTTTTTTTTTCCTCTCACTTTCATGTTGCACCCTTCCACTTATCACCATTATCATCTTCATTTTACCACAAAAAAAAACAATTGATACTCTTCTCATCCTCCAAAAAAAACGCTACACAACATACACACATAAAGTTCAGTTTCTTTCACACAGCACTTCAAAGCCTGCGTTTATTTTCCTTAAATAACCCATGTAGAAATCCCAGCAACACTCTTTAACAAGAAGAGCACGCCTAGACTTCATCACTCCCACCTACATACAACCAACTTCTACCCACTTTCAAATCATCTATGTCCCCTCTTTCTGCGTCTCACCGTCGTAACAACCATAAGGCAACAACCATGACTTCAACATAACACTATTCATCTTCCTCTTTAAAACAACAACACCATTGCTGCTCCTCAACAGTAACACACCACTTTCTTCGTGAGCTTCATATAACCTTTCTATTTCCGAATAACCTTCGCAACCGTAACCGTCGGTGACCACGTCGTGTTTACGCCATTCACAACACAACCGTGCAGCAACAACATAACCCATCGATCATCGCCGTGAGAGCAGAACCGAAACGCATCGCGTGAAGGAAAGAAGGAGAAGAAGAGAGAAAGTCGCAAGTAGGCAAGGAGAGAAATTCGCAAGGAGAAGAGAAAGGCTTACGTTTTGGTAACTTTTTTTTCTCTCTCTTTTTTTTATATATTATTGTTGCATTTGACTCTTTTACGTTTTTTTCTGTTAGTTTCATTTCATGGGTGAGTTTTCTCTACATAATATTTAAGCACAAGATTTTGTTTGTTGTTACTGTGAGTGTTTGGTTAATATAATGAAGTTCAGTAGCATATGTGTTTCGTAGCATGTGTGTATTTAGTAGCATGTGTGTTTAGTATCATATACATGTTTCATGTCAACCATTTTTCATGTTGCTACTTTGTTTATGAATTTACATGTACCATGTTAACTTTGCTTCGGCTTCAATACTGCACCTTCGTGTCCTTTTTCTCCCAGTTTTAGCTGTTATTTTGAGTTGATCAAAGTTCAGTTTTATTCTACCATGCGAGCACTACAGTTTGGTATCTTACTTTGTTAAATTTAGTGGGAAAATGAGGGTGATATTGGTTGAATAAGGGAGCATGCGCCATGTTTCTTCCTCTGTTGAATCACGTTAGTTTTTCAAGGTTTTATTCATATTGCATGAAAGGGATGAAGTGTTGGCAAGACATGATTGGTTGTTTCCCATTTCTGTCATTTTATCACTTAAGCTTTAAGTGACCGATTGAGTGTAGGTTCACATATTTATTTTGTGCACCAAACTATGTGGCATTTTATTTTTACTGAACAATAATTTCAGTCGGACCTGGGCCTATCCTTTTACTAGCACCACCCCCCCCCCCCCCCCCCAGATGAGGGCCCAGGCGTGAAAATAGCTAAACTTAGTTCATATTTGTTTTTGCTAACAAACCCCCTGTCTCTTTTTTGTTTGTTCTGCACTTGTTATTTTATTTTTCACTTTAATTTCAATTAATTTCCTTAACCCAAAAACTTCCCAAAAATGTCATATTAATATTTTGATGTTCATTTTATTTTGTGAACTTTTAAGAATTTTGTTTCAATCCTAATGATGAATTTATTTTCTCACACTTTTGAGACAATTTTCTAAGTTGCTCCAAGATATTTTTCAAGAGGTTATTTTTTAGTGTGAGCATCAATGTTGTTGGAACTTTTGAGTAAGTCTAGTTTGAGTTTTGGTTGACACCTCATCACTATTATCCATAACTCGTGGCACCTCTTGGAATTCCCAAGATGAATTTGTGTTGATATGATTGTCTCGCTCTTAATTTCATAGTTCTTGAAAACTTTGCCATGCTATTTCTGTTTATCATGTTTGATCATTGTCTAATGTGTATGATTTTAGCTTTGCATTGACATCATAATTTTGTTTCATCTCACATGTTATTCATGTCTTTTACATCTTCATATTTGAGTTATAACTTATTATCTTTTAGTACCTTTACAACTTTTATCTTCCCCCATTCCAAAGGGAGATCATCCAAATTGACTCATGAGTCACTAAACAACCATCTTACCTTATCCTTCTAGGTTTACCCTTGTTTCTTGGCCTCATGAGAGCCAATGAAATCATAACTTAGAAGTAGGTTAGAGTTTTGAACTCTATGTGATTCTCATCATCATGAGAACTCACTTTCCCCCTATAACTTAGATTTAGAGAGTTATTGTGAACTCTAGAATGAGCTCATACTCATTTCCCCTTGGAACTTTGGCCATAGTCAATGGTTCCTATCCTTCACCCTTAGATCGGGGAACTACGGATACTCTGATTCCACTCCCGTAAGAATACGTAGGTGCAAAGTGCGATGCTTTGTCGAGTATACTTAGATATAAACCCCTATGTAATACCCCAAAATTTGCTCTCCCCTTTTTGCATCTTAGCATAGCACTATCATCTATCATATCATATCCATCTCATTAGCATTGCATTGCATTTAACATGGAAAAATGAAGCATAGCATTCCTCTCACCATCAAGGCATGTGATCAGGGGGATGATGGACAATCAAGGGATCATTCAAAGCACAAAAAGGTCAATCAAGTTGCCTCCAGGCAAGCCAAGAGTCTCTCATGTCTCATACCATCTCAATTGATCATCCACAATCTCAAGGAAGTGAGATCCAATGGGAGATTGAAGCAATACATACTTCAACATGCAAGAGGTTCATAATTGAAAGAAAAACCCTCAAAAGAGATAGCTCATTGATCCAAAATCATCCTCAAATGGTATATCCCATCATCCTTTAAGAGGATACACAACATACTCTGAGGAATTTGAAATTGAAGACTGCACATTTTTCTCCTAGGAGGTGGGCACCAAAACTAGGGTTTCCCATTAAATTAGAGAATCTTTGATTTTTTGGACAAAACTTGATGTCATGGTATTCTACATGTTCTTAAGTGTATGTGTATGGAAAATTGCCTCTCAATTGGTTTCAGAAGTGGTTCAATTGGAAGAAAGATAAAAAATCAGGGAAATTGGGGCCAAGTCAAATAATCAGAGGAAAAAGTCAACTCTTGACTTTTTGAGGCCAAATTCATGAAATTCATGTTATATGTGACCAATGTGCAAAATTTGATCAAGAAACTCCAAAGGAATCATAAAAAAATCAAGAGGTGGAAAGTTGCCATTTTTGGATGAAGAAGGGTTACTAAAAATAGCAAGTTTTGGGCCATTTTGCATCAGAGTTTGAACCAAGGCCATTTAAAATTGAAGCATCAAATGAAAATTCCACTCGGCCATAACAAAAGGTCTTGCTTTAAGCTTCAAATCCATATGTGGAACATCTCTATTGGATAAAAATTGAGTGAGATATGGATGATCAAAGTTGGGGAAAACTAGGGCAAAATGCAAGTCAGCTTGGTCAATTTTCAGGTCACGCGCGTGTCATTTTCCCAAACACATGGTGGGCCAAATGTTTAGATCAATTACTCATGGCTAGAGGCCTCAAATGAAAAATCTTTCAACATGAAAGTTGTTCCTCTACGTGAGATCTTTAAGATTGGTGTTCATGGTTTTTTCATGTGATCAAAGGTTAAGAAGTTATGTTGAGTCCAAGTTGGGGTGATGTTGCTGAAAATCCATGTCATGCTTGCCTTGTCAACCAACCTCATTGCCACGCCTTTGTATCAGTTCCAAATGTGGATGTTCTAAGTCATTTTGCAACCTCTTCCAAACATCATTTCAACTCATTTTTCACACCAAACATGTTCTCCAGTATCTCTTCTTTCCAATGAATCCAAGAACTCACTAAACCATCCATTGAGTAGAGAGAAAAACATCACCAATTCACCCTGTCTCCATTGTTCTCAGCTGCCATGAAAAATCAGAAACAAAACCAATGTTGTTGATGTTGTTGTTACAAGCTTGCACGTGCATTATTCATACCAGCTATCCTTTGCCTTTTTAAACCAAACACTCTTCATACACACCATAGCACGTGCCTCATTATGCATGAAAGTAGAAATGACAAGCTTGCTGAACAAGATTTGTATTACACAGCCTTGCTATTTCACTTCTCTTCACCTCTACCTTAGTTTATCGTGAGTTGCCATCACCATACCATTGCTCTCCCTAACTAACTTGACTCAGTTAGTTAGGGATGACTCAGTTAACCATGATAACTCACCCTAACTCAACTCATTAAACTATAGTTAGCTCACATTATAAATAGAAAACTCCTTCACAAATTCATTTGGCAACTTCATTTTCTCACATTCAACTCAGAAACTCTCTCCATTCTCTCTCAATTTCTCCACATTGCAACTGATTTGCGAGCTCCATTTCATTCATCTTCTTCATCTTCATATCAGAATCTCTCTGATTCTCTCTCCATATACATCACATTGCCACTGTTTTGAAGCTTGGATCTCAGCTCTCCTTCACTGAGGCATCATCCATTCTTTGCATCTAAGCCTTTATTTGGCCAAAAGAAGCTCAAAGAGGAAGCAACACCTCTGGTTTTCCGAAGAACACATCAAGATCATAAATCTTCAGGTACGAATTTCTTCCATTATAGACATAATGTGAAGATGTTATCAGGTTCTTGATGCTTCATATAAGCTCAAGAACTTGTCTGGCTAGTTGATAAGCCTTTAGAGGCATAGTTGAAATGTTAGGGCAAATCTTCATCTGCTCGATTCTCTCATTTCATGAACTTTTTGTATGTTTTGTCACTGGATTCATGCTCTACATTACTTCCTCTTCATTTTGGTATACTGTTTGTAAGATTCTGGGATTGAAGTTGCAGACGGTGGCGTGTGACCGGAGAAGGTGACCGGAGGTCCCTCTCCGGCCGGTGGTCTTTGGTTAGGGTTTTGTTTGCAGTTTAAATCATAGTCGTTGATGTGTTCCAATCGTGTGGTGAGGAGCGTGCCAACACATTAAATTGCACATGCACCTCACGTGCCTTATTTCTGAATTCAATTAATCAACGTGTGGTGCAGTGCATGGTAGTGTGCGTGGACATTCATGTGAGTGCGTTGGATCCAAATACTTTGACTTGCTGGTTGACTTGACCTGATCCAATGGTGATCATTTGTTTGACTTATGTTGACTGAGTGTACATGTTAATTAATGTGGATTGCGCAGACTTGGACCTAGACCAATTGATATTCACACCTCCATTTTCTAAAGCCCAAACGTATTGAACTGTGGATTTGCTATGTTTGCACCTCCCCTTCCATTTACATTTCATTTTTTTTTCCACTTTTTAGGCACGTTTACTTTTTAATTTTTAAAAATACCAAATATCATCATAAAATTCGACAAAAATTCATGAGTATCATTAAAACATTTAGGAAATTTTCCATGATTTTATTTCTTGATTTTATGACCTTTTTGCCCCTGTTCCTCATTTTTCTTTGAATTTCTTTGGTGTGCATGCTTAATGTGATACATAAATTTGTGCATTTTTGTTCTCAATCATTAAAAGTTGTTTTGATGCTCTTCTTTTTGCATTGAGTCATTAGCATCTTGAGGTATGTTAAGTGATTTCTATTTGATTTTTTAGGTCATTTTATGGCATGTTTGGTGTTCATTGTTGTGTTACTTGGTATGATGTGTATACTTGACCTAAGTGCATTGTTTGACATCATTTTGCTTTGGTTTCTTGCATGATATTTTGGTATATGATTCACCTCTGATTTGTGTACCTTTAAACCATATTTGTTTAATTTCCATGAGGTCATTTGATTTTTGTTTAATACTTTTCATTTGAAGCATTACAACATGTCACATCCTTGTAATCTTTGTGCATGTTTACATGATTTCCTTTGTGTATACTTGCATGATCATTTGCATACTTTAGTGAGCTATTCACTTGACATTATAGGTCATTGGTACATATTATATGTCATCCTTGCATATCGAATTTCATTTGAACCTTGTTCACCTTTAACATGTGGTGTTTGTACTTGTGTTTTCTTTTGAACTTCCATTTCAATTCTACTTCATCTATCACTTCTTAAATGTTTTGATGTGCTTCATAAATACTTGTGAGATGCTTGTGAATCATTTTTCATTTCATTTCAATTCTGATCCTTGGATTACATGTTCCATTTAGGCATGTTTCTTCCATTTCTTTTCATCTTTCATTCTCCCTTTTCTTATGGTAGCATGTTCTAATGTCATGGATGATGTTTGTTGCCTATCCACTTGGACTTGCATGATAATAATCATTTGTTTTCCATATGATGCACATGCTGGTTGTGACCAATAGGATTTGATTTCTCATCTAATTCTTTTGAGTTTTATGGTGCATTAAATGTTCTTTTACTTCTTATACTTCTTGTACATGTTTACTAACCATGCAGGGGCTTTGGTAAGTTGCAATTGAGTGTGGATAAGGAATCCACATTCAAATTTCTTTCCTTTCATCTCTTTTACAATTCCATTTTGTGTTTTGTTAAGCACTTAGGTGCTTTCTTTTAATAACTCATCACTTCCCCTTTTTGAATTACAATTCATCTTCTACTTTAGAAGTGAATTGTTTAATTCTTTCTTTCTTTAGACTTTAGGTTGAAACCTCACAAACCTTTAGGATCACTCCCTTAACTAATCAATTAGGATTGAGTCTTAGTTCATATAGATTTTACCTTTTCTCCTCTCTTGAGTCTCTCTTCTCATCTCAAAGAAAATTCAAAATATCTAATAAAGGTAGGCACTTATTGCATTTAGGCCTTTCATATAAAGAAAAGATTACAAGGGGTCTTCTCTTATAATCTTAGAATGTGTAGCATATAGCCCATCTTGGGTCAATGTGTTAAACATTTGATCTTGTATGAGGGACTTAAATGCAATACTTGTTGGAGGTAAATAAAAAAACACTTCTTCATTTCTTAATCAACAAAAACACTTAATAAACACAAGTATGCTAGTGTGTTTGAACCTTGACAATTGGAACTAAGCGTGGGGATCTTCTTCACTCTTAGTGTGCTTTCTTACCCATTCCATCTTGGAATGTGAGAATGTACACATTCCAATGACTAAGATTCAGATACACTATCATATGCAAACAAATGAAAAAAACTCTTAAAAGACAAAAACAAACAATAACGTCTTCCCTTCGGGAATTCTTTCCTCATCTCATTCACTCTTTCCTTAAGGATGCGTCATTTCCGTTCTACCGCAAACAGGTAACGCCTAAGTCTCCCTACAGCGAGCTGCAACACCTAAACTGCTAGGACGCGAACGTTGATGTATTCCACTAAAAAAATACAAACAACTTTCCCTAGTGAGGGGAACTACGTCGCTCTGATTCTCATGCTCCCGATGAGATACGTAGGCAGTGGGGTAGGGCCCATGCGAGCAATTCTTTTATTTTCCCTACATTTGTTTCTCTTTCTCTTTCCATTCCTTTTCTAGTTCCTCTTCCGGTATTCTTTTCTATCACCCTTTGATCGAGACAAGCAAGCGTGGATCCCATCGGGTACGATGGACGCGAGGGGGTGCTAATACCTTCCTCTCGCGTAACCGACTCCCGAATCCAGTTCTCTTGGTCGCAAGACCATGCTCTATCCTTTCCTTCAGGTTTATGCGGTGTTTCCTTTCCCTCTCATGGGATAAATACACATTGCTGGCGACTCTGTTTGGTGCCACTTTCGCGTTTGTACTAGGATGAAAATCCCGGGAGCGACACCCTAGGGTTTCAACCTTTAGCATAGCACCCTTAGCAAGCGAGTAAGATATAACAAATTAAAACAAGAGGTTCCTGTAGAGTACTACAGATATTAAGGGTGCTAATACCTTCCCTAAGTATAACCAACCCCTGAACCTTAGATCTCCCCCCCCCCCCTTTAGGTTTTCTCGATCTTGAACCTTTCCTTTGGATAAATCAAAGTCGGTGGTGAATTTCAAAGATGTATGATTCAAGTTAATTAATAGCTTGATATCCGATTCTCACTGCAACACATGTGTTACTTATCTTGTTATATGAGCGGCTGTAGTATGAATTGTGTGACATCCTGAATATAGTTTTTTGAAAATACTCTGATATATATTTCAATCGCGCGGGTTATATTTGGGGTGTTACAGCCTGCAAAATGACCATTATATTCAAATTTTGGGGTTGGTTATCCTAGTGCTAATAGCACAGGTAATGAGAAGGATGTGGAGGCAAATATAGAAGATGAGGAAGAGAGTGGGGAAAAAGATAATGATGATGATGTAGAATGATGTGAAGTATTAGGAAATGATGAGACGGCTAGAAATGAGGTAGACTAGATTGAAACTGCATTTTGCTCCTCCATTGTGAAATAATATTTTGTTGTTTTAATTTACTAACTTTTTTAACAAGTTATGTTTCTTTTATGTATTGTGATACTTTGTTTATGGCATACATACAAGACTTCAGTATGTTGGCATTTTGTACCAAGTACATGAGCATGCCCATGCTCCCAACACATTTAAGTACAAGTTGAACATCTTCTAAAACATCTTTCCCTGAATGAGTGGTGTATGTTATGATTACCATTCAAGTAAGTACAACAAGTGCACAAAATTTGCATAAGGCGTGCTACACAAGCTCCGATGTGCACTTAGTGCACACTGGTGCTTATGGTGGTAAATGTGATGCTTGTTGTTTACTTGCACGCCTTGATGCACAGTGCTGGATAAGCAATGTTCCTGTCGCTGAAGGAGATTCTCCTCAACACCATCCCTAATTTGTTGACCTAAGGACATATAAAAATACTCAACATGGGGGTTGAATGCAAGGATGGTCAAAATTGAAGCCTAGACAATACATATGATATTTAAATTGTTTTCATGATTAAATTCTTGTGTGAGTGTTTTTGAAAAATTTCACAAAAAAAATTATTTATAAAAATTGTTTGTCTGCAGATGGTTCAAATAACCTTAAAATCCAAATGCATAGGAAACACAAAGGTTGAATTGATGACAAAAGTCATGAACAATGACATGATAAAAGATTTTTGCTTTTAAATGCTTCATTCATAATTAATATTTAATTATCTATGAATTATAGCATGACCATGAACTAATTGGTTTTAAAAAGTTTGATTTTACTACTGTCTAGTGAAAAAATGCCAATAAAAGTAAATAATCATACAAAACTAACCAAGTGAAATGTGTGCAACCTCATGTTTTACAAATAATGAGAGCATACAAGCACACTAACTATGTATATTTTGCATCATTCTTCCAATGACTTGGTATATTTGAAGTCATGGATATGACCAAGACAAATTTTTTATTGAGTGAAAAAATACTTGACAAAAAAATCCTACCTTATGAGGGTGTGATCCTTTGATAACCCCTATGAGCCTAACAAGTAAACAATTTGTTCTTTCAAACGTTACAAACCTTAGCCAATTCTAAAAGAAAAATAAATGTTTATCACCTTATCCAACAGTGACCCCGTTACGAGGATCCCGACCTAATTCTCTAAAAGACCTCACGCTACTATGCCACGAGAAGCCTTGGAGGAAACTATTATGAGCCAACCAAAGGTCAAATATGGGAAATCCCTATATCTGATTCAAGCCATGGATTCCCTAACCAACTTTCATATATAAAGTATCCACATGAAGGAAAAGTTATGAATAAATTCATTATCACTCTCACAGTACTCTTTATTCTCTCACAAACTTGAGCGTTGGAGTGCTAATCCAACTTTGTCACATCAGATGCACAAATACATTGCAACTAGGCATTACCTCATCGTTTCACCGATTACTTCTAGTTCTGAACCGAACAAGCATCAACGTAAAGTCATGCAACGAAAAAAGAATTTGAATAAAATGTTTCTTCCATATAAGTATGAGGTCAACAACTTTCTTCAAAAATATTCCAACACTTAATTAGTTTCAAAGGTCTCAACTTTTGATTAAAACTAGAAAATGAAAAGAATAAATAAAATAATAACTTCTTGTAGTTTAAAACTGAAAAAAAAAACATTTATTATAGTTAATAAAAATTTATAATTAAAGTATATAAATTTGATTACTTTTCACATTAGTCCATAGCCAATCTTAAACATACATCAATAACTTTAGAGTATCTAAACACAATATAACATGCTAAAGAGGTGCCGTTTAGCCTGGACAAACAACTTTTTGCCCACCATGAGCAAGTTGGCATTTTTACCTGCAATAGCGGGTTATGACTTGCTACGAAATATTTTTTTAAGCATTATTTTAATATGTTTCTTTTATATTGTTATTCTTGTTACACCTCTTTCCATTATGCACCCCCATCCCAAATAATCATATTATTTAGCTTATCTAAGTGAATGTGAAAGTTACAGTAAAAAGGAATAATTGTGTCTCCGTTGTTCTCCAAATCCATCTGTAAATCCAGGTTAGAGAACTGCAATCATTCAGAAAAGGAAACATTGAAGCTGAAAATTTGAAGACAGGTATTTGAGGTTTGTGACTATAATTTTTCGTTTTCTTCAACAATTAGTTTGAACTAAAGGTATATTCGGTTAAGAATCCTTTCGTTTCTTTAAGCATGGTTTTGAACGAGGATGTATTGAAGATCGAAGATTTATGTTTGCATGTTAGATTCAGTGGTTATGTAAGGTTTATCGTGTACTGAATAGTAGAATTTTATAGCTTAGGTTTGATTATTCTAGAAAGACCGTAGTTAGTGTTTATTTATGATAAATGCAAAAAAAAAATAATTAAAGCAGCCTTTAAATTAAGTTTATTGATTTAGTTTAACTATATTTGTACGTTTTGTTCATATTGAGTAGGTTTTTTGAATGGAGCTAGATCAAATACTAACAATTTTTCAAGGATCTCACAATAGTGAAAGCCATGGCAGTCCGACTAAGGTTCTTAGTGTTAGTTAAATAGTGGATTCTACATATTTTTAGTTAATATTATGCGTTTTTGTAGTGTAAAAAATGCCAGTTTAATGTATTGTTATATATATTGAATAGGATTTAGGTGATATATCTATTTCGGATGATGCTAGTTTGTCATCAGAAGAAGACATCAGAGACAGTAATAACGAGGTTGGTGGTTGCATTTTTTATGACGAAACTGCAGTTAATTGTGTGTCTAATCTGGAGAAAATATATTTCAAAGAAACTACAACAAAACAAATAATGCAGTACCATTTTCCAGATCACGAAGTTGCATTTATGTTTTACAATTGGTATGGATGTCTACATGGATTTGCTGGTAGGAAGAGTAAGATTGTAAGGAATGTTAATGGTGAAATAATTCAACAAACATTTCTCTGCCATAGAGAAGGTAGTAGAAATGACAAATACAACAATTATGCAGTTAGAGAGCGAGAACATAAACCAACAAGCAGGTGTGGTTGTTTGGTAAGAATCCAAGTACATGTTGACTTAAACACTGAACGTTGGTATATTAAATTTTTTGACGATGTCCATAACCACACATTTGTAGATCACAAGTATGAGTGTATGCTTCCAGCACACAGGAAGATGAGTGAATACGACAAATACCAAATGAAGACCATGAGAAAATCTAGAATTCTAACCTCCCGCATTTATGAGTTTTTTCCAAGCCAGACAGGAGGATATGTAAAGCTTGGTTATTCTAGGAGAGACATGTACAACTAATTGCTCAAAAAAAGGGGTTCGAAGCAATCAGATGCTGACGACACTCTTGAATTCTTAAAGAGAATGTCATATTCTGGAGACATACAGTCAAAGAAGATGGAATGCTTGAACATATGTTTTGGTGTGACGGTATAGGACGCATGGCCTACTCTATTTTTGGAGATGTGTTGGCTTTTGATGCCACATATAGGAAAATAAGATACAATACCCTGCTATTGAGATTTTATAGGAATCAATCATCAAAATTGGAGCATAATACTTGCAAGTGCAACAGTGGGTGATGAAACTGAAGAAACTTATGTTTGGCTTTTGGAGACGTTTGTGGAAGCTATGAGTGGAAAGTATCCTCAATCTGTTATAACTGATGGTGATTTATCTATGAGAAATGCGATCAAAAGGTTTTCCCAAATGCTCATAATCATTTATGTGCCTGGAATATGTTACGGAACACGACTAGTAACATTAAGAATTCAAAATTTGTATCCAAGTTTAAGCAATGCATGTTGAGAGATTTTGATGTTGATGAGTTCGAGTCAAAATGGAATGTAATGATTAATGAGTTTCAACTACAAGAGAATAGTTGGATATACGAGTTGTATGAAAAGTATGGTATGTGGGCTACTGCCCACATATGAGGGAAGTTTTTTGCTGGATTTTGGACAACCTTTAGGTGTGAAGGGCTTCACTCTGAATTTGGAAAATATGTATTTGTTCTATCTAATTTGGTTAATTTTTTGCAACAACTATTTCGGTGGTTGAATTATATAAGGTACAGAGAAACTGAAGCAAATTTTGAGTCATACTACGACAATACAGTTCTACAAACTCAACACAAGTGTTTGGAGGAGTCTGCAGCGAATTCTTACACCAGGTCGATTTTTAAGATGTTTAGACCAATTTTGGATAGAGCCTGTCGGTGCAAGGTTAAGAAGGTAACAAAGGAAGGGTCAGTTTTTTCATATATCATCACGAAGTAGCGAGGCTAAAATATTAAATAGGTCATGTAATTTTGCGAAGAAAATTTACAATTTGACTACTCTTGCAAAATATTTCAAAATTTGGGGATTGCATGCGAACATTTGATGTTTGTTTTGATATACATGAACATAGTCAACATTCCTGAGTAGTTACTATTAAAAGGTGGAAGAAAGGTGCGAAGGACGAGGTAAATGCATGTAATGGAAATTCGGCAAGTATGAGGGATCCTACATTTGCAACGACATATGTTACATTTGTTGAGCGTTGTAAGAGAATGGTTAACGCAGCTCTTGAGTGTGATAGCCCAAAAAACTTAAGATCCATAATAGAAATGATTGAAAAATAGACAAATATTTTAGAAGCAGTTGGTCAAAGTGATGCTGGTTTGAATCGTGACATTGGTATATTAGGGCAACGAGTTTAGGTAATCAGCCACGTATCAGAAAGAGAAGTGATGTGTATGCGTCTACATCGCAAAAAGGACAAGTGACTCAAAATTCAAAAAGGAAAAGTACTAGAAGGTGTGGAAAATGTGGAATACCATGTCATAATTGGGCGTCGTTTAAGGTAGTTCAAGAGTCGCAAAGCTAAGACGAGTTATATGGATATGCAGATGTTTATATTAGTGACGACAATGAAGAGTTTAACGTTGTGACGGTGTGTATTGTAATTCATTTTTTAATGGACCCATGTTGATTTGTTCACCTGGTAACAAAATTTGTTTAATAAATGTAGGCTACATTGTGATGCTGGTCTGGTTTGAATAAGGTGGTGACGTTGTTACTGCTGTTGTATGGAAGTTTGTTGTTGATGTTGTGTGGGTGTGGGGGTGATTGAAAATTGACAATGTGTTGTTTCTTTTTTAATTTTATTGAGGATGAATATGAATAATGGTGGGTGTATGAAATCATTTTTTTTACAAAATTCTTTCCAACCACTTCCAATTTTATTGGTTTCTCCTGGTCGACTCCTGAGTAACAGCTCGCACTTGACTATGCTTCCATTCTTAGACCATAGGTTGAGGCTTTTGTAATTATTTACTCTCACAAACGCTTCAATCTCTTTAAATATATTCTACGAATAAAATCCTAGAATGTTTTGTTAATAATATAATCGATTTTATACATAATACTATTTATGATGACATAATGCAACAACAGTTAAATACAAATATATACCAACTAGGAACTTTAATTAGCTGTGTAATTAGTCAGCACGACGTCAAAAAAATAGTAAATCCAGGCATAATGTTGTGACTGTGAAAAGGTGGATATTCGGTTGTGCATGTAAGATCACGTGACAGTAGAAAATGAAACTTATTATCTCCAAAATAAGTGAAAGTGATTTCTTTGGTTCCTTGGATATTAAAGTGCTTGCGCAATCCCTACCATCTGTGTGTTAAGATGAGTTTTGGTTTAAAATATAAAAAAAATTATCATGTGAGTCTCTCTGTTCTTACCAACGCATTCCCATTCTTCTCTAAGCTCATCTTTGAATTCATCATCAAATGCTGGAGGAATTTCTCCTTGGTCCTGGAAAAAAATTGAAAAAGAACATTAACGAATGAATGTAAAAGTTAAGTACACTACTACGAAAAATCCATTTAACAACGGTTGGAAATGACATATAATGACGGGGGCGAAGGCGTTGTCATGTAGAGTGTTGTTGAATATGAGGTACGTACAATGACGGTCCTGGGGCCGTTGTTGTATTCTAGTATGCGCGCACCATTTCACAACGGTTAGTTTACTCAACCGTTGTGATATAACTAAACTGTGATCTGGTTCAATTCTCAGAACAACATTTTTTATTTATATTAGCGTTTGACATACAACTACGGATAGGTTTATAAGCCAAAAACAACATGTTTTAAATATAAAATTTATTTGCTTATCAAATTATTCCTATATTTTATCCTGTCAAAACAACTTCTGTTTACATGCAAACACAATATGTGCATCAAACACAATTCTTCCTATATTTTATCCTTATAAATGAATCAGAGAATTTACATCAAAAGAAATTTACATCAAAAGCTAAATGAATCCGAGATTTAAACTGCTAACATTGTTTAGATCAAACTCCAATATTATTGATTTCATTATGTGCATCAAAAGCCAAAACTATTGTTCACATTATGTGCATCAAAAGCCAAAAATATGTGCATCAAAAAATGTTGTTGATATATCAAACAGCAGGAGCAGAACCCATAAGCGCATTATGGATATACGCCCAACATTTACGAATATCCATAAAGTCCTCAACGGGGAATGGGGTTTCGTCGTTAAACATCTACATAAGAGCAAAAAATTGAAGATCATGCATGATAATAATTCAATAGTCAACTTATATATTAATATATGTAAACATTTTATGGCATATATACCGTATCCCATTAATCAACAGTGCCGGCAAGGACAATGTTTAACATGTGTTTCATGATAAAATACCCACACTCGTAACTCCCGAGTTGTTTCCTCGTCTACAAATTACATGAATATAAAAACATGAATACAACCACACATGCATGAATGTAAATGAAATAAACAGGTAATCGGGCCACTTACTTTAGGAGCAAGGTATGTGGGCTTTTTCCTAACATTATTCATTATATTAACTTGCTCCACAATACTGCACATTGAAAATTAAATTAAACATATTACATGATAAACTAATTACAATTAATGCCAAAGAAAATGGTATTATTAAACAAAGACACTTACGTTAATACAAGATCTTTCATTGGTTTGTGGAGTGGATCGTGCAAGGAATACAGTAATGTCACCGTATTTGTCCTAAACGATATTATGATCAATTGCCAATGACCACTGAATGAACACCAGAATATATATATATATATATATATTATTAGTTGTTACTAAAACAAAACTAAATATAGAATATAGAAATAAATTACAACAATACTAACCCACAGAGGAATGATGCAAGGTAACATTCTTTTCCTCCGTCATTTAGCCGGCTTTTCAAGTACTTTTCTCTAATATTTTTATCATTATACGCCCAAGCAATAAAACTTGGATCCAAGATTCCATAGGTACTTGATTTATTCAATTCTATATAAACACGGTGAATGTACCTAAATGGTCAAAGAAAATGAATAAATTAAGGGAGAAAATACAAAAAATTATAATGTTCTATAATGACATGTATATTCGACTATATACTTACGTGCACCAAACTTTCAAATAGCTATGTCAAGCCACTTAAATCCTGCGAGAAAATCCCTCACATCTTCAGGAGTGTAATACACTAAATCCAATTTCGGGAAATGTTCTAGCGGGAGAGGTTGCGCAAGGTCTGTTGTTGAAATGGACAAGTATAAACTTGTTAATAGTCTCTAGGTTCTTCGTCGAGAACCTCACTTGTAGAGATTAAGGCATAAGCTATAAGGTATGCATACCCAAGTCTCTGAGGTGGCTTGATGACTCTCCTCGACTTGTCTCTTGCTAGCAGGTAGTCATTATCAGTCTCCTCATCTTCGACTTCATCTGGGGTACACAATTCAGCATCAATATGCTCTACCTCAACAGGAATCTCTCCATATTCTAGCTCCTCGTTAGCATCATCAGTTTTCTTGAAAGTCATCTCAACTTCATTGAAAACTACATCTCGACTAGTGATACACCTCCTGTGACCTAGCTCTAGGCACCATAGCCTATAAGCTTTGACTCCTTCAGGGTATCCCATGAACATGCATTTCAGAGCTCTAGGTTCGACCTTGTCTTGCCTAATATGAGCATAGACCACACAGCCAAATACTCTCAGTCTGTCGAGACTAGATGGATGTCCCGACCAAACTTCTTCATGTGTCTTCATTTCCAAGGCAGTCGAGGGACATCTATTTATCAAATAAGCTGTTGTCGAAAGAGCCTTCGCCCAAAACACCTTCTTCAATCCAGCACTAACCAACATGCATCTAACCCTTTCAAGGATTGTTCGATTAAATCTCTCAGCTAATCCATTTTGTTGAGGAGTATCTGCTACAGTCTTATGCCTTGCAATCCCAGACTCAACACAGTAATTGTCGAACGCTTCGTTACAGAACTCAAGGCCATTGTTGGTTCTCAACCTCTTAACCTTTCTGCCAGTTTGAGTTTCGGCCAAAACCTTCCAATTTTTAAAATTCTCAAAAGTTTCATCCTTCATCTTCTGAATGAATACCCATAACTTTCTGGAATAGTCATCAACGATGGATAGAAAATACCTTGCACCTGAGTGTGAAGGATTCCTTGCAGGCCCCCAAAGATCAGCATGAATGTGAACCAGGGATCCATGAGTTCTTTGCTTGCCTTTGTTAAACTTCGACCTACAGGATTTACCAAATACACAAGATTCACAAACCTCCAACTTTTCGACTTTGTCACCATCTAGCAGGTTCTGCTTCCCCATTTCGACCAGGCCCTTTTTGCTGACATGGCCCAATCTCATATGCCATAATTCTGTCTTCGACACAGGTTTCGTGGATGCAATATTTGTCGAACCACTTAAACCTCAGCCTCAAGGGTATATAAGCCTTGTTTCTTCATGCCTCTCAAGACTTTTTTCGACCCCTTCATGACTCTTAGGATATTTTTCTCTCCTTGAAAAACATATCCCTTCCTGTCGAATTCACCAAGAGAAATCAAATTTCTCTTCAAATCATATACATACCTGACTTCAGTCAATAACCTTATTGACTCATCATGGAGCTTGAATCTCACAGATCCAATACCTGCAATTTTGCAGGATTTGTTGTTTCAAAGCAGCACCAATTCACCATCTTGATCACAAAGCCCCTCGAACAATTCTCTGTTTGGAGTCATGTGCCAAGTGCAACCTGAATCCATAATCCACTCTTTTCTTGAGTCGCAGCCTGAAACTACAAGGACATCAGATGAGTCGAAGTCATCTAGAACAATGGTTGCGTTGCCATTATCCTTACCTCCATGATTTTTCAGGCGTTCAGGGCACACCTGTCTTGTGTGACCCTCCTTCTTACAATGATAACATCGAATACCAGATGTTTCGCCACTATAAGACTTCTGCTGACTTTTACCTTTCTTCTTGTCGAACTTACCATATTTTCACAAGAATTTTCCCTTAACGGTCAAACCTTCACCAACCGTCGAAGGTTTATGCTAGAGATGGCAACGGGTCGGGTCGGGTGCGGGTTTCACACTACCCAAACCCGCACCCGAAATCACCACCCGAACCCAAACCCAAAAGCTATTCGGGTGGTAAAATAACATCCACGCCCACACCCGTTGGGTTCGAGTTTTTTCACCCAAACCCGAACCCGTAGCAAAAACACACAAAAAAAAAAAAAAATATATATATATATATATATATAAAATATTCCAATTATTGTTCCAATTGATACTATATATGCGTTCAGTTTTAAATGTTAGCTTCAATTTAAAACGTTGTCGGTGATACTACATACATATATATTAGCTTTTATCTGTAACAGTACTACTATATATTAAATTTTAAGTTTTACGTTCAAGCTTTTTAAGATCATATATATATATATATATATATATATATATATATATCGGGTTTCATACTACCCAAACCCGCACCTGAAATATCGGGTGGCACCCGAACCCGAACCCGAACCCAATCAACTCGGGTTTTCACCCGTTGACTCGGGTTCGGGTGCGGGTGGGCCCCGCGGGTTTGGGTCTGCTTGCCATCCCTAGTTTATGCTCTTTTCGTTCGTTCAGGTCCTTAGAATACAACGCTGATTGAACTTATTCAAAGCTCAGGGACTCCCTTCCATACAAGAGAGTTTCTTAGAAGTGAGCATGTGTTCTGGGCAAAGCATACAACAACAATAGTGCTTTATCTTCGTCATCGATCTTCACATCAATATTTTCAAGATCAAGAATCAGCTTGTTGAACATATCCAACTGCTCAGCCAAAACTTTGTCTTCACTCATCTTGAATGAATACAAAGCTTGCTTCAGGTAGAGTCGATTCACCAGAGATTTGGTCATGTACAAACTTTCAAGTTTCAACTATAACTCTGATGTCGTAGTCTCCTTTGATACCTGTCGAAGAAACTTATCACCAAGGCTCAACAATATTGCACTGTGAGTTTTCTCTATCATGACCGTCTTTTCTTTTTCCGTTAACGCATCATCCATGGCTGCCTCTCCCTTCAACGCTTCCAAACAACCATGCTGAACCAGTATGGCTTTCATCTTCAAGCGTCACAGACCGAAATCATTCACTCCGGTGAACTTTTCAACCTCATACTTTGTTGAAGGCATCTTCTCCACGCTCGCCGCACTAATTTGTTGTGAAAAACGATACCTTTAAGCAAAGTATAATCGGTTTCTTTATAGGCAAGAAACACGCAAGGGTTAGGGTTAACAAGGAAAAACAACCGAAACCCTATTAGGGTTCACAAAGGAAGAGAAAAAAGGAAGAAGAATAGAGAATTGGTTAAATCTGTTTTACTATTCACTTTCTCAATAGGGTTCAAATATTACAAGTGAATACCAACAATTAACCTCTCTCAACCTAATAAGGTTTTGTCACACCTTATGAAAAGAGATTAGTATGCTATTTATAATAAACCTAACATACTAAACTAATGGGCTTTTTAACAATTACCCATTACAAGCTAACTTAGGGTACAAGCTAACTTAAACAATTGGATCCATAACACAAGGCCCAATTCGATCTCCTACATATTAGAACACAAGTCGACTACAACATGTAGGTCTTCGACAACAGCATGTGAGCGGACTTCGACGATATGCTAAAACTAGAGTTCGATCCAATATCTCACACTTAGGAGCTTTGGTTCTTTTACAACCATACACACTACACGTGAGGTGATATTTAAAAACATATTTCACAACTATTCTTTTATATTTTTTTATTCTTCTCGCTATTTATATTTTGTGGTATCTTATACTAATACATTATTTATATTTAATTTATTTTAGATTATCGGTGAAATTGATCCTCGATTCGTGCAAAGATTCATACACAATCTACCAGCACGATGGAATGTTTATGATCGTAACAACCATAACCATCTCATGCATTTTAATGGAGATGTTATAGCTCCGGTGTTGTTTGACGGATGGGAAACTCTGAGGGATTTCTTCCATTTAACTGAAGACGTTAGAGTTAGGATAACTTATTTCGTCAACGATATTTTTCGAATTAGGATTTTGAATGTAATTTCAAATACCGATCAATATCCAGTGTGACATCTGCTTCACAGTTCATAGTTATATCATCATCACATTTATTTCTCATTTGCTAATGATAACGTTGTTTCCAATGTATCTTTTAATTTTTTATGTCATTTTGTTGGTATTGAATTTCCAATTTTTTATTTTATTTCATTTTATATTTTATTTTTACGATTAAAAATATATTGGATTTTAAATGAATACAAATTTATAACTACAACATCCACATTCAATTTGATAAATTTAATATAATATACTATTATTTTACACAATTTGGGTTTGGTGAAATCATATAAAATCAATTACATTACAATAAATCAAATCACAAGATATAAAATCAGCGTTACCAAACCAAATCAAATCAGCATTGATAAGTCAAATCACAAAATATAGACATTTATCAAACCAAACCAAATCAAATCAGCATTAATATAAAATGTTACTCCCTCCGTCCCACAATGAGTGACCCAGTTGACTTTTCACAAAGATTAAGAAAAAAAGAATAAATAAAAGAGAGAGAATGATATTTTTACTAAAGTACCCTTATGATGTATTGAGAAAGATAAAAGTAATATTAATTAGAGGGTAAAATAGAAAAAGTTGTATTAGATATTGAAATGGGTAATATATTTTGGAACACCATTTTATTTCAAATGAGTCACTCAATGTGGGACGGAGGGAGTATTATCAAACCATATCAAATCAGCATTGATAAGTCAAATAACAAGATATAAATATGTTTCACTTTTTTCCTTCTAAATATGAGATCCAGCTGTATATTCAATCACTCCAATTACCACAGTACTTCTACACGATTTACATCAAAGATTTATACATTTTACTATTATATCTTAAATATTTATATAATGATTTTCAGAAAATAAAAATATTTCAATTCATCTACTATAATAGTTGGAATTGCTGATGAACCAAGAGCAGTACCTTTTATATGGATTGAAGGTCAGTAACTTATACAACAGTTACTCTATTTCCTCCAACTTCAGTTGAAGGAAATTTCTATGGCTTGAAACAAACATGTTATTATTACAAAAACTATTCTAATGAAAGAAATTTACCTTAATCAAACAAACACAAACACAATTGATACTATCAATCTCTATTCAATAAAAATTGAAGAATTTATTCTTGCCACCGCATAACCAAACAACACATAACAAAAACTTTAAAATGATCGTGAAATATCACAATAACGGTGGCCAAGTGAGTTGTCAAACAATAAACACACAATAAGTGACATTGTTACTATAACATATAATAGATATATCTGATCACAATATAAATTTTAAAGAAAACATAAAAAATCATGAGTTGTTTAAAGAATCATGAAGTTGCTTAAAAAAATGCATAGGTTCAAAAATTCATACTTCTTGGTTCAAATTCCATGAAATTGGATGAAGATTAATGAAATGGAATTTTTGAAGTATTGATTCCATAATGAACTCTGTGCCTGTTTGGTATGGCGTTAAAACTGCAATACGCACGTTTCAGTGGCTGGATAACGTGAGAATTTTAAAGCTAAAAAGTTTAACTTTTGCATTAACATGGTTATTTTTGTCGTGATTTTACTGATGCAACGCTCACCCAAAGACATATTCCATGGAAGATGAACTCCAAGTTTTTGCATAAAAGAAAAATAAACTAATGCAATGCTCACTTAAAATTTCTGAAATGAAAACTTAAGTATAGATATGTAATTCCAACTTTGTTATTGGGCCACTGAAATGACAAATATTAAACGAAAATTTTACCCCATACCCCATCATTTATTCCTCTACCCCTACATTATATTTTTTTTACCAAAATATCCTTATATAAATAAGTGTAAAATTTTCATAATTTAATTATTTGATCCAGAATTTAATAAATAAATCTATTTTTAGAAGCTGCTTTATTAATATTCTCAGCAAATATGACAAGTATTATTTATACTATTATATAATCTTATAATGTCTCTATCAAAGATTTCCCGCTAAAACTTTTTCCTTAAATTAATTAATTACATATAAATATATTTATTATTAACTCCATTTAAAACTTCCCACTAACTCACATTCTTATATTTTAAATAATTATTGATTAACAAATGCAATAAGACACATCCTAAATTTCTTTTAAAAATGCAGCCACCTACCAAAAATTAATTAAATATAAACATATTTATAATTAACTCAATCATTTAAAATTTTTGACTAATTCACATTCTTATATTTTAAATAATTATTAATTAACAAATGCAATAAAACACGTCTTGAAATTTTTAAAAAATGCAGCCACCTACCAATAATATATTAACATAATAACTATCGAGCATAACTTTTCTCTTCATTCTATTAAGGGTTAAATATACAAACCTCCCTTGCAATGTTAGCGAGTTCTCATTTTAGAACCTGACAAAGTTTTTTTTTTTAAAACCTCCTCATCTTAATTAGATTTCCTCACTTAGGCCCCTGACTGCCACATTGCAGCAAAGATTCCTTTCTATTGTTTGTGTGGCAGTCCACGTGGCATTTTTAATATTTTTTTTTAATTTTTTAATTTTTTTATTTTTTTTATTTATTTATTTTTTTTTATTTTTTTTTATTTTTTTTTATTTTTTTATTTGTTTTTATTATAATTTTTATAACTTTTTTTATTTTTTTTTATTTTTTTTCGTTTTTATTTATATATTTTTTATTTTTTTATTTTTTCTATTTTTCATTTTTGGACCTAATTTTTATTTTTAATTCTATTTTAAATAAATTGTTATTTTAAAAATTAGTTTCATTATACTAATCCATTTATTTCAATTTATTATCATACTAATCCATTTATTCTCATACTAATTTCAATTCAACAATACTTATGAGTGATTTCTTTATAAACACTAGTGGTGTCCCCTAACCAACCGATGTGGGACATTGAAAACACTTCAAACCTGTTGAAACTTTACCAGTAAAAACACTTCATATATGTTAATAATTTGAGAGGAGAACACAAACACCACATACTTCTTCCCTTATATTACAACACTCATCAACCATCTTTATAACCTCTCTCCACTTCTTCTTCTTTTTTCGCTACAATATTATTTCATTTATTCTCCATTGTTTTCAATACTCATCAACCATCCAAAACTCAATACAAAGCATACTCACAACACAACAATACCATACACCCTAATAAACAAGAATCTCAAGCTCTCATCACTCTCCAAACCTCCATCACCATATTGTAACATCATATCTATACTATAACCATAACACAACCGTCCACATCCTCATGAAAATGGTAACTTGCTACTGCCATGTTCACACCATAAGTTATGTTCATACAATATAAAAAGTTATCAACTTCATTACAATCCACCACCTTCAAAAAAATCCTTCTCTTATTAACCATTTTAAACCTCTTAACACCATATATCACTCACACACATAATGTAGCAACATCACAACAACAAACCTTCACTCCATCGAAACAACATAACAACTCAACCTTGCTGCAACAACCACCACCCCCATCTTGTATCTTTCCTTTCTCAAACTCAACCCACACAGTTCCACACGACCACCTCCATCAACTTAGAGTGTATGATATAATATAGTTTTCAACTTACTATATCATTATCCTTTGGTATGAATAATTTTTTGTACAAAGAACATATGAATGTGCATGTAAAGGGAGGATAAGGATGTTGTATCTATCTTGAATCCAAAGAGAAGAGTCCAAAAGGCTAATACTCACAAGTGTCCCACATCGAAAACTATTTACTAAATGAAAGTGTTTATATATGTTACTTGTCAATCATATAACAAATGAAATAATATATGGGTCAGAAAAAGTGGAGTTATAATGGGCTTGTGTGTGTGTTTGTTTGTGGCCTAATTAAACTAATTTTTAAAATAATAATTTGTTTAAAATAGAATTAAAAATAAAAATTAGGTCTAAAAACGAAAAATAAAAAAAAGTAAAAAAAAAAAAAAAAAATATATATATATATATATATATATATATATATATATATATATATATATAAATTAAAACGAAACAAAACTTTAAAAAAAAAGAAAAAAAAATTATAAAAATTATAAAAAAAAACAAAAAAAAATGTAAAAAAAATTAAAAAATAAATAAATAAAAAAATTTTAAAAATTAAAAAAAATTAAAAAATAATAAAAAATAATAATAAAATAATATTAAAAATGCCACATGGACTGCCACGCAAGCAATAGAAAAGAATCTTTGCTGCAATGTGGCAGTCAGAGGCCTAAGTGAGGAAATCTAATTAAGATAAGGGGGTTTTTAAAAAAAAAACTTTGTCAGGGGCTAAAATGAGAACTCGCTAACATTGCAGGGGGGTTTGTATATTTAACACTTCTATTAATTAATCTTATATTATTAATAATGAAATATTATTAATATTATTATTAATAATTAAATTAAAATATTTAACATGTTTATTTCTCAAATTTCTCTCCACTTAACACTCTCTATTTATATCATACAAACAATTAATCTCTCTCCACTCATAACATCTCTCTAACCCCACATTAATAGGACACATAGTAATATTAAATTTAAAAAATGAAATAAATAAATTAAACATATAATGCAAACTTTAAAATTACTTAATACAAAAATAAATTAATAAATATAATTCATAAAACGGTTAAAGATTTTTATAGCTCCACTAATTTCATTACTTTATTCCATTATTTGCACAAAATTATCTTCCCACTAATCAAATTTACATCTCATCAATTAACCTCATTACTTTATTCTATTTTTTCTACAAAATTACCTTCCCATTAATCAAATTTATATCTCATCAATTTATACATTTATTTTACTATTTACTAGCTTTAAAATGAAATTAGTGGGGGGTATAAAATTTTTTAACAGTTTTTTGAATTACATTTATTAATTTATTTTTGTATTAAGTAATTTTAAGGTTTGCATTATATGTCTAATTTATTTACTTTTTTATTTAATATTACTATGTGTCCTATTAATGTGGGGTTAGAGAGATGTTATGAATGGAGAGAGATTAATTGTTTGTATAATATAAATAGATAGTGTTGAGTGGAGAGAAATTTGAGAAATAAACATGTTAAATAATTTAATTTAATTATTATTTAATTAATAATAAAATATTGATTAATAGAATGAAGAGAAAAGTTAGGTTGGGTAGTTATTATGTTAACATATTACTGATAGGTGGTTGCATTTTAAAAAAAATTCAGGACGTGTCTTATTGCACTTGTTTATTAATAATTATTTAAAATATAAGAATGTGACTTAGTCAGAAGTTTTAAATGATGGAATTAATAATAAATATATTTACATTTAATTAATTTTTGGTAGGTGGCTGAATTTTAAAAAAAAGTTTAGGACGTGTCTTATTGCATTTATTAATTAATAATTATTTAAAATATAAGAATGTGAGTTAGTTGGAAGTTTTAGATGGAGTTAATAATAAGTATATTTATATTTAATTAATTAAATTAAGGAAAATGTTTTAGCGAGAAATCTTTGATGGAGACATTATAAGATTATATAATAGTATAGATAGATAATACTTATCATTACTGAGAATATTAATAAAGCAACTTTTAAAGATAGATTTTTTTTTTAAATTTTGGATCAAATAATTAAATTAGAAAAATTTTGTACTTATTTATATGAGGATATTTTGGTAAAAAAAAAAATATAATGTAGGGGTAGGGGAATAAATGATGGGGTATGGGGTAAAATTTTCATATTAAACCCATGCAATGAATCAAATAAAGAGACCCAAATGTATAATGCAATGCCCCAACCCAAAAAAAACAATTAAATATAATATTTTAATATTCCAATTTTTTTAAATCAGCCACCAAAAAAAATCACCAATAAATTATAGGTTAAAGATCTCAACCATTGAATATAAATAATAATATATTAATGCCTAAAAACCTCACTACAACTATCCCACAAAGAATAGAAAATGCTTAAGCACTCCCTAATCTACCCTTCTCTTCAAAAACACTTTTGCACTAAAACATGCCCTTTTTGGTAATTCAATATACTAATATTCATTGACCAATCAGATTTCCCCTAATGTCCACATGGCATACCTTACTCTCAAAACAAAACAACACTTTTTAAAAGTACTTTCTCTTTCTCTTTATCATTCTGAATATTCATTCTCAATTCATTCTAAGAAAAAACCCATTTCCATTTTGCTTCCTCTCTCTCTCTCTCTCTCTCTCTCTCTCTCTCTCTCTCGTCTCATCAAACCCTTCCGGCAACATAAACTCCGCTCCCTCAGTTCTTCGTCTTCCTGTTGTAGTTCAGTTTTCATATAACAACGGTAGGAAAACGTTCTTGACTATATGCTTTAACAAATCTTCGATCAAAGGTGTTCTTATTTGCTCCTCTTGTTTTCATCCGTTTTTTTGCGAAAGAATCATCTTTTTTTGCTATAAATCATGTTTTCTTCTTTCATTCTATTATTTTCAATCTATGTTCAAGTGTGACATTTTGAATGGAAAAATTTAACCGTTAGTTTTATAGATAATGATGTTTGGTGTGTTTAAATTATTTTCTTCATTCTAAGCTACATGTTGAACTATATGTTGAGATAGGTTTTTGTTGAAATATGGAGAAAAAAATAACCATGCATTTTATCACTTCAATGTCTCCTTTAATATTTTCAAAATGTTATCTTGTAGGTATAAAGTTACTGTTTTTTTGTTGCCATGTTTTTCATCCATTTAGTGCAATCTGGAAAATATTTCATTTATTGAATAAACATGTTTTTTTGGTGTTATGTTAACTTGTATTTATAAAGTTACTATTTTTATGTAACCATATTTTTCTCAAGTTTTTTGAAATCTGGAGAAAATATTAGTTTTTGCATAAACATGAAAACGATCTCAATGTTTTTTTCATTTCACTTCTTTTAAGGATCATGTCTAGACCACCAATTTTCATCAAAGACTTGAAGCCTGACTATAACGTTTGGAAGCTCGCTGTTCGTGTCATTGATATATGGTGCGTGAAGGAGCGTAACGGACAATAGCATCTTGAATCCATCATCCAAGATGCAAAGGTGATATTTTTGCCTTTATTTTTATGCTACATTCTTTTTTGTGTGTTCTGAACTTTTAGTTTAACCATGGAGTTTCTTTTTGGTTTTAATAAATAGGGTGACCAGATACATGTTATTACACGCTCCCGTGATTTTGATCTGTGGAACAATGCGATCCAGGAAGACAATACTTACTTAGTCTATAATGGTGAACCTTTGTTGAATGATTTACCATTGAAGGTTTGTGTCAACGACTACAAGCTGTTTTGGAGTCGTTCCACCACTGTCACTGCGACGGAGCTCCCAGACATTCCACAACACACATTCATTTTCAAGTCTTTTAAGGATTTTCTAAGTGGTGATTTTGTTGTCGATCGTTTATATGGTAAGTAACTTTTATTAATTATATCCATTATTCTTTATATTTATCAAAAACTAAAATCTAATGGTATAATTCAATGTTCATATGTTATTGGTGTTGTCCAACAAGTTGTTAGGACACAAAAACCTATTGCTGGAAAGAAGGCTTGCGCCAATTTATTTGTGGCAGATGCTAGGTATTTTATACTGCATTTACACATGGTTGACATCTTATTTGTCCACTATAAATCCATTCGATTAATATATTTCTTTTACCTTTTTTTAAGTGGATGTGAAATGGATCTCACCCTATGAGAGTCATATGCGACACAGTTTATGTCGTACAATGTTGACAACAGAGAACTTGTCCTTATACTGACGCATGCTTGGTGTCGTCAAAGTGCATGTATGTACCATTATTATTTAGTTTTAACACTTTTTGCTTAAGCATATTTAAAATTTCATAATGCTGTTAATCATTCAAAATGCAGCCTCTGGAAAGCTAAACCTTTCAAATGCTTGGAATGGTTCTAAGTTGCTTTTGAATTTTGAGCATCCACAAGTTGATGAGTTCAAGACAAAGTATGGGTATATGGACAGTTTCTATTCGTTCGGTTTGCATTATGTTTTAGTAACATGTTTTACATCTTCTGGTTTCCATGACAATTATACTTTATATTTACACTTAGGTTTGGTGATGGAAACCCATCTCTGGATGCCTCACAGAGTAGATCAATCAATTCATGCTCACAAGGGACATTTAATGATAGGTCATTTTCCTTTACGAAGGATGTCTGGAGCATTAGCGACACGCTCACACTACGTGACGTAAATTCTTTACCTTAACAGGACCTTTAACTAAATCAAATTTTACACTGTTATATTTTGTTAATAAGGCATTGTAATTTAATGCAGGAATCATTCTGCAATACAATTGGGAAAACTGTGAGGTTTAAATCCAATCCTTTTGGTTGGTACTATGAGGTTTGTCAAAAATGTAACAAGACTAATCAGTGCATGTGTGCCGACAAGTCAAATCTTATCACTAAGTGAGTATCATTTATTATGCCTTTTCTTATGCCTTTTCTGTTCGTCTCCTCGCCTTTCCTTTAACTCATTCAAACTGTTGTTGCAAAAGGTACAAGATTGAGATTGAGGTTGAACATGGGAGTGCAGTTGGTAATTTCGTCTTTTGGGACAAAGAATGCATACCAATTGTTGGAATGCCTGCTCATGCTTTAAGACAACTAATGCAACAGGTTTGTATGCAATATGTTCCTATTCCCAACTTCCAGCTTATGAAACCATTTCTTATTATACAAGGATAACTATCTTGAATACCTCATAATTAATACGCTCCTATTTACAGAATTTTTAACAATTATTAGTATATTACTTACCTGTTCAAACCAATATTCACTTCCTTCATATTTATCTCAAAGTATCCCCTATTATCATTCCAATTTTAATATTCTACTTATGATAAACATTGTCAATCATAGACCAATGAAGATCATCCCTTGATTTATCTTGCACATCTTGACAACCTACTGGGCAAAAAGTTTGCTTTTCGTGTTAAACATCAGCCATTCTACAAACAGGCCTCTGTTGTGAAACTAACTCAAGATAAAGACGTCCAAAAACAAATTAAAGATGCCATCAATCCTCCCAATGTATGTTTTCCCTTTGCTTATAGTAACCGTTTTATAAACATTGAATATAACATAATTATTGCCTAAATAATTTCTTATTATTGGTTTTAGGCTGCTGATCTTACCCCCCTAAAGGAAGTTGATCGTAAGGGGAAAGTCGTTGTCTCGGAAGAAGATACCAACCCTAAGAACATACTTACCCAAACATCGAACACCACAGTAAATTATCATTAATTATTTTTATCAATCAAATTTATGCCATCTATTAATAACTAAACAATTCTATTTTGCTATTCTTGAGTAATCCCTTTGCTTGTAGTAACCGTTTTATAAACATTGAATATAACAGAATTATTGCCTAAATAATTTCTTATTATTGGTTTTAGGCTGCTGATCTTACCCCCTAAAGGAAGTTGATCGTAAGGGGAAAGTCGTTGTCTCAGACGAAGATACCAACCCTAAGAACATACTTACCCAAACATCGAACACCACAGTAAATTATCATTAATTATTTTTATCAATCAAATTTATGCCATCTATTAATAACTAAACAATTATATTTTGCTATTCCAGAGTAATGCATCTGCTGCCCAGAACTGGAGCCCTGAACCAAGCTACAACAATACACCTTCTAAAAGGAGTCCGGAACATGTTCTAATTCAGGAGCCTGAAGTGTCAGACATTTTATAACCAAAACAGTCTGCCACCAAGGGTGCAAGAGCTAAGAGTGCAAGACTCAACAAAATCAAATAGCTGTCTTCTACCTGATGTTATGTTTACTGACTGTTTGTAACATGTACCAGCTTAACTTCAACAATTTGAAACTTTATTAACTTATTATATTTTGACCATGCCTATGACATGTGTAGTATTGGAAATCTGGAAAGAATGCATATATTTTGTATGATGGTGTTTCCATTCACTCTAAACAATTATCTATGTTTTGTGTAATGAAGAATATTATATAATGTAAAATTTGGTTCTCTTTTTATCAGTTAGAGTGTTGTCTTGATGGAAACATATACTCTTCTTTTATATGTTCCTCATGAAATGTTATTTTTAAGGTTCCTACATTTTAGAAAACATTTTGCATTTCCAGTTAACATCATTGCTTGCACAACGTTCCCATCATCTTTTATGGTTACTGCTTATTATAAATACCTACCTTTCAAGAATTTGAGCCATGGTCTTGGACGATGATGAATTTCTTGGTTACACTATCTTATATATATCAACTATCCCACAAAGAATACAAAATGCTTAAGCACTCCCTAATCTACCATTCTCTTCAAAAACACTTTTGCACTAAAACATGCCCTTTCAAGAATTTGAGCCGTGGTCTTAGACGATGATGAATTTCTTGGTTACACTATCTTATATATATTATACTAAATAAGCAACTTTTATATGTCACAATAACAACATCACCGTCATGTTTTTCTAGAAAATCTAAAAGTGTATTTCCATCACAAAGTAGATATCACAAAAATAACACCAACATCACCTATGTATGACCTATTTTCTATACCAAAAGGTGGCTGTAATTTGTCCTTTGCGTGTCAAATCTCTCATAGCTACCTTCAATGAAAATGGAAGCCACATTAATGCACCTGACAAACAATGTGCAATATATTAGTTTTCACAAACAAATCTTCCCTTATTATAAAGGTGAAATCAATAAAATAAAGATTTGATTTGACTTTATTTACTTTTATAATACTAAAATCCTTAATCCCCATGCAACATCTTTGTAAATTGTACATAAAGGATTTTTATATTAACCTCTACACTCAATGCCAGCTTGCTTTATCACTAAAAAGGAATTGCGATGGACAAGCTACTACTATTATAGGTACGATGATGCCTATTTGTGAGTTTGCTGCACTACATAGTAGCAGGTATTCAAACACCCTATCTCTGCTTTTTCATCAACTATTTCTTAATACCAATGTAAAAAGCTGTTTTCTTTTCAACTCATTTAGTTGGTTTTCAAATTCCTTTTCATTGCTTATTTTTCATATGTAATCATTTTATATTATATTCTGTTTAAACAACTCCATTTATGACTTTTCCCACCATTCTTATCATACTAACATACAATATAAACTTTAGTTTTCAAATTTACCGCCACCTTAATCCTATGTTCTTATAGAGCTTTTTTCCAACACACAAAAGTAACTTCGTATCACACTTCTTCTTGTATTGAATACCAGTAAGTTAAAGCCTCTATTGATGAATGTTTTATTTTTAATGTGTTCAACAATCTAAACTTTGTACTTATTTCCATTTCATTTTTTAACCTCTATTCATGTCTGTAATACAATGCCTTAACTCTTCTTCATTTGTTGATTTCTTTTTATGACAGTTTACAAATATTGCAACTTCTCAAACTCAACACCATTAATCAATTGCTCAAACAAAGGTATTCATTAGCTTACTCGATATGATTTGCAATATTGCCTTTTTTGACAATTTACAAACTTTCAAATATAATTTTTAGTGTTGTATTCTTGACACTCTTTGGAAAGAAAATTGTGTTTTGTCATATTATAAACTTACACTGTCATGTAGTTTTGGTGAAATCATACACAATCTTTTCTACTGACCATTATGTGAACCTCAATAATGAAGGCATGACGACATGAATACACTGATTAACGATGCCACATTGTGGAGGGAATACTCATCCAAATGGGCTAGGTTCCGTAGATTTCAAATATTAAAACATAAGAAATTCAAACGATTTAAACAACACGTCCAAACTTCTACAAATACGCCATGCAACAATGGAATACCTCTATCAGAAATTCCACAGGGTAATTTAAATTCAAAGAACAATGTTACCAATCTACATACTCTGCCGACTCCATCGATTAATGCTGTTAGAAGTGCACCTAAATTCTGCATCAATGCACACATGGGAACAAACCTGCTTTCTAGGTTCTCAAGCGTCCAAGATAACGACAATGATGAAAATCAAAATTCAGCAAACCTGATTCAGCCAGGCAACATACAACTTCATGGAAATACACTCCATTGTTCCATGTCATATAAACAGTAAGTATTATTGTTTAAGCAACCATTTCTTACTATTTTACTTAGTTCTTTATATTATAATGTGAAATGTTTCAGTCCCTGTTCAAATCTCGCTCCATCTTTACATTCACAAGCTAAAAGGCCAAAAGGGCGACCAAGTAAAGGTCCAGGATTCATGGACTGTGAACACAACATTATCAACTGTAGACATAATAGTGTAATCTCATATCAACCTCCTATACAACCTCCTGCTGAGTATGTATTTGTATTTCTACAAGTTTTGAATCATAACAGATGTCATGTTTTTCAATTATGCTTATATTTTCTAACAGGACTACAAATTGTAATTCCCCGATTGGAGCCACCATGCAAACAGACTATATGGTTTTTTCCACCAATGCTCAAACACTTAACATTATTAAACTTCCTGGACAAATAAAACGCGGCAGAGGCCGTCCAAGAAAGGATAATCAAGGCAACCATTTCCACCACAATGCACTCACTCACATCGATACTAAACCTGCTCGGTAAGTATTATTATTTAATTCACATTATAATTATCAATACTACAATAACATACCATTTTTTATCAAGTCCTGTTGGAAGCATCTCCTCAACTACTCAATCACCAGCAGAACAATCCACACCACCCATCTTTAAGCCCACAGTTAACATTGATTCAGATCAACCTGCTATACAACCTCTTGCTGAGTATGTATTCGTATTTCTACAAAATTTTTAATCATATCACATGTTATGTTTTTAAATTATGCTAAGATTTTCTTACAGAACTACAAATCATAATTCCCCGACTGAAGCCACCATGTCAACAGACCATATGGTTTTTTTGGCCAATGCTCAAACAATTAACATCTTTAAACAGACTGGACAAATAAAACGCGTCAGAGGCCGTCCAAGACAGAATAATCAAGACCACCATTTCCACCACAATCCACTCACTCTCATCGGTACTAAACCTGCTCGGTAAGTTTTCTTATTTAATTCACATTATAATTATCATTACTACAATAATATACCATTTTTTATCAAGTCCGGTTGGAAGCATCTCCTCAACATCTCAATCACCAGCAGAACAATCCACACCACCCACTTTAAGCCCACAGTTAACATTGATTTAGATACTGACGGAGATGATGACTCGAACTACGATCCTTTTTTAAGTATGTTGCAAATTTTTAGATTTGTTTAAATTTATTCATTGTAACATATTAGTTTATGCCATTTCCATTCGATCTTAATTGATAATATGCTATCTTATGTGCAAAAGGTCAAGATTCTGATGATGATTCAAGTATTGATAATGAAGACATTCTTCCACCATGGGCAAATGCCAACCTACCAACTCAAAACAACCAAGGTATGTTGTTATAATTAAATACTGCCATTTCATATAGTCTTTTTTTATTGAAATTATTTATCATATAAACTAGCTATTTTGAACAGTTTACGATGATTTGGGGGATGCTATGATTGAGTGTCAACATTGTAATGCATTGATGTGGTACCAAGAAAGAAAGGATAAACATAAAGAATCGGAGAATCCAAAATACACATTATGTTGTGGAAATGGGAAGGTAGTCATTCCATTCTTGAAACATCCACCACAGGTTTTGGAAAAATTGTTATTTGATAAAGATGCAAAGCATAGTAAGAAATTCCAGGCAAACATACGTACTTACAACATGATGTTTGCTTTCACTTCGCCTGGTGCCAAGTTAGATAACAAATTCAATAACGGAAGGGGTCCCCCTACATTAAGAATTCAAGGTCAAACCTGTCATCAAATTGGTAGTTTATTGCCACCCGAAGGACAACCACCGAAATTCGTACAACTTTACATATATGACACGGAAAATGAAATCACCAATAGAATGGAAGGCCTTAGGTAAGTCACTAAACTTATCTCCCTTTACATACGAGTAAGCTAATGATTTTTTACACCGGTATAGTGTGCGGATGATTTTTACTACTATTTATTCATACGCTTTTATTAGTGACAAGACCAACATTGATCCAATAACAGTGAAATCAATTTGTGATATGTTGTACGCGCATAATACACATGCAAAGAGTTTCCTCGTGGCAAGACAAAGATTAAACCAAGGAAATGTTCAAAATTTGAGACTCTGTTTAATTGCAAATAGAACTACTGACGGCAGAGTGTACAACCAACCTACTGTGTCAGAGGTTGCAGCATTAATTGTTGGTGATGTTGACACAGGTGAGGAAAGAGACATAATTATGCAAAAGCAAGGAGGCAAACTAAAACGTATAGACGAGTTTCATGCAAGTTATATGGCATTCCAATACCCTTTAATCTTTCCCTATGGAGAAGATGGTTATCGACCTAATGTTGCTCATAAAGACCTGGATATATTTGATGATAATCCAAGAAACAGGCTTACAATTCAAGAATGGCTTGCATTCCAAATACAAAACAGGTCTTATGAGGGTAATACCCTATTATCGTCAAGGCGATTATTTCAGCAGTTTTTGGTTGATGGTTACACGATGGTTGAGGGAGAAAGGTTGAGATGGCTAAGAAACAACCAATCAAAACTTAGGGTATCAAAGTATAACAAGCTCAATCAGGATGAATCCCAAAGCGAAACACCTGGTTCAAGCATTGGAAAAAGAGTTGTATTACCTTCTTCTTATGTTGGAAGTCAGAGATTTATGGATCAACTGTACTATGATGGTATGACAATATGTAGTAAGGTAGGATTTCCAGACCTATTTATTACATTCACTTGTAACCCTAATTGGCCTGAGATTAAGAAGGCCTTGGATCCACTTAACTTAAAGTCGCATGATAGACCAGACATTATAGCCAGAGTTTTCAAAATGAAGTTTGATAACCTCTTAGCAGATGTTACGAAAAAGGGAGTCCTAGGGAAGGTTCTTGCGTGTAAGTTGATTTAATGTTACAAGTTTTGTTTGCTAATTTTCATTTCATTTCTTTTCTTCCTAATATGTTTGTAATATTTATTTAATTTCATTTCATATATGTACACAATAGAATTTCAAAAGAGAGGTTTACCATATGCCCACATCCTTCTATTCTTACATCCATCCAATAAATATCCAGCACCTGAAGATATCGATAAACTCATTTCGGCAGAGGTACCAGATCCTTTGAAAAATCCAAAGTTGTATGATTTGGTGAAAAATCACATGGTTCATGGACCATGTGGCTTGGCAAACCCTAAATGTCCATGCATGGATAATGGCAGGTGTTCAAAGTTTTATCCAAAGAAGTTTCAAGATGTCACCATAGTTGATCAAGATGGTTATCCGGTTTATCGGAGAAGAGATAATGGATTTACAATTGAAAAGAATGGCATTAAGCTAAACAGTGGTCATGTTGTGCCACACAACCCAAGCCTATTAATGAAATATGAGGCACACATCAATATGGAGTGGTGCAATCAGAGCACTTCAATAAAGTATCTATTCAAATACATCAACAAGGGTTCCGATAGGATATCAGCTGTTATTGTTCCAACAAATACTCGAGATGGCGATGTTGATGAAATTAAATAATACCTTGATTGCAGATACATATCACCAAGTGAATCACGTTGGAGAATTTTTTCATATTCTATCCATGGTCGAAAACCTGCTGTAGAAAGATTGTTTTTCCACTTGGAAGGTGAGAACTCGGTTTACTATAAAGATTATGAATAGATTGGAAATGTGCTTCTTAAATCAAGTGTGACTGAGTCAATGTTTACTTCATGGTTTTTGGCAAATAGAGAACATGCAGAAGCAAAATTATTGACTTATGGACAATTTGTGTCCAAATTTGTTTACGTTAGGAAAACAAGAACTTGGAAACCTAGAAAACGAGGTTACACAATAGGTCGTTTAATTTGGGTACCCCTGACAACTGGTGAATTGTATTACATGAGGATGCTGTTAACTGTGAAAAAAGGTCCAACCAGTTATGATGATCTCAAAACTGTTGAGGGTTTTAAACATTCCAGTTTTAAAGATGCATGTTTTGCAATGGGGTTTTTACAAGATGACAAAGAGTTCATTGAGGCTATTAAGGAGGCTTATAATTGGGGTCCAGGTTTATTTCTGCGAAAGCTTTTTGTGACTATGTTGTTGTCTGGTTCTATGAATCGTCCAGACCATGTTTGGCGAAAGACTTGGCAATACTTATCTGATGGAATTCTATTTGATCAAAGACGATTGTTAATGAATCCAGGTAGCTGATTTTTTCTTTATTATTATTTGTTGTATAAATTTTATAACAATTTCGCCAGTTGAACACAATTTAATTAATTTCATAACCATTTGTTCTAGATTTGTCCCTAACAGACCAAGAATTGCAACAATTAACTTTGATCGAAATTGAGAAGCTACTTCAGAAAAACGGAAGGAGTTTGAATCAGTTCAAGCCCATGCCATATCCCGATGATTACGTCCTGGATTTCCTTGGAAATAGATTGATATATGGTGAACGGCAGTATGATACTTCCGAGCAAAAATCAAAGTACCAAGAATTGTTTGCAACTTTGACAGGTAATGTCAAACTCAATTCACATTATATTCACAAAACATGCAAACTCATATTTAAGCATACAATAAGTATCATGTGTATACCACCTGACACTAACTCAACAACTATTTACGTATAAAATGCTTCTCATGTCAATTATATTCAATGCAAGTATTGATGATAAATTATAGAAACACGTCTTTAATAAATACTTTTTCATTAAAAACCATAACATGCAACATTACGATAGTACTTGCTAGCTATTACACAATAACATTCAACCAAATTACAACTCATTATAACTTCAACATCAATAAACACACTTACTACAACAACACATAATTATAACAACAAAATAAAATACACTGTTACACAACTAAGTTTGAGCATCCTGAAATAACAAATATCATCAAACAGTGGCAGAATTGTTTGCTTTCTTCACTACTTTAACATACAATTCATTTGCTGGATTCATGAGCGTGAAGAATACCATGTCACCTCTTTTGAGATTTCTTGATCGTGCCAAACTATACCAGGCAGTCCCGATATATTTCTCAAAAATATTACGTGGTGCACTGAGTATTTCACATTCATAAGTTCTATCAACATCCAAATCAACCATAGTAATGTTTGTTTGATGCCTTGACAATAGGTGTTCAGAAGCTTCCTTAGGGAAATGCTGCAGTGAGTTTCAATCTATTAGTACATGTACAAATACATTATGTCAGGAAACATGCATGACTCAATATGATCTTACCAAGACATTTTTCTTTGCTAGTTTTCTGGATTTGATTTTTAGTTTCCAAACATAATTTCCATCACCCTTAAAACCGTTGTCGCTATCGGAACTGCTATAACCATGCATGACGTCGAAACTGTCTGAGTCCGACTTAATATGAACGTGTTTTACCTGTTATCACTTGAAAGTTGTATTGGTGATGCAACCATCTCAAATCCTTATGTTGAATACACTTGCTGGAAACAATCATTTATAATAGATTTCAAGTGGGACTATGTAGGTAAACACAATAAATGCACAATACATGGTAGCTTTGCATGGGACTTTGTAGTTTAACATAATAAATGTGCATGCTGCCATTACAATTTGAAACATGCGTTTATTCATTCAATTCACGGTCCCATTAATACTTGGTAGGTGAAAACTTATAAACATTGAATAATGCACTTGGTCATAATTACTTGGTAGGTGTAACTTATTATTTTATAATAATATTACTTCATGGAAATACGTTGTAAATATTACACTTTAATAGGGATAAGTTGTAAATATTACTATGACAAATTCATAATTGATACACAACTGCTACATATTATAAATAATATCCTTTCTTGGCATGAAATCAATGAACCTTTCTTGAAAATTACTTTACCTACCTGTATTGTTTTCTATGTAGATGAGCAACTTCATATATTTTCAGAAATCATGCATGTTGTTACGCAACAAAAGGGAGGCGTTTTCTTTTTAAATGGTTATGGTGGAACTGAAAAAACATTCATGTGGAATACTCTTTTGGCAGCTTTACATTCAACACGTGATATTGTGTTGAATGTGGCTTCAAGTGGTATAGCAAGTCTACTCTTACCTGGAGGACGAACCGCACACTCAAGGTTCAAAATACCAGTTCCATGTTTGGAATCATCAATCTGTGACATTGAAAAAAAACTGACCTTGCTGGCCTTTTACAAGTCACAAAGTTAATTATATGGGATGAGGCTCCAATGTCTAATAAATTTTGTTTTGAAGCTCTTGACAAGTCATTAAAAGATATCATGGGCAATGGAATAGATCCATGCAATGAGATATTTGGAGGGAAAGTAGTTGTCTTTGGTGGAGATTTTAGAAAAAATTTACCCGTTGTGCCAAGAGGAACTAGGTCAGATATAGTCCACTCAACAATTAATGCCTCTTACATCTGGGAACATTGCAAGGTTCTCACGCTTACAAAAAATATGCGATTGCAATTTGGGGCAAACTCTGAAAATTCAACAGAAATTGAGACATTCTCATAATGGATTTTACAAGTGGGGGATGGCAAAATCAATGAACCAAACGATGGTTATGCTGATATTTCTTTTCCATCTGAGTTACTTCTAACAGACTATGTTAATCCAATAGAAAGGATTGTGTTAAGTACCTATCCTAATTTCTTGGAAAACTACATTAATCCTTCTTTCCTTAAAAGTAGAGCTATTTTGGCTTCAACTATTGAGATAGTCGATGAAATCAATGATTATATTACAAATCTCATTCCAGGTATACTTCTTTGTAAATTATCACTCTTTACAATTACATTATTATCTTACACAAATTTTAACAATTTATACTTTACATTAGGTGATGAAAAGGAGTACTTGAGTAGTGATTCCATTGACAGGTCAGAGGCTAATGACAATGAAGCATTCGAACATTTGACACCTGTATTCCTAAATTGTTTGAAAACTTTAGGGTTGCCAATCCATTCTTTGAGATTAAAGATTGGAACTACTGTCATGTTAATAAGAAATTTAGATCAATCAGAGGGACTTTGCAATGGCACAAGACTTACTATAACAAGGCTTGCAAATCATGTCATCGAAGCTAAAATAATTTCTGGAACACATGTTGGTAACACTATTTACATTCCCAGAATGTCTTTGTCTCCATCACAATCTCCTTGGCCTTTCAAATTAATTAGAAGACAATTTCCCATTATTGTCTCTTTTGCAATGACAATTAATAAATCCCAAGGCCAATCTTTAGACTATGTTGGTTTATATTTGCCAAAAGATGTTTTTAGTCATGGACAACTCTACGTTGCTTTGTCAAGAGTCAAAAGTAAAGCTGGATTGAAAATCTTGATTCACGACAATGACAATAATCCATTACACCATACAAGTAATGTGGTATTCAAAGAAGTATTTCACAACGTTGTTTAGGTATGGATATGCGAAAAACAAATTTTTATTGCCTTTCCATCATTTAAGTGAATCTAAAATATATATCTCCTTTTTTTTCAGGTTCTATATCATTAACAACAACAGCTTTGGAAGTCAAGTTTTTTGTAACTTTTCTTTGTTTTACCTATTGTTATATATCACAATCAGTAATTTGTAACTAAACTAAATTTACCTTCTTCCGTGTATCATTTATTGGTTTGTGGTTGCTGATTTCCCAATTAATGATACAACATTATAATATAACTTATATATTGTAACTAAACTAACTTGTTTCAATTATACCATTCAATGAAACTAAATTAATCCTGTATATAATAAAACTTTGTATAGTGCTTATAAAACTTTGTATAGTACTCAAATTAAAATTTGTATATCATAACACTATGTATGGTACTCATGCGGAGAACTATGCATTACAAATTAGTAATATCAATATTACTACAAACACCATGTTACTTAAATTACCACCACATGACGATATAATACTACAATACTGCATCATTATGAAACACATGAGCTTGGCCAAACATCTTTACATCAGGTTCAAATTTGCCAATAGTGTTCTAAACAGACACCATGTTACTTAACTTACTACTGTGTTTTAATTTAACCAAAATAAACAAAAGTTAACAGCAACTAATGTCATATTAAGCATACATAGAACAAAACCAAATACATTGGTTGTAACAAAAAGTGGATATCATTAAAGCAATGTCTTCTTCATAAGTCCGCAGCATCCATCTCCATACATCAAGAAATGTCTTTTATCGGTTTAAGATCCTCACATATATCGACTTTGCCGGAGGATTTCGAATCATGAATGCAAGCTGATCACCAGTTGTAAGACTTCTATTCCTCGCAAAATCATACCAGCCACGACCAATAAACTTCTCAGTATAGTGCTCCCTTTCAGAAGTATGCATCTCACATTCGTATCTTTGTCTCTTATTCTCATCCATCAACAGAATTTCACTTTGACCAGGCTTCAAACATTCTTTGATGACTCTCTGAGGTATTTGCTGCAAACAAAACACAATTTGGATCAGTACAATTATTATTTGAAAATGGATTTTGCACAGAATAACAAAGTCGGGCACCATGGAATTTACCAGTACGTTTTTCCTAACCGTGTCACCTTAACAGATCTTCCTAAACCAGACATAGTACTTCAGTCGACTGCCCAAAACTTTATGACATTCCTCTTCATCATAACTATAAACATACAACAACATCACAAACAATATATACATCATTCTTAAAAAAATTACACAATAATTGAAACATCTACCAATCATAAAGAATAACTAGAATACCTATCACTTTCAGCAGGGACATGGTCATCAATTACAGGCTTCTTCGCATTTTCAACTACCGAAACTTCAGCTGCAGACTTCTTACAACTTTGTTCAACACGTTCTTCCGTTACGAGCAGCTTTATCTTCTTCCCATTGTATTCAATTGAAGTTGTCTCACCGTTCATATCTTTCTCAAGAACGTTTACGACAGAAGTATACGCAAAATCTTTACTTTTCTCCCCTTTACTCGAACTTGGTGCTTTTTGCTTCCTTGATTTCAACTTACGACCTGCTTCCTCTGCTTCCAGGTATGCCATGTCCAGACCCACTCTTCTGCATTGATTCTCTACCACCACACTTTCATGTCCTCTTCAATCAATTTTCAAAACATTCAATATAATCATTACTTTTATGTGTATTATATTTCATTTAAATCAAACATCAATAACTCTAAAAATATCATTTTACCTTCTTTCGAATGACGGTGTCTCGCAATTCGCCTTTAGCCTACAAAATTCTTCAAAGGACATTGGCTCCTTCTTGCCCATACGTCATTCACACTCTTCATATTCCATATACTCAATCTGCAGTTCATACGAACGTTTCTTCTCTTCCCTTCGTTTACAACCAAAATCAAGAAAACACAGGATCATCAACGTCGACATATTATAAACCCTATACCTTAACATATTGAATCTATAGCAAATCGGTATAACAATACATGCTAACCATTTCCTTCATAAAACCCACATGCAACAGATTTTTCACACATGTTAATTTCTAAATCTTTCCGCCAAATAAGTTTTCAGGATTATTAAAACAAGAAACAAAATATACTACATTGAAATTTCTCTAAAAGTGCTTATTCAATAAGATGATTCAGTTTAAGATGATTCAGTAAGATGATTCAGTTTATTCAATAACATGATTCAGTTTAATGCAAATGTTTACACATAATCGAAAACAACTTTCAAAAAAATCGACAACATTGACATTTCTGAAACATGGTTACCTTGTCCATTCAGATGAACGTTCCAGCTTCGCCATTCTACCCTTTTGTTTAGCTGACCCTGGGATTACAGAAGACACTTCTACCACAGTTTAGATGAAAGTTATCTCTCCTATTATCTAATAAACCCTAAAAAAACAACATTGGGCCACTTTAGGCATTTCGACCCACATAATGAACCAAACCTCAGTGTATTCAATTGAACTTCTCTTACCATTCATTTTTCTAAAACTATCCAATATTCTTTTAACATTTTTTAAATATTATTTTCCATGATACAATTTTAATGACTTTTAATTTATCAATTTAATATTTTATTATTAAAAGACCATTTTAAATATTTTAAATTTAAACCAAACAAAATCCACCCGTGCGAACGCACGGGTCTTCTACTAGATTCTAGTCAAAAACTCACACCCAAGTTAAATGTCACCCGTTAAAGAGTAAGAATAATATCATTAGTACTAAATAAATACTCTAAAACAAACAACAAAGGTAAATTACTAGTAAATCTCTTGCAATAATTTGTATCATTGAATATTTAATTAGCTAATTTCTACCTATTAAAATGTCAAACACTTTCCTCTCCTGCTCAAATTCAAACATACTAAGTATACTCTTTTTTAATTATATGTTTTGCAATATTAAACATACCGTACATTCTTATTTTTCCAACATCAACTACACCTAATGCATATTGATTTGGACTTTAAAATGAAGAAATATATTTTTTCCATTGATTTTCAAATCATACTCACTTACCTTTTTTAAAAGAAAGATTTTACTTTTTTTAATTTCATTCACAGCCTTATCTCCATAGATTATAAAGAAGAAATAATCTAACAAATTAACTTTCTATCTTGGATTTAACAATTTGTAGATATATATGAAGGTCATTAAAAAGATTAAAAGCAGAATACTAAACGAGAAGAAAATACAGTGATTAATTTTTGTAAACATTTTATGCACTGTATAGTTATACAAAATAAGTATTTCATTGTTTCTAAGACTGGAGAATCGTAATTCTAATTAATGGCCATTTAGTGAACTAAAACGATAACTTAATCAAGCGAGCATAAAATTTATCACAATTGGATCTGTGGCGCAATGGTAGCGCGTCTGACTCCAGATCAGAAGGTTGCGTGTTCGATTCACGTCAGGTTCAAAATTTTGGTTTTATCTGATTTTTCCAATTTTCAAATTTTATAGCCACTCGCTTGTTTATTTTGTAACTTTCGTGCGATGCGAATCTCAAAACATGATGATTTCATTAACTTGAGATAGTCATTGCAAATCTACATGATAGTAAGATTTCAGCTATTGAATAAACAGTCTTATCTTTAGATAAAAATTTACAGTACTAAATATGGAAATATGGTTGTGGTGACGATAAATTATATTTACTTTAACAAATACATCCAGTAATTTAAAAGTATTTAAGAAAATTTAACTTGCCACTTTTTTTTTTTTAAAAAGCAATTGAATTAATCAAAGAAGAATACAAGGGTATTCACCCTACAACAACCAAGAACAAAGCAATACAATATTTCCTCTCAACTCCAACCTAAACAACTAAAATCCAAAAGGATTCAAAGTAAAAGAAAAGAAACTAGAGTTAGAAGAGGAAATATCATTCAAAAAACCCCACCTCCAAATTTGAAATTTTATATCCCAACAAACATTATTGAAGATGATAGGATCATTCCTAAATATAAAGTTATTCCTTGCCTTCCAAAGATTCCAAGAAATTGCTATCCAACAGTTACCCAACTTTTTTGTCGTGGAGGTATTCCACCCGTAGTTAAACCAAGACGAGAAGAAGGTCCAATAACAACCAAACATCACAACCTAACCAGCCTCCAATTCTATTCCAAATCGAAACCGCAAAAGGGCAAGAAAAAAGAAGATGCGACAAGTCCTCCAAAACTTCATTACAGAAGCAACAAAAATGGTCTTCAAGGTGCACACCTCTTTTAAGAAGATTGTCTTTCGAAGGGAGACGATTCCAAAAAATTCTCCACACAAACATCTTCAATTTGGGTGGAATCTTTAAATTCCACATCTGCTTGAAAGCAAGGAGTTGACTGGTGTGAATCTCTTGTTGTCTAACATCAGTTCTGATTAAGTCGTAAACCTCCCTAACTACATACTCACCAGTCGATCCCAAAGACCATCTGACCTCGTCCACTTTATCCTGCATTGGAAAAAAATGCTGCAGGTTCTGCTTTAAGGTAGAAAGCAATTCAATTTCTTCACTTGAAAGAGATAACGGTAAGCCCAACTCGTTCCAAGACCAAACACCTTCAACTAACAAACCCATAGCTGACACCAGAGCATTTTAGAGAGCGCTTTTTTGAAACAGAGTTCCATATTTCTCCTTTAAAGATCCAATGTCGTTCCAATCAACAAGCCAGAAAGGAATGTGATGACCATCTCCCATCTCACACTTGACAAAACCTGCAAAAGAAAACACTGTATTAGAAATACCAGACCCTGTCTTAACAAGGTCTTTCCACCTTGCCGAAGCATAAGCGTTCAACACTAACTGATTATCATCCAACAGTTCCCCTTCGACAAAACCGTATTTCCCCCTCAGCACTTGCTTCCACATAGCTGGCTTAGGGTCCATTACTTTCCACTTCCACTTCAACAGCAAGGCTATGTTAAAAGCCTTCAGGTCAAGAACCCCCAACCTCCCTTTGCTTTTCGGGCTACACACGACCTCCCACTTCATCCAATGTATTTTTGAATTACTCTCCTGACCTCCCCACAGAAATTGTCTTCTTATATAATCAATTTTCTTAATGACCATTAGAGGAATTCTATAGAACGACGACCTGAAAATTGGCAAGCTAGACAAAGTGGAGTTTAACAATGTAATCTTTCCTGCCATGGACAAGTCTTTACCTCTCCAAGTTCCCAATCTCCTTCTGAAGATATCCACCAAAAATCCCCAGGAGCAAATCCTCCTAGGATTGATTCCTATAGGTATTCCCAGAAAGCGAAAACACGACAAGTCAATTCTACACGCCAAGAAAGACGATGTTGCTTGAAGAAAATGCTGGCTCACATTGATTCCCATTATCCTACTTTTATTGAAATTCACCTTCAATCCAGAAACAAGTTCAAAGCTACGTAAAACCGTTTTGATACTCCACAAATTCTGCCAATTACTCTCGCCAAAGATTAACGTGTCATCGGCAAACTGAATTATATCCACCTTAACATTAGTACCAACTTCAAACCTTTAAAAGATTAATTTGCAGAAGCTATCTTCATTAGTTGAGTCAGACCTTCAGTTACAAGAACAAAAACAAAAGGAGACAATGGATCTCCTTGACGTAGACCTCTCTCAACCGCGAAATCCTTTGTAGGGCTTCCATTAACAAGAATCGATAAATAACACTTAAATAAGCAAGCTTCCATCCAGCTACGCCACTTAATACCAAACCCCGTCGCCACAAAAATTTTCCTTAAAAAATCCCAATTCACACAATCATAGGCCTTCTCAAAGTCCACCTTAAAAAACATGCACTCTTTAGAACTTCTCGTTGCCAAATCAACAATCTCATTAGCGATCACTACTCCTTCCAACATTTGACGTCCTGAAACGAACGCAGATTGGCTTTCATCCACTAAACTTCCAATAACTTTCTTAAGCCTATTAGCCAAAAGCTTGAACAAGATTTTATAAAGCCCACCTACCAGGCAAATATACCTAATACCTTTTAATAGTTGAAAATTCTAAAATTGTCCCTGATAAAATTGAATCAAATTTTTGTACAAAATTTAGAAAATCAGAATTTTTTGTACAAATTAAATTTTCGGTAATGTATTTTAAATTTTCGGTATATCAGAATTTATGAAATTTCTATAAATTTACAAATAATATTGAAAATTCTAAAATTACCATTTTATTCCGGAAATTTCAATCAAAGTGAAAATTCTGGTAGTGTTATTTGTTTGAATTTTAAACATTCAAGATCTTATTGATGATTTTGGACAGCTGTGATTGCACCGACAGTTTTGTGTGGTTCAGAATAAATGCAAAGTTGTATAAATAGGAGGGTTCACCTGTTGTTTGATAAAAACATCTCAAAAAAATATTTTTTTTCTTAATTTTTTATTAAGGCAAAATTGTACTTTAATGGAGCTTCACCTCCCATAGAGTTTCGGCTTTCGGATGGCACCACATCACTCGCCGCGTTGACGTCCAAGTTGAATGAATTGTTGTCAGATACCAAAAATAGAAAGGAGAAAAAGATCGAGTTTCGTGAAGATTGGATTGATACTGACTAAAGGGTGAAGTACAACATTATTGAGTTAAAGACCCATGAAGATGTGAAGGATATGTGGAAATCAGTTCGTCGTAGGTTAACAAAGGGGTCGATCGAGTTAGATGTTAAGATTTCAAGGTGTGTCGACGACATAATTAAGAAGATGAAACGTCCAAAATCATCTGGTATTGTCTAGGTTTTCTTATTTATTATCATTTTTTTAAGTTATGTTTAAGTTATGTAATTCATTGCCAAATGTTTGTTTATGTTGATATTGCATCAATGGGAGATCAAAGATATTATCTAATAAAAAGTTTCGATGAAGATGTTTGAGTAATGTTACATGTAACATACAAATAATATACAAATAATACATAAAGATAACAATAATGTCTAAATAGGCCTCTCACGGGCTATGTGTTATGCGCGAGATAATCCAGTATAAACCTCGCCATCTGGGTTTACCAAACCATGAGGTTATCCATAATAACTGCAATCATCTAGAGGCGCTGCTGGTCATTGGCATCAGCTGTAGGAGACGGCGGCGGCACGTCATCGACAGGTACCCCATCATCAGAAGGCACAACATCATCTGTATACTCAATATGTGGGATGATGCAAAGGTGTGATACAATGAGGTACCGCTATAAGTAACCATCCTCACACTACGAGGTGTGCTGAACCGTAACTGCGTGATCTCTAATGGCACGACCAGAGCTAATGATGTTACTCTAAAACCAGTTGTCGATGCCCGCAGACGGTATATCCTGAACTGGTCGTGGGATGCTCTGAACATAACCATATTATCGGAGACACCTATCAGGCAAGTGTCTAGAACTAGCCTCATCCTGTACTCAGCAACACCACCAGGATGTGACTTCCTGGACCTCTATCTCCTCGCCCATGGGGACCCCACTGGGGAATGTTGCACCCTCCTGCCATAGATGGTGGGGAAATGTTTGTATATCCAACACTAATATTATAACACAGACACAACAAATAATAATTAAGAAATTTTATTCGTAATAATTAAATAAGAAATCAACAACAGATAATAATTTCAAGTATACTTGTAATAGACTCAAAGAACCAGCAAGTTATCTGGTCTCAAATGTTGTTGCCACTCCAAGTGTTGTATGCATGATGGTCAACGCAGCGCACCCCTATGCCTAAATGGTAATGTCAAGGCTACTGAAAAGCCACATGTATCAGGCGTCAATATAAACACCTGACTTGTCCAAAAAAGAGTACGCAACGCACCCCTATGCCCAACTGGTAACGTCAAGGCTACTGAAAAGCCACATGTATCGGATGTCAATATAAACACCTGACTTGGAATTCACCCACACTTTCTTCTTAAGAGCCTCACTGATGCTGACAGGTTCAGAGTTCACTGTCATGGCACTCTGTATGACTTCTCCTTTGTAATCAATCTCAGTATCATGCAACAACTCAAAGTCTGCAAGTTTCCTTGGTATTTGTCTAACTCTATGTGGTCTTTGAAAACCTTCAAAAGCATGACCACCTTTAGAAGCTCCACCTTTAGAAGTTCCACCTTTAGAAGTTGGATCGCCTTCAGAGTCAGATCCATCATCAGAGTCAGACTCACTCCAAAGGCAAAGTCATATTTATATTCAGACTATCTTTCAGAGTCAGAATCACCTTCAGATGGATAATCTCCTTCAGAGGCAGAATCAGACTCTTGTGTTAACACTACATTAAAGGTTGATTGAGACTTGATCCAATTCCATGTTTCTGATTATTTCACTATGACATTTCTATTGACTTCAACTTTGTTGGTGAGTGGACAATAGAGCTTATAAGCACTTGTATTGTGGTAACCTATAAGCAACATGACTTTGCTTCTGTCATCCAAATTACTCTAGTGGCATTTGGTATATGTTTGTAACATACTGAACCAAACACCTTGAAATGGCTTACACTTTGCTTTCCTCCAGTCCGCTTATCAATAGGAACTACTTCCTTTAACTTCTTTCTTAGACATCAGTTGAGCACATATGTTGATGTAGCAATTACTTCACCCCAAAATTGCTTAGACAGATTCTTCTCCTTCAGCATGCTCGTTGTTATGTCAAGCAAAGTTCTATTTCTCCTTTCAGCAAGACCATTATGTTATGGAATGTATGGAGCTGTCACCTCATGCTCAATATTGTGATCCTCACAAAACTCTTGAACTTTGTTGAGTTAAACTCACCCCCACTAATCAGTTTTGAGGATCTTCAACCTTTGTCCACTTTGATTTTTAGCCTTCGCTTTGAACTTTTGGAACTTAGAAAATACCGCATTTTTTAACTTAATGAGTGCTACCCATGTCATTCTTGTGAACTCATCCACAAATGACACAAAGTACTTGTTCCCTCAAAGTGAAGGTACCTCAAATGGACCACATACATCAGAATGCACCACACCCAAAGCATGAGTTTCTCTTAGAGGAATTTTTTATGAGAATGAAAATCTTGGTTTCTTGCCTCTCATGCATATATCACATGATTTCTCTGGTGCCACAATTTTTTGAATTCCATGTACCATATTCTTTGAACTCATATGCCCTATGCCAAAACTCACTTTCCCCTTCATTACTTCTTGCACTAAGGCATTGAGTGTCTGTTGTTGCAACATTCACCTTGAATGTTTTATTTCTTCCCAGTTAAGACTGCATAAGCAGCTTCTGATTATAATCATACAACTTCAAGAGAATGTCCTTCATGGTTATTGAAAATTTGTTTTCAATCAGTTGACCTACACTTATCAAATTGCTATTCATGCCAGGAACATACCATACATCCTTGGTCAGTACAATTTGGCCATTGTTCAATTTCACTGTGACATTTCCCATTCCTTTAGCATTCAGATACTCATCATTAACACATATGTTATTGGTCCTTTTACTAGAGTCAAAATCACCAGTCATTACTTATTTTCAGTTAGGTGATTTAACTAGCCAGCATCCATATACCACATGTCTACCATTGATCCACATACATTCTTAGATGCCATGAATAGCACAGGTCAATCATCAGAATTTTCTCTAGCTATGTTGGATTTTTCACCCTTGCTAACCTTGTTTGACTAGCAATCAGCAACAAATAGGCCAAACTTGTTGCAACTGTAGCACCGAGCCCTTCTCTTGTCAAACTTCTCTTTTCCCTTCCGAACATTATGATGTTTTTTATCAGAATTGGAGAGTTCTTACTTCTGAACACCACCATCATACTTCTTCTTGTTCTCTAACCCTACTTGCTTATGGTTCTTCTTTCCATAAGAAACTTTTAGAGTCTGAGCCTTTAGAACATGTTCTAACTCTTGTTCATAGTTTCTTTCAGTCAACGCAACTCTTGTGCCTCTAAACTACTCTAAAGCTCTTCAATTCTCAGAGTGCTGGTATCTTTAGAGTGTTTTATGGCTACAAATATGTAATCAAACTAAGGAGTAAGTGGTACTAATACATTTTTAATGATTACTTGTTCAGAGAGCGTTTCTCCATAATACTTCATCTCATTAGTGACCACAATCACTCTGGAGATGTAATCAGGTACCTTCTCATTGTTCTTCATGCTGAGATTCTCATATTGCTTATGTAGGTATCGAAGCTTGACCTTCTTCACTGATGCGTCACCATCATTGCACCGTAACAGTGTATCCCACGTCGCCTCTGCCATCATCGAATCAACAATTTTCTTAAACACCTTTGTATCTAGACAATGATGGATATAGAACAACGTCTTCTCATCATTCTTCCTCATTTCTCGTAGTACAATTTGTTGTGCTTTTGTTTCATTTTCTACAACTGGAATGTAACTGTCTTTGACGAGATCAAGAACATCTTGAGCTCCTAACAACACACCCATCTAATTCGACCACCGATTCCAGTTCTTTCCGTCGAATACTGGAAACTTTGTATTCAAGCTACTGTTTCTGCCGTTCATCTTCGTTCTTGTGCAAATCACTCAGTTCTCACTAATGCTCGTACTTCCCAAACCCTGAGAATCAAGATCTATGATTCTTTCCGATTTTGAACTTCAAATTAACGTGAATTTCAAAACTGAAATCAATCAAACACCTCATACACTCATGTTTTCTTTTGAATCGAACTGGAGCTCTAGATACCAATTGCTAGGGTTCAACAATGAATCTCCATTAACAATGCACAAGGATGAAGAAGATGGAGAGAGAGAGAGAGAGAGAGAGAGAGAGAGAGAGAGAGAATCACATGTATTATTGGAGTTCAAATATACGATAAAATAATACATTTTTTTCTATTTTAAATATATATATATATATATATATATATATATATATATATATATATATATATATATATATATATATATATATATATATGTTCTGGACTGGGCCGGGGTCTGCTCCTCAATCGAGCAGGCCCAACCCCACACGTCCTGGGATGGCCCAACAAAGGCCTCTTAGCACGACCAATGTCAAGCACATGCCCCACCTCAACAGCGTCGGGCAGACACCACACCTCAACAGTATCGGGCACACACCTCAACACGGCATGGAGCATCGGGCAGAGGCGCTAAGCTTCTTCGGGCTCGCTCCTCCTTGACACTAAGGTGCTCCCCCCTCGAGGAGCCATCTCCTTCTGCATATGAGAATCCTCCCCGCGAGGATACGTCTCTCCCCGACACGCAAGACTCCTCCCCGCGAGGACACGTTTTCATGTAACCACCCACTCCCGATGGAATCGGTCTGCCCTAATTCTGGCGATCTAGGAACGGTTACCCCAGGGCGAAGACCACGTGCTGATCTTCACTACGCCACGTAAGTCCGTGCAGTTACTTGGATTGGGCCTCGCAATCCTGCCCAATGCTAGTGACCGTTGGCCCTGCGCTGGGGGCTCTCTATAAATACCCTCTCACTTGAGAGGGTCAGGTTACACAATCTCATACACTCTAACCTTCTTCTGTACTTACTTTTACTCGTGACCTTTGCCTTACTTGAGCGTCGGAGTACCTTGCAGGTACCCCCCCTCCCCCCGCCGTCTTTCAACCTCACAGGAGCTGAAGTCCATACGACATTGCTGGCCACTGCATAACTGTCTGATCCAGGTACAATCAGTGGCGCCGTCTGTGGGAACTCTTGCTTCCCCGTTTTTCCTTCAACGATAAACCAAAGCAATCCTCTCGTTCATCACCAGCATGGCCAATAACCCGTCTGCGAACAAAGCTCTGGAAATCGTCCTCGTAAATCGAGAACGGAAACCACCACGAGGACGCTGCCACCCTCAACGTCGAAGAAGGTGATGTAAGAGACAGGCAGACCGCCTCCCTAGACTCCCAAGACACGGCTTACGACGCCGCCTGCCAGGACGACCAGCAAGCCGTCTTCCAGCCAGTTGCTCCTCCGCCTAATGCAGATTCGAGCACCGTGGCCCTATTTGCCTTGGTCAATCAGACCAATCAGTTGATCATGCACCAAAATCTCAGAATTGAAGCACTCGAACGAGGACGGGCACAACGATCTTCCCCGCGAAGACATCTTCACCCACCGTCACCTCGCCACTCTCCTTCCCTGCGAAGGACTCCTTCTGAAGAATCTCGAACCCCCTCGCCGGTACGCGAGGGTCGTAGGCCATGCCTTGAACGTCCCCAGCCGGCGATCTCCCAGAAGCGCTTTCATTCCCCACCTCGGAAGGAACCCAGGCCCTCCTCAACTACCAAGAAGTCCAAAACCACCGAGGAGAGGTCGGGGAACCGTTCGAGGAACTCCCCTCCACGGCATCACCGATCCCATTTGAGGTGTAACACCCCATTTCTACCCGACATTTATAATAAAAATCAGAGTGATAAAATTCCAACATAAAACGGGATATCACATTTTTCAACTTAAAAATCAATAACACAATAAATAATCATGAAAGGTACATAACACGTTCAAGGAGAATTCATAAATCATCATATAGTCTTCAAATAACTCAACTTTATAAAATACTAGGCAGCAGATTCATACTCAAAGTTATAACATCTTTATCCAACAAAATCAACTTAAAAATAAAATAACAAGTACTCTTTGGCAATTCAACTTAAAAATTCAGAATTTAAACAACTAAGCAAAACAAGACGTGCATCATCCCCCCGAGTGCTACGTATCAGAGCGACAACCACCGACTCGAACTAAAAGTAACCAGCTATTCCTCTTGATTACCTGCACGTTGCCAACATAAGGACAACATTTAAACAGAAGGGTGAGATATCGAATTTTATAAACGAAGTATGATAAATAATACATAGATAGGAATCATACAATTATCACCACTTCACATTAACAACACACAACAATCAACAACAACTTGAAAAAAAATGCAACTTTGGTGCGACTCGACTATGTTATGCATGTGGTACCATTTGGAGTAAAACTCCCAACTTAAAATTTCCAGTTTATCGAGGCATCAAGGCATAAGCCTTCAACTTTCAACTTATGTCGATCCAGGCCAACGTGGTGTGAGCATCGGCTCCGACATAATAATGCAAGTATGCTATATAGCATGTACGATTCAACAACGTAAACAACACAACAACGTCAACAACGTAAGCAACTTATACAACATGAACAACTTAGTCAACTTTGGCTATTATGCCTTCAACTTAAAATTTGTCCGTATATCGGAACGAAACAACACAATCAGCTGTACCTGCAAATCAACTTTTTCGACATAATTTCAACAAAACAATTCAACAAAAATCACCTACTAAATTACCCGACTTACCCTGACAATTTTCGTTAAATTCCGGGCAACTAAATTTTCCGCCTAAATCGGCTAAACCGACTAAAACTGTATTGTTTTAACTTCTGCGGTTAATACGAACTTATTGTAAAATTCTGTTTTCTATTACTACTACTATTACAATAATTTCCAACCTTCTGTCAAAATCTGTTTGCTGCTATTTGTTTCATTTTCTGTCAAAACTACTACTGCTACTTGTTTTAATTTCTGTCAAAAACTTGAGAATGGTTTTTCCTGCTCATCTTCATTTTACTGGTTTTGATTTCCAACCAATCTTTCTACTACCAGACAATTAAAAAAAACTCCTGCTACACATCTTTTTCTGCTAATTTATACTATAGTTTACAGTGGAATTCCTATTACAGATATTACTAAAATAACTAATTCACAAAAACACCCTCACAGGAATTAAGGTGGCTTGCGCTACCAAAATCTCTCTTTCCAACAGAGGTGGCTTGCGCCACCCTTAGTCATGAAGCAGGTGGCTTGCGCCACCCTCTTTGTATTCTCCAGGTGGCTTGCGCCACCATAATGTTTGCACAGGGGTGGCGCCCCCCCCCCTCTTTATTTTTTTTTATTTATTATTTTTTTTAAAAGAGACACAACCAGTCTATATCGTTCCGAACCCAGAATACTCCACAGTTCCAATTCATAAATTCAATCACACACATATACCACAGGATACAAACTTTCACAAAAATAAGAACAATTCATCAACACAATTCAACACCATTCAGTAGAAAATTATATAAATCCCAATCCCACATATTAATTACCATATACCCGGTTATAAGATTCGAACCCCACCCTTACCTTGGATTAAAGGCAGCTCTAAATTTCGATCGGATTCCGGGGACTTTGGCACCGGTTGCAGTTTTCTCTCGGTCTCTTCTCTCACGTTCTTCCTCTTCTTCTCTAACTGATACAAAACCTAACTATTTCTTTCTACTTCTTTTATTTTATTTAAATACTATTATTCTAATATAATATCTAATGGGCCTAAGTATTACACCCCTTAATTTACTACTTTCTACACGATTCCAAGCCCACTTAATCAAACACTCTCCTACGACTATAATATTATTTCTAATATTATTTCTACGACTTACCAACTTAAAAATACCGACTTAACGACTTAATTCACCGCAACACTAAAATCAACCGAATAATTCACAAATAATTAATTAAATATTCAATTAAATAAATAATTAATATTTGGGCGTTACAACTCTCCCCCACTTAGAATATTTTCGTCCTCGAAAATTTACCTGATTCAAATAACTCGGGATAGGAGTCTTGCATCTTGCTCTCCAATTCCCAGGTCATGCTTTCTCCAGTAGCTCCCAACCAGACAACCTTCACTAACACGATCTCTTTCCCTCGTAGAGTCTTCATTTCACGATCCACGACTCGCACAGGCTTAGTCTCCACCGTAAGATTATCCCGTACTTGCACGTCGTCCATACTAACCACATGAGACGGATCGGAAATGTACTTCCGAAGTTGTGACACATGAAACACATCATGCAAATTCGAAAGATTTGGCGGTAACGCCACCCGATAAGCAACTTTCCAAACTTTGTCCAAAATCTGATATGGACCGATAAAACGAGGAGTGAGCTTCTTAGACTTCAAAGCTCTCCCAACACCAGTCACAGGCGTGACTCTAAAAAACACATGATCACCCGCTTGGAATTCTAAATCCTTCCTCCGCTTGTCATGATAACTCTTCTGTCTACTTTGAGAAGCTTTCATCTTCTCTCGGATCAACTTCACTTTCTCAGTAGTTTCTCGAACTATTTTCGGTCCAAGCACTACACTTTCACCAGATTCATGCCAACACAACGGAGTCCTACACCTCCGACCATACAACGCCTCAAAAGGTGCCATCTCGATACTAGAATGGTGACTATTATTATAAGTAAACTCGATCAATGGAATATAAGTATCCCACGAACCTCCTTGCTCAAGAACACATGCCCTCAACAAATCCTCCAACGACTGAATAGTCCTCTCAGTTTGACCATCCGTCTGAGGATGATATGCCAAACTCAACATCAACTTAGAACCCAACGCTTCTTGTAGACTCTTCCAAAACTCCGGCGTAAACCTCGGATCTCTATCCGACACAATACACAAAGGAACACCATGCAACTTCACAATTACTCGGATATAAATCTCTGCCAACTTCCCAATTGGATATGTGATGTTAATAGGTATAAAATGAGCCGACTTCGTAAGCCTATCAACAATCACCCAAATTAAATCATGTCCTCTTGAAGTAATAGGCAACCCTGTCAAAAAGTCCATAGAAATTCTATCCCATTTCCACTCTGGAACTTCTAACGGTTGCATCAACCCCGCAGGCTTCTGGTGTTCGATTTTTGACTTCTGACAAGTCAAACACGCATACACAAATCGTGCCACATCTTCTTTCATTCCGGACCACCAAAATATTTTCTTTAAGTCTTGATACATTTTAGTGGCTCCCGGATGAATACTCAGATTACTCCAATGACCCTCCTCAAGAATCCTCTTTTTCATGTCCGCATCATCAGGAATACAAATTCGATCATGCAGTCTCAACACACCTCGTGCATCTATCTTAAAGTCACTCTTTTCTGATTGACCGCAACTACTCATGATGTCTACTAGTTTCACATCCAGCTTCTGAGCCTCTCGAATACTGTCTAAAAAATCATTGTTAATCTTTAACATACCCAACATAACACTCTGCGGCGTCACTTCGCAAACCAAACTCATATCACGAAACTGCTCAATTAATTCCAGTTCCTTAATCATCATTGCTGACATATGCAAGGTCTTTTGGCTTAAAGCATCGGCCACAACATTAGCTTTGCCTGAATGGTAATTCAAACTGAAATCATAATCTTTCAGCAATTCTAACCACCTTCGCTGTCTCATATTCAGCTCCTTCTGATCAAACAAGTACTTTAGGCTCTTATGGTCACTATAAACTTCGAACCTAGAACCATAAAGATAATGCCTCCAAATCTTTAGCACAAAAACCACTGCAGCAAGTTCCAGGTCATGCGTAGGATAGTTCTTTTCATGAGTCCTCAACTGTCACGACACATAAGCAATTACCTTATTGTTCTGCATAAGCACACCTCGTAAACCCATCAATGAAGCATCACAATAAACCACAAACAGTTCTCCTGGATTCGGTAATGTCAACACCGGAGCTGACGTCAACCTCTTCTTCAGTTCGGTAAAACTTTCTTCGCACCGAACATCCCACACGAAAGCTTTACTTTTACAAGTCAACTTAGTTAACGGAAGAGCCAACTTCGAAAATCCCTCGATAAACCTCCTATAATAACCAGCTAGTCCCAGAAAGCTTCTAATCTCAGTAGCCGACCTTGGAGTTTCCCATTGCGACACAGCATTTACCTTAGAAGGATCCACGACAATACCACTACCTGAAATCACATGACCAAGAAAACTGACTTCCTTCAACCAAAACTCGCACTTGGACAGCTTCGCATACAACTTCTTGTCTTTCAAAACTTCCAACAATGTTCTCAAATGTTCCTTATGCTCCTCTTCTGACTTAGAATAAATCAGAATATAATCAATGAATACAACCACAAAACGATCCAAATAAGTATGAAAAATGTGGTTCATGTATTCCATGAATACTCTCGGCGCATTAGTAACACCGAAAGGCATCACTGAATACTCATAATGTCCATACTGTGTTCTGAACGTCGTCTTCTGAATATCCTCATCTTTCACTTTAATCTGATGATAACCCGATCTCGAATCAATCTTGCTAAACACACGAGCACCCACCAACTGATCCAACAAATCATCTATCCTTGAAAGTGGATACTTGTTCTTAATTGTTACTTTATTCAGCTGTCTATAATCAACACAAAGTCTCATACTTCCATCTTTCTTCTTTACTAACAACACTGGAGCTCCCCACGGCGATACACTTGGTCTTACAAACTTCTTCTCGAGTAATTCCTCCAACTGCTTCTTTAATTCAGACAACTCGGATGCCGACATTCTGTATGGTGCCATCGAAACAGGTCTGGTACCAGGTACAAGATCAATTGCAAATTCAACCTCTCTCTCGGGCGATACATCAGGAATTTCATCAGGGAAAACTTTAGGAAATTCACTCACCACTTGCAATTCCTCAATCTTAGCTTTGCTCTCAATAGACAACGTTGCCATCAACGAAAATATCTGAGCTTCTTCTTTCATAAATTGTTGTAACTCTCTGAAAGACAACAATCCAACCCCTTCCTCTTCCGGAGTAGAAAACCTCACCGATTTGCGATAACAATTTATATGAAAGTAGTTATACTCTAACCAGTTCATACCTAGGATTACATCCATTCCGGTCAGTGGCAAACATACCAAATCAACATAAAAGTCTTTATCGAAGATCGTTAAAGGACACCTTAAACACACAAGAGAAGTAGTCATCGATCCCTTAGTTGGAATCTCGACGATTAATTCTCTATTCATGGCAGATAACTTAAGACCCAATTTTTGAACACAATCAGCAGAAACAAAACAATGTGTAGCACCAGTATCAATAATAGTAATTAAAGGAGTACTATTAATGAAGCATGTACCTCTGATAAGTCTGTCCTCGTTAGCTGTCTGAGTTCCTGCTAACGCGAACACTTTCCCGGTCTAAGCTTTCTTTGGCTTCTGGCACTGACTACCAATATGCCCCTCTTCACCACAATTAAAACAGATCATCTCCTTGTGCTTGCAATCAGATATTGCATGTCCAGTCTTTCCACATCGGAAACATCTCTGCACCTCAGCAGTACACACATTACTCTTATGACCAGGTTTTCAGCATTTGAAACAAGTTATGCCAGCAGGAGCATCTCCCCCACTAGTCCTCTTGCCCTCGGTCGCTCTCTGTTTACCCTTTCCGGCTGGAGCATCATAAGGCTTGCCACGGTTCTGTTGTTGCTTGCCTCTTCTATCACTAACAATCTTGTAGTGAGCATTGTTGTCCTCTTCATAAATTCTACAACTGTCAACCAAATCAGAGAAGACACGAATCTTCTGATACCCAACAACTTTCTTGATCTCAGAGCGCAACCTGCTCTCAAACTTGATGCATTTAGAAAACTCAGCATCATCCCCGGTATAGTGCGGATAAAACTTAGCCAACTCAATAAACTTCGCAGCATAATCAGTAACCGACATGGTTCTTTGCTTCAGCTCAAGAAACTCAATCTGCTTCTTACCACGAACATCCTCTGGATAATACTTCCTCAGAAACTCCCTTCGGAACACATCCCAAGTGATAACTTCACCTGTAGTTTCCAACCTCTGACGAGTCTCTAGCCACCATTCATCAGCTTCGACTGCTAGCATATGAGTCCCGTAACGAACCTTCTGCGCTGGAGTGCAGTCCATCACACGGAAGATCCTCTCTACCTCTTTCAACCAATCCAACGCTCCATCAGGGTCATACTTGCCCTTGAAGGTAGACGGATTCTCCCTCTGAAAAGTCGCCAAACTACGAGATCCAGCATTCTCATCAGCGTTCGGCAGGTTCTGCACAGCTTGGGTCATTGCTTGCATAGCAGCAGCCATTGCAGCATCATTTCTTCTAGCCATCTCAACTTATCACTGCAACATGAACAAAGGTTAGAACTAATTACCAATACTCGATTGTTAAACAACTACGACTCGACACTTGGTCGGACAGACCGACCTGCTCTGATACCACTACTGTAACACCCCATTTCTACCCGACATTTATAATAAAAATCAGAGTGATAAAATTCCAACATAAAACGGGATATCACATTTTTCAACTTAAAAATCAATAACACAATAAATAATCATGAAAGATACATAACACGTTCAAGGAGAATTCATAAATCATCATATAGTCTTCAAATAACTCAACTTTATAAAATACTACGCAGCGGATTCATACTCAAAGTTATAACATCTTTATCCAACAAAATCAACTTAAAAATAATATAACAAGTACTCTTTGGCAATTCAACTTAAAAATTCAGCATTTAAACAACTAAGAAAAACAAGACGTGCGTCAGCCCCCCGAGTGCTACGTATCAGAGCGACAACCACCGACTCGAACTAAAAGTAACTGGTTATTCCTCTTGATTACCTGCACGTTGCCAACATAGGGACAACATTCAAACAGAATGGGTGAGATATCGAATTTTATAAACGAAGTATGATAAATAATACATAGATAGGAATCATACAATTATCACCACTTCACATCAACAACACACAACAATCAACAACAACTTGAAAAAAATGCAACTTTAATGCGACTCGACTATGTTATGCATGTGGTACCATTTGGAGTAAAACTCCCAACTTAAAATTGCCAGTTTATCGAGGCATCAAGGCATAAGCCTTCAACTTTCAACTTGTGTCAATTCAGGCCAACGTGGTGTGAGCATCGGCTCCGACATAATAATGCAAGTATGCTATATGGCATGTACGACTCAACAACGTAAACAACACAACAACGTCAACAACGTAAGCAACTTATACAACATGAACAACTTAGTCAACTTTAGCTATTACGCCTTCAACTTAAAATTTGTCCGTATATCAGAACGAAACAACACAATCAGCTGTACCTGCAAATCAACTTTTCCGACATAATTTCAACAAAACAATTCAACAAAAATCACCTACTAAATTACCCGACTTACCCTGACAATTTTCGTTAAATTCCGGGCAACTAAATTTTCCGCCTAAATCGGCTAAACCGACTAAAACTGTACTGTTTTAACTTCTGCGATTAATACGAACTTATTGTAAAATTTTGTTTTCTGTTACTACTACTATTACAATAATTTCCAACCTTCTGTCAAAACCTGTTTGCTGCTATTTGTTTCATTTTCTGTCAAAACTACTACTGCTACTTGTTTTAATTTCTGTCAAAAACTTGAGAATAGTTTTTCCTGCTCATCTTCATTTTACTAGTTTTGATTTCCAACCAATCTTTCTACTACCATACAATTTAAAAAAACTCCTGCTACACATCTTTTTCTGCTAATTTATACTATAGTTTACAGTGGAATTCCTATTACAGATATTACTAAAATAACTAATTCACAAAAACACCCTCACAGGAATTAAGGTGGCTTGCGCTACCAAAATCTCTCTTTCCAACAGAGGTGGCTTACGCCACCCTTAGTCATGAAGCAGGTGGCTTGCGCCACCCCTATACTATGTGGCTTGCGCCACCCTCTTTGTATTCTCCAGGTGGCTTGCGCCACCATAATGTTTGCACAGGGGTGGCTTGCGCCACCCCCCCCCCCTCTTTATTTTTTTTTATTTTTTATTTTTTAAAAGAGACACAGCCAGTCTATATCTTCCGAACCCAGAATACTCCACAGTTCCAATTCATAAATTCAATCACACACATATAGCACAGGATACCAACTTTCACAAAAACAAGAACAATTCATCAACACAATTCAACACCATTCAGTAGAAAATTATATAAATCCCAATCCCACATACTTATTACCATATACCCGGTTATAAGATTCGAACCCCACCCTTACCTTGGATTAAAGGCAGCTCTAAATTTCGATCGGATTTCGGGGACTTTGGCACCGGTAGCAGTTTTCTCTCGGTCTCTTCTCTCACGTTCTTCCTCTTCTTCTCTAACTGATACAAAACCTAACTATTTCTTTCTACTTCTTTTATTTTATTTAAATACTATTATTCTAATATAATATCTAATGGGCCTAAGTCTTACACCCCTTAATTTACTACTTTCTACACGATTCCAAGCACACTTAATCAAACACTCTCCTACGACTATAATATTATTTCTAATATTATTTCTACGACTTACCAACTTAAAAATACCGACTTAACGACTTAATTCACCGCAACACCAAAATCAACCAAATAATTCACAAATAATTAATTAAATATTCAATTAAATAAATAATTAATATTTGGGCGTTATAACTCCCCGACTGGAAGCGACGACGACGACCATAGGACCCCTCTATCATGGGAGATCATGAACGCCCCAATTCCTGCGGGCATGGAGAAACCCCCGCCACTGGGGACCTACGACGGCCTGGCTGACCCCGACGATCAGGTAGAAAGTTTTGAAGCCATGCTCGACTTCAGAAACGTCAGGGAAGCCATTAAGTGCAGGCTTTTTCCCACCACCTTGCGGAAGGGCGCCATGACTTGGTACAAGGGTCTGACACCCGGGTCGATCTCATCCTAGAAGTAACTAAGGCAACGCTTCACCAAACACTTTACAACATCTCGTCGATGAAATTCTGGCACAGATATCAGATGTCCTACACAGATGTTAAGACACGGATATCCAACACAATGAATAAGATAACAAAAATAATAACAGTGCAGAAAGTAAAGAACACAATGATATGTTTACCCAGTTCGAATCAACAATCCTACTCTGGGGGCTACCAAGCCAGGGACGAAATCAATATACAATAGTATCAATTCACAGACCATACAGTAACCACACCTAGTTACAATCCGCTCACTTAATCACTACCCTTCCTATGACTTCTACCTAAGACTCACCTAGGTATGAGGCACTCCTCAAATCCCTCTTCAATCACACATCGTGACTGGTTCCTTCCAACACAAGTAACAAAACGAAAGACACACTTTCAAAACACACAATTCTCAACACTTCAAAGCTTATGAGAATTGACACACAGAAACTCAATGGTTAAAAGCTTATGAGTAACTGACAGAACTTACAACACAAAACCAGTCCTTATACTGTTATCAGAATGATACCAGTTAGGCTCATAATTAACACTCAAAAACCCTAACAAAACATACGTAAGTTCCACACCTAAAACTAGGTTTACACCAGTCAATATATAGCATTAAATCTGGACTGGATTGGGCTTCAAAACGCAGCAAAGAGACTGCACACAATTCTGCAATAAAAACTCCAAGAAAATAGGTCTTCAATCCAAAGTTTCCAAAAATGTCTCCATATTTAGAAAATGATGAAAATCCGAAAACCAACACAAAAAAACTCAACCCAAAATACTTTGGATGCCACATAGGATAACTAAATATTCACAGAATATTCAGTAACAAATACCGACAACAGAATCTTCCTTTAAAACCAAAAACAGACGCGATGTCCTATGATCCAGGATGGGACATCTTTATCCGACATGTTTAATGCAGAATATTAGAACATCTTGTTTCAACATCTTGCTGCTAGAATAGTTTTAGCAAAATAAATGCCAACCACAAAATCAAGGAAATAACAGTCGACACCCGAAGACGGAGGCCGCCCTGGAGAGCATCTTCCAGGGGAATAACGAATCTCTCAGGAACTACATTGAGAGATTCAACAGGGAAGCTGTCGAGGTCCATATGACCGATGACATGAAGAAGTATTTAATCATCCACGGACTACGTTTTGGATCCGATTTTTCCAAGTCTATGGGCCTCCGCCGACCTCGCCGTCTGGGGGACCTCCTCCAACGAGCTCAGTCGTACATCGAGCTCGAGGAGTCGAAGGTAGCACAGATCGCCCTCGAGTCGAGGCGGAAGGAAGGCCCCCGCGGCCGCATAGAAGAAGAATCTCCCCCCCGACGTGGGGGAGAAAGAAATAAGAAGGGCCGCCCCCAGGACTCTCGCGAACCAAGGGGACCAGCTGGCCACTTCATAGAATACACGCCGCTCAACGCTCCCCGCGCGTGAATCCTCTCTGAGTGCCAGAACTCAGAATTTCTGAAAGGAGGCGTCCGTTTTCCGAAGCCGACTACCCCCAAATCAAACACGGACAAATCAAAGTACTCCAGGTTCCACCGGAGCCACGGACATGTCACAGAAGACTGCATCCATCTCAAAGATGCAATTGAGATCCTGATTAAGGAAGGGCACTTGAAGAAGCATGCCCAGAAGAATGATGATCCTCGTCCCAATGCCCGGGAAGCCCAAAACGTCCAGGAGACAACACGTCCTCCTGATGAGAGTCGGCTTCAGGTCGCCCTCAGCGTCACTCGACCCGAAGACTTTTTCGTCCCCGGAGACATTGAGGGCCAGGAATAAGTTGGCAACATGTGGGCGAACTTCCCCCACGACGACCCCATCACGACCCGTAGCACCTGGGAAGGCTTCCCCAAGACAATGGTCATCTCCGGGGGTGGTTACGAGAAGTAGTCTGTCGGGTCGATCAAGCGGAAATTCGACGAACTGGAGTCCGCAACGTCAGCGAAGACCACCACTCTCGAGAAGGTGCAAGGGAAATCGAACCCTATCACCTTCTACCTTGAAGAGCTCCCCGGCAGAGCACCCAACGCCAATATCCCCCTCCTGGTCAGGGCACAGATGGCGAATTTTGATGTTCAAAGGATCCTTGTCGACCAGGGCAGTTCGGTCGACATCATGTACGTTCATCTATTCAGGACTCTCCAGCTCGACGAGAGACATCTGACCCCGTACGTCGGTTCAGATCTGCAGGGGTTCAACGGCACCACCACCAGACCATGGGGCTAAGTTGACCTGATGGTCACATTCGGGGCCGAAGACACTGCCCGACAAGTGAAGACCCGATTCCTGGTGGTTGAATGTCCATCCCTCTACAACTGCCTCCTCGGGATGACCACCTTGGCCGAACTCACAGCAGTGCCATCAACGGTCCACCTCAAGATGAAGAACTACACGACCAGGGGACGTGTGGTTACGATGCACGGGGACATAGACGCAGCCAGGAGGTGCTTCGACGCTGCGATCAAAGGCATGAGTTCCATCGGCACCAAGCCCAAGACCAGAGCAAAGCCATCCACGGATACCGTACAGAGACCTCTCCTGCCCGTCAATGTGGAAAACAACGGGCGACCTCTCCACCCAACATGCCCCATCCCCGACTGAGACTTTGAGCTCGTGACCCTCGGGGACAATCCAGACCGTAATGTGAAGATTGGCGCTGGGATTCCCGACCTGGCGAAGGAGTAGCTGAAGGCATGTCTCCAAGAGAACGCTGATCTGTTCGCATGGAGCGCCTTCGAGATGCCTGGCCTTGACCCCGAGGTGGCTTGCCATCAGCTCGCAGTAGATCCAGCCGCTAGGGCCATAGCTCAACGTAGGCGTAAGCAGTCTCCCGAAAAAGCGGAGGCTGCTGAAAAAGCTGTAAAAGACCTCCTGGAGGCAAATTTTATTTCGGAGGCCAGGTACACAACCTGGTTGTCCAACGTTGTACTCGTCAAAAAGAATAATGGAAAATGGAGAATGTGTGTTGACTATACTGATCTTAACCGGGCATGCCCGAAAGACTGTTATCCTTTCCCTAACATCGACTAACTGGTCGACAATTCTGTAGGTTACAAACTATTATCCTTCATGGAAGCCTACTCGGGATACAACCAAATTCCCATGGACAAGGTCGACAAATAGCACACAGCTTTCATGACCGAGTCGGGCAATTACTACTACAACGTAATGCCCTTCGGCCCGAAGAACGCCGGGGCGACCTACCAACGGATGATGAACAAGGTTTTCTGGGCTGAAATCGGCGACATGCTCGAGGTGTATACGGACGACATGATCGTCAAATCCGCGGAAGAAGTCGACCATGTCGCGCACCTCAAGAAGGTGTTCGACACGGCGAGGAGATGTCGCATGAGGTTCAATCCCGACAAATGCGCCTTCGGCGTTCGGGCAGGTAAGTTCCTCGGCTTCTACCTCACAGAGCGAGGAATCGAGGCCAACCCCGACAAGTGTAGGGCTTTCTCCGAGATCCCTACTCCGGACTTGAAGAAGTCAATACAATCATTAAACGGAATGCTCACGACCCTCTCCCGCTTCATCGCCAAGTCTGCACAATACGCGCTCCCATTTTTCAAACTTCTTCGACAAAAAGCGACGTTTGAATGGAGCGAAGAGTGCGAACAGGTGCTCCTCCACCTAAAACAAGTCCTATCGCGACCCCCGGTCCTCTCACGGCCTGACCACGGGGAGACACTGTTCTTGTATCTCTCAATCACGAGTGAAGCGGTCAGCGCCGTCCTCATTCGGGAAACTCCGGACGACCAGAAACCAATTTACTTCACGAGCAAAGCCCTCCAAGGCCCCGAGCTCAGGTATCAGCAGATAGAGAAAATCGCTCTGGCCCTCGTCACTACGGCCAGGAGGCTACGCCATTACTTCCTAGTCCATATTGTCGTCGTAAGAACCGAACAGCTTATAAGGCAACTCCTTGGAACACCAGACATGGCGGGGAGGATGCTCAGGTGGTCGCTCGAACTCGCCGAGTTTGACATCCAATATGCGGGAAGGAAAGCCCTGAAGGCTCAGGTATTGGCCGACTTTGTGGCGGAGATGACCGTCACAGAACCGTCGACCAACGGATCCCAAAAATGGACGGTCTACGTCGACAGAACATCCAGCCCGAAGGGAAGTGGGGCGGGCATCATCCTCGAAAATGAGGAAGGCATCCTGATCGAGGTATCCCTCGAACTATCCTTCTCGACGTCGAACAACCAAGTAGAGTACAAGGCTTTCCTCGCCAGGCTTCGGCTGGCCGAGGACCTCGGCGCCAAGGAGGTCAAAATCTTCACCGATTCCTAGCTCGTGGCCTCGCAGGTCCGAGGAGAGTACCAGGCCAAGAACGACAGCCTCATCGAATACTTGACCTTGGTGAAAGAAAAAATGAAAAAATTCACCTCCGCGGAAGTAACCCACATCCCTCGCGAGCACAATGCCCGAGCAGATGTCTTGTCCAAATTGGCAAGCACAAAGAAGAAAGGTGGGAACAAATCCATCATACAGGAGGTGCTTTCCCGCCCGAGCATAGACAAACCTGTTCCAGCGACGGACGTGAACGCCATTGGGGACAGCAATTGCTGGATGACCCCGGTATACGAGTACCTCACGACGGGCAGGCTGCCCGAAGATCCCAAGGAAGCGGGGGTGGTGAAGCGGAGGGCATGCTCATATGCGATAGTCGAGGACAAGCTATACCGGCGATGGGTTTCTATTCCCCTCCTCAGATGTGTCGAGGAGACCAAGGTCCCCGGCATACTCCAGGAAATCCATGAGGGAATCAATGCACAGCACCTCGGTGGACGATCGTTAGCCCGTAAAGCACTTCGGGCAGGGTATTACTGGCCCACCATGCAACAAGACGCCAAGGAACAAGTCAAGAAGTGCGATAGATGCCAGCGACACGGGGACATGCACCTCGCTCCTCCTAACGAGCTCAAAACACTTTCCTCCCCGTGGCCGTTTGCGTGGTGGGGGATGGATATCCTCGAACCTTTCGTTGTGGGATCGTATCAAAACAAATACCTCATTGTCGGGGTGGATTATTTTACGAAGTGGATCGAGGCGGAAGCGTTGGCCAAAATCATAGCCTTCAACATACTACGTTTCTACAAGAGGAACATCCTCGCCCGATTCGGCGTGCCCCAAGCTATTGTCACCGACAACGGAACACAGTTCACCGACAGGAATTTCCAAGACTTCGTCACCAAACTGGGCACGAAGCAGCACTTCACGTCGGTCGAGCATCCTCAAACGAACAGGCAAGCTGAAGCGGTGAACAGAGTAATCCTCCGAGGACTGAAATACCGATTAGGCGACGTCAAACAACGGTAGGTCGAGGAGCTACACAGCGTCCTATGGGCCTACCGAACAACCCCACATTCCATGACCGGGGAGACCCCCTTTCGTCTGACCTACGGAACGGAAGCGGTGATTCCCGTGGAGATAAGGGAGCCCTCGAGGAGGACGGAAGCCCCCCTCGATGGAGACACGAACAACGAAGCCCTGAGGGAAGAACTCGATTTTGTCGAGGAGACACGTTCGGGAGCTTCCCTCCGAGAAGATTCACTTAAACAAAAGATAACTTTACGTTATAACGACAAAGTTATCAAGCGTGATTTTCAGGTAGGCACCCTCGTCCTACGAAGGAACCAGAAAGATTCGCGAGAAGGTAAACTCGTCGCGAACTGGGAGGGCCCGTACCGCGTGCGCACGAAAACGGAGACAGGAGCCTACTTCCTCGAAAATCTGCACAGGGAAGAACTTGCTCGACCATGGAACACTGAGAAGCTAAAACAGTATTACAGTTAAGCATTGCCCGTGACACACTGGCATCGCGGTTACGGGGACACACTAGGGTACGAACGCGACACCCCTATACAAAACACGATGGTCAAGGGCTGTGTTGTGTGTGCGCGAGCACCTTGATCCGACGAGGACACCTCGATCGAGCTCCTGTGTCGTCGTACCAATTAGGCAGAACACCCAGCTCGCGATGGGAAGTTCACGCCACGAAGCTAAGACCCTGACCGAGCTCTTAGCCTCGTTGAAGGCCGGAATACACTTCCGGCCACTCGACCAGCTCTCCATGCAGTCGAGGATTATCGAAGTCGAGCAAGCCCCAAAATCTCTATTACTTCAAAAATAAACAAAGTATAGCAAATACAATAACATCACACACAAGCGAAAACATACAAGCATAACACGAGCAGATAAACGAAAATGCATTAAGCAGGCAGAAGCCCATTGTACAAATATTACAGTATCAAAAAACCCTTGGCTCGCAGGCCGGGAAGCGATCATCACAAATGACACGCAAGCCAAACAAAAGACCAAAAAAGCAGTGGCACGCAGGTCGAACAAGCAAAGGAACTAAACACCGATCTCTTCCTCGAACCGGTCGACGTTCCCCTTCTCTGGCAGGTCCAACTTACCATCGACCACATGAATAAACGGGTTAATTCTGTCGAGCGCAAGTGGGACACCTGGATTTTCGGCTTCGACCTGCTCCACAGCATTTTTGAAACCTATCTCGAGAGCCTCCAAACTGTCTTGCTAAAGCTCCTGAATCTTAGCGATCAAATCCACACGGCTGGCAAAACCTTTTTCCTCGGCCGACTCGTTTTCTGCAGGGCGGGCAGCATCTTCCAACTCAGCAATTCTGGTTCGAAGGCGATCACGCTCCTCTTGAGCCACCTTCAGCGCAGCGTTGGCCTGGTTCAGCTCGTCGAGGACACGGGCGCGTTCCTCGCACTTGGTCTGGGCCTCTCGCAAGTCAACCTCAATTTTGTCCTTCTCCTTCTCAAGGGCAGCGTATTCACCTTTTATCTTCTGCAGTTCAGAGGCAGAGGGGGTCCCTTCGCTTAAAACCAAGGCCGTCTCAAAGACTCGAATCATCGCCGCCAGGTCCTCGACAAGTGCCTATTTCCTGGCCGTTCCATCCATTTTCAGAACTGCATTCACCTCGGACGCAGCGACGACGGGAGGGCTTCCCCCGAAGAAGTTCCGCTGGAGATGGCAGGCGGGTAGAAGAAACTTCCCCGAGGTGGTGGGCTCCTCGAGATCCACGAGGACGGGCCCCTCAGTCCTCGCCCTTTTGGCAGGGGTGCGCTCCGGAGGGGGAGACTGGCTGCAATGTGGGGAAGATGAGCTGCTCGTCGTTCTGATCGGTACCGCTGTCTGGATAACGTCGAGAACCCGACCCTTAGATCGTTTGGGAGCTCGCTCAGTAGCCAGCTTCATGATGCGCTCGGTGGCGTTCGACATTTAAGCTGCAAGGAAAAACACGACACAAGTTAGCACAAGGAAACACTACTAAGTGCATGCACGAACAGAACAATTGGTTCCTACCTAAAATCCTCTTGGCCTCATCGGCGGACTTGCACTCAAGGAGAGCCTTGGTGTTTATATAACGGACCTCGTTCTTGACCCTTCCCCGGGAGTCGAGGATAGACTTTCCATCCCTGGTTATACACACCACCCGACTGAAGCCGGCGACGTACGCGACCAGCTTTGCGTACGCTTCTTTGTCCTCCTCCGACAGCTCGCCAGGTTTCACGAGGTATTCGTCCGTACCAAGTGCGAAGTACGCATCCTCCCACTCCAGGGGACACTTGGACACAAACCTCTCCTCCCCGGAACTGTCAGTCACAATGTCATAAAGCGTGCCCACAGCATCGTGCGTCGCGGGCATGACATAGTAGAACCTATCTTTGAAATTCCTTATCGAATTCGAGTACGCCTTGAACAGCTTCCTCGACTGTTTGAAGGAGACCCAACTATGTCGCCCCTGGTCCGTTGAACGTTGGAGGTGGAAGATGCGGAAAAAGAGCGTGAGGGTAGTCCCGACGTTGAGGTAGTCGCACACAATTTCGAATGGCCGCATGAAGGCGAGCGCATTAGGGTGGAGCTGAGACGGCGCCAGGTGCAGCCGGTTGAACACCCTCACCTGAAAGCATTTGAAGGGGAGACGAATACTGGCCTCTTTAAAGGCAAACTCATACATGGGGAACCTTAACCCACGATAATTCGAGCAGATACGGTGGTGTGCCTGGGGCTGAAAGACCGTCCACGTCGCCTGCTCGCCCTCAGGGACGTCCTCGACGAAGGCGAAAGCGTCCGTGTCGTCGGCAGCGAAACGTGATTTTATGCGTAGAGACTCCTCGCTGGCCCATTCGGCGGCTGGACGCACGAGCTCCTCCCCAGGGATCTGTGCGGGCCCGTCCACGTCGGGTTCATCGTTTATCTGCATAATCCCCGAAAGCCTCACAACCATTTTTACCTGAAAAGCAGAGGAAATAGGTGAATTCGTTGGCCACGACCAAATCCACCCTTCCACCGCCGATCAAGTGAAAGGGCAGCGAGAGCACGGGAGATGCTCGGGACACGGCGAGCTACCCGATACCGTTACCCCCGGACCTTCTTCAGGTCTTTGATCCTCTCACCTCTCTTCCCTGGGACATTCATCGCATATCCTCGGGACATTCATCGCATATCCTCGGGATATTCATCGGGTCCTCAGGCTATTCATCTCAATCCTCCGCCAAATCTGATGGAACCCTAGAAACGTACTGCTGGAGGCTCCACAGCCGCGCCGGAAACATTACCGGTTGGCCGGAAAACTACTAAAGGAAACAAAAACGGAACAAAAAGGGATTAAGAGCTTACTTGAAATAGTAGTTGAGAGTGGACCGGAACGGAGAAAACAGCGGCGCACGGTGGTGTACGGCGGTGGAGCAGCGACGTGAATAGAAGAGAAATTCGGAGCGAAAAAGGTGGGAACGTGCAAATGGCACAAGCTCAACCCTTTTATAGGCCCCTCACGGGACTCGAGGAGTCCCTAGGCCTAGCCGCCCCTAGGCATTAATGATAGACGACACGTGGCTCACGCGTTCCCACGCTTACCTCCTCACCTGCCCTGCTCCTCGACCTCCCAACCGTCCGTCTTCCACGCGTCACCACCCGCGCGAGTCGAGGAGAGCCTCAGATACCTGCCCGCTTAACATCCCGTGCTCGTGGCCTCCTCGCTGCGTTTAGCTCGAATACGCTTAATCGTCGCCACCCGGACGACAGAAGGTACCGAGGGAATTCAAACGAGGAGCCTCGCGTCGACCCAATCCTAAAGTCATTACTCCGACATCTCGGAGCAACGATTTGGGGGGCTCCTGTTCTGGACTGGGCCGGGGTCTGCTCCTCAATCGAGCAGGCCCAACCCCACACGTTCTGGGATGGCCCAACAAAGGCCTCTTAGCATGACCAATGTCGAACACATGCCCCACCTCAACAGCGTCGGGCACACACCACACCTCAACAGTGTCGGGCACACACCTCAACACGGCATGGAGCATCGGGCAGAGGCGCTAAGCCTCTCCGGGCTTGCTCCTCCTTGACACTAAGGTGCTCCCCCCTCGAGGAGCCATCTCCTTCTACATACGAGAATCCTCCCCGCGAGGACACGTTTCTCCCCGACACGCAAGACTCCTTCCCGCGAGGACACGTTCTCATGTAACCACCCACTCCCGATGGAATTGGTCTGCCCTATTTCCGGAGATCTAGGAACGGTTACCCCAGGGCGAAGACCACGTGCTGGTCTTCACTACGCCACATAAGCCCTGGCAGTTACTTGGATTGGGCCTCGCAATCCAGCTCAGTGCTAGTGACCGTTGGCCCCGCGCTGGGGGCTCTCTATAAATACCCTCTCACTTGAGAAAATTTTACCCCATACCCCCAGACTTATCCCTCTACCCCTACATTAATTTTTTTTTGTACCAAAATGCCCTCATATAAAATTAATTTGTTTTATTTTTTCACCTTTCCATCATTTATGTTTCTAAATTTCCATACAGAAAAAAGTTATCATACCGTAACACTTTATGAAAGTGTTTCGCTTAAATAATATTCGTGTTTCAAAAAATTTCAAAAAAAATTAATACCGGAAAAAAGTGTTTCGGTTGAAAATCTTTCAAAAATTAAAAAAAAAGTCATACCGAAACACCTTTTAAGAGTGTTCCAGTTGAGTATATTATAAAATTCGGACATCATTATAAACGTGTTCTTGATAGAATTTTTCTTACTAAATTAGTTTCGGCAACAGGTCAAAACCGTTGCCTAAAGTAAATAGACAACGTTTGTAAAGTGTTGTTGAAACTCATTTTGCAATTTTTTGAACCGGAACACTTTCAAAATGTGTTCCGGTGTTATTAATAAATCCAACCGGAACACTTTTAAAAAGTGTTCCGGTATGATAATTTTTCGTTACTTTAGGCCACGGTTTTAAACTGTTGCAGAAATACATTTAGCAATTTTTTAAACCGAAACACTTTAAAAAAGTGTTCCGGTGTTATTAATACATCTAACCGGAACACTTTCAAAAAGTGTTCCGGTATGATAATTTTTTCGTTACTTTAGGCCACGGTTTTGAACTGTTGCTGAAACTCATTTAGCAATTTTTTTAACCAGAACACTTTCAAAAAGTGTTCCGGTGTTACTTATACATTCAACCGGAACACTTTCAAAAAGTGTTCCGGTATGATAATTTTTTCGTTACTTTAGGCCACGGTTTTGAACTGTTGTAGAAACTCATTTAGCAATTTTTTTTTATTAGAACACTTTCAAAAAGTGTTTCGGTGTCTTAATAATATACCTAACCGAAACACTTTTAAAAAGTGTTTCTGTATGATAATTGTTTTAAAAAGGTGAAAAATAAATGATGGAAAGTTGAAAAAATAAATAATGAAAAAGTGAAAAAATAAAACACATTAACGTTTTATATGAGGGCATTTTGGTAAAAAAAAGTTTAATGTAGGGGTAGAGGGACAAATGTGGGAGTATGAAGTAAATTTTTTCGCACTTGAGAGGGTCAGGTTACACAATCTCATACACTCTAACCTTCTTCTGTACTTACTTTTACTCGTGACCTTTGCCTTACTTGAACGTCGGAGTACCTTGCAGGTACAACCCCTCCCCCCCTATATATATATATATATATATATATATATATATATCTTGAATTATTAACACAAGATTAACATTTTTCTTTTTTTTCTTATGTTATCCCACCAAATAAAGTATCATAGTTTTTACCTAAATCAAATCAAAAATCAGAGGTGAACAAATAGTTCTGTTATAAATAATCAACACTAGTTTACATTGAATTCACATGTTTTTTTTTCTTCACATGTTTTTTTCTCTCGAATATTATGATCTTCAACTTTGACCTCTATGTTAAAAACGCTTACTCTGTCTTACATGTTTAGAAAGTTGTGTGTTTCTGATACTCGTATACATGTTTATTTTGACATAGTGACATCCAAACCGAGTGAAATAGACCCTTCATAGAAAAGCTTGCCAATATTTCAATAAAGAATGTCTCAAATAAGTGGACGAACTATGGACTACTTGAAACAAGGATGGAAAAGCCTGCCACAAAGAAACAATAGTGGGCTGCTTGACTTCAAGAACAACGCAACCAAGAAAATTTTACCCCGTATCCCTACTATTATTCCTTAACCCCTACTTTTTTTTTAAATATTTTAATTTTATTTTTTTCACTTATCAAATAATTTTATTATTTATTATTTATTATTTTCGGATATGTATTTTTTCTTCACCAAATAACTTGCAAGCAAGTTTTCCGGTATGTATTTTTTTACCAAATAACTTGCAATCAAGTTTTTCGATATGTATTTTTTCTTCACCAAATAACTTACAATCAAGTTTTCCGGTATGTAATTTTTCTTCATCGGTTAAATTACATACCAGAAAACTTGATTGCAAGTAATTTGGTGAGAAAATATACATATCGGAAAACTTGATTACAAGTTATTTGGTGAAGAAAAAATACATACCGAAAAACTTGATTGCAAGTTATTTGGTGAAGAAAAATACATACCAGAAAACTTAATTGTAAGTTATTTGGTGAATAAAAAATACATATTGAAAAATAATAAATAATAAAATTATTTGATAAGTGAAAATGGTAGAATTGAAATATTTTAAAAAATATAGGGATAGAGAGATAATGGTAGGGGCACGAGGTAAAATTTTCCACACCCTAAATTAAGAGACCAACTCGGCTAATTAATTTAAATATTTAGACAACTTATTCAAGAGAGATTAATGGTCGCAATTAAATAGCGAAAAAAGGACATTGATGACTATTAACTTATCTTAATCACACGGTTTCACGAAAACTTACATATCCTTGGCAAAAGATCAAAGAAGGCAAGCAACTCAAATTACCATTATGGGTGGAAATAAGTGAAACCAACTAACACGATTAGATGATCTAGCCACACATCCTTATGTTAAGACAACTATCACATACCTGTCAGACCAGTTTTTTAAAATAAAAAAGATCTAAATTTTTTATAAACTTATTTTGCTTTTTTTTTTTTTAAATCTAGATCTAAAGCCATAGAAAAACATTGTAAATCTATTAGACTGATATTTAAATAAATATAAATAATTTTATTATTATTATTATTATTGTTATTATTATTATTATTATTATATTATATTATATTATATTATATTATATTTTGTAGTTTTAATTAAATTACAAAAATAAGTTTAATACACTTGAAGAAATTATAAAAATATATTGTAAAACAGCTTAGAAACAACGTCATAATAAGTTATTCTAATATATTTGTCGCATACAACTTACACTATTAGACAATTTTAAATAAATCAATTTAAATAAATTTTTAGTCTCATTAGTATTTTAGATTATTAATTTATTTAATACTTTAGTTGAAATATTTATTTAAACACTTTCAAATAAAATAGTCTTTTAACTGACGAACTCAATGTTCAAAAAAGTTAGATTCAAGTTAAAAAATAAATTTACATGAGGCTACAAGTTAAATTTATGTTTTGATTTTTTAACAGATTAAGACGTGGACTACGCAAAACCTAGCACTATGACCGTTTTTGAGGGCGTGCAAGACGGGCTACCGCACAGTATCGCAAATTTGTTAAAGTTAACTTGTAGTTTAATAGGGTCTCATAAAATATTTATAGTGGTTAAAATGTGGCTAGATAACGCCTCAATTTGTTTTACATAATTAAACTAGTACTAATTTACACAGAGTCTCCGAAAAAATTGAGACGGCTTTGCCTAGCACAACTCAAACATATTCTCCCCCACTTGCCCGAAACTTTATTGATCAAACAATACATAAAATTACATTGATGTATTTTTGAAATACAAATTAAAAAAAACTGTAAATAATTCTTCATCACCTAAATTAATAACATAAAATAGTAAAATATCCACTAATATAATAAAATTAAAGTGATTAAAATATCTATATTTTCAAATCTACAATACTACTTGTAAAGTCATTCATTCAATAAATAATACATACATGCCCAAAATCACCGCCTCTTAAGTGGAGGAAACAGATAGGAAAGGTCAGATAGAGTGGCGGCTAGTTCACCGAGGAGAGTTTCGTGTCATATGCAAACCTTTACTTACCGTAAACGTAAGCACCATAACTACTAGTGCCAACCATATACCTCTTTTGAGAGAAGAAGAAAAAACAATACGCGTGCCTTAAAAAGAACTTGTAGGCTAAGTAAGCTAAAAGAAATAAGGTGAATATTTATACTTTAAAGTTGAGTTGGATATATATATATATATATATATATTTATCATCCGACTATCTAATTATATACATTTATATGTTTATTTATTTTAAATAAATGTAAATTTTGATGAGTTTTAAAGTACCAATCTAATAGAGAGCTTATTTGTTTCTTTTTTTAATAATTATTATAATATTACATATTTTTATTGAAAATATTTATAATTTCTTTTTTAAAAAAATATTAAGTAAAAAATTGATTTAAATAGTTATTATTAAAATTTTATTTTAAGTATTTCACTATTTTGCTATAATTTTTTTTAATATCAAAATTTTAAAAATTACTTAAAATTTAAAGGTATTTTAAATAATTTTTCATAAAAATTATTTTTGAGGATGCATATTTTAAAAAAATGTGATTTTAACTATGTTTTAATTATATTATAGGATGCCAAAATTAGTTTTTTAAATTATAAAAAAAAATATTTAAAAGACTTTTAATTTTTTAAAAACATTTATAAAAAATTTATTTTTGAAAATATATGAAAAAAACCATTTTTTAAAGAAAAAACAAACATCCTAAAATATCATAAACTTTTGAGTGAATAAGGTTGTTCATCTTTAAAATTGTACACATCTATTAATTTGATTTTTAAAATTTTAAAAATAGTTTAAAAAAATCTCCAATTTATCTAGCATTCATCAAGTCGGTTCTTACATTGTGGTTGTGTTAACTTAAGGATACACATTATTTTACTACAGTATCTATAGATATGACAAATAAATCTGAACTTGACCTGAGTCGGACGCCCCCACCTTAAATCTAATAAGAAAACCCCGAATTAATAGAGGTGGGGCAAGTGCACGATAAACTCAGTTTTTAATCACAAGACGGTGGCGGGGGATATTAGTACCCATTCCATCCGACTTAATGTCCGAGCCAAAGCATTTTTATTGAAGGAGTCATACCTTAAAATTAAAACGTCTACATTACCAAAAAAAAAAAAAAAACAACTTATCGTATGAGGATTGAATATGCTCAAACTAGTAAAATGCATACTGAACTGTTGAACCACCTTTAAACCATTATCATACACTTGAAACAAAATCTAAATATACACATCCTTCATTATAATTTGTACACCTAAACCCTAATGTGTAGACAATTTTAATATGTTTTGGGTGGTCATGGTCACACTTGTCATGTTGTCATGTTATAAATCTACTACTATCTATGCTTTATCTATTAAATTCAATTTATTATCCTTATTTTTAATAATTTATTATTCATTTATTTTTCTTAATTTTAAGATATCAAATTTATTATAATTATTATTTATTTGTTTAAATGCATATTAAATAAAAATGACTAAGTATTATGATTATTCTGATCAAATATTTAGTTTAATTATTAATTTTTATCGTTATGAAATTTTTTTTTAATATATATATATATATATATATTATGCAGGTAGGGATGAGACGGGTGGTCAATTGTTACTCCTCACTGAATTTGAAGACAGGTGCGGAGTTGGTACAGGGAGGTGGGTGCGAGACAGATATTATTTAAATATGTTCCACCCCGTGACATGCAAAGGTCTACGTTACACATTGCCAATGATCAAATAGAATAAGTGTTAAATCGTAATTCTTTGTGTCGGAGTGTCGAAGCAAGGAAGTGTCGAAGAAGTGTCGAAGAAGGGTACGTCGAAACAGTTGTTTCACACAGATTTATTTTAGATTTGATTTAGATATGATTTAGATTATATTTGATTTAGTTCCAAAATAGATATTTGGGGCTTTTATAGTTTTGGGCTTTTGCTTAGAGTACAAGTAAACTTAAATCTATAAATAGGGAGAAACCCTTGTATTAGTAGTGAAGAATCACAGTACTTTGTAATTCACAGTTGCAGTTAGCAAGTGAAATAACAGAAATCTCACAGTTCGTGGGTAACAATTCTCCTCCAAATATTCCTTTTCTTTCGTTTCTTTCTTGCTGTTCTTTCTCAATCTCGTTCATTGTCATTACGTGTTTGTGGGTTTGTTAACAATCTTGAGATCAAGATTGAAGAGGAATTCCCATAGGTTGTGGGTTAATTCCAACATCTGGTATCTAGAGCTCCAGTTGCGATTCAAGGAAGGAAAATCGTGATGGCCATAAACTATCCGAACAGGCACTTTTCGGCGAGTCTTCTGATTCTCAAGAAAGACAATTATGAGAATTGGTGCAAGCAGATCAAGGTGGTTTTCTGTTATCAAGATCTTTGGGATCTTGTGAAGGAAGGAGTAACACCGCTTGCGGAGAACACGGCGGATCAAGAAAAGGTTGCACACAAAGAGTTGAAGAATAAAGATTATAAAGCCCTCTTTATAATCCATCAGTGAGTTGATCCAGATAATTTTGAAAAAGTTAGTGATGTAGAGTCAGCGAAGGAAGCATGGGAGATTCTTGAAAAGTCGTTTGGAGGCGCAGAAAAGGTGAAAGAGGTGAGGTTACAAACTCACAAGAGAACCTATGAGTTGCTTCAGATGGAAGACAACGAAAGTATAACAGATTTCTTCACCAGAGTTACAAAGCTGGTGAATCAAATCAAGGTATGTGGAGAGGTGTTGACATCAAGATCAGTTGTTGCAAAGATCTTGAGGTCATTGGCTCCAAAGTTCGACCACGTGGTAGTAGCCATAGAAGAGTCGAAAGACTTGTCAGTATTGACGAAGGAAGAGCTTCAAGGGACGCTTGAGTCTCATGAACAAATGATGGCTGAAAGAGCTGCAGGAAAGTCGAAGAGCGATATGGCTTTGCAGGCGCAGTCAGAAAAGGAAAGGAAAGACAAAGGAAGCGTGAATGACAACAAAGGTAGAAGAGGCTACAACAATAAAAAAAAAACCCTGGAACCAAGGCAACCAAAGAGGTGGTGCTGCAGGTAAAGGAAGAGGTGGTGGTCGAAAGCCGGACAAAAGTCACATTCAATGTTTCAATTGTCAGAAGTATGGTCACTATGTTAGTGATTGTCCAGGAAAGAAGAAAAATCAAGAAATTGATGCAAAGCTGGCGAAACATGAAGAAGAAGAGACGTTGCTGATGGTCACAACAAGAGATGACGAAAGATTCCAAGATCAGTGGTACTTGGACTCAGGATGCTCATCACACATGACTGGAAGGAAATATTGGTTTGTCAACATGAAGACCTCGTCGAAGAACACAGTGAAGTTTGCAAATGACAACACTCTAGCAGCTGAAGGTGTTGGTGATGTTCTGATTATGAGGAAAGATGGCAAAAGGTCAACAATTTCCAATGTGTTGTACATACCAGGCATGAAGAGTAATTTGCTCAGTATAGGGCAGCTTGTCGAAAAGAACTACAAGGTAGTTGTCGAAGACAAGATGATGAGAGTTCTCGATGCAGGTGGTAGATTGATCTTGAAGGCTCCAATGTCTCAGAAGAGGACTTTCAAGATTGAACTCAAGGTGATGGAGCACAAGTGTTTAGCAACTGCAGCCAGCAGAGATGAGTGGTTATGGCATTTTTTACTAGGCCATCTCAACTTTAATGACATCAGAGAGCTAAAGAGAAGAAATATGGTTTCAAGATTACCAAAAATCGACATTCCAAGTGAAGTTTGTGAAGAGTGTGTTCAGTCGAAACAACACAAGAATAACTTCAGCAAGGATGCAGGAAGGAAGCCGAAGGCAATTCTGGAAGTCATATACTGTGATGTATGTGGTCCAATACAGGTGTATTCGATTGGTGGTAATAGATACTTTGTCACGTTTATAGATGATTACAGTCGAAAGTTGTGGACTTACCTCATCAAGAAGAAAAGTGATGTGATCAAGGTATTTTCCAGATTCAAATCTATGGTTGAAAGACAGAGTGGTCGAAAGCTGAAAATTCTGAGGACTGATGGTGGTGGAGAGTATATGTCGAAAGAGTTCGATGCATTATGTGAAAAAGAAGGGATTGTGCATAAGGTGGTGTCACCCTATACTCCACAGCAAAATGGAGTTGCAGAACGAAAGAACAGAACCATCATGAACATAGTGAGAAGTATGTTGAATGGAAAACATCTACCCAAAGAATTATGGGGAGAAGCAATTTCGACAGCAACATATATTTTGAACAGATGTCCGACGAAGAAGCTTGAAGGAATCACACCAGAAGAATGTTGGTTTGGAGTCAAGCCTAGCCTCAGTCACCTGAAGGTGTTTGGATCTATAACACATAGACATGTGTGTTGCACCCCAAAATTTGCCTTCCTTACCTTTTACTAACTGGCTTATGTTTCATTTCGTTTTTTACATTATCATGTATGCATTAACATGGGGTCAAGGTGCTTGAGGCATTTCAAGAAAGTCCTATCTGGTCTATCACATCATCAAGGGTTCACAAGTGGCAAGGGATCTCAAGTGGATTACTCCCTCCTAGCCAGTGCATGAATTAGGGTTTTGAGACTCTTGGGTTTATGGCTCCAATAGGCAAGGTCCTTGGGTTTTTATCATCAGCAAATGGCATATCTTATCTTTGTTGGAGAGGATACACATCATATTCAGAGGAATTTGGATTTGGAGACTGTGCTATTTTCTCCTAGACTGAGGGTGCCACAAACTAGGGTTTGCTATAACGTCAGTTTATTTCTGATTTTTTGGGCAAGACTTGATTCCATGGTATCCCTCGGGTCCCTGAGTATCTAGGAGTGGAAGATCGTCCATCAGTTTGATTCAGGAGAAGTTCAATTGGCCAATAGTTTGAAAATCAGTTAACTTGGTCAAAGAGTCAACTATGGTCAACACAAAGTCAAACCTCAGGATTTTTGGTCAACATCAAGATTATGGGGTGAAATTCATCATTTGATCAAGGTTTGATCATGATTCATCAAGGAAACCTCAGAATCATCAAGAATCGGGAGTTACTAAATTAGGGTTTTTGTAGGAAAAGTCAACTGTACTTTGACCAGGCCTAACTTCCACATACTTCATCAAAAATTCCTCAACCAAAGCCCATCTTGAATGAAATTTAATTCCCTACAACTTTGTGTCTCACAAGCCGAGTCCAGAAATGCTTCATTTGGGAGATATGGGCCAAGACATTATAGGTCATTTTGAAAGTCAACAAAAGTCAACCTTTTTCAAAAGATCATAACTTGAACATGGAAGATCAAATTGACATAGGACCAAAAGGGTTGGTTAGAGGACATCTTGAGGTTTCTAAGAAGTATTAGTTTGCATTAAGGAGCTAAAAATTGAAGGAGTTATGCTTAGTCAAAGTTGGGCATTTTTGAGGAGGTGCACAAAGCAAACTATGCCTAAAATCCAAATTTTGACCAATGGGCCATAAGTTTCTTAAACCAAACTCAAACATAAAGCCATGCACGACCCAAAGAGCATATATTTGGTTTTTCCTCATTTTATTTTATTTTTATTGGATTTATTTAGTTAAAATTCAATATTAAATGAAATAATTCAAAAATAATTAAGCAATGGATTATCCAGGCCCAACTTATGGTCAGAAGAAAACCCTAGTCCTTATAAGTCAATGCATGCTAGGGTTGAAGAGGCAGATGAAATTAGAGGAGTTCTCAAGAAAACCCTAAAGAAGGATTTCTCACCACAACTCACGATCCACAAGGTTTTGGCCAAAAGTTCTTCCACAAATATTTTCCTGGAGATTTCTAGAGTGAAAATCAACCTCCATTCGCAGCCAAAAGCAAAGTTTGAAGGTATGCCATCTCCGGTTTGAAGGATTTTGAAGGATCCTAAAACTCCAATTTTTTACGTGAATATTGTTGTGTTTTCATCACTGATCATTCTGATATAATTATTTTTAATTATGGATGCATGTATGGCTTGCTATGATGATTTAAAGTTTGATTCCCTAACATAATTCCATGCGTTTTTTATTATACACTAATAATTTGTGATTTTTAAGGCCATATTTGGATTCCTTGCGAAATTCTGGGTCGGATAGTGTACCCATACGCATTTTCTGGGCAGGTTGGGTGGTTGCAGGTGGCGGCCGGCGGTGGAGCTCCGGCGAAGGGTGGTGGCCGGCCGGCGAGGGGAATTCGTGAAGAAGATGAAGCACAACCGTCAGATCTCAAATCGTGCGTCCGTGGGCACGCCACGTGTCACTGATTTTATGTTTTTATTTTTATGATTGTGTGTTTCTCGTCCCATGGAGTCCACCATGCGTCCATACATCACAGCCCTTTATTTTCTTTTTATTTTGATCATATGGTTGTTGGCATGACAACACATTAAGTGAAACATGTGCGACGCACATGGGAGGGAGTATGGTGGACCATTTTTATTTTTGCTTTGTTTTCTGAGTTTATGGGCGGGCCGTGCTGTTCGCACCCCCCATTCGCTGGCCCAATGTCAACTTCCTCTTGATTTCATTACTAATCCCACCCCCCTGGTTTTTATTTTTTTATTTTTATTTTTCTGATACATATGGGCGGGCCTTCGCTATTCGTACCCCCGCCCTTCAGCCCACTTCAACATTCTCACATGTTTAAATTACTCAACGCACCCCCAGGTTTAGTTCCTCATTTTTTTTATTATTTTAATTACTACATTCTCATATTTAATTTTTAAAATACTTTCTCGCCTTTAAAAAATTCCAAAAAAAATCATGCATCGCATTTGTCATCTTAATATTTTTTACAATTTTTATTTTTTTTTAGTTTTATTTTATTCTCATCATTTAAATTAATTGTTTAATGCAAATTCTTTTTAATTACACATCTCATGCATACTTGAACTTCTTGATTTTATTTCTCCTCATCTATAAAACATTTTTCACTCGTTCTTTTTGCATTCATTCATTAATATTTTAAATTGCATAAAAATATTTTTCTTGCATTTTTAATTTTTTTTCATGTTGCATTTAGGTCCTTCTCTTTGGCACATTGAATCCTATCCCTCACTTGAGTTTTGTATGACCGTTTGAATGGCTAACACTTTGAATTTTTGCAGGGATTTTTTATATGTTGTTTGCCTCTAGATGAGGATCCCTAATGATTAATTTGGGAATTTTAGGAATCATTTTTCTAATTATTGGAGTTATTTTCACTTGAGATTTTCTTGCAGACGCATCTTTGACCTTATATGGTTATCTGCTTGAAAAGGCATTTGTGCCAATTGCTTTGGGGCTGTTCTTTGTTTCTTTGGTTCATGTTTGGATTATTCTCATTATTGTTTGCCCTTGCTTGAGTGTCATTCACCTCATTCCTTTTATTCATATCTGTTTCTCACTAACCTTTTATGTAGGATCAAGGTAAGTTCCTTAAGGGTAAGGATAAGTATTCATGGTTACCCTTACCTTTTTCTCTCCTATCTTTATTCCTTAGGGTTTAGGTTGAACCTCACTAACCGTAGGTCACCCATGCATGATGACTTTAGGATTCATAGTCCCCTTTAGAGTTACCCTTGTGTCTTCTCTCTTCTCATCTCAAATTTCTTTAAAACACTTAATAATAATAAGGTGTATTGCGCACGAGCCTTAAGTATGGGGAATGAGAAATAAGGGGCTTCCTCTCATCTTTCTAGAGTGCTTAGCGAGCGTTCTGTCTTGGGACGATGTGTTAAGTATTCGCCCCTGTGCCCTAGACTTTGGTACAATGCAGCTTAGGAACTAACTTAAGCCACTTCTGTCCTAAAAAACACCAACCAACTTCAAACTTTTTTGTCCTTCGGGGCCTTCAACTTAAAGGTTATTTTCAAAAATGGCACGTTACTTTCCGTCTGAGTCGCAAACAGGCATCGACCCTAACTGCCGGACGCGAACTTAACGTCGCTCATAAAAAACACAAAAAAGACTTGGTCCGAACTACGTTGACTCTGAATTCCCCATTGCACAAAGGGGGTACGTAGGCCTAGGACGTCGACGTCCTACCGAGTCGGTCTTTGTCTTCCCCTCCCGTTTTAGCACAGCCATAGATGATAGGATAACTCACCCTTAGAATAGACAACAAGCGTGGATCCCATAGAGTACGATGGACGCGTGGGGTGCTAATACCTTCCCCTCGCATAACCGACTCCCGAACCCAGGTTATGGTTGCGATGACCATTCCTTTCCCTCTTCCTAAGGTTTATGCAGTGTTCCCTTTCCCTCTCTTGGGATAAATTTACACGGCTGGCGACTCTGTTTTTTCCGCGCCACTCTCGCGTTTGTACCTAGATGAAAATCTCGGGAGCGACAGCTGGCGACTCTGCTGGGGACTCTGGTTGACCTATGTTGGTCCATCCCTAAGCGAGTCAGTCCTAACACTTGCTTGTCTTTGTTCTTTTTGGGTGTTTGGTTTTGATTTGCTTTAAGTGTTGTATTTTTATTTTTATTTTTTTACCGCATTTTCTGCATTTCATTTTTTATTACTGTCATACTGTTGTGTTGTGCTGGCTGTCTTTGTTTTGCAGGTTGGGTGGGTTTGAGAGCTAAGCCCAATACCAAGGCTTGAGAATACCCTAGGACTAGAGTGGAAAGTAGTGGGACCTACGTGCCCGCTTGGTACGTTTGTGTGTTCACGAAATTCACAACCAGACGAGGCTATCTTGGGACGCATTCTAACGTGTGTGTCTTGCGCATGTTGGGGTGTTGATCTAGAGAGCTGTCGACTCTGGTGACCGATCATTGAGGACCTTAGTGGAAACATCCCTCTTTAGTGGTGACAGTGGCAGACCACATCCTGTGGCAAACCCATTCGCACCCGAGGGCCCGCTTTGGAACTCGCATTGGACGGCCCCTACGTTTTGAAGAGAATCAGCGGAGGCACTCCTCGATTGACTTTAGTACTGTACCCCGAGGGATGAATGCCCCTCGAACGTAAGGATACTTTAGCAAAAGACGCTTACGAATAATATCATCACAGTCCCTTCGATATAAAGATCATAGTCCCTCGATGACCCTTCAAGTTGCCTACAAAAAATGATCTTGTCCCTCGATGACCCTACGGAAAAATGATGGTAGTCCCTACGAATTGCTAAGGTATCCTTACATGTTGCCTCCTATGACCATTTGATGACCCTTCGCTGTCCCTCCACATCCAATAGATAAGACTACCTACCCACTAATGGTATGGATAATGCTATCTCTCAAGGAAAATGATAAGTACAAGAAAGACCTCATAAATTAAGGGTAGGTAACTTTTAAATGCTTGCTCACAACTCAAAAAAACAAATACTTTTCACACCTCACACTTTCAAAAATATTTTCAAAAACAAACACTTTGTATACATTCTTACACGAATTATTACAAAGTCAACTTTTACGAAATATTTTCTAAACACACACCACATTTAAAAAAAAAGCAAGTTAAAGTGAGCTAGCAATTAAGAGCCCGTAGATAACTACGGATGAAAAGGGGTGCTAACACCTTCCCTTTTCATAACTTACCCCCCGAACTCAAAAATCTTTTCAAAACGGTCTTTCCTGTTCTTTTCACCTTTCCTAAATAAATTGGATAAAAGAAAAGTCGGTGGCGACTCTTGCTAACCGCAACATGTTTTGTGAAAAACAAAAGTAAAAAGTCATTTCTCCACCGTACTATTGTTTCTCGACCTCAGTGCCAAAGCTGAGGACCTTCCGCCTTGGAGAATCAGTTGAGGCCTCCTCGATTGATGATGATGCCAAACCAGAAATGGTGAACGTATCATCATTTCTCGACCTGAGAACCCGGGATACTGAACATCCTAGTACCTACATGTGAGAGGGGATGGGCGTTTGCAGGTTTGCAGGTAACCGAGACCTTCAACCTACCCCTATTCTGGATTTCTCATCAATGTCTGATTATGTGGGTTCCTCAGTGGTTCAGAGCTCTGGTTATCGGGTTTCTCGTTCAGCTAATAGCACAGCACATCCAGCAGTGTGCCTTGACCCCATGTTTGCATGAGCATATCATTTTTTTTTGCATTCTGACATGTTTGACATTCTGCAGGGCTTGCATCTTACTCTTGATTCCGGTTTTTTGAGGTTACTTCAGCATGGATGTTCGGAGAAAGAAGACTGTTGCCTATTCGTTCCCAGAGCCGACTTTGACACTGATTCATAAATTGATTAATATGGATGGTTCCGGAGTTCGTACAGAGTTCAGTGGAAGGTATGGAAGACTTCTGAAATTTTTCTATAATATCTCCCAGTATGAGAAGGATGCCATTCACACACTTCTTCAGTTTTACGACCCGCCTCTGCGTTGCTTCAGTTTCCCGGACTACATCTTGGCTCCGACGTTGGAGGAATTCTCATTTATTTTGGGAATTCCTATTAGTCATGATATAGTTTTCTTTTCTGAAGAACACCCCGGTATAAAAGATATGGCTGTTGCTCTTCACATTAGTGAGCCTGTTCTTAACAGTAATATTGCAGAAAAACAAGGAGTTAAGGGTTTCCTATTGAAGTTCCTATTTGATCAAGCTTGTATACATGTCAAAGAGAAGAACTGGACTGCTTTCCAAGCTATTCTAGCTGTGTGTATCTATGGGATTGTTCTGTTTCCGAATATTCCTGATCTGGTGGATGTGCACGCCGTCAGGATCTTTATGTCGAAGAATCCTATACCTACCTTGCTAGGTGATGTGTACCATTCAGTTCACTATAAGAATGAGAATAGGCGTGGGAAAACTGTGAGTTGATGTGCGCCGCTCTTAGCTACTTGGTTTTTGAGTCGTCTCCCTGAATCTGGCGCTTTCGTTGATACGAAAGATTCTCTGAAGTGGTCTAAGAGGGTTATGGGCTTGACTGCCGATAACATCGTTTGGATTAATCGTGACTTGCTAGGAATGAAGATTATTTGCAAATGCGGAGAATTTCCTAATGTTCCCTTGATAGGGAGGAAAGGTGGAATTAACTATAATCCCTCCCTAGCTATCAGACAGTTTGGCTATCCTTTGAAGAATCCACCCGAAGAGCGAGATGTCCGAGAATCCTTATTCTTCAATGGTATTGAGGATCAAGGGTTGATAAGGAAAGTTGTGAATGCTTGGAAACAGGTGACTAAGAAGGGTAAGATTCCATTCGGGAAAAGTAACAATCGGGCTTTCCATCCATATAAAGAGTGGATTAAGAAGAGAGCAGAAGAGGAGCTTCTCCCATTCCCGGTGGAACCACCTCTGTATCCTTTGGTGATCGAGCCTCCTAGCACCGTTGAGTTGGAGAAGTATAACACATTATGGGCTGAAAAGGAAAGGTTGCGGGAAGAAAATAATGAGCTAAAGAGAGAAATTTATCAGTGGAAGCATGAGCGGGGTGAAGCTGTTCATACCGCCAAGTTAAAGACAGAGCTCCTTGCTAAAGCAGAAAAAGAGCTTGCTGACATGGTTGCATCCAGGGAAAGAATGAAACAAGCTTTGGATGGTATCAGTAGCGTTCTCAGGTCCAAGGAGGAGGAATTAGGCAAGGCTTTGTTGAAGATTCACAGGTTCAATGATCACCAAGAAACTGCCATGGCTGAGAATAAAAGAAAGGAAGACGCTTACCTAGCTAAGATTGATCAGTTGAAGTCTACGCTCAAGAAGAAAGACGCCGAGATTCTATCAGGGATATTCAAGAGACAAGCTGTCCAAGATCAACTCAATAAAGCTATAGCCTCCATAGAGGAACTGAAGGCCCAAGCTGAAGTGAAGAGATCTAGACATGAGGGACCTAGCATGGAAGGTGTTTCTGGAGAAGACGCTTGGGAGTTACATTGCCGATACTTGGATGGGATCATACACAGGAGAGACCTTCTTATCCAAGGACTGATTCAGAGGCCGAAGCATCCCGACACCAGAAAGCTGTTCGAGGAAGTTCAAAACTGGTGCAGAAGCATAGTGGATGGGGAGGATTGACTCTTGTAAACCTTGATGACATGCCTTAGTTTTCTTCCCTCTTCTTATTGTATGTGGATCACCACCAGGCTTGTTGGTTGGGACCTATGGTTTTTGTATTCAGACTTGTTATCTTAGATTTGTGGTTGTTGACATTCGGCTTTTCTCTGGTTTTCTTAATATATGAGCAGAAGTTCCATTATATCTTGTTATTAAACCAGAATCAAGGGGTGGATCGCCTTGTGAATTTTCAAACACGTCCCTTTGCATTTGCATATTCATAATCATTTTGCATAATCATTTTGCATGACAGGTGTTTATTTCCGGTGTTCTTATCTTGTTCTAATCTCGGGATTTCATATCAGCACATTCACCGGTATTTTACCATACCAAATCAGAAGAGAATCATGGAACGAATCCAAGCTGAGTTGAGGGAAATGCGAAGCCAGATGAGGCAATTTGGGGAAGACATGCTCCAGGAGCAGAGAATGCTAAGGGAAGAGATCAGTCAGATAAAGACTCAGATGGGTTCAATCATGGAAATTTTAAATAGGGGAGACAGTCCTGTGCCCGCTTCCACAACAGAGGTCCTTACTCTTCCTATCTCTTTGGGGTCTCCTCTAGACCATGGATTGCCTCGTGGATCCTCTCCACCGTCAGAGCTTTTTCATCAACAACCATTTCTTGAGGGTCTTAATCCAGAAAAGCTTGAAAAGAAATTTGATCAGATTCCGATGCCCTACGCTCAGTTGCTTCAACACTTGCTCAAGTTTCAGCTGATTGAATTGATTGCTGCGGGACCTCCACACACCAAGTTTCGTATGGGTTCCAATGTCCATGATAGGTGTGAATTCCATTCAGGGGCGCCTGGTCATAATGTTGAAAATTGTAAGATGCTCAAGTATAAAGTCCAAGAGCTCATCGACTCAGGGGCAATCAAGTTTACATCAGTTGGCACTGGTAAACAAAGTGATGTTACTCCCAGTGTTACAAAGGGACTGATTACTCCCTCTTTTGCCAAAGGATCCACCTCGGGTCAGGGATCTCTTCCACAACCCTTGTTTGTACCTCAGCCGAGTGCAGAAAGGAAAGTGCAGGGCCAGACTGGGCGCCCAAATCAGCACCGACAGCAGAATTATCAGCAACAGGGGCAATCGAGACCAAGAAGGCCCAAAAGGATAATTGATCCTGTTCCTATCCCTTATAGTCATCTGTTTACGCGCCTGCTCAAGAAGTCTCTGATTCAAACAAGGGGTACCGCGCCAGTACCGTACCCTATTCCTCCCGATTATGACATGACTGCTAGGTGTGAGTTCCACTCGGGAACGTTCGGGCACACAATTGATGAGTGTAATGTATTCAGGCATAAGGTGCAAGACCTGGTGGACTCAGAGATCATCGTATTCACTGAAGATGATATGTACATCAATGGAAGCCTCCTTTCTCAAATGAACACTCAGTCTGCAAGTACGTCCAGGCGGAATTAAGCTTCCTCAGCAATAGCAACCTTCAGCTTCTTTACTGCATTTTCATTTGTAGTTTTTTATTTCTTGTTAAAAGCATCGTGTGTATGCAAGACTTGTTTGTTTTTATGATGATATTAATGCAATGAGTATGTTTTCCTTAAAGTAATCCATTTGTATTCACTCTTAAATGTTTTTATGCACTGCAATACCAATTTTCTTTGTTTAGAACTCTTGAGGGAGGATGACGAAATAAGAACGCAGATTTCTAATGGTGCACATTCGGATAAAACCCTGTTAAGGATGTACAGGCATTGTTTCAAAACCTTAAACACTGGAGAGATAAGGAGATAAACCCTCGTTAACCCCTTTGAGCCTCGGAGTAAGAGTTTCTTTCGTTCAAAAAAACCCTCATATTTAACCCAGGGGCAGGGTAGGCGTCAGTTAGTTTGACCGAGCGCTCAAATTCCAAGGAGAGTGTGCAAGAGATATGAAACCCCGATGGTTATCCGTCAACAACTAAGGAGTGAGGCAGTCACAACCCTTTCAAGCAAGTAAGACAACCAGTGTCACACGCTTTGTTCAAAAGGGGAATAAAAAGAGAAAGCCCGCTAAGTCGAAGCTTGAGAACAAGCGACTTAGGCAAAAGTTAGGGCGTCCCGCTGGACTTCAAAATCAAAAAAACTCAAAAGAGTCAGTCCAGGCAAAAATTAGGGATCAAAAAAGCAAAAAGAAAAAGCGAAAGGCGAAAGGAAAATCCCCGATAAGAACAAATTCGTGTGATTACAGACACAAAAGATAAAAGGGATGACTGTCACTCCAAAACCTCTTTAGGGGTCAAACCATTAGTGGCATAGGTTCCTTGAAGATCATAAATCTTTCGAGAAATGAGCGTTTGGGTCAGATTAACTGAACATAGGACTGGAGAACATCACGAAGAGTGGGTGGGCACCGATAAACTTTGAGCCATAAATCCTTTTTTCTGAAACCGTGAACCAGACCATGTTACAACCCTCTAAAGTCCTAATTGAAACAGGGTTTATTCTGAAGGCGTACTTCAACAGGAGAGCGCTCCCGACTCCATGTGTGCATTGTTTTGCCATTCAAAAATCAAGGTCGCATCCCAGCTAGTGATTCGTTCACAAGGTTGGGCGACGCATTTTCAATAAAAACTTCAAGGTTAACATGAGTGTTGCATTAGAATTATCATTCTCATGTGCCTAAGCATTAATACGGTTTACACAGTGAAAGTCAGCCAAGAAGCTTGATCCTGCCAAGTTGGGTTGCTTGAAAAATTCCGAAGGACAATCATATCAAGGGGCACGCTGCCAAGAGACTCAGTGTAGAGTGGGTTCTCCCCAGTAAGTCGTGTTAAGATGGAGCCAATCTGGGGCAGTCACGTCGAGAGGTCCCTCTGAAATTCAGTTATTCTGGGGCATTCATTCTAAGATCAGAGGCAAAGTCACTTCAAAGCTCATATTGGGGCAGGCCACCTCCAGAGCGTGGGAGATTGTCCACTCCTGAAAATGGTTAATTGAAAACACCTCTTCAAGGCATAATATTTCAGGTCATTGCAAATCCCTTTCGAAGTAATGTACTTCATGGATTATGAAGACTGGGCAGTTATGTCGAGATATGATAAATCTCTTCAAGAGTTTGAAGACCCTGGGGCAGTGCGAACGCCCGGTCTTCTGTAAAAACCTCTTGAGGTGATTTCTTCCATTAGACCTGGTGGTCTGGGGCAAGTGGAAAGTTCAAAGGGTCGTCTATGACCTTAGAAACAAGTCAGGATTGAAGGGCAACAGGATCGTACTTCCCCAGCAGCTTACTCTCCCCAGCATTGAGGTTGTACTTTCCCCAGCAGAGCAGACCTTCCCTAGCAGGAGGCTTAGGAGGTATTTTCCCCAGGTCAAGACGTTATTTCCCCACAAAGTCAAGGTGTTTCTTCTCCCCCATCAGCAGGCTAAGTCCAGCAGTATCCCTCGCAGGTTTTAAATCCAAGTGATATTTGATGCTCTCTTGGTCCAGGCCGTGGTCTCCTTTTTCAAAAGGTTATGTATAACCCCCAGTAGAGCGAATGTTCATCTGAGACTTCATCCCCAGCAGAAGTTATTGATCCAGAGAGTCGGTCACGGCGATCCTTCTCAACAGAGTTCTGGGATTCAGAGGACAATTTATTTTTGTCAGCCCGATCTGAATCATTCTTTTCTCTCCGGCATTTATTTTGCCGGAGGGACCCCTTTTGCATATCATAAGCACTTGCATTGCATACTCAAACGCGTAGCATTTCCACTTCGTGTGGAGCATTACGGCAAAATTCAAACATTTGCATTCGAAGCATAAGCCAGGTTTGACGCTCTCTTTACCAGTTTCTCTTTCTCAGCGGAGATAGCACAGTTCAGGAGATTTTGGGAGGGATGTGTTCCTCATATTTGTGTTCCCCAGCAGAGTCTTTTATTTAGACTTATCCATTCCCCAGCAAGATTAATCCCCCGTAAAAGTTGCTTTACACCTTTTTACACCTGTCCGTGTACCTTTCCGATACCCGTCCGTATTAAATCCTTGTACACCCGTCTGTGTACCTTTCTGATACCCGTCCGTATTGAAACCTTTTACACCCGTCCGTGTACCCTTTGATACCCGTCCGTATTGAACCTTTTTACACCCGTCCGTGTACCTTTCTGATACCCGTCCGTATTGTACCTTTTTACAACCGTCCGTGTACCTTTGATACCCGTCCGTATTGAACCTTTTTACACCCGTCCGTGTACCTTTCCGATACCCGTCCGTATTAATCCTTTTACACCCGTCCGTGTACCCTTTTGATCCCCGTCCGTGTACCTTTCTGATACCCGTCCGTATTGAAGCCTTTACACCCGTCCGTGTACCTTTCCGATACCCGTCCGTATTAAATCCTTTTACACCCGTCCGTGTACCTTTCTGATACCCCTTCGTATTGAAGCCTTTACACCCGTTCGTGTACCTTTCCGATACCCGTCCGTATTAAATCCTTTTACACCCGTCCGTGTACCTTTCTGATACTCGTCCGTATTGAAGCCTTTACACCCGTCCGTGTACCTTTCTGATACCCGTCCGTATTGAAACCTTTACACCCGTCCGTGTACCTTTCTGATACCCATCCGTATTGAAACCTTTACACCCGTCCGTGTACCTTTTTGATACCCGTCCGTATTGAAACCTTTTACACCCGTCCGTGTACCCTTTGATACCCGTCCGTATTGAACCTTTTTACACCCGTCCGTGTACCTTTCCGATACCCGTCCGTATTGTACCTTTTTACACCCGTCCGTGTACCTTTGATACCCGTCCGTATTAAACCTTTTTACACCCGTCCGTGTACCTTTCCGATACCCGTCCGTATTAATCCTTTTACACCCGTCCGTGTACCCTTTTGATACCCGTCCGTATTAAATCCTTTTACACCCGTCAGTGTACCTTTTTGATACCCGTCCGTATTGAACCTTTTTACACCCGTCCGTGTACCTTTTAGATACCCGTCCGTATTGAAACCCTTTACACCCGTCCGTGTACCTTTTTGATACCCGTCCGTATTGAGCTTTCTACACCCGTCCGTGTACCCTTTTGATACCCGTCCGTATTGAAACCTTTACACCCATCCGTGTACCTTTTTAATACCCGTCCGTGTTGACCTTTCTGAATTCCTTGACACCCGTCAGTGTTTATCCCCGGCATAGTTAACACTCGTTTGTGTTTATTTCGTGACTTTCCAATACCTTGGTTTTCAACACTCGTACGTATCGTGACAAGTGCAGCATCTATTGTTCGTTCCCCAGTGAGTCGTCCCTCTTCTGTTGGTCGCAAATTTCTGGAGTTCTTTCAGTATTCAATCCCCGTGTATCCTGGAATGTCTGAGAGCCGTTGCTATCATACCTTCAGGACCAAGTTGATTGAATAGGGGCAGCTGTTGCACCCCAAAATTTGCCTTCCTTACCTTTTACTAACTGGCTTATGTTTCATTTCGTTTTTTGCATTATCATGTATGCATTAACATGGGGTCAAGGTGCTTGAGGCATTTCAAGAAAGTCATATCTGGTCTATCACATCATCAAGGGTTCACAAGTGGCAAGGGATCTCAAGTGGATTACTCTCTCCTAGCCAGTGCATGAATTAGGGTTTTGAGACTCTTGGGTTTATGGCTCCAATAGGCAAGCTCCTTGGGTTTTTATCATCAGCAAATGGCATATCTTATCTTTGTTGGAGAAGATACACATCATATTCAGAGGAATTTGGATTTGGAGACTGTGTTATTTTCTCCTAGACTGAGGGTGCCACAAGGGTTTGCTATAACGTCAGTTTATTTCTGATTTTTTGGGCAAGACTTGATTCCATGGTATCCCTCGGGTCCCTGAGTATCTAGGAGTGAAAGATCGTCCATCAGTTTGATTCAGGAGAAGTTCAATTGGCCAATAGTTTGAAAATCAGTTAACTTGGTCAAAGAGTCAACTATGGTCCAATACAGGTGGATTCGATTGGTGGTAATAGATACTTTGTCACGTTTATAGATGATTACAGTCGAAAGTTGTGGACTTACCTCATCAAGAAGAAAAGTGATGTGATCAAGGTATTTTCCAGATTCAAATCTATGGTTGAAAGACAGAGTGGTCGAAAGCTGAAAATTCTGAGGACTGATGGTGGTGGAGAGTATGTGTCGAAAGAGTTCGATGCATTATGTGAAAAAGAAGGGATTGTGCATAAGGTGGTGTCACCCTATACTCCACATCAAAATGGAGTTGCAGAACGAAAGAACAGAACCATCATGAACATAGTGAGAAGTATGTTGAATGGAAAACATCTACCCAAAGAATTATGGGGAGAAGCGATTTCGACAGCAACATATATTTTGAACAGATGTCCGACGAAGAAGCTTGAAGGAATCACACCAGAAGAATGTTGGTTTGGAGTCAAGCCTAGCCTCAGTCACCTGAAGGTGTTTGGATCTATAACACATAGACATGTGTGTTGCACCCCAAAATTTGCCTTCCTTACCTTTTACTAACTGGCTTATGTTTCATTTCGTTTTTTACATTATCATGTATGCATTAACATGGGGTCAAGGTGCTTGAGGCATTTCAAAAAAGTCCTATCTGGTCTATCACATCATCAAGGGTTCACAAGTGGCAAGGGATCTCAAGTGGATTACTCCCTCCTAGCCAGTGCATGAATTAGGGTTTTGAGACTCTTGGGTTTATGGCTCCAATAGGCAAGCTCCTTGGGTTTTTATCATCAGCAAATGGCATATCTTATCTTTTTTGGAGAGGATACACATCATATTCAGAGGAATTTGGATTTGGAGACTGTGCTATTTTCTCCTAGACTGAGGGTGCCACAAACTAGGGTTTGCTATAACGTCAGTTTATTTCTGATTTTTTGGGCAAGACTTGATTCCATGGTATCCCTCGGGTCCCTGAGTATCTAGGAGTGGAAGATCGTCCATCAGTTTGATTCAGGAGAAGTTTAATTGGCCAATAGTTTGAAAATCAGTTAACTTGGTCAAAGAGTCAACTATGGTCAACACAAAGTCAAACCTCAGGATTTTTGGTCAACATCAAGATTATGGGGTGAAATTCATCATTTGATCAAGGGTTGATCATGATTCATCAAGGAAACCTCAGAATCATCAAGAATCGGGAGTTACTAAATTAGGGTTTTTGTAGGAAAAGTCAACTGTACTTTGACCAGGCCTAACTTCCACATACTTCATCAAAAATTCCTCAACCAAAGCCCATCTTGAATGAAATTTAATTCCCTACAACTTTGTGTCTCACAAGCCGAGTCCAGAAATGCTTCATTTGGGAGATATGGGCCAAGACATTATAGGTCATTTTGAAAGTCAACAAAAGTCAACCTTTTTCAAAAGCTCATAACTTGAACATGGAAGATCAAATTGACATAGGACCAAAAGGGTTGGTTAGAGGACATCTTGAGGTTTCTAAGAAGTATTAGTTTGCATTAAGGAGCTAAAAATTGAAGGAGTTATGCTTAGTCAAAGTTGGGCAATTTTGAGGAGGTGCACAAAGCAAACTATGCCTAAAATCCAAATTTTGACCAATGGGCCATAAGTTTCTTAAACCAAACTCAAACATAAAGCCATGCACGACCCAAAGAGCATATATTTGGTTTTTCCTCATTTTATTTTATTTTTATTGGATTTATTTAGTTAAAATTCAATATTAAATGAAATAATTCAAAAATAATTAAGCAATGGATTATCCAGGCCCAACTTATGGTCAGAAGAAAACCCTAGTCCTTATAAGTCAATGCATGCTAGGGTTGAAGAGGCAGATGAAATTAGAGGAGTTCTCAAGAAAACCCTAAAGAAGGATTTCTCACCACAACTCACGATCCACAAGGTTTTGGCCAAAAGTTCTTCCACAAATATTTTCCTGGAGATTTCTAGAGTGAAAATCAACCTCCATTCGCAGCCAAAAGCAAAGTTTGAAGGTATGCCATCTCCGGTTTGAAGGATTTTGAAGGATCCTAAAACTCCAATTTTTTACGTGAATATTGTTGTGTTTTCATCACTGATCATTCTGATATAATTATTTTTAATTATGGATGCATGTATGGCTTGCTATGATGATTTAAAGTTTGATGCCCTAACATAATTCCATGCGTTTTTATTATACACTAATAATTTGTGATTTTTAAGGCCATATTTGGATTCCTTGCGAAATTCTGGGTCGGATAGTGTACCCATACGCATTTTCTGGGCAGGTTGGGTGGTTGCAGGTGGCGGCCGGCGGTGGAGCTCCGGCGAAGGGTGGTGGCCGGCCGGCGAGGGGAATTCGTGAAGAAGATGAAGCACAACCGTCAGATCTCAAATCGTGCGTCTGTGGGCACGCCACGTGTCACTGATTTTATGTTTTTATTTTTATGATTGTGTGTTTCTCGTCCCATGGAGTCCACCATGCGTCCATACATCACAACCCTTTATTTTCTTTTTATTTTGATCATATGGTTGTTGGCATGACAACACATTAAGTGAAACATGTGCGACGCACATGGGAGGGAGTATGGTGGACCATTTTTATTTTTGCTTTGTTTTCTGAGTTTATGGGCGGGCCGTGCTGTTCGCACCCCCCATTCGCTGGCCCAATGTCAACTTCCTCTTGATTTCATTACTAATCCCACCCCCCTGGTTTTTATTTTTTTATTTTTATTTTTCTGATACATATGGGCGGGCCTTCGCTATTCGTACCCCCGCCCTTCAGCCCACTTCAACATTCTCACATGTTTAAATTACTCAACGCACCCCTAGGTTTAGTTCCTCATTTTTTTTATTATTTTAATTACTACATTCTCATATTTAATTTTTAAAATACTTTCTCGCCTTTAAAAAATTCCAAAAAAAATCATGCATCGCATTTGTCATCTTAATATTTTTTACAATTTTTATTTTTTTTATTTTTATTTTATTCTCATCATTTAAATTAATTGTTTAATGCAAATTCTTTTTAATTACACATCTCATGCATACTTGAACTTCTTGATTTTATTTCTCCTCATCTATAAAACATTTTTCACTCGTTCTTTTTGCATTCATTCATTAATATTTTAAATTGCATAAAAATATTTTTCTTGCATTTTTAATTTTTTTTCATGTTGCATTTAGGTCCTTCTCTTTGGCACATTGAATCCTATCCCTCACTTGAGTTTTGTATGACCGTTTGAATGGCTAACACTTTGAATTTTTGCAGGGATTTTTTATATGTTGTTTGCCTCTGGATGAGGATCCCTAATGATTAATTTGGGAATTTTAGGAATCATTTTTCTAATTATTGGAGTTATTTTCACTTGAGATTTTCTTGCAGGCGCATCTTTGACCTTATATGGTTATCTGCTTGAAAAGGCATTTGTGTCAATTGCTTTGGGGCTGTTCTTTGTTTCTTTGGTTCATGTTTGGATTATTCTCATTATTGTTTGCCCTTGCTTGAGTGTCATTCACCTCATTCCTTTTATTCATATTTGTTTCTCACTAACCTTTTATGTAGGATCAAGGTAAGTTCCTTAAGGGTAAGGATAAGTATTCATGGTTACCCTTACCTTTTTCTCTCCTATCTTTATTCCTTAGGGTTTAGGTTGAACCTCACTAACCGTAGGTCACCCATGCATGATGACTTTAGGATTCATAGTCCCCTTTAGAGTTACCCTTGTGTCTTCTCTCTTCTCATCTCAAATTTCTTTAAAACACTTAATAATAATAAGGTGTATTGCGCACGAGCCTTAAGTATGGGGAATGAGAAATGAGGGGCTTCCTCTCATCTTTCTAGAGTGCTTAGCGAGCGTCCTGTCTTGGGACGATGCGTTAAGTATTCGCCCCTGTGCCCTAGACTTTGGTACAATGCAGCTTAGGAACTAACTTAAGCCACTTCTGTCCTAAAAAACACCAACCAACTTCAAACTTTTTTATCCTTCGGGGCCTTCAACTTAAAGGTTATTTTCAAAAAGGGCACGTTACTTTTCGTCTGAGTCGCAAACAGGCATCGACCCTAACTGCCGGACGCGAACTTAACGTCGCTCATAAAAAACACAAAAAAGACTTGGTCCGAACTACGTTGACTCTGAATTCCCCATTGCACAAAGGGGGTACGTAGGCCTAGGACGTCGACGTCCTACCGAGTCAGTCTTTGTCTTCCCCTCCCGTTTTAGCACAGCCATAGATGATAGGATAACTCACCCTTAGAATAGACAACAAGCGTGGATCCCATCGAGTACGATGGACGCGTGGGGTGCTAATACCTTCCCCTCGCGTAACCGACTCCCGAACCCAGGTTATGGTTGCGATGACCATTCCTTTCCCTCTTTCTAAGGTTTATGCAGTATTCCCTTTCCCTCTCTTGGGATAAATTTACACGGCTGGCGACTCTGTTTTTTCCGCGCCACTCTCGCGTTTGTACCTGGATGAAAATCCCGGGAGCGACAATGTGCCAGATCAGTTGAGAAGGAAGCTTGATGACAAGTCGTATCAGATGATCTTGATAGAATATCATTCGACTGGAGGTTACAAACTGTTCGACCCAGTGAATAAGCAGATAGTGATCAACAGGGACGTGATCATAGATGAGCTTAAAGAATGGGATTGGACTGTGAATGCCAAGAAGGATTCAGTGAGAATCTCTTGAGAAGAACCAGCCACTGAAGTCGAAAGAGAAGTTCGACATGAACCAGTCATAGATGAAGCCGGCCCAAGCAGACCTCGACGAACAAGACACATGCCTGCAAGGTTGCAAGAATGTGAAATTACATCAGATGATGTGGTTAATGAAGAGGGTGAGCTGATACATTATGCTTTCTACACAGATTTCGAACCATTCAATGCAGCTGAGGCATTGAAAGATTCTAAGTGTGTGAAAGCAATGAATGAAGAGTTAGCGTCCATCGAAGTCAACAACACCTGGTCACTTGTCGAATTGCCTCAAGGCAAGAAGGCAAACGACGTGAAGTGGGTTTACAAGGTGAAGGTGAATCCTAGAGGAGAAGTAACTCGACACAAGGAGAGACTTGTGGCGAAAGGATTTCTTCAGAAGGAAGGAATTGACTTCGATGAAGTGTTCGCACCTGTTGCTAGGATCGAAACAATTAGGTTGGTTGTTGGTCTAGCAAATATAAACAATTGGAATACATGTCAGATGGACGTGAAGTGTGCATTCCTTAATGGCCCCTTAGATGAAGAAGTTTATGCCGCACAACCAGCTGGGTATGTGAAACGAGGCGAAGAAGAAAAGGTGTACAGGCTGCATAAAGCCTTGTATGGACTTAAGCAAGCTCCAAGAGCTTGGAATAAGAAAATCGACAGCTTCTTAAGGGAGAAGGAATTTGTAAAGTGTACGACTGAGCATGGAGTGTATGTAAGGAGAAGCAATAATGATTTGCTTATACTATGCCTCTATGTCGATGATTTGTTTATAACACATAGTTGCAAGAGGGAGATCGAAGATTTCAAACATGACCTAAGTGAGGAGTTTGAAATGTCAGACTTGGGAAATCTCTCATATTTCCTTGGCATCGAATTCTACAAGGCTAGTAGAGGTTTGATGATGCACCAAAGAAGATATGCAGGCGAAATACTCAAGAGATTTAAGATGCAAGATTGCAACCCAACTTCGACTCCAGCTGAGACCAGACTGCAACTGTCGAAGGATCCAGATGAAGATGATGTCGATCCAACCCAATACAAAAGACTTATTGGGTCACTTAGATACGTTTGTCATACAAGGTCTGACTTAGCATACAGTGTGGGTATGGTAAGTAGATTCATGCAGAAGCCAAAGGTATCACACCTAACAGCGACGAAGAGGATACGGAGGTATCTGAAAGGGACTCTCGACTACGACATTTTGATTCCTGCAGTTGATGAAGGGAAAGAATGCAAGTTAGTAGGATACACCGACTCCAGCTGGTGTAGTGACGTTGAGGATAGAAAATCCACAACTGGATATGTGTTTATGTTAGGTGGTGCACCAGTTGCTTGGAGTTCGAGAAAGGAGTCAGTAGTGGCATTGTCATCATGAAGCAGAATATATAGCTGCTTCACTTTGTGCATGTCAAGCAACCTGGATGGTGAACTTGGTCGAAGAGATTACAGGGAAGAGTCATTGAGCAATCACCATGAAGATCTACAGCATGTTAGCTATCAACTTGGCGAAGAATCCAATAGCTCATGGTCGAAGCAAGCACATCGAAATGAGGTTCCATTATCTTCGAGGGCATGTAGCAGAAGGGAAGATGAATTTGGAACACTGCAGAACTGAGAATCAGATTGCAGATATCATGACGAAGGGAGTGCATGTCGAAGCTTTCAGAAGACTAAGAGCCATAATGAATGTAGACAGCTTAGACACACTGAATTAGGTGGCGTGTTAAATTGTAATTCCTTGTGTCGGAGTGTCAAAGCAAGGAAGTGTCGAAGAAGGGTGTGTCGAAATAGTTGTTTCACACAGATTTGTTTTAGATTTGATTTAGATATGATTTATATTAGATTTGATTTAGTTCCAAAATAGATATTTTGGGCTTTTATAGTTTTGGGCTTTTGCTTAGAGAACAAGTAAACCTAAATCTATAAATAGGGAGAAACCCTTGTATTTTGTAACAACAACAAGTAGTGAAGAATCACAGTACTTTGTAATTCACAGTTGCAATTAGCAAGTGAAATAACAGAAATCCCACAGTTCGTGGGTAACAATTCTCCTCCAAATATTCCTTTTCTTTTGTTTCTTTCTTGCTGTTCTTTCTCAATCTCGTTCATTGTCATTACGTGTTTGTGGGTTTGTTAACAATCTTGAAATCAAGATTGAAGAGGAATTCCCATATGTTGTGGGTTAATTCCAACAACAACAACAACAAAATCAATAGAATCATTAAACATTAAATCTTAACAACAACAACAACAACAACAATAACAACAAAAAAATCAATAAAATTATTAAATATTAAATCTCAACTACAATAACAATAAATACAAAAACAAAATCAATAAAATCGTTAAACGTTAAATCCAATAGATAACAACATTAAACATTTTATCAAACACGACAACAACAACAACAACAACAACAATTAACATTGCTAACGTGAATTCATGTTTTCCCTGTCTTGTTCAAGTTGGAGAAGAGATGATGGATTTTTTAAACTTGTTAATGAAAGAAAAGATGTTTTTCTAGTTTCGTTTATGGAATAAATGATGTTTTTGAGTTTGATTTACTGGAGAAGAGTTTCGTAAATAAAAGAGAAAGTTTAAAAGTAGAAAATAAAGTTCGTCTAAATTCATCTTAAGATAAAAGTAAATAAACATAAAACATTATATCTTAGAAATGTAAAATGCAGCTTTATACAACCGACTAACTCTCGTTATAATTTGTTCAAAATCATGAAATGTTAATAACAAAATAAAAAACTAATATGAAAAAGTGTTGTGAAAATTTGATAGATTTGATTAAAAATCAAGACTAATTACTACACTAACTTTTCATATACCTTTTTTTTCTTATAATTCATTCAGGATAGAGTATTGTTATTATTCTTATAATATATTCTTCATAGTATATTTGTAACAAAGCGATATATTTAGCAATCCTTTGTCATAGTCTATTTATGTTGAGGTGTGATCTAAATTGGTCTTATTGAAGTGATTGGAATAAATTAGGTAGAAATAGAATGATTGTCACTGTACCTGTTGCCTAATTTTAAATAATTTATTATGTACTTTAACCATTTTCTCTATTATATTTATTTTGTTATTTATACTATAAAAGAGGTGTGAGAGTTTCAAGTTATCTCACCTCACTAAATTGATTTTAAGTTTGATTATATAAACGTTAAATTGATATTAAATTTGATTATATAAGGGTTAAATTGATATTAAATTTGATAATACAATGATGAGTTTGATACATTTTGAATTTGGCTTAATTAATTCTGTGATCAATCTGGAGTCGAAGGATTGACAAGATCTCTAAGCAGTTGGAGTTGGAAAACCGTAATGTAAAGCGTTTAGAGGAGATCCAGTCATTATCTTGGCGATGGTTAAAAGGTTAAAAGCTAGAATCATAAGATCTTCATATGAATTACAGCGATGGAGTACTCATTTGAGAGAAAGCTTAGGCCGGAACTGAGGAAAATAGAAGAGGGATGTTTTTGGTGTGGTGCTGGTGCCGTTTTTCTCAGTTGATCAGGTTGCGTTAGTTGGTTAGTTTGCTGTCCAGCGAAATTGGTTCCCGGGTAGCTGTTGTTGGTGGCTGCAGTTACATCTATTATTATTGGGTGAATTGTTGTGGATTTTTAGTAGTTTTGGTGTTTTTGGATCTTGGTTTTTGCTTGTTCAAACGAGTTTGGTTGCCGGATTCAGTTCGTAATCTGCTAGGCCTTGGAGGAGTTGTGGTTTGTTGGTTTTGGCAGATTGTTTGTTGGATATGTATATTGTTTTGCTGCCAAAAATGGTGCGTCTGTTTTATGTTCCAAAGCAACATCAGTCCCATTTTAGGTTTGGTCTGGAGTTTTAATGTGTTGAATGGGTGTCTTCTTGCTAAAATATTGTATCAGTTATCGGTTGGGATTGTATTGGTGCTGGTGTATTTGTTTTGGGCATCTCTTATGCCTTTCTTTTATTAATGAATTTCTATTTGCCTTTCAAAAAAAAAAAACTTTAGTACCTTAATTAAAAAAAATATTACACTCTAGTCTCTTAAAGTCATTCTGTTAGCCTAACAAGTTCCTTCTATTAAATTTTCTAGAAAAAAAGTTAAATATCGCCTATGTGGCAGTTGCAATGTATTTTTGAAATCTGACATGGCTATTTGTTTGGTTTTTTTAATTTTATTAATAAAGTTATTTTAATTTAAATTATGAAAATTATTTCCAACTTTTGAAATATCATTTCTCAACTCTTCACCTACCAACACAAGCACATTTTTCTTTATGAAACTCTTCAGTTACAAACCCTAGCTCACTCTTCTACTCTTCTCATATTCTGAAGCTTGTAGTGGCGAAGAAAACGATTATGTTTGATACTTGGAGCGACGAAGAAGACGATACAAAATTTTTTTCACCATTGTTCATTTCTAGTTTTCTTCTAAGGTATAACTATTTGTTTACTATTTTAAAAAGCAAACCTTTTTCGTTTTCACCTTCTTCAAATACTATCTTTATTCTTTTGTTTGATTAGGTCATGACCAATAGGTTTCAGTGTGTTATCCACATGGGTGTGTGTTTGTTGAGTTTGAGAGATTAGGTTACAAGGGGTTATAGGAGGTTTGGGAAGTAGATCATGATTTATGGAGTTATTTTGAGGTTCTGAGTGGGTTAAAGGATTTAGGATACCCAAAAGTGGAGAGTTTGTGGTATTATGATGCAATGGATATTAATGAGCTAGTTTTGTTGAAAGATTATGAAAGGAACAAATAGAATGAAAATCATAACACTGATTAATGGGAATGTGCATTTATATCTCATTCATCCACTTTCACATCTAGATTATATTAAAGAGCCAATACTCTCTCTAGAAATGTATGACTCAATGAAAAGGATGTAGAATGTGAGGTAAGAGATAAGGATAGTTTGGAGGATTTAAATAGTTTAGAAGACGACAATTTGGATGGTTTGAATAAATGGTGTAAAAGGTACTTTTGATGATTTACTCACTTTTTATGATTTGAATAATCTAAGTGACAAGTTTGATGAAGGAGGAACCACTGGTGTAGAAGATGCAGTTGACCAAAAAGATTCATGTGAGCATGTTAATTTGGAGGGGACCACTGAAGGCATTGACCAAGAAGATTCATATGAGGATGTTACTTTGGAGGAGACCACTAAGTGTGAGGATGCAATAATGGATATTACTTTGGAGAGGGCCACTGATTATATGGTATGTGATCAAGAAGTTGATGTATTAGATGGCACACCTTATCTGGTATGTGTTCAAAAGAATTTAGTAGTTGAGGGACTAATTTGTAACCATGAAGAAGATGAGGGATTGGAATATAACCAAAAAGATTGTGGTGATAGTTAAGATGACAATGCTTTGAATGTGAACTTTGAAGATTCGTATAAGGATTATATGGGAATTGGTGAAGAGATTTCAGTTGATAATGAGGATGGCAAAGGAAAGAGGGAGGGAAAAGGAAAAGGTAAAGGAAAGAGGAAGGCCAAAGGAAAAGTTAAAAGAAAGGGGAAGGGAAAAGGAAAAGGTAAAGGGAATGGGAAAGCCAAGGTTGGGAGACCAAGGAAATAAAGGGAGGTGGAAGAGTCAGTTAAAGGTAGGGGTACAATTGAGGATATGAATGAATGTGAGGTTCCAAAGGAAAACTTTAGAGGATTAAGTGACATTGAGGAATATGATAGTGATGAGTTACCTCACGAGTATGATAGTGAAGATGAAGAAATTTTAAAAGATGACTTTCAAACATTCAAGCTTCCAAAAAGAATGGAGGATTACAAATGGGAATTAGGGACTTTTTTTCTACTAAAGAGGAATCTAAAGAGGCAATTAGAACAAATGCTATTCATTTTAGTAGAAACCTGGAGTTTAAGAAAAATGATAACAAGAGGATGATAGCGATATGTAAGAAAGGTTGTCCATGGGAGTCATATTGTGCAAAAATACAAGATGAAGATACTTGGCGGTTGAGAAAAATAGTGAACAAGCACACATGCATTAGGGACTATGAGGTTAAATTCCTTAATTCCAAGTGGTTGGGAAAAAAAGATTCAAAGTAATGTAAGAGAGAATCCTAATTTGAAGTTGACTGATATAATGGAGAAAACAAAACAAAAGTGGAATGTATGGATTAATAAGACACTTGTATATAGAGCAAAGTCACTTGTTGTTGACATTATTGATGCTTCATTTAGGGAGCAATATATAAGAATATGTGATTATGGTAATGAGCTGTTAAGGGAAAATCCTGGATCAACTGTGAAAATTACAAGTCAACCAATTCAAGATGAAGAGGAAAGTACTGAACATCCTAAGAGGTATTTGAATCCACATTTCTAGACGGTTTATATATGCTTAAAAGTTTGCAAAGATAGTTTTTTCAAATGCAGACCTATCATAGGATTGGATGGATTTTTCTTAAAGAGATATTATGGTGGACAGATACTTGCAGCCATTGGGTGGGATCCAAATTACCAAATGCTACCAGTAGCATTTGTTGTTGTTGATGGTGAAACCAAATATTCATGGAGTTGGTTTTTGGAGCTATTGATATTTGATTTGGGAGGTGTCAGATTATGCAAGACTTATACATTTATAAGTGATCAACAAAATATGCATATGACTAATCTATTTTAATTATTTCTTACACATTTAGGAGTTTCAGACTTACACATTTATGATTGATCTGTTTTAACCGTAATACAGGGTTTATTGCCAACACTTGATATGTTGCTACCAAAGGTTGACCTAAGGTTTTGTGTTAGGTACTAATATTTGTATAAGTCACTTTTACATGTGATATTTGATATCTGATATTTGTGTCAGCGTGTGATCTTTGTATAAGTCAATTTTACATGTGATATTTGATATGTGTTATTTATGTCAGCATGTGATAATTGTATAAGTCACTTTTTGGAGAATTTATGTACTGATATTAGTACTATTGATCTGTATACATGTGATGTTTAATGAGCATTTGTTTCAGCATTTGTAATATTTGTATGTGTCATTTTTTGGAGAATTTGTGTAGGAATTATACAACAATTTCATAAAGAAGTTTCCAGGTCTTAAACTAAAGGAACTGATGTGGAAGGCTGCTACTGCTACTCATGTAAATTCTTGGGAAAAAATAATGCTTGAAATAAAAAGTGTTAATAAGGAGGAATTTAAGCACCTTTTGAAGATTCCATCAAGGTTCTTGAGCAAATCAAAGTTTAGAACTAGTCTAAGGTGTGACACATTGGTGAACAAGATGCCAGAGGCATTCAACTCAATATTTGTAGCTGCAAGAGCCAAGCCTATTGTGACTATGATTAAAGAAATTAGAGTGTACCTTATACAAAGGTGGGAGTCCAATATGCAGAAGACTGCCAAATTTGATGGTAATATTCTACCAAATATAAAAAAGAGAATGGAAAAGGAATCACAAAGAATAAACCATTGGATTATTAGGTAAAATTATGCTTTGCATACTGATGAGTTGTTATAGGTTGTGCTTTTTGTTTTCTGCATTTGTACCTTATGGGTTGTGCTTGTGTTTTCTGCATATGTACCTTATGAGTTATTATAAAGTGTACTGTATGGGTTGTGCTTGTGTTTTATGCATTTGTTACAGGTGTGCATGTGAATTTGACTATGAGGTTAGGCATATATCATTCAATGGAGAAAAATTCACTATCAATCTTTGAAAACATGAATATTCATGTAAAAGGTGGATGCTCACAGGGCTGCCGTGTTCTCATGCAATTTCATGCATGAAAGATCAACACTTAAAAGTTGATGATTTTGGGCCTGGTTATTATAAAAAGGATTATTATGAGGCTTGTTATGCACCAGTGATATATCCAATTAATGGGGTATCTCTATGGACAAAAATAGATGATATTGATCTACAACCATCACCCATAAAAAGGCAACCTGGTATACCCAAGAAGAAAAGGAACAAGTAGACTGGAGAACATGTGATAAATGAGTCATAGCTGAAACGAGCAAAATTTGGTATCAAATGTAGTCGATGCCATAAGGATGGTCACAACAAGGCCACATGCAAGTTTCCTCCTCCAGTCACTTAGCCAGCACAAGGTGACTCTGCACCAGCTAGTCAGCCAACACTGTTTACACCTGCTAGTCAGCCATCACTGTTTACAACTTCAACTCAGCAAGTTGTCATATCCTAAATTTTAACCATTGGGTTCATTTGATTGAGTCCTTTGGAGTCCATACCCTGTATTCGTGTATGTCCACTGCATTGGATTCTTTTGTCAGTTTTATTTCATCTAAGTCAGTTCAACATCATCTATTAGTCAAAAGGTCAACTCCAATGACCCAAAAGTCAAAGAAGGGTCATTTTGACTTTTGTCATTTTATTTATTTTTATCTTATTATTTCATTTTTCATTTTATCTTTTTATTATATTTAGCAGAAATTTCATGCATTTACCATTATTTGTATTTTTATCATAGCCATTATTAATATTTTATTTTAGCTTTAGGTTTATTATTGAGTTATTAGCATTTTTATATAGTGGTTATTGATATTAATATAATTTCTCTTTTTTGCTTTACTATTATTAATATTTTCATTTTACTATTACTAGTTTATATTATTATTATTTTCAATTTCCGCTATTATTATTATTATATAGTGGTGTTATCTAATGTGTGTTCCAAGTATGCAGGTTCTAATGCTTAAAGTTATATATTCAGAATCTGATATATAAGGATGCACTTGAGAGAAAATGAATTACTAGCTTCTGGTGGTGCAGAATTTGAAGAACACTCTCTAAAGTGATGTTTGGCGTAAACTCTGAAGTTGAAGGCCTCAACATCAGAAGAAGAAACATATTGTCTCTACACTTGGTGAATGTAATTAGCTTCTGGTGATCATTTAGAACTAGTGATAAAGCTAAAGCTATTTGTACCACAGAAAGCGGGTTGCATTGTCAAATCAATTTGTCAGCTAGAGTCTGAGTTCACAAGGCTCAAGAAGAGTTGGCATGCTTTAAGGATATCTACTCTCAACGACTCTAAACTACAAGATTACATGGACGACACATTGGTGAAACATGTTACACAATTGATCAAGATCTTTTGGTTTATCTCTCTTCAACGTCTCTTGTACTATGGAGAAATAAATATACTTGTTCAAGTTATCTCTTACAACGGCTAGTCTTCTGCAACTGCTATATAACCTACTGAAGATTCAAACTGAAGTCTTCGAACAAGGGAGCAATCAAAAGGGAAAATATAGAAGGAAAGCCAAGAAGTATAGAAGTGTTTTACACTTCTGTATGGATGGAGGAATAACAAGATCATACAATGAGCAACACAATCGAGTATGCAGATTTTCTGTTATATGTTGTAAATTGTAATAAGCCTTGAGATTTCTTAAACATTGAATATCTTAGAAATCCTAAGTTCTTAGAGGTATTTGTTAAGGTGATTACCCTGTACCTCTGATAAATATATCAAGTACACTTTGTTCTCTATTATGTTGAACATGTTGTTTAGTAGTTTAGATAAAGTCTCTTACTAAGAAGCTTGAGCCAAGTAAGTCTCCTGCTATGTGCTAGAGCATTGAATGTCTTAATCAATTGTTGATTGAGCAGAAATCTTGAATCCGTGGGATTTAAGCAATGAAGTCTTGGGTCGGAGGGGTTTGAGCAGAAGTCTTGGGTTCGTGGAAGCTGAGCAAGTAAGTCTTAAGTTCTTGGAACTTGAGCAAGGAAGTCTTGGTCTTGAGGGGCTTGAGTAGAAGTCTTGGATTCGTGGAATCTGAGCAGGAAAATCTTGGACAGAGGGTCTGAGCAGAAGTCTTGAGTCCGAGGGACTTAAGCAGGGAAGTCTTGGGTTCGTGGAACCTGAGCAGAAGTCTTGGACCTGAGGGGTTTAAGCAGGAAGTCTCGGGCTGAGGGTTTATGCAAAGAAATTTTTTATGCTTAAGTGCATAAGAGATTGTAATCATGTTTTTTATTATAGTAAAAATCTCTTATGCTGCAAGGGGAATGAACTACTCTCATTTGGGAGGAACCAATATAAATCTTTGTGTGTTATGTTATTATTTATTTACTTCTGTTAACATCCGCTGCAGCAAGAAATCAGAATTTGAACACTAATTTAGATTCTGAACTCTGATCAGACGCAAACTAAATAAATGGAAAACACAATTCACCCCCCCTTCTTGTGTATTTTTCTCACCTTCACATTCATCATGTTCTGGGTTTCATGGTGGTTTGTAGGGTGGTTTTGGAACTCCGGTGTGGTGGTTTAGTTTTTTTGGGTGGTTGGAGAAAGGAAAAGGCAGTGAAGAAGTAGAGAAAGGTCAGAGCGAGATGGAGAGAAGTGGGAGAAAGGGAATGATAGAGAGAGAAAGATGGAATGAAAATGTTTCATTTCTGAATAGTTGGAGCTTTTATATGCTCCCTAGGCCTCCACTTATTGTAGGCATGTGGCTCAATGGCAGCCAATGATTCGTCCTACTTTGACCAATCCTTCATGCATGCCCTCACCACAATAGCCTTACACCCTCAAATTCAAACCCTTTTATCAGTTGACCCCATGATGGTCAACTGATCCAGCGCCCCAGATTAAATTTTGACCATTCTTGGTAATTAGATCAGAAGGCTGTGTATTTCCATCTTTTCCTTTTTATTTTAGTTCTTTTTTTTTTTCTAATTTGTTGTTGGGCTAGTGAATCTTGGGCATAGCCCTTTGCATTTTGCACACCCTTTCTTTTTTCAATTAGCATCAACTACATCCCCTTAATGTTAATGTATTTTTATTTTAGTTAATTTTATTGTTTACTTGTTAATCTTATTTTTAATTTAGTCTTTTAATTGTTAGTTAAATTAGTTAATTTCAACTTTAGGCATTAATTTAGTTGTTAAGTAATTTAGTTAAATTTTCAAATTTAGTTTAATTATTTTAGTTAATTCATAAAAAAATAACAAAAATACAAAAATACTTCTTTTTCATTTAAAAAAATACAAAAATAAAGCTTTTCATATGAAAATAAACATTTTGTACATAAATCAAAACTATTTTCTCAATCAAATTGATTCAACTCTTTGTAAATAAAATGGATGTGTGGATGAACATCTACCATATCCTTGAGTAATTGATTGGTCGACACATACCGCATCGATCGATTATTCAAATTCAAAATAATTTAAAATCAAATTCAACACATCAAATCTCTTTTGTGCTCGTGGGTACTTAATTCAAATTTTTTTCATAAAAAGGATAGGTTAAGTCATTTCGACGTGAAACACAAACGAGCGTTTTAGACTCCATCTGCAAGCATACAAACTGATGTTTAAACGCAAGTACTTGACTTAAACCCTATTCTATAAAATCAACCAACACACGCTTATTTTTTATGAACTACGAGGCTCTGAATTTCTCATTGCACCTAAGAATACGTAGGCACAGAGTTTTGAAACCTTGGCGAGCACACTAATAAAAAATTAACATTTTTCCCTTTTTGTAAGTATTTTAATAAATAACCACAAACATTATTTAAGCAAACCCTTTAACCCTAAAACTATAAGAGGTTCTCGTTGAGTACAACGAATGTGAGGGGTGTTAATACCTTCCCCTCGCATAACCAACTCCCGAACCCATATTTAGTTGCGATGACCATCTTATCCTCTTTACTTAAGGTTTTATCATTATTTCCCCTTTCTTTAGTAATAAATAAAATTCGGTGGCGGCTCTGTTAGTCATCCGCGAGCGTGCGATGCGCTCGCGAGGCCGTAGTTTTGGAGACGTGACAAAAACACCCAAAAAGAAAAAGAGACTTCAAAAATACCTAAAACCTGTCTGAGCCAACCCTAATAGTTATGCTTTGTTGTTTTGATGTGTACTGGTTGATGTAATAACTTATAATGTCACTTTGTAACTTATGCGTTATAATGCCACTTTTGTGTATCATATGGCTTATAATTCCATTTTTGTAGCTTATGACTTATAATGTCACTTTGTGTAGCTTATGGCTTATAATGTCACTTTTGTGTATCATATGACTTATAATGCCATAACTTATGATTTATAATGTCACTTCATGTATCATATGGCTTATAATGCCATTTTGAATTAAATTATGCAATTTTGTTGATGATTATTGGAATGATACGATTATGTTACACAATTCTAAATTATAGGCATTTCTGTTCTAATATGTTACACAATTACAAATTGCTTATCATAAACCAACAAAAGTACATTTATAAACTCATGGCACACAAAATACATTAACTCATGACAATGTTGATTGCACTCATAACATCATAACAGATACAATACACTTATAAACTCATGACAAAAAGTACATTTATAAATTTATGGCACACAAAATACATAAACTCATGACAGTGTTAGTTGCACTCATAAACTCATGACAGATACAATATACTCATAAACTTATGACAAATAAAATCTCAATCTAAAAATACATTGCTAAAAAAATAACATTCAACACTAAGCTTAAAATCCCAACCACAATGGACATTTTCAACCATTTCTAGTGTGGAAAACTTCATTCTTCAATTTGTAAACTTCCTTCTTTTGCCTTTGAATCTTCAAATCTCTTTCATCAACAATTTTGTCATCTAACCACTTGAAGAAATTATAACCCTTATGTCATACCCCAAATTTTGACCACCAAGATTTTTCATCATTGTGTAGAACATCACCACAATATAGATGCACCTTCATGCCTCATCAATCTCCTCAAAGATGGTTGAGCATTTACCACAATCAAGAATTAGGGTTTCAAGCCCTCCCAGAGAACTTAGACAAAGGATCAATCAAGAAATGACATGATATTAAACTTGTCTAACCTCTCAAACACCTATAAAGGACCAAGAGGTCTCCCACATCAAGAATCAAGCACAAGAGTGCAACATTCCAAGTGGATCAAGCCTTAAGATCGCCAGTGTCACCAAATTAGGGTTTTGTTCGACCAAGGCCTCCAGATGAAAATTTTCTCCTGGGCATGAGCCAATGCTTCAAAGCATAACCCAAAATACTCCAAGGGACCTTATGCACCCAATCATCAAGTCAAATTAACCTCAGGGGATGTATTCATAAAAGATCAGGAATTAGGGTTTCTTGACCTAATTCACCCCTAAGTTGACTTTTGAGGCAAGATATGAGCCAATACCTCAAGACATGATTTTAGGGCCTCAAATACACTACATTGATCCATTTGCAACAATGGATTGATCCAAGAAGCTTGATTCACAAGTTTCATTTTCATCTGGACCATAATTAGGGTTTTGAAGAAAAAGTCAACTGTGTCTTTGACTTTTGACCAAGACGTGCTCCCAAACCTTGGGACATAATTCAATACACCCTACAAAACCTATGGAATCCATCCATTAGGTTTTAATTGGGTCAAGAACTTGATTGCACGAAGAATCACACAGTTTGGATTTCATCTGACAAAAAGTCAACTGTGCACAAAATCAAGTTTGACTTTTTGGAATTTTTCACTAATATGGTTCCCCTAAGTCAAAAATAATGTTAATGTATGGTATTGTTCATAATTCATTAAGAAAAAACAAGAAAATTGAGGTTTCTTGCAAAAGGGGCAACCATGAGAAACCAAAATTTTTCTAAGTTATGGGACAAAAGTGGTTTTTACCCAACTTTGCAAGGTCATAACTCCTAAACCACAAGGCATTTTTCTCCCATTAAAAGCCCAAATAAAAGTCCATCTGACATACTTTAAAAGTGTCAATTACAAGATATTCCAAATCCTCATAGATTTTGAGTTATGGATTGATCAAAATCACAACAACATGAAAATGAGCATTTTTCCAACACTTAGTGAAATTTTCAATAAGTCAGAATTTGCCTTACATTTTCCAAAATGTAGGGACATTTTTCACCTTGATCCAAGTTAAACCAGGTACATTGGTGAACATCAAAGTTGAAGTATGCCATGAGGGCTTTCCAACAAGTACCAGATCATCTTCAAATTCAATTTGAGTTGGGAGATACAACCCTTGGAACATGGCATCATGGACTGATTTTTACAAGGCAGATTTGTGTATTTTGCTCGAGTTAGCTAATTTGGATAATTCCAAGCCTTGTCATCCATTTGTACACATCACAGAATAACATCCAAGAGAAAATATCTGATCTACAAGCCTCCCAAGTCCAAGGAACTACATGTAGCCATAATTGCCTAAAAAGGCTAAAAAGCTCAAAGACTCCAATTTTGTTTCCAAGCATTCAATGGATGCATCAAGGTGGCATGGACTTAGACATTGATAACTGAATGAGTCAAGATTCAGCTCTGAATCAAAGGGCCATAGGCCTGTGCCCTAACCTCAAGTCAATGGCTAGAGGAGACTAAATATTCCTTTTGCTACAATTGGCCAAGGGACTGTCCAAGTTGCCATTCACTATTGCTTGCAAAACAAACTTACTCTACTATAAATTGAGCTCATTTGTGGCCAGTTTGAGTACACCAAAGCACTACAACACTTGCTTTCCTCAAAATCCCTCTCATTAGGCAAAAATGCCTTCTTTTGCAAGTCACCACTGAGTTTTTGAGTTAGAGAGCAATTCCACCACAACTCATGATCCAAACACATCCAATGTATCATATCTAAGTTGTTCAAATACTCACCCTTGATCTGAAACAATAAAATCAGAAAGTCAACCTCCAAAACCTCAAATTTTGACTTTTCTGCATTTTTCAAGCCATGTCTTGATTCAGTCACTTTCAAAACCAAACAAAGCCTCAAACATACTCCAAATATCATCCTCAAACTGTCCCAATTAGTTTCCCTCATCTGGAACACCATTTGAGAGAGTTACTATCTTGGTCACTTTTGCCTCTTTTGCAAGAAAGAGCCCGTTCTTGTTCCTGAGGATTCCAGCTGGTTTTGATCATCCTAAAAACTTCTAAGGGATCAGTCAAGAGCGTTTAAAGCATTGGATTACTTCTGGCACAAGGAACTTAACAGATAGCACAAGGAGCTCCAAGAGGTAAGTGCAGCACAACTTGAACTCTCTAAATTATGCATTTCTTTGAGGTCCATTGATCATGGACTTCTCATACATATCATATATGTTGTGTTTGAACCAATTTACCATACTATTGTTGCCTGTATGATGAGATAGCATAGAACATGCAAATCTAGGCATATTTTGAAATCACTATCGGATTTTGAAATAGGGACATCTTTTGAAAAATCTTAAAGCACCATTGGATTCCTCATGAAATTCTAGGCAGGATACACCTAAATTTTGTCAAAATCTATGGAGAAATGAGGAAGTTAGAGCCTTCATGCAAGAGGCCTAAAATCAGGCCAGCCTTGGGCAAGGGCCAGGCCTAAAACCTTGCCACCCATATATGTTCATGGGGTGGTTTTGATACACAGATGTATCACCCCCCCGGTGGTAGCGCGCATGTGTGTTTGGAAGGAAGGTCGTGGGTTCAAGACCCACCCAGACCATTTTTCCATTTCCCCCATTTTGCTATTTTTCACATTTTTTATGGTTTTGATTAATTAATTCCAAAATTAATTTCTCTCTCAATTTTAATTATTTTTTATTGGTTCTTTTTTTGAAAATTCACAAAAATGTTAAAATATTTTATTCTACAAAAATCTCACAAAAATATTATTTATTTCATGTATTTGGTATTTTTGTAAAGAATTATATTTTTATTTGTTTTTAGGCATTTAAAAATATTTCTTTCTCTTGATTTTGCAAATTCAAATGATTTTCAAATCATTCTACATGATTTTTCAAACATTAATCCAAGATCACAACTTGTTTTTCACACATGTTTGATCATTTTGATCATTTTAACTGAATTTTATTCAATTAAAATACATTTTAAATCAAAATTAGGGTTTTGTTGAGTTTTACCCTCACAAATCTTTTTCAAAACACCTTTGGGCCTCTAATAGAGTGTAAGACCCAATCCTTGTAAATAAAACATTTCTGGGCCTCAGTCGTTGTATAAGTCCCGATACGATTTCAAAAATCTCGGCGCGATCGCCGTTTTCAAAGAAAAATCATCTGGGTCTACCCTTGTGTTATAAGTCCCATCTTTCTCTTAGAAAAAATAACACTTTGGGCCTCTAATAGAGTTTAAGTCCCAACCCTTTTTGTAGAACCGTTTTGGGCCTCAGTCATTGTATAAGTCCCACTGTGTTTTCTAAAACCGCGGTGCGATCGTCACCCTTTTAACAAAATCAAATGGGCCTCTCCTTGAGTTGTAAGCCCCATTCCTTGTACAAAAATAAACTTTGGGCCTCTAATAGAGTGTAAGACCCAATCCTTGTTATACATAAACCTCTTTGGGCCTCAGTCATCGTATAAGTCCCGATACAATTTTCAGAACAACGGTACGATTACTGTTTTTCATCTGGGTCTCTCCTTGAGTATAAGCCCCAATCTTTTCAAAATAACTTTCCCTTTTGATTTAGATTCAAATTCATAGTTGTTATCAAAACTTTCTTTAATTTCTTGAACAACTAACAATACAGTTGTTACAATGGAAGCTTGCTCACCTGTAAGTTTTAAACAACTTTCTTTTACGTACTTGCACATATATATATGTGTATATATTTGTTTGTGCTGGAAGCTTGCACACCTGTAAGTCCTCCTACCCTCTTTTACATACAGTATATATTTCATCTGTATATATATGCCTGTATATATCTGTTTAGAGTTTTCCCCGACAATTACGTCTAGAACTAGATGAAGCTAGTGGTCACTCTTTCAACACAGTCAAAACTAGTTCCCCATAAGAATTCCAGATACAGTATTGCCTCCTCTTGGGCTTATATAATATGGAACAAAGAGAAAGGCAATATTCCCGGTGAAACTTTTCTCAGACTGTCACTATTAGAAAATTGTCAAAGAAATTCATTCCCCCAGAGACGATTAATTCTCGGTGAAACCTCTCTTGAATTTCTTCAAACCCTAGAACTGTTCACTAAGAAAGGATTATTCCCGGTGAAACCTTTCTTGAACTTTTCTTAGGTTTGGACCCACAGACTTCCTAAATGCATCCCAGCCTCTTCTTGGGCTTTGTACAAGGACCCTCAGACTTCTTAGAAGTTCTCATGCCTCCTCTTGGGCTTAGTACAAGGACCCAAAGACCTCCTACAGGGATAGGACAGAACTTAGTCATCCTTCGATAGAGTAGTCTTTCTAAGAGTCAAAACATCAAACTAGTTTAGGGTTGATTCTCATCCCTTAAAACACTAGCCTCCTCTTGGGCTTTATACAAGCAGACTTGGACAGTCTTGCCTCCTCTTGGGCATCATACAAAGATAAATAACTAATAGACTTGGACAGTCTCACCCCCTTTTAGATCTCAAAGAAATCCTGATCCTTACATCAATCACCAGCAGAGTTAAAACCTCCATAGGTTTTAAAACTCCATCTTTAAACTCTCCCTTTTATTTTCCCCAGCTAGGGTTAAATCACTATCAGTAAACCTTCATCAGAACCTCAAGGCATCTGATATTTCAACTCTTCTGTGATCCTCAGTAAGAATTGATTCCCCACTTTGGACCTGCCTCTGGATCTCAATAATCCTCAACAGAAACTAGCCTCCTCATAGGCTTTATAGAAGAAATTCCCCAATCTAGCCTCCTCTTAGGCTTTGTATAAAGATTTTTCCTCACTCTCTTATTGAGTCAAACACTTTTAGCCTCCTCTTAGGCTTTGTATAAGGATCCTAAACACTCTCTTGTTGAGTCAATCATGCTTTTCAACCTCAATCTTGGACTTTGTACAAGATACACAAAGACACTCTCTTGTTGAGTCAATCACCTTAAAACACTCTCTTGTTGAGTTAATCACCTCCTAGCCTCCTCTTAGGCTATGTATAATGATCCTTCTTTTCCTCAGCAAAATTCAGCCTTAATCTTGGGCTTTGTACAAGACAGATAAAAGTACTCTCTTGTTGAGTCAACTTTTTTCAACCTCCTCTTAGGCTTTGTATAATGATTTCCCTCAGTAGAGTTAGCCTCAAAAGCACTCTCTTGTTGAGTCAACCTCTTGCAGCCTCAATCTTGGGCTCTGTACAAGACACCCATAAATATCTTCAGCTGAGTCAGTCAAATATCCTTTAACCTCAATCTTGGGCATTGTACAAGACACATATAAAATCTCCCTAAACAGAGTCAATCCTCTTTTCAGCCTCAATCTTGGGCTTTGTATAAGACAAATCATACTCTTCAGCAGAGTCAATCTTCTTTTAGCCACAATCTTGGGCTTTGTACAAGACAGATAAAACCTCTCACCAGTAGAGTCAGTTTCCCCTTTTAGCCTCAATCTTGGGCTTTGTACAAGACACATACAAATATTCTCCAATGGAGTTAAAAAAAATCCTTTTTAGCCTCAATCTTGGGCTTTGTACAAGACAGACCAAATCTTTCCCCGGAAAAGTCAACTTTTAGCCTCCTCTTAGGCTTTGTATAATGATCTCCCCAAAAGAGCCAGTCTCTTTTTTGCCTCAATCTTGGGCCTTGTACAAGATAGATAATAAACTCCCCAGTGGAGTCAATCAATCTCTTAGCTTCAACCTTGGGCTTTGATCAAGGCACACAACAACCAACATCCCCTTAGAGGAAATCAAAAACCTCTCTGTAGGAAGACACTTCTCTGTATTATCACACATCAAAACAGAAAATCAAAACAAACCTTAATCCCAGATAATTTCTATAAGTGGCACACTTATTGATTCAAAAATCCAAGCTGTAGTCTATCTCTTATCCTGGTAAATCCCTTTCTTTCATCTAATTGTTGTAAGTAGCAAGCCTCTGGATTATTTACATCCACGCCATTGTCCCTCTCTTAGCATGAAAGATCCCTAAGGAAAAATGGCATTGCTCAATACTGGGTTAAAGTTTTCTCCTTCAGGACAAATCCCTTATAAAGGAAATTATGGCATTGCTGGATTCCATATATCCCAGTTAAAGTAATTCTCCTTTATAATCAGTCACCCAACAGTTGTGATAAACAGACGAGATGCCTCCCTTTAGAGATGACAAATTCTCTCTCAGTCAAACCTTTTAGCTTCAATCTTGGGCTTTGAACAAGACACAAATACTCAACCTTTTAGCTTCAATCTTGGGCTTTGAACAAGACACCAAATAATTTTCCTCCCATAGAATAGGAGGAACTACGATTGCTCTAATTTCCCTATTTTATTTAACGGGAATACGTAGGCATAAGATTGCAAAATTTTAGCGAGCATACCAATCAAAAACTCTAGGTCCAGTACCTTCATACCAATAAAAAACTTTAGATCCAGTACCTTAACAAAAACATCGGAAAACCCGACATCAACAAAAACTCTCTCTCAAACACTCCCAAAGGAGAAACTTTCCCAACCCACAACGGATAAACACCAGTAAGTAGAAAATAGAAAGAAAATTGCTAACAACCTGTGGATAACCACATATAGGATGGGTAATTGACAACTCCCTATTGTATAACCTGACCCCGGACCCCCCAATCTCTTAGCATTTGTTCAGTAAAACATTTGCATGCAAGGTTAGTTTTAGATAGCTTCCCTTTCCTTTCCAGCTTCATAGGATAAATAAGAAATCAGAAAGTAGCACCCAACTCCTACCATTACGGTGAGGAGAAACCCATGGCGATAAGGTGGTCGCGTCACCGACAAAAATCGCACGCTACACCTTATTCATATGATTTTTGTAATTTCTACAACCCCAAAAATTTTCCCTAAAGTTCACACTGTTCATGTCACTCACAGTACGAAAGACGCATTTATCTTGGCAAAAACACCCCCTCATCTTATTTCTACGAATAATAGATCCAGTTGTTACAATGGAAAGATTGTTTGACATTGGAGCATTGCTTGACAACTTTGACATTGGAGAAGAGGAAAACCTTAGAAACATAACTTTAAAATCTAGAGAAGTGGAATGAAAGTTGAAAATAAGCTTGATTAAAATGCATATGCAAACGCGAGAAAGATAAAACCTAAAAAAGATGAATGCAACAAGAAACAACTTGAATAAAAGAGACAACAACTTCTGAAAATGCGTTTTGAAAAGATGAATGAAATAAGAAGCATGTTTAATACAAGTGAAACCCTTAAATCGAGGTTTTTAAATCATTTTGATGAGTTATTATTTTACCAATTACCTAGTTGTCATGTCATGTTGACAACCCTTAACGTTTTTTCAAAATAATTAACGAAAGAGACCAATAATTCTAACTAAACTAATTTTAAAGGACCAAGTGTAACATTTTTTTCTTAAGGGACTAAATCAGAACTTTAAATTAATTTAAGGGACCTGGTGACTAATTAAACCTTTGAATTTTATACACTTTCTTTATTCCTATCAAAAAGACCAAAAGTCATAAGTCAATGAAACACTTTTGCTATAAATAACTAATAGCAGTTTCTGTTGAGTTCATATGTTATTCTAAAACATTCAATTCAACATAAACAAAAAAAAAACATAACATCACTTTCTTTGTTACAGACACAAGAGTAACATAGTTATGAAGGATCTATAGAGTAGAGGTGTCGTTGGAGTTGTAATGGGAGAAACGGTGAAACAAGCTCTTCTCACAATCAAAAAGGGTCGAGACATCACTCCCACGCTCGAAAGAAACATAGAAACTCTAAAAGCTTTAGCTCCTTTAGTTGAAGAAATGAAAGGCTACAACAATTTACTAGATTGCACTACTACAAAGCGCGTAAACAATGACGCCATGCTCATAATGGTTCATCCCTACACCGTTGTGACATATCTAAACTAAGGCACGATTGTATTTTATTTGTTTATTGAATAAAAATTATATGTATATAACAACGGTTGATAAAGCAACCGTGGTGATTATCTGTATATAACAACGGTTGATAAACCAACTGTGGTGATACCATCAAGCTTTCATGTGTTCGAACCTCAGCGCCATCATATATATTATTCCTTTTATGTTAAGGCGCGCCTTTTCTTTTTTATTTACTCTTAATAAAAAAAATTAAAAGTTATGACTACGGTTGTTTATTTACACCGTTGTGATATATTATGTATGTTTTTTTAATTTTTAATTCTAAATATAACTCTGGCGCTTTAATATGAAATTTCATTATGAAAGTAATATATCATAACGGTTTTGTGGTGTTGACCGTCGTAGTAGCCTTTCAATATACTCCTAGCTAGCTAGTTTCATTGTCTCTTCAGTATCCTTTTTCCATTGAAAATAGAAACTAGATGAAACGATACACGATTTCAAGCCTAAACCCTAACGTTCAATACTGTGAAATAATACACGATTTCAACCAAAGCTTGCATCATCAATATCCATTCTTCACCGTGTTGTTGTCATTTTCGTCATCATCATCACGATCGTAACGGAAGGAAGATTACGTACCTACCAACGTCGTCGTCATCATCGTCACCGTCGAGAAAGAAGATAACAACAACATCGTCGTTGTCGTAAGGAAGGAAGACAACAACAACACCAACACCAACATCGTTTACTTAGTCGTCACGTTTAGGGTACGTAAAATATTTTCCCCATGCATCTACAGTAAACTCATTTGCCATTGTTGTTCATGTTGTTGTTGTTTATGTTCTTGTTGTTCATGTTCTTGTTGTTCATGTTGTTGTTGTTCATGTTGTTGTTGTTGACGTTCTTGTTGTTCATGTTGTTGTTGTTGTTTTTGAACAAAGATGTCGACCTTGTCGAGTTCTACATCAGGAAGCAGCGAAGATGCTCAAACGATTGAGTGTTCTGCGAATACAACTCAAACGATTGATACTCAATCGAAAATATCACAAAGAGGTGTCACAATGATGCCCCAATTCACATCAGTCTGCAACTCATCAGGTGTGAAAATTCCGATCGAGTTTGATTCGCACTACAGATTAGTGGATTGTCCACATTACGCTACTTTTAGGAGTTATGTTACGTTCCTTGCACGTAGCAAAGTCAGTATACTGATTGATGATTTGAGATAAGTGGATTTTAAAGTCAAAGACAGCATATGGACAGACGTTAAGGTATTTCATACTATAAGTGGATTCTAATTCATACTTATATATTGATTTAATGTAGTTGAATTTTGAGTTTACCGATGACTCAAAATTGAAAAGAAAGTGGATAACTTGTGCCGGTGTTCGTTGGAGGGGGTTTAAGTCACGGCTCACAGCTGACTACATTATGAAGCCTAAGAGCGGTCTTCAACCTCCATGGATTCGGTATAGTTTTTTATCGAAGAAGGTGTGCCATGAGTTTGCGAAGAAACGCCGTTCTGAGGAATTCAAGGTTAGTACTAGTCTTATGTAACCTATAATGTTATGCTAATGAGTTATAGATACTAATCATACATATTTTTCACTAAGTTAATAACAGGCTAAAAGCGAAGTAGGAATTCAGAACAAGGCGAAAAACATGTACCCCCATAGATTGTCTCGTGGGGGTTACAGGAAACTTGAGAAGAGGATCATGCAGGAAAAACAACAAGAAGGAGGAGATGGTGACATCCCATCTCCACCTTCAAGACATGAGAAATGGAAGAGGGCTCGATTAAGACCTAATAGAGAGTACACCTCTGAGGCTTCAAGAGTAGTTCCTGAGAAAATTGTAAGTATATGTTTTGTTTAAATGCGTTTGCTTATGTAAGTTACTCATGAGTTGTTATTTAAATGTGTTTGCTTATGTAAGTTGCTCATGTTGTGTAGGATAATTTGGTTGTGGCGCCCCGTGAAGGCACATTTGTTCCAGAAGCACGACATGACATATTAGTCGAAGCTATCGGAACAGCTGAGCATGGAGGTCGTGTCTGTGGTGTTGGAGATGGTGTCGGCTTGAGGTCATACTTTGGATCTCAAAGAAGAAGCACCAAAACCGCTGAATTTCTTGCTCAACGACAAAAGATTGAGAATGTTAAGAAGCAATTGGCAGAGCAAAGGAGGCTGTTTGAAGAGGAGAGGGAAAAAAGGGAGAAAGAAGTGGAAAAGTTACAAGAGTTGTATTCTGTATGTGTTGTAAATCGCGCTTATTTTTGTATGATATATATTGTATGTTCTAATTGAATATATTGTGCTTATTTTTGTTTTATGTTCTAATTGAATGTTATGATGTAGAGATTAAGTGAAAACCTCGAACAACAAACTAATGAAGATCAACGTTGCATTGGTGATGATCAAACTCCAAGTAGAAGTGTCGTAAATCACGCTTCTACAAAAGGAACTAATTGTACAACCCCTCCCCCTGTAGATAACCGCAATGGGATATTGGACCCTAGTCCAAATGAAATAACAAGTTTATACTTGTCCATTTCAACAACACACCTTGCGCAAGCTCTCCCGCTAGAATATTGCCCGAAATTGGATTTAGTGTATTACACTCCTGAAGATGTGAGGGATTTTCTCGCAGGATTTAAGTGGCTTGACATAGCTATTTTGCAAGTTTGGTGCACATAAGTATATAGTCGAATATACATGTCATTATAGAACATTATAATTTTTTGTATTTTCTCCCTTAATTTATTAATTTTCTTTGACCATTTAGGTACATTCACCGTGTTTGTATAGAATTAAATAAATCAAGTACCTATGGAATCTTGGAGCCAAGTTTTATTTCTTGGGCGTATAATGATAAAAATATCAGAGAACAGTATTTGAAAAGCCGACTAAATGACGGAGGAAAAGAATGTTACCTTGCACCATTCCTCTGTGGGTTAGTATTGTTGTAATTTATTTCTATATTCTATATTTAGTTTTGTTTTAGTAACAACTAATAATATATATATATATATATATATATATATATATATTCTCGTGTTCATTCAGTGGTCATTAGCAATTGATCATAATATCGTTTAGGACAAATACGATGACATTACTGTGTTCCTTGCACGATCCACTCTACAAACGAATGAAAGATCTTGTATTAACATATGTGTCTTTGTTTAATATCATTTTCTTTGGCATTAATTGTAATTAGTTTATCATGTAATATGTTTAATTCAATTTTCAATGTGCAGTATTGTGGAGCAAGTTAATAGAATGAATAATGTTAGAAAAAAGCCCACATACCTTGCTCCTAAAGTAAGTGGCCCGATTACCTGTTTATTTCATTTACATTCATGCATGTGTGGTTGTATTCATGTTTTTATATTCATGTAATCTGTAGACGAGGAAACAACGCGGGACTTACGAGTGTGGGTATTTTGTCATGAAACACATGTTAAACATCGTCCTTGCCGGCACTGTTGATTCATGGGATACGGTATATATGGCATAAAATGTTTACATATATTAATATATAAGTTGACTATTGAATTATTATCATGCATGATCTTCAATTTTTTGCTCTTTCTTATGTAGATGTTTAACGACGAAACCCCATTCCCCGTTGAGGACTTTGTGGATCTTCGTAAACGTTGGACGTATATCCACAATGCGCTTAAGGGTGCTCCTGCTATTTGATATATCAGCAACATTTTTTGATGCACATATTTTTGGCTTTTGATGCACATAATGTGAACAATAGTTTTGGCTTTTGATGCACATAATGAAATCAATAATATTGGCTTTTGATTTAAATAATGTTAGCAGTTTAAATCTCTGATTCATTGTTAAAAGAGTAATAGTGGGGGTTGTTTTTAATCATATCCACAACGATTGTTTGATATTTGATGCGTGCCTTTCAATAGTTTCGATATTCTAAGTTAACGGTTTCAAAAGTTTCTCAATTGTTTTTAACATTCACTTGTAGAAAAGATTAATTTGTCACAAAGATTTTGTAAAAGGTTTTATAAAAGCATGTTAAGGTTAGGTTTCGCTAATCCTTTCCACGTATAAACGATTAATCAAGCATATGAACTCAGTTTCCGACCAATATAACCGCATATCCTCCCGACTAAGTTTATGTCTAAAGCGAAGTCGTGAGTACCGTTGTTTAGACCGTTAGATGATGTCTCGCGCTAACAATCTAAGCAACGATCATTAAGATCAATACAATGCGAATAGCAAATCCCAAATCTATGTCTAGAGTTTGGTTTTTAAGAGATGAAATTGTTAGGTCAAGATTTGTGGAATCTATGTCTAGAGTAAAACAAATCAAACATAAAGCATTAAGAGAAAACAACTTCATCTATATTGATCAAAGACTTTATTCATATACAATAGATCAAAAGCAATACATAAAAACATAATCAACTACATCTAACCTCAACATTGAGTGTTTAGCTACCACTTCTCATGGTAGATTGGATAACAAGTAAAGAGAGAAGATGAGTAAACATCCACGCCGAATAATCGAGAATGGATGCAAAATCAGCTTCTCCAAGTGAAAATACAAGCTCCAATGGTAAAAAGACTGAAAACTATGATTTTGGATCAAAATGAACAAAAGAACCCTAAAACATAAAGTGAAATTCTATTTATACATAGCAGAATTCTGCAGTATTCGCACTGCGAGCAATCCATTCGCACTGCGAATGAGGAAAAATGGCACTTTAAGTGCCTCTGAGACTTAAACCGCCCCAAGCATAAATCGTGGGTTCTCACTGCGAACCCTTCATTCGCACTGCGAATCATTCGCTAGCTACATTCGCACTGCGAATAAACTAGCGAGCCAGATTTCTCAAACCCAGAACTTACTGCCTCCCTTCGCCAGCACATTCGCACTGCGAACCAACCAGCGAACCTTCGCTGGACCCTCGCCAGGAGTTCGCAGTGCGAACACATGGTAATCTCAAAGTTGAAACTCTCTGCCTCTGCTCGCTGGCGCCTTCGCTGGTCCTTCGCAGTGCGAACCTTCGCTGGGCCTTCGTCAGATTGTTCGCACTGCGAACACCCTGTTGCAGCTAAAAACTCAGTGGAAACTTGCAGTGGTTCCATGTGTTCTCAATTTTGCTCCTTTCATTCCTATACCTGCACATTAACACACAAATTACAAGCTCCACACATATATTCCATTGTAAGCATTACAACACAATTTACCGCGTAAATTCACAATTAACCGTTAGAAAGAAATGAAAAATGCCAAGTATTTCATACAAATATATAACATGTTTGACATCTAACAAACTCTCCCCAACCAACTCTTTGTTTGTCCTCAAGCAAAGTATGCCTCTCACGAGAATTTGCTCGAGCACGCAATTCATCCAAGACGTGAAAAATGGCTCAACTAAACAATGATCACAACAATGCAACAGTTACACAACTCAAGAACCTACAATGTAAAAGAACTTGACTCTTAAACAACTTCAAAAAATGTTTCAAGAAACAACTAACTCATCACACACATGCCATTCTACACTCCTCTTCGAAAAAGGATTGAAGATAACCGTGCATACAAGCACGGGACAATTACACTCAAATGACAAATGATGCAATACTAAGCAATTCATACCATATCTCAATGAACACAAAAGAAATCATGGAAGTAAAAGATCACAAAGGACTTCAAGGATGTAGCTTGGCCAGGTCAACAAAAAAGGGACATTTCTAACGGTCTTTGAAACGAAATTGCCTACGCAAAAGAACATTCACTAATCAACATATTCACACATCTCAACTTCATTTCACCAATTTTTCATCACACCTTCACAAACTACCGCACAATTATTGAATCTCTTTTTTTTTCTATCCAAGCAAGCATTTTCGTATTTGCAACAACATATTCACACTCTTTTCTTTACATGCTTGCTTGAAACAATTTTTTTTTTCAAAATTTGGAGTAATGCACCCATCTTCTTTTTATTCTCCCCAACTCATTTTCAACTCAACCTAAAGTGAAAGTTCCTTGCTTTTTAAGGCAAGGAAACCGAAGTATACAATTTTCAAAGGTTAAAGAAGAAAATGTTAGAAACTCACCAAATTCAATGATGAACCAAACTTGCAAATTATGTACATTAAACAAGTTCATCATTCAATTGAGTTCTAAACTGTTTAGGCTCAAAGGGGCTACCAAATGCTCTCTCCTCACGGGTGAATTACTATATGGATATAGTTGTGCTCAAATTCAAACAAGTGCCTTGATCACTTCTCATACTTCCACAAAATCACATGGTCACAAGATAAGGCATGAATTAAAAGTAAAGACAACATTCATCATAATCCTTAGCATAAAGTAATACTTTGGAGGCTACTCACTTTAATGGTTTTTGATCCTAAAATGACACATGCATTCAACGAAAGTTGTAACACGAAACAACATTTTCCATCGCACCAAGACACAAAGTCCTAAAACATACAAAATTCTCGAGCTAAGTAACAATGTACCTTGTCGCAACACAATGCTTACGGTACTATCATAGCCCTCACATCTTGGAGGAATCTACCTTTAAAATCCAGAAACACACTTAAGTGTTGAACATTCGTAAACTGAAGAACTCAACACTTAATACTATAATTAAAAACCAACAATTTATTAGTAAAGCGAAAAAAAAATTTACTGCAAACCATACTCATTACTAACAATAATCATAAAGTGCCTGGTGTATAAAACACCTACATAATCCAAAAAATACCACACGAGTACGAGTACATCAATAAAAGACTAGTAAAAGCTGGAAAAAAAAAACAAAATACAAGAAACTTCACTTTGATGACCAAAGGAAGTGTACAAGTCTAAGATCCAAAAAATCAGTCCTCATCGGACTCAGTCTCGAGCACGTCTGTCCCTGGCTCATCCTCAGGCTCAGTCCCAAGTACATCCGTCCTCTGCCCATCATCATCATCATCAGAAATCATAATATCATCGCGATCTCCCCCCTCCTCAGCATCATCAGCAGCAGGCTCAACAACATCCTCTCCCCAACTGAAAACAGGCCTGGCTTCAGGCCATCCAGCATGCGCGAGGAACTGCTCCCTCGACATCATAGTGTGCTGCGTAGAAGGGTCACAGATCTGCAATTGGAGAACCTGCAAAGAATCATGAATATCAGTCATGGCACGCTGCTGGGCAGCCATCCAATCCCAATTATATTGGCAGATCTCCTGCTGATAAGGATAGAAGCTGTGAGATCCAGAAGCAGCACCCTCGCTTGTACCGGCCTCAGCACCAGTACCAGCCCCAGAAGATTCAGCTCTAACACCTTTCGGTTTGCAAAATTTTTCGACATATCGATCATCGATAGTCGACGTTACAGTAACTTGACGACGCGAAGGCAAAGTCACTCCAGCATCAGTACATAAGGTCATAATCAAACAAGGGAAAGCAAGAGGGGCATTCTTCCTCGAAGCATTCCCACCTAAACCACTCTCGACGATGGCCCTTATTTCATCAGCAATGATCCTTGCGACATCAATTTATACGTTAGTAAGGATACTGTGGACAAGGTGAGCCAAACGAATCGGAACTATGGAGGAATGTGACTTTGGCGTAATGTTGGTCACAACCAAAAGTAAAACAAGTTGAGCCAAAGGCATCATATCCTCACGGTGATACCGAACAGCCACACCTGAATGATTAAACTTCACATTTTTACCTGGGCGTAGGAGATCACGAGTCATTGCGGCAATATCACGATAATTACTCAGTGTCTCATGATATTTATCCTCTTCGCTAGCACACAGTGAAAGGGGGTCTCCAAGAACTCGGTTAATAGTTCTTCTGTCAAACCTTACCGTTTTCCCGCCAACAAACGTAGTCCAAGTAAATAGATCGCCCTCATCAGGAAGGGCGTTGGTGTAAAACTGACGAACCATTTCCACATTGTATGAATCAACAGGAGTTATCAGTGTATCCCACTTTTTTGCAGTTAACAGGGCAGCAATGGCACGATAACTTCCCTGCTCATTCAGAACAAACCTCCTCTCCGCAAGGATGGTCCTTGCTTCTAACACCTCATACCTCTGAGCTTGTCTAATTCCTCTTAACCGAGTCTCATCAAAGCGGACCGGTGCTTGTCTTGATGTGGATGCTTTTCTTTTCCTGATCATGGTTTTAGGACCCATCTGTACAAATGACAAACAAATCCACACAAAAACACCAAGACAGATCATTAGAATTAAGGACAGACATGCATCAGAATAAACTATCAGAAAAACAAAAATCTGGGCTGCTCGCTAGATCACTCGCACTGCGAAGCCTGGCGAACGCTCGCCCCAGGTTCGCAGTGCGAACAAGCCAGCGGGTGCACGAAAATTTTGAAAAAAAATTTGCAGACCCAGATTTCACACTTAACCTCATTCTACAGGTATTCTCAACTTAAAATCCAGCAAAAATTAGACATGCAGTGAACAACCAAACACAGAATTCTAACCCAAAACTTCCTACACATTCTAATGCATAATTCACAAATAAACTCAATTAATCAAAAAGTTCAGAGAAAAGGAATTCAAACCTGTTTGGTAATGGAGATTGACAGACAAAAACTTGAGAGAAAGAGACAGAAAATTGCACGTGAGAGGGAAAGAGAATTTGAGAGGGTTTTCCTTTTTTTTTTCTTGGTTTTGGTTGAAAGTGAGAGTGAGAGACTAGGGTTTGGTCCCCCCCAAGTCAATCATACTTCAACATGGGTCTTGGGCCTACGTGCAGGCCCACCCATAAAAACCCTCTTTTTTTTTTGATGTGGCAGCAAAACCACTAAGTCTGGTGCGCATGTCTGGCGAAGGCTCGCCCCAGCTTCGCAGTGCGAATGGCTGGCGAACAAGACATTTTTTCCAAAATTACAGGTCTGTCTTGCTGCCACACTTCCAAATATCCAAAATGTTAAAATGACTAAAAACAGCAAATTAAAGCAAAAATACTTACAATGTTGGGGTGCCTCCCAACAAGCGCTTGTTTAACGTCGGCTAAGCTCGACGGTCTATCGCGACCTCACGGATCGCGGAAAGGCACAATTGCGGGATTCCGCTCGAAACCTCCTCCAATATACACTTTTAATCTCTGGCCGTTAACTATCCAATTTTCCTTTGACGTTGTGTCCTCAATTACGATTGCTCCATAGGGCTTGATTTCCACAATCCGAAACGGACCGGACCATTTAGATCTTAATTTTCCGGGAAACAATTTTAACCGAGAATTGAACAATAGGACCAGCTATCCGACCTCAAACTGTTTGATGACAATTTTTCTGTCATGGTAAGACTTTACACGCTCCTTATACAATTTATTGGAATCGTACGCCTGAAGGCGCAATTCATCCAACTCGTGTAATTGCACTTTTCTTTTTTCGCCGCTAAGAGTTGGATCAAAATTCAAAAATTTTAAGGCCCAAAACGCCTTGTGCTCCAACTCTACCGGCAAGTGACAATTCTTACCATAAACCATTTTAAACAGTGTGAGACCAATCGGAGCCTTGAAAGCGGTCCGATAAGCCCACAACGCATCATCCAGTTTGTTGGCCCAATCCTTTCTCGAGGCCGAAACAGTTTTCTCTAAAATATGCTTTATCTCACGATTGGATACCTCCGCTTGACCGTTAGCTTGAGGATGATATGATGTAGCAACCTTGTGCTTCACACCATATTGCTCAAGAGCTTTGTCAAGCTGAGTGTTACAGAAGTGAGATCCTCCGTCACTTATTAACACTCGAGGTGTACCAAAACGTGCAAAAATGTTTTTCTTCAAAAATTTCACCACTGTTTTTCCGTCGGCTTTAGCACAAGCTATCGCCTCCACCCACTTAGACACATAATCAACGGCGACCAAAATATATTCATTGGAAAAGGAAGATGGGAATGGACCGACAAAGTCGATCCCCCAACAGTCAAAAGCTTCGATTTCCAACATATTTTGTAATGGCATTTCTTGCCGCCGTGAAATACCTCCGCTTCTCTGGCACTTGTCACAACTAAGGGCATGCGCATGCACATCTTTGAATAAGGACGGCCAATAAAAGCCCGATTGAAGGATTTTAGTGGTCGTTCTTAACCCATTGAAGTGACCTCCGTAAGGAGAGTTATGACAATGCCACAGAATATTCGTGGCTTCCTCCACTGACACACACCTTCTGAGGAGGTTGTCGACACCAAGTTTAAATAAATGGGGTTCATCCCATACAAATGACTTTGCATCAGACAAAAATTTCCATTTTTCGTGGTGCGTTAGACCGTCCGGTATCAATCCGGTGGCTTTGTGGTTAGCCATGTCGGCGAACCACGGTCTAACCTGCACTCTAAACAGTTTTTCATTCGGGAACTCCTCTTTTACCTCAAATTCATTTTTGGTCACGTCAACGTTGACCAGGCGGGATAAGTGATCCGCCACCAAATTCTCGGAACCCCTTTTGTCACGAATTTCAAGATCAAATTCCTGTAATAAAAGGATCCACCGAATTAGCCTCTGTTTTGAATCAGGCTTGGTGAGCAGATACCTTATAGTCGAATGGTCCATGTAAACGATGACTCGTGAACCAATCAAATAGGCACGAAATTTCTCTAACGCATACACTATAGCAAGCAACTCTTTCTCAGTTGTTGCATAGTTAATCTGAGCCTCGTTTAAAACTTTGCTCGCATAATGTATAGCGTGAAAAACTTTCATTTTCCTCTGACCCAAAACAGCCCCAACCGCATAATCGCTTGCATCGCACATTAATTCAAAATCCAATTTCCAGTTAGGTGCAACGATTATCAGTGAGGTAGTTAAGCTTTGTTTCAAAAAAATTAAATGTGAAAAGACAAGACTCGTCAAAGTCAAAAACCTTACCTTGGACAAGCAAGTTGCTCAACGGCTTTGCGACCTTAGCGAAGTCCTTGATAAACCTTCGGTAAAACCCCGCGTGTCCAAGAAAGCTCCTTATACCTTTGACATTCATCGGCGGTGGTAATTTCTCGATAACATCCACTTTGGCTTTATCAACTTCAAGGCCTTTTGCAGAAACCTTGTGACCGAGCACAATTATCTCGTTCACCATGAAGTTGCATTTTTCCCAATTAAGCACCAAATTAGTTTCCACACACCATTCCAACACCGTATCCAAATTTTTCAAGCACAAATCAAGCGATTGCCCAAAAACAGAGAAATCATCCATAAAGACCTCAATTGTCTTTTCGATCAAATCCGAGAAGATAGCTTGCATACACCGTTGAAAAGTCGCTGGTGCATTACATAATCCAAACGGCATCCTCCTATAAGCGAAGATTCTGAAAGGACATGTGAAAGCAGTTTTTTCATGATCATCCGGGTTCACAATAATTTGGTTGTAACCCGAATAACCATCCAAAAAACAGTAAAATTGTTGACCGGAAAGCCTCTCGAGCATTTGATTAATAAAAGGTAGAGGAAAATGATCTTTTCTCGTAGCTTTGTTCAACCTACGGTAGTCGGTACACATTCTCCACCCGGTTACGGTTTTTGTTGGAATGAGCTCATTTTTCTCATTTCGGACCACCGTTAATCCGCCTTTTTTCGGTACCACATGCACCGGACTAACCCACGGGCTGTCAGAAATAGGATAAATCATTCTGGCATCTAACATTTTCACCACTTCCTTCCTAACCACTTCTTTCATAATAGGATTTAAGCGGCGTTGAGGTTGAGCAACCGGTTTAAAGTCTTCCTCCAAGAATATCCTATGCATGCAATACGAAGGGCTTATGCCTTTGAGATCGGACAATGTCCATCCCATTGCATCCTGATTTTTTCTCAACACTTGAATTAAGCGGCTTTCCTCCACTTCAGATAAAACACTGCTTATGATCACCGGTTTATTACCACCGTCATCGAGAAAAGCATACTTCAAGGTTGACGGTAACACTTTCAGCTCAAGTTTGGAAGGCTCATCATTAACCACTTTTTTTAGAATTTCCTCTTCATAATCCCAAGGTTGCAATTCTTCCAAAGCTTCAAGCTCTAACAAACACTCTTCAAGAGATTGCTCTTCTTCAACCGAGAATATTTCCAAGGAATCATCCAAAGCTCTTTGTAAAGGATCAATGACATGAATTTGCTTTGTAACTTCAAAACTTGCTTTCTCCGTTGCATCGATTCGGAAACAATCACCTTTATCTTTCTTGTGCTTCATGGCATCATAAAGATTAAAACACACCTCTTCATCTTGGACTCTCACTTTCATGAGTCCATCGTCCATGTCAATTGCCATACGGGCAGTTTTCATGAAAGGCCTTCCAAGAATCAAAGGTGCATCCTCATCCCCATCCATTTCAATTATAACAAAGTCGATCGAAAACAAAAATTTGTCCACTTTGACCAACACGTCTTCCGCTACACCGTGAGGACGGGTAGTGGATTTATCGGCGAGTTGCAACGTCATTTGCGTGGACCTCAATTCCATGTGGCCTAGCTGTTTCACAATCGACAATGGTATCAAGTTGATGCTAGAACCCAAATCAATCAACCCATTGCCCACATACATGTTTCCTATCGTAACCGGCAATGTAACTCGTCCCGGATCACATTCTTTTCGCGGGAGAGTCCGTTGAATGATGGCACTACAGCTTGCATCCACCATAATCGTCTCCTGATCTGTATACCTTTTCTTCTTCGTGAGGATATCTTTCATGAATTTCGTATATTTAGGCATCTGCTCCAAAGCCTCGGAAAATGGAATATTTATTTGTAATTGCTTGAAGATATCCATAAACCGAGAATAGTGACGCGCACTATCTTTCTTTGTAGGAGCATGCGGATATGGTAGATGTTGAATCGGAATATTGTTCATCGGCTCCTTTCCCTTCTTAGTTCTCTTCACTCTTTCTTCACTCTCTATTTTTTTCTCATTCTCACTTTTTTCTTTCTCATTTTTTTCTATCTCATTTTCAACTAACACACCCTCAACATTTTTTTCTACTTCAATCTCTTCCCTATCTTTTTCTTTTTCAACTACAGCCTCCTCCTCCACTCTCTTTTTACCTACACCCATGTCAATCTATCTTCCACTTCTTGTGAGAATTGCTTTACAATCCTTAGGATTCGAAAGCGTATTTGCCGTAAAGGGCCATTTTTATTGATCGGCCAATTGTTTTGATAATTGCCCGACTTGTGTTTCAAGATTCCTTATGGTGGCATCGGTGTTCTTTTGGTTGGAAATTGCCATTTGCATAAATTATGTGAGAGTGTCTTCCATCTTTGTATTTCTAACGGGAGCTTGCGGAGGTTGAATGTAATTTTGGTATTGTTGACGGTTTGATGGTCCGGCTTCTTGCGGTCTCCATTGTTGTTGATAACCTTGGTTAGGCCTTTGTTGGTAACCTTGGTTGGCTTGTTGATACGGAGGTCGGGGTTGGTATCCTTGATTTCCTGCATAGTTTGCTTCCTCCACAACGGCAGGATAATAATCGGTCGGATGGTCACCTCGACATAATTCACACACTAACACTTGCACATTTTTACTTGAAGATTCATGCATCTCTTTGAATTGTTGCGGCAGCTTAGACATTTGCTTAGTTAACAACTCAACCTGTTGTGATAACAATTTGTTCTGTGCAAGGATAGCATCGCTTGTTCCCAATTCCAACACTCCCGGAGTTCGTTGAGACGGTCCACGGTTGTGACTACCTTGATGATCGTTCAAGGCTATTTTATCAATGATAGCTGTGGCTTCCGCTGCGGTTTTGCTTAACAATGATCCACCGGCGGTGGCATCCAACAAGGTTTTATGTACAAGTTGCAGCCCATTTCTAAATATATGAATTTGTGAAAATTCATCAAAACCATGGCCTTTGCACTTTCGTAACATTGATTTGAACCTCTCCCAAGCTTCGTTGAGAGATTCATTGGCTCCTTGTGTGAATACCGCGATGGCGGTATTTGCTTCCATAAACCGAGTGTGAGGGAAAAATCTCTCCAAAAATTTCTCTTCCAATGCATTCCAATCCGTCATTATGGCAGTTGACTGATCAAGGTACCATTCCTTGGCCTTCCCAATGAGGGAATGCGGGAATAATCTCTTGAACAGAGACTCCTCTTCTGCTTCCGGTGCACCAGTCGCTCCCGCTATTTTATAGAATTTGTAAGATGGGTAAAAGGATCTTCATGATCCATACCCGTAAATGGACTTTGATATAACAGTTGGAGAATTCCGGTCTTCATCTCAGCATGACGACCATTATATGCATGGCGAGCGAACTGAGCATTGTGTCTCGGACTATTTGAACATGGCCTAGAAGCAGCAGGTGGTGGTGGTGGTGGTGGTGGATCTGCCTCCATAACTGGAAGTATTTGTGGAACAGGTGGTGGTGTAGAAGTACTTTCTTCTTGTTCTCGCTTCTGTCTCGCTAGCTGCCTCCTTCGTCTAGTCCTGCTGTTGATTCTACGAGCGATTCTCTCAATCTCAGGATCGAAAAGAAGTTGGTCCGCCGGTAGTTTCCCTCGCATAAACTAAGTCTGCACACTAAACAAAACAGATTAACAAGTTCAAGATAAAGTGGTAACAGCTTAAAATAACTCAACTATCGCAATGCTTGCAAAATCAATACACAATCCCCGGCAACGGCGCCATTTTGTTAGAAGAGTAATAGTGGGGGTTGTTTTTAATCGTATCCACAGGGATTGTTTGATATTTAATGCGTGCCTTTCAATAGTTTCGATATTCTAAGTTAACGGTTTCAAAAGTTTCTCAATTGTTTTTAACATTCACTTGTAGAAAAGATTAATTTGTCACAAAGATTTTGTAAAAGGTTTTATAAAAGCATGTTAAGGTTAGGTTTCGCTAATCCTTTCCACGTATAAACGATTAATCAAGCATATGAACTCGGTTTCCGACCAATATAACCGCGTATCCTCCCGACTAAGTTTATGTCTAAAGCGAAGTCGTGAGTACCGTTGTTTAGACCGTTAGATGATGTCTCACGCTAACAATCTAAGCAACGATCATTAAGATCAATACAATGCGAATAGCAAATCCCAAATCTATGTCTAGAGTTTGGTTTTTAAGAGATGAAATTGTTAGGTCAAGATTTGTGGAATCTATGTCTAGAGTAAAACAAATCAAACATAAAGCATTAAGAGAAAACAACTTCATCTATATTGATCAAAGACTTTGTTCATATACAATAGATCAAAAGCAATACATAAAAACAGAATCAACTACATCTAACCTCAACATTGAGTGTTTAGCTACCACTTCTCATGGTAGATTGGATAACAAGTAAAGAGAGAAGATGAGTAAACATCCACGCCGAATAATCGAGAATGGATGCAAAATCAGCTTCTCCAAGTGAAAATACAAGCTCCAATGGTAAAAAGACTCAAAACTATGATTTTGGATCAAAATGAACAACAGATCCCTAAAACATAAAGTGAAATTCTATTTATACATAGCAGAATTCTGCAGTATTCGCACTGCGAGCAATCCATTCGCACTGCGAATGAGGAAAAATGGCACTTTAAGTGCCTCTGAGACTTAAACCGCCCCAAGCAGAAATCGTGGGTTCGCACTGTGAACCCTTCATTCGCACTGTGAATCATTCGCTAGCTACATTCGCACTGCGAATAAACTAGCGAGCCAGATTTCTCAAACCCAGAACTTACTGCCTCCCTTCGCCAGCACATTCGTACTGCGAACCAACCAGCGAACCTTCGCTGGACCCTCGCCAGGAGTTCGCAGTGCGAACACATGGTAATCTCAAAGTTGGAACTCTCTGCCTCTGCTCGCTGACGCCTTCGCTGGTCCTTCGCAATGCGAACCTTCACTGGACCTTCGCCAGATTGTTCGCACTGCGAACACCCTGTTGCAGCTAAAAACTCAGTGGAAACTTGCAATGGTTCCATGTGTTCTCAATTTTGCTCCTTTCATGCCTATACCTGCACATTAACACACAAATTACAAGCTCCACACATATATTCCATTGTAAGCATTACAACACAATTTACCGCGTAAATTCACAATTAACCGTTAGAAAGAAATGAAAAATGCCAAGTATTTCATACAAATATATAACATGTTTGACATCTAACATTCATTTAGCTTTTGATGTAAATTCTCTGATTCATTTATAAGGATAAAATATAGGAAGAATTTTGTTTGATGCACATATTGTGTTTGCATGTAAATAGAAGCTGTTTTGACAGGATAAAATATAGGAAGAATTTGATAAGCAGATAATTTTTATATTTAAAACAGGTTGTTTTTGGCAGCGGTTATAAAACCTAACCGTAGTTGTATGTCAAACGCTGACCAAAATAATATAAATAAAAAATGTTGTTGCTGAGAATCGAACCAGATCACCTTTAGTTATATCACAACAGTTGAGTAAACTAACCGTTGTGAAATGGTGCGCGCATACTGGAATACAACAACGGTCCCAGGACCGTCATTGTACGTACCTCATGTACAACAACACTCTACATAACAACGTCTTCGCCCCCGTCATTATATATCATTTCCAACCGTTGTTAAATGGGTTTTTCGTAGTAGTGTCGACCAAGAGAAGAGATAGAGAGGTTAAAGAAACACATAAAAGAAGGTAACGAGCTTGTGCAAAAAACAAAGAAGAGATAAAGAGGTTAGAGAAACAACATATTTTTTAAGTTAACTTTATATTAATTCCCTATGAATATTGAATAATGAACTAAATAGTTATAGGAGAACGAACTCCCATGTCATCTCCTTCTAACTCTTTTTGTTTTCTTTTTAATTATTTTATATTTTTTTAGTGGACAGTACAGAAACTATCCACACCAATATTCTTTTTTTAATTTGAAAAAGATGCACACATTGGCTCCAATAAGTAAGATTGTATTTTAAACATATTTATTTTAGTTTATTTTTTTAACAACATTAAATTAATATTAATTAGATTATGTGTTTAAATATCTTCTTTTAATTTTAAATAATTATTTTATTATTCTCTGTTTATTGTTTGAAATAATAAATTATGTATTTTAAATTGTTCATCAATTCTTCTTTAGTGTTATTTTCCTATTAATTGTTGGTTTTTAAGTCTTTTTAAATTAATGGAATTTTGAAGAAAATAATTATAAATATAAAGTTTGATGTGCAAGTTTTCTTTTCGGATATCCAGTTGATTTATATATTTTATACTCTATTTAGTTCTTTATTTGTTGTTTGTAAGAATGTAATATGTTTTAAAAAATGTATAATTATATTTAATTCTATTAAATTTTTCTAGTAAACAATAAAATATTTATATTCTTTTCTAATAGATTATACCAACATTTTTTTCATATCTATTGTTTTAATAATAAAGAAAAAAAAAAGATAAAACTTAAGCATATGAGACAGATGAGAGAGACATGAGAAAGCGGAGACACATATATGAGAGAGAGAGAGAGAGGAGAGGGGAGAGTGCATATATAAAATTTATTATATAGATAATTTAAATGTAAATTTAAATTAAATAAAAATATCCGTTTTTAATTAAAGGGTTAAATATGTTACAGGTCCCTATAAATATCCCAAAATCTAGTTTTAGTCCCTAGAACATTTTCGTTCAAAGAATCGTCCTCTTAAAGTTTTTCGTCCCTATTTTTTGTCTCTGCCGTCTATTCCACTTAACGGAATCCTACGTGGATGCTAATTTGGAATTTTTTTTTAATTAATTAGACAAGTAGTGATTACCACGTGTGTAAATGGATTACAAGTCAGCAGATTGATCTTGTCACAACTTTGTGTAATTAGAATTGTAACTTAATTCCCTTTCGTCTTCATCCTCTTTCCATTCCCCCTTTTAACTTTGTGACGTCTTTCTTCTTAGTTTGTGATCTAATTGCAGACAAAGCTTCATCATCAAAGAAATATTAATGTCGTATTCGAGAACAAGTGCTACGAAACCCAGGAGAATTTCTTCGTCCTCTATGAGATGTCGTTGAGGAAGGAATTGCAGTTGTGAAACTCGTATGGTTTCATACGTATGCAAGAATGGTCGCAATAAAGGCACGCTTTTCTGGAGATGTCTATTTTGACATAGTGGAGAAACTTGTGATTTATTCATATGGGATGAAGATTTGGCTGAAGAAGATGTTAATGGTGTTGAACAGGTAGAAAACTACAAGCTGAAAGAATTAGAGACGGTTGAACTGCTGAGGGAGTTGTACGAAGGTTCTAAGAAGAAGAACATGAAGCTGCAAGCGAAATTAAGATCAGAGGCATGGGCTGGAAAAATCAAGTTTTTCTGTTTTGTAGTTTCTTTTATGATTAATGTCTACCTAATAATGAAATGTAATAGTTTAAGTAAGGTTGTTTGATCAATGTAATGACTGTGTTTCAAATTTCTTCTAATGGAATTGTGTTTGATCAATGTAATAGAATTGTGTTTGATCGTTGTGTTTCTAAAATTTGGTACAATGTAATTGTGTTTGATCAATGTAATGAATGTGTTTCAAATTGTTTCTAATGTAATTATGTTTGATGAATGTAAGGAATTTATTTCAAATTGTTTCTAATGGAATTGTGTTTGATCAGTGTGATTAATGACTAAATTTTGGCATAGTCACTTCTAAATTTTGGCATACTATGGCTTACAACCTTGGCATATTGACAAACAATCTGACAACAAACAGACATGAAATATATTCATTAAAATAGCATACCAAAAATGATCCAATACATTGTCTTAGATTGTAGCCTAAACAAAATTACAAGTCAATGCTCATAGATTACAGAATAACCCTAAAACATAGTAATTCAAAGTCTTCAAAATACACTTATGGATACAACTTAAAGTTTGCAAAATAAAATTCACTACTAAGAGATACAACATAAAATTCAAAGTCTTCAAATTCCATCCTCATTGAGTCAAGCCTTTTTTTTTTTAATTTCGTCTCAACTTTTTCTACCCCTCTTGATTGGCTGTTTTGAGGTATCCTCTTCAGTGAGTACAACTGGATCTTCAGGGTGTCTTCTAGGCCCCTTGATGTCCTTTGTTTTTATAGCCACAAGTCTTTCACTCTTTCCGGTATGCACCACAACTGTTGGGACTTATTTCTTCATTAGAGCTATAGACTTGACCTAAATTGTCAATTAGCAGCCATGATCAAAATTAAATGATAGAAAAAGCAATGAAATATTAGCAAGTATGATCAAACCTACAGAATCACTACAGGTTGCCTTGACATTTCCCGGAGGCTTGAATGCTTTAGAGGGTTTGGCTTTTGGTGCACTCCCAAAGAAGGTTTTGACATCACTAGGCTTTAAAAGGCCTTGGTTTACAACTGGCTATTGTATGATAGGGCTTAAGCCAACTTTAAGAGGTGGAATATCAAGAACAATATCCCCTCCATTGTTGATATCATTGATAATTTCTTCTAGTAGATCTGGATCTATTTCATTGAGGTATCATTTTCTATCTGGACTTGGTGGTGGTTCACTCTGAGCATCTGGAGGTGGTGCAGTCTGAACATCTTGGACTAGAACATGACTTAGTGCCTCATTGACCTGATTTGTGACTGGAGGTGGTGCAGTCTGAGCATCCTGGAATGATGCATGACTTGGTGCCTTACGTTGTGCCTGACTTGGTGCCTTACTTGGAGCCCCTTTGCCTTTCTTATTCAATGACCCCTTAGATCTCCCTTGAAAAGCATGATACAAATACTAATAAAATACACATAACAAGCATATGAGCATATGAATAAAAAACACTAGACTAACCTTTTTTATGTTTCCGTTTGAACATTTCCAGTCTGACTTGCCTGTGTAGGTATTTCAGTTGTTGTTATATTTTGGTTTTTATGTACAACAATATGTTTATTCTTCTTACATGTCCTAGTGTTGTGACCATACTCCAAACATGTCTTGCACATATGAGTAGTATTTGTTCTTTTCCACTTAGTTGAATTTGATTCATCAGGTTCCCTTCTTCTAAGTTTTTTTGGCCTCCCTGGGCCTCTTTTGAACATGGGAGGGTAAATGACAAGATCATTGGTTTTGGGCCACTTATTTTGCCCATTCAAAGGAGTGATACCTTCTTGATAATACTTGACTTAAGTAGAGGGGTGATAGCACTTATGGACATAATTAATGGGATCATCAACTTTCCTAAAGATTGCAGAAATTGCATGTCTACATGTAATTCCAATGAGATCCCAAAAATTGCATGAACATGTTTGGTTAGCCAAATCAACCACAAAACTATCAGTAAACATGAAATGGGTAACTTGGAATTTCAAATGTCCAGCATAAGTTGTTGTCCAACTTGCACTCTTTTTCAATCTCTTTATCAAATCTCTTAAGTGGTTTTGACATGATCCTACCCTTATATCCATTAACTTTTTCCCTTAAGGTCGCAAATCTACCCATAAGATAAGACCTAATTCACTCAAACATAGTTATAATTAGTTTGTCCCTTTGAAGCAAGATAGTTGCATTAAAGGATTCACTTAAATTATTCATCAACACATTACACTTAGAATACAAAGGAAATGCATGCTTACACCACTTTGTTTTTGGAATTGCCTCCAACCATTCATAAGTATCATTGCTGACCTACTTGATTTTCTGCATGTATTATTCATGAGCCTCAAGATATGTTTCCTTTGCTGCAACCATCATGAGACCCCTAAAGAGGGTACCACCTCCAAACCTCTTCTTAAAGTTAGCATACAGATGTCTCACACAAAACCTATGTTCAACTGATGGGTATTGCTCCTCAAACACCTGCACAAGACCCTGGAAAAAAATAGTAAATCAGTTCATTTTGCAAGCAATGAATATAGCATCTAATAAACCAAATATAACAAGAATTTTACATGCCTTTTGATGGTCAGATATGAAACAACACCTTCTTTCACCAATGTCTTCAAGAATTAGTTGCATAAACTAACTCCAAGTGTCCTTTGACTCAGTTTCTACAACTCTAAATGCAATAGGAAAATACTGGTCATTAGGATCTATTCCCTCAACTACTAATAATATCCCACCATACTTGTGTTTTAGATGACATCCATCTAGTCCAATAAATGTCCTACAACCAAATTTCAAAGCTTTCTTTGTTCCATCAAAGCACATATAACACCTTTCAAACCTTGGTAATAAACCTGGACCTGGAGATTGAATGTTCAACATGAAGGTATTTCCTGGCGAGGCCCTTCTTAATTCAGCCCCATATGACCATAACAGACTGTATTGTTTGTTAGAGTCCCCCCTCCATTATCCTTTTGGCAATCTATCTTGCATTAAATACCCTACAACCAGGCATTTCAGTAGCATACCTCGCCCTAACATCTGCAATTACACCATTCAACTTCATTTTGTTATTGTTCTTCATCCTATCAACAATTACTTTTGAAACCCAATTAGCTTTGGCACTCTTGTTAAAAAAAACTTTTTTCCACACTTATGTTTAGCATACAAGGTCTTAATTCTAAATGTTGTTGATGTTAAGACTTTACTACCCGACACGGTGTAATTACATTGTGATTTTTCCTTGCAAACCACCCTACATCTCACTGCATCATTTTTCTCAAATCTGACATCCCTCCCATTCAATACATTATGTTCCAAAATAGCACTCTTGAACTGCTTTAATGAAGAAAATTTCATTCCCACCTTGAACTTATATTCCTTTGTAATTTCATCTTCCTCATTGAACCTAACAACATATGGCATATCATCACCATTGTCATCTTCAGCACCACTATCAAGCTCATCAGTCATATACTTATATTCAATTACATATTTCTTACTCATCTATGGTGTAATAAAACTTTGTTTCACTGCCTCACTAGAGCCTACAACATCTGCAGCAGGTATGTTTGGGCTGACCACCAAAAGCCTCATCAAAACCATTCATCCTTTCTTCTTCATTATCTTCAAATTTGATATCCTTCACTAACCCATCACTAGAACCCTCATCAGTACATGACTCAACATCATTTTCACTTATTATCCCCTTATTCCTCTTTCTTGCGTTCTCTATAAATGTTGCATCCCCGGTAGTTGGTTTAGGCTCAGTGTATATTTCAACATCACCTTTGCATTCTTTAACAAAGGCAGCTAGCTCAAATGCATCACCATCATCCCTAAATCGTTTTAGATCAGTTTCTAAAGCACCATCACCATGTTTCCACCACATCCTAACATTATTGTATTCAAACTTAGGAACCATTCCCTTAATTAAATCACACACCTCAAAAAAGGACCAACAATCACCATCTTAACCATTAAATGCGTAAACTTCCCTACCCTCTGTAGCGCGGTTTTTGTGACCGCCCACATCCTTCTGCGGATGGGATTGGGTGCTACTTTCTTATTTCTTATTTATCCTATGAAGCTGGAAAGGAAAGGGAAGCTATCTCAAACTAACCTTGCACGCAAATGTTTTCTTTAACAAATGCTAAGAGATTGGGGAGTTCGAGGCCAGGTTATACAATGGGGAGTTATCAACTACCCATCCTATACATGGTTATCCATGGGTTATTAGCAATTTTACTTACTGCTTTCTACTTACTAGTGTTTATTTGTCGTAAATGGGAAAGTTTCTCCTTTGGGAATGTTGAGAGATGTTGAAAAGATATTTTTGTTTTTTCGGGTTTTTCGATGTTTTTGGTAAGGTACTGGACCTAAGGTTTTTTTGTTTAGTGTGCTCGCTAAGATTTCGCAATCTTATGCCTACATATTCCCGTTAAAGAAAACAGGGAACTCAGAGCAATCGTAGTTCCTCCTATTCTATGGGAGGAAAAAGATGTTTGGTGTCTTGTTTAAAGCCCAAGATTGAAGCTAAAGGGGTGTTTGTGGGAATTGATTGAAAGAGTGAAAAGATTAAAGATTGAGATATGAATATCCGGGAAAAACATCGAATGAAAATAGAAGGAATATCCGGGAAAGTGTCGAATGAAAATAGAAGGAATATCCAGGAAAGCGTCGGATGAAAAATAAAAGGAAAGGGTTCTTCCTGTGTTTTCTTAGGAAAATTTGAGGGTTTATGGAGATCCAAAAGAAGATAAGACTGTCCAAGTCTATTGGTATGAGAAGGTTGATCTTTGACAGAAGGATGGTCTTTGTATGATGCCCAAGAGGGGGCTGATGTTTTAAGGGATGAGAATCAACCCAAAATTGGTTTGATGTTTTGACTCTAGAAAGACTGCTCTAGTAAAGGATGACTAGGTTCTGTTCCTATACCTTTAAGAGGTCGTCGGGTCCTTGTACTAAGCCCAAGAGGAGGCATGAGAACCTTTAAGAGGTCGGAGGGTCCTTGTACAATGTCCAAGAGGAGGCGAGGAATGCTTTTAAGAAGCCCGTGGGTCCCAAACCAAAGAAAATTTCAAGAAATGCTATTCACCGAGAATAGATCATTTAGTGAACAGTTCGGAGGTTTGAAGAAATTCAAAAGATGCTATTCACCGAGAATAGATCACCTCTGGGGGTAGAATTTCTTTGACAGTTTCTAATAGTGACTGTCTGAGAAAAGGTTCACCGGGAATACTGCCTTTCTCTTTGTTCCATATTGTTTAAGCCCAAGAGAAGGCAAGACTGTATCTGGAAATCCTATAGGGATCTAGTTTTGACTGTATTAAAGAGTGAACACTGGCTTTACCTAGTTCTAGACCTAGTTGTCGGGAAAAACTCTAAGCAGATATACAAGTATATATACAGTTGATATATGACAAGTATTTAAAAGTATATGAAAGAAAGACTTACAGGTGAGCAAGCTTCCCACAATACAGTTATTTATATAAAGCATGTAAATGAAAGCATGTAAATGAAAGCAGATAAAAACTTACAAGTGAGCAAGCTTCCATGCTGTAATGTTAGTTGTTCAAAGAAATTGAAGAAAGTATTGATAACAGTTATTGAATTTAAATTTAAATCACCAGAGAAAGTTGTTTTGAAGAGAATCTATATGAATATCCGGGAAAACATCGGATTGCAGGAGAGACGTAAAAAATGAAAAGGTTGCAGATATGAATATCCGGAAAAGCATCGGATTGAAAGAGATAAAATAAGAGGTTGAAAATACGAATATCCGGCAAAACGTCGGATGTAAAGAGACGATGAAAAAAAAGGTTACTCGCTAAGACTTTAAAGTCTTATGCCTACGTATTCTCAACGGGATCTTGAGAAATCAGAGTGGTCGTAGTTCACCCTTATGGGGCATGAACTACAGAAAATAAAGTTTAAATCGCACGGCGGCGAGAGGGGAAATCTAACCTAATGTTATCATGAAAAGTTGAATATCCTAAAGTCTGTCTTATTTCAAACCTAATCAAAAATTAAATTTGAGCTAAGAGATCCTAAGGGAGCATGCATACGTGGCAAAACATCACGGAATAAATAAATACACGGCATAGCATCGTGACAGATAAAATATACACGGAAGAACATCGTGAGATAAAAGCATATACACGGCAAAACATCGTGGATAAACAGAGAGAAAATACACAGCAAAACATCGTGACAGATAAAAATATACACGGAAGGACATCGTGAGATAAAAGCATATACACGGCAAAACATCGTCGATAAACAGAGAGAAAATACACGGCAAAACATTGTGACATATAAAAATATACACGGAAGAACATCGTGAGATAAAAGCGTATACACGGTAAAACATCGTGGATAAACAAAGAGAAAATACACGGCAAAACATCGTGAGAAAATATTAACAGTCACTGAAAAGCATCGTGGGACACAGAGAAAAATACAATCACGGAAAAACATCGTGTATCAGCAACAATCCGATTAATCATAGAAAAACATCAAGACTAAATCAGATGAACCAAACAAGCCCAAAACATGGAAGTAATCAAGTCATGAAATAAAATTGGGCGGAAGAAGAATTATTAATCAAATTAAATATTAATATTTAATATGATCAATTAATAATTTAATTAATCAATATTAAATAAAAATATTTAAAATAATTAATAATTATAACATCTTTTTATTTTTAATATTATATATATATATATATATATATATATATATATATATATATATATATATATATATATATATATATATATATATATATATATATATATATATATATATAAAGAGTAATTAAAATCTTTTTTGGTGTTTTTTATTATATTCAACAATCAAAATAAATTAAAGATAATCAAACAAAAGGGAAATAATAATAATAATAATATATAATAACAATAACTAAATATAATAAATTAAAAAAACATGCTATCACATGGGGGAACCGCCCCCTTTTTATCCTTTGATCCTAGATTCTTTCCATTGAAACAAAAGCAAAACAAATCACTTTGGCTTTCTTTTTCAAAACAACATCGCGTAAAACCGAATGTCATGCATGTGGTAGCTATTACTAGTTCTTCTTTATTTCACAAAAGAGAAATTCATCTCATAATGAAGGATAAATATCACAATATTCAATCAACAGAAAGAAAAAAAAAACATGGAGTATTAATGCACTTAAGAAAACAAACTATATACCAAGCATGAATCCGAGCTGTTACAGGTAAAAGCGACTTAAATATCAAAAAACATTCACAACGTAGCAAGATAAACTCATGCATAAATGAAAACATTGGAACCACATCATGAACAAGAGTATTTGATTAAAGCATCCACCAACTAATGTTGTAGTACAACATGCTTCAAGGTAAACCGAAAAAAACATTGTTCGTCTCTTTGCATTATGAACCAAACACCCGTTTCTTATTTGAAGCAAAAACCAGTTACCTCAAAAAACACTAGAAAGAAGGAACAAGAGAATAAATTGGGAGCTTGGGATTTCTACACAGTACGAGTTCAAACCAATATTCTAATCGACGACACGAATTCAAAATAACAGAAAACCAACATATAATAAAAAAAACAAAGAATGAGGCAAGCAACATTCTACGTATAACATCATCGATACAAATGAATCATGTAAATAATAACAACAACATAGAGTATTAATCAAAGAGAAAATGAAGGTTACCGACGTGCCGTTGCTATAGATGCTCGAACGCGTCGTATATGGTGGTGGCGTCGCGAAAGAACTTGTCGGCAAGAAGTGTCGGAATCGTGTCGCGACGAAGCTACGGTTGACTGGTGAAAACATGAAGTGGAGGAAGCTTACAATTTGTATGAAGTCATCGTTTTGTGGCTCATCAAAGAGGGCTTGGTTTACACGTGAAGAAGGTGAATGGAAATGGAGGTAGGAATGAGAAAACAACTTGTCTTATTTTGTGTGTGTGAATTATGTGTGAATCTATGCATTTATTTATAATGAAATTCATGACTTGGAGATGAAGAAAGTGATGTATGGCATGACATACAAGAGTAGAAATTTGCGGCTATCAAATTGGAATTGAGTTTGAACAAGAAGATTAAATAAGAATCTTGAATGGTATACTTTGAATGTAGAAGAAGTGAAAAATATGCATTAAAAAGTTTTGTAGTATGTGTAGTATAAAACAAGTGTGGGATAAAACAAAAGAAGAAGAAGAAAGAAAAAAAAGTGGTCGTGTAGTTTGTGTGGGGGAGAAGAAAATTGGCACTTTTGTGAAATATGTGAGACTAGTAGTGTAAAAGAGAGACTAGTAGTGTAAAAAATATAAAACAAAAATTATATTATATATTATAATAATATACTAATATAATAAATAAATTAAATATAATAAAAAATTTAATAAAAACTAATTTATGAAAATCTTGATTAATTAATAAAAATTAATTAAAATTGGAACTGAAACTGGTAAAAAAATGATAAAAACTGTTTGTATCGACGTGTCCGAAAAAAATAAAATGAACACACCAAAACGATCAGCAAAAAATATACGTATTGAAAAAATACAGTGTTTTGTCAAATTTTGAAATTGATTTTACTCGCTAAAAAGGCTCAGACGGGTCAGAAACATGATGACCAGAAAGTCAAAAAATTAAAATAAGCACACCTGGTTAAAGTACGCGAAAAATAAATAAAAAATGATGTCTGGAAGTTCGATTTTAAAAATTGTCCGGATACTGACTTTTTTGCACTGATGACTTTGCAGTTTGACCAAAATACCTGAAAATTTAACACGTTAAATCCGACTGATAATTCAAAAAATATTCATGAAGAAAATATATGATATTATATGCGGACGACACAATATGAAAATATAGAAAGATGAAATGAAAAAAAATAAAAAATGTCTGGTCAAAATTTAGGGTATGACAGATGCCCCTATTTAATCTTCTTAGACCTGAAGGTATAAATAGCAAAGAGTTTTAGACATTCGAGGTATAAGAGGATTAAATATCAGAGTACCTAGAATTTTGACCGTAAATGCAGATGAAATTATATGTGATGAATGAAAAACTTTTTGAACACTGTGGGTGTAAGACCCTAATTTTTTACCCCTAAGATTCCACATATCATTCACATCTCATTTTGCATCTTTACCATAAACAAGATCATGTTTTGGTTCCTTTATCCCTCTCTTCTTTGGGTTTATGCCTTGCAAGGATCACTAAGCATCTGTGTCTTTCTTATTTGCCTTTTTTGCTTATGTTTACTAACCTTTAATCAAAATCCAAAAATATGTCTGTTTTTGTCTTCACTAACTTTTTCAGGAAGGGAATCAAGGATACCAAACAGTCCCTCGGCTCGAATGAATCTCATCTGAACAAAGTCAAAGTTGATCTGCAAACAATTCAAAATTATCTGATCAAGAGTTTCCAAGATTTAATTGATTATTATTCAAGAGACTCCAAGGTTCATGTGTTTATTTCCATGCCTTCTTTGGCAAATCAAGAAAATCGAGCCAGAGCCAGAACAATCCATCCAACATGGCCATTTTTCAAGTTTTTCAACTGTGCAATCGATTGCACTATTAGTCAAATCGATTGCACCAGTCTTTTTTGCCTAGATTTTGAAGTTTTCAGCAGTGCAGTCTATTCGCGCTACAGTGCAATCGACTGAACAAAGACGGAATTGACCAAAATCAGCATTTTTCAAATTTTGAAGCATTTGGCACCAATTTCATCATTTGAAAAAAATTCTAGATCACCCAATAATAATTCCCCTACATAATCACAATTAATTCCCACCATACACCTTCATTAATCACCACTTGATCTTGATTTTCCCTCCACATTCAAATTCCAAGCCTAATTTTCATTTCCAAACCAAATTCCAATCCACCAAATTTTCCAAGCCTAAACTCTATAAATAGAACCCTCATTTCATTCATTCTTCAAGCTTTTGATAGCCAAATTCACCTTGTCAAAATTCTTCTTGACTCTCTCAATTTTCTCCAACCACCAAAATTCACTAAAGCTCACTTTTCTTCTCTTGAAAGTTAACAAGAATTCACATTGAATCTTGTTCAACTTTGAACTAAACCTTCATCCAAACTTGTTTTCTTCATCAATTCTTGTAGATCAAGGCTTTGGAGTTTGGATCTTGGAGTAATTTGAAGCAATTTTCAGATTTGGAGTGGTAATCTCATTTTCCACCATTGTTGTTCTTGATTCATCTTCCACAATGTGATCCTTTAATAATTCTTGTTGCTTGATCTTTGGATCTTGCAATTTGTGATCCATTGGTGTTATTTGTTGTTGTTTTACTTGTATTTTCGTGCTAATTTTCATCCATGACCATGAGGTGTTTGAAGAAATGATTGGATCATGGATGCTGAATGTTTCAAAAATTTTAGTGCCGCCTGTCTGTGTGCAATCGATTTGCATTTCTGTGCAATCGATTGCACATTGTATTTTTTCCTAAGAATTGCTGATTTTTCTGCTGTGAAATAGATTCGTACACTGGTGCAATCGATTGCACAGAGGCAGAATGGTGTTTTTCCCCTATTTTTGGGACTGTTTTGGTTGTTTCTTCATTCCTAACCCCTTCCCTTTGTTCTTAGCCTTAGATCACATAATATTGTGGTTTAATTTGGCTTTCTCTTCATCTATTTCTCCTTTCTTTTGATCAATGAAAGTCTTATGGATCATGGAATTCCTTTGTTGAATTTTGATCAAGACTATATCGCTACCTTCTTTTCTTTTCGTGCGGTATTGCTTTCGGATGACGATCTACATATCGTTAATCTAGTATGCATTAGCACAAAGAGCTATTGACCGACCTCATTGTAGGGTAATTACTCCGTAAATTACTCGGTGATTGCTTAACATAGCGCAACATATGCCCCTTTATCGGAAACAATCAAGAATTATTGATTATTTGTCTTTTGGTTCAACACTTATGAAACTTGTTGTTAGGAGGCTTTGGTCTTATCAATCCTCTAATGAGTTCTCATTAACCTTGACCTAAGTGCAATTATTCAATTATTATTGATCACTTACTCTAATAACTAATCACTAACTTACTAACAATACTATTGTACTAATTTCATTTACGATTCCTTCTCGCTCCCTATCTCTCTTTTACTTTTATGCTCCATTATTATCATTATCATATCATGTTTATGCTTCCGCAATTTTTCCTTTGTCCGTTGGACACATGTTTATGCTTCCGTAATTTTTCCTTTGTCCGTTGGACACATGTTTATGCTTATGCCTTTTCTCTTTGTCCACTTGGACCAAAAACATTAATAAAGGCCAAAACCTCTAAAAAACTTGTGTTTCTAATCTTGGACTATGGTTACTATCCTTCGCAATGGACATGGAGTTTTGCACCTAGACCTTGGACTTCAATGCTATTCTTGGATCCTTGGACTTAGAACTAGGGCTTTTTCCCTTTGCTTTGGAATTATGGTTCGAAGACTTTGGACTTCAATGCTATTCTTGGATCCTTGGACTTAGAACTATAACCTTTTCCCTTTGCTTTGGAATTGTGGTTCGAAGACTATGGAGCTTGCTTGTGTGGTTAGGCTATTCTTATCCTTAGCTTTTACTTTATGCTTTAGGATAGTCACTTCTTATCCTCCCTATTCTTCAATTTTCAAAACTCTCTCCCTTTTTTCAAAACTTTCTTGATTTCAAACTATCATCTTTTTCATAATCAAACCTTGACTTTGTCAAGTGATTTTACTCTTTTCTTTTCATTTCTTAACAAATTCTAAACTACATAAGCATATTGACACCTTTTCAAAAGACTTTAATAAACACCAAACTCACTTACTCTCTTTTGTGCCCTCGTGTATTTTTTCCTTTAAATTTTTCATAAGTTTAGACATGATTCATTTCTTTAAGCGAAATTATTCGCTTGGAAATGACGACTTGTCTTTACATTTAAAATCAACCAAAATAAACAAATTTCATTCTTTGTACCATGAACTACGGGGTTTTGATCCTACATTGCACTTCGTGGGTACGTAGGCATGAGGCGACAAGTCTCTCCAAACACAAAAATCTAAAAAACAATTTCTCTTCTCATCTCCTCAATCACTTTTCAAGCAAACCTTTTCAGACCAAAAGCGTAGATATTTCAAAGGGTTCCTATAGAGTACTATAGACTTTTTGGGTGCTAACACCTTCCCTTAATGTAACCAACCCCCTTACCCAGTCTCTGTTCACTTGTTCTTCTTGTAGAGCTTGTGTAGGTGTTGTTCGCTCTTTTTCCTTTTCTTTTTGGATAAAATAAAAGTGCGGTGGCGACTCTTGCTTTTTGAGTTAAGTTAATCAATAGCTTACACTCACGCTTTTTGCCGCTACAGGAAAAGTGGCGACTCTGCTGGGGACTCTGGTTCTTAGTGGGTTCGGCCTACTTTGATTTATTTATCGCTTTTTGTTTGATTTGTTTGTTATTGATTGTTCTGTCAGGGTGCTTGGTGATTTGTGTGGTGAGATAAGCCCAATACCCAGGCTTGAGTATACACCTAGGACTAGGGTAGAAAGTAGTGGGACTTGTGTGGCATTTGGCCAGACTTAGTATACACGAAAACTCCACATCCATATGAGGTTTTCTTTGGTAATGTTCTATCCTGCACATTGGTGCAGATGATGGAATGTAACCTAGAGAGCTGTCGACTCTGGCGACCATTCCCGAGGACTCAGTTGAGGCACTCATCCCAAGAGGCAATAATGGCAGACCAGAAATGGCAAACCCGTTATGCTTCTTGAGCCGAGGACCCGAAGCTGAGGACTTTAGAACCCTTAACCCATCTTGGCCTTATTAGGATGTGGTGCGGTGGCTATTCAGGTGCTGACTTGAATCAGTTGTTACGCGATACCACACTCAGACGAGACTCTCTTGAGAATATTATTGACTACCAAGCAGTTGGGAAATTGATAATATCCAAAATATGGGTTGTAGACTCTGGGAACTTCTTTAGAACCTTGTTCGGCAGGTGTTATACCCTTAGTACATACCTTTGTGGGTTGGTTCTTAACCTTGACTCCATGCTCGTGACTCGAACCTTTGAACCCGTGTGCTTTGCGTGATCTTGTTTGTGATTGTTGCATCCATGCACTCTTGCATCCATGAGCATACATATGCATTCTTCCAAGTTGTCCAGAGACTCATTTCAACTGTCTCCTTCATCAGTTATCTGTTCACCGTCAAGCTGTTTCCTCAACACAACTACGGAACTAGAGCTGCCGTCAGATTGAGAATGGAAAACCAAGAGCAACACAACGCCGAAGTCAGAATGGAAATTGATGAGTTGAAGGCCAGTATGACCAAGCTCACAGAAATGCTGCAAGTTCTGATTGCTAGAGGTGAACCACCTCAGAGGACTGTGATCTCTGAAATCTCAGTTACTGCTGTTGACCCTCCACTGACTCAGCAAACAGCTTCTACTTGGCCAGAATTTGGGTTACCTCCGAATTACTCGCCACCCTTTGTAACTACTCCTGTGTTTGTCCCGTCTGTACTGCCAGTATCTTCAGCTCCATTATTCACTGAACCTCAACCTGTTGTGCATTCTGTTGCTCAAGCTATTCCTGAGAATCTTCCTTTTATGTACCATACTGCTGGTCCACAATCCGAGAGTCAAGGAGAACCTGGATACATTGAAGAAGTCAGAGAGCAATGGCAAACTCTGGACAAAAGGATAAGAGTCGTGGAAGGAAGTGATGTCTTTAGTGCTGCCGCAATGGACATGTGCTTGGTTTCAGACTTGGTTATACCTGCAAAATTCAAAACTCCTAATTTTGAGAAATACAAGGGGCACACCTGTCCCAGAAGCCACTTGGTGATGTACTGCCGCAAGATGGTTGCTCATGCCAAAAATGACAAACTGCTCATTCACTGTTTCCAAGACAGCTTGAGTGAGGCTTCAATGAAATGGTATATGGGACTTGAGAAGAGTCGTATCCAAAGCTGGAAAGACTTGGCTGATGCTTTCTTAAAGCAATATAAGTACAATCTGGACATGGCACCTGACCTCCGTCAATTGAAAAATATGTCTCAGAAAGAAAAAGAATCCTTTAAGGAGTATGGTCAGCGCTGGAGAGAGCTAGCTGCTCAAGTGGAGCCACCTTTGGCTGAAAAAGAATTGACTAAATTGTTCATGGACACTCTTCTGCCACTCTTTTGGGAAAAGATGATAGGCAGTGTATCATCTGGTTTTGCTGACCTAGTCACTATTGGAGAAAGACTAGAAGAGGGTATCAAGAAAGGAAAGATTGCTAATGCCGAAGCCTTTTGTGGTGCTAAAAAGTATGCTGGGAATTTTCAAAAGAAGAAGGATGGTGACACCCATGTTGTTTCAGCTGAAGGGAAACCTCGTCATAGGCAACAACAATATGTAGATGCAGTTGCTCATATTGTCAATGCTCAACCAGTTCAAGCTCCTCGTCAGGCTGTTAGACAAAATCAGAATCGTAATAGGGTTAACTTTGATCCTATCCCGATGTCTTACACAGAGTTGTATCCATGTCTTGTAAAGAAAGGTTTGATTACAACAAGGGATCTACCTCCTCCTCCAAATCCTCTCCCAACCGGCTATAGGGCTGATCTTCACTGTGAGTTCCATCGAGGTGGGCCAGGCCATAACTTGGAAGTTTGCTATGCATTAAAAGCTAGAGTACAAGAATTGGTGAACTCAAAGATTCTGACTTTTCTTGATGATAATCCCAATGTTGTCAACAATCTTTTGCCAGAGCATGCCAAGTGAAGTTTGAGTCAGTTCAGACGGATCATCTCCTAAAGCCAGTGTTTCAGACAGGACAGCTCATCCTTGTTGCTGATTAGTCACTAGGTCTTGTTTCTTTCTGTTTGCACTTTTCTTTGATTGTATTGACTGTTTGCTTTCGAACTTTATTTGTACTTTCATGGTAATTTCAATGAAATGAGCATTGCAATGTTTTGATTCAATTCATTTATATCCACTGTGTGCATCTTTATGCTTTATTTTTCACAAAACAAAAATATATCTCCTGTTCACTTTCTTTATCAAGCTTTTGTTTATGCAAAGATTGGAGGGAGGATGATGAAAACGAAATACCTGAAATTGCTAAACTGTATGCTTTCAAATTAAAACTTGGCTGATGATGTACAGTGTATGATTTTTATTAATAAATTATTTATATTAATTATTGAGTGATTTTACGAAATATTGATTTATGTGATTTATCTAATTTATTTAAAATATTTGATTTAAATGAATTACTTGATTTAGTGAATTTATATGAATTATTTGATTTATATAATTTATTGAGTTTATATAAATTAATTGGTTTATTTAATTTATGTGAATTAACTAATTAAATTGAAATATGTGGTTTAATTTATTAATTGAAAATAAATTGAATTGTGGAATTTATCTAATTATTTATTTTAATTAGATTGTTAGTATTTGGTAAACTATTTAACTTATTCTATTTAAGAGAATTTATGGTTACTAGAATTAGTGGGCTTTGAGGGAGGTGTTAACAGTAAAATTAATAATGGTTGAGTTAGGCGCATTTGATTGATGAATAGTAGGGTTTAAAGAAGGAAGTTAGTAAGGTTGGGAAAACAAAAACCAGAAAATAGAAGAGAAAAGAGGAAGAGGAGAAGAAGAGGAAACCATAGAGCAAGAACAAATTCACCAAGAAATCCAAGGTAGAGGTGGGTTTTTACTCAATTATTGGGTTATGGATGATGATTAATGGGTAGAAATAGGGTTAGAGTAAAATTCCCAAATTTTTTTCTATAAAAATGAAATTATTAGGTAAATATGAAATTCTGAAAATTAGTAATTTTTGGTGTGTTTAAATTTGATTTTTAGTAATATTTTGGAGACCCACTTAATATTTAGAGTATCCTATTAGAACAGTAGCATAGGATTTTGGTAAGATGAAATAATTTAGTGTCTCTGTTCAAGAAATGCAACGCATGGATTTAGTAAATAATATATATATTTTTCTTCCTGTAGCGAGTTAACTGTTGGGCATGATTTTGGACATGTATAAGTGATTCCTTTAATGCATAATATTTTAATTGAAATGAAGTGGTGGATAAAAGATGTAAGCACCATAAATTGGGTATCAGTTTTAGTGCAGACTTATGAGTACACCAGCTTGGATTATGTCTAGAGAAAGAGTCTCATGATTTGGGAATTATGTTTAGTTGTGGAGTAAATGTAAATGTTCTTTAATATAAGCCATGTAGCATTTAAGTAGTAACAAATTCCTTTACGGTACCTTCTGCAAGTAGAGGAAAACAAGTCCCTGTAGCATCTTTTATCTTATTTTATTAGTACTCAATAAATGATGATGACTTATACTAAGGGTAATGGATATAATACTGAAACAGAATAATAGAAAGGGCTAGGTACTTCCCATCCCAGTACCTGTAGCGCACCACCCTTAGTCTTGTAAAGGGATCTTAATTCACTCCTTTTTTTTAGTTTCCAAAACAATGGTATCTATATGAATGTTATATATGATACCTGTTTCAACTAGTTAGGTGCAAGATATAGTGTTTCTCTTTTAATTGAATTTCATCGCAAGAATTTTAATGGTGGTAAGAAATATGTAGTTACAAAAAATATACATATTGCATTTAAGTTAAAATCTAGTATTGTAATCAATTAGTTAAATATTGATTATTTAACTTAACATATTAATAATTTAATTACTATTATTTATTTATTAGATATTGGTTATTTGATTTTAAATATGGATTTTTATCTAAATATTAATTATTTATTTAGGTAATGTTTGCTTATTTAAATATTGATCATTATTCATTGAATAGTGAGATTTTATTGAATATTGGATTCAATTATTGGTGACGGATTATTTATCATATATTTAATCGGTAAATTCTGTTTATGAGTTGTGATTGGATTTAATTGGACTTTGTGTATTATTGCTTGGATTGTGGAAATGCGTTTGTGTGCAATTATGTAATAATTCAAGTGTGATGAATTATTTGAGATATGCATGATATTAAGATTAGGGAATGGTCTTAATTGCATATGGTTGTTAATTGCATACGCATCATTTGTGTCAAGAGGCAATGCTTGCTAGTTCCGTGGGAGTTAGCGACTTGTCCCAAACGTAGAGTGGGGTTTGAAAGCCTAGGGGACAGGCTTTTGTTTTGTTATTGGTCTAGGGGATGGACCCGGTTTAAATGTAAAAACCGAAAAAAAAAATAACAAGTGTTAGTACCACATGGCATGAGTTGCATTGAGTTTGCATCGAGTCGCATTGCATAAATGATTGTTATATGGAAGTATATGTATGAATGTGACTTGTTGAATATTGGAAATTAATGTGAATTGGTGAATTGGTGAAATTGTGGAATTGTGAGTATATACTTGTGAATTGTGTGGATACTTGTTGATGAATATTGAAGCGTGGAATTGTTTGTATTTATGTTTATGTGCTTTACATTAATCATTATCTCATAATTTCAAAATTGATGTGAATTCTCACCCTTCTGTTGGAATGATGTTTTATACGACATCGCTCAGGTACCGAGGAGTATACTTGCTCGTAGCGCGAGGTAGCCGCTGGTGCAGCTGTTTAGTGTCTTTATTTATGTTGGGTCGAGTCGTGCTCTGATCATGTAACACTGAGATCGTTTGGTTTATGTTTTAGAGATACACTATGTACTCTACTTTGTGCTTTTATGCTTACTCGATTTGTATGAAGTTGGCTTTATGCCCAAGTATTGTTTATTAATGTGATGAGAATGAAACTCTCCTTATGTAAATTATGATTAATTTGAATCCGCTGCTGCATGCTAAGAGAAGTTTTTGAAAAGCGTGAAATTATTTAAGTGTTAATGAGCATGACAGGTGTTGTATGATGTTTTATGATTATGTGTGACACCCTTAAAGGAATGGCATGATTAATTACTCTAATTTAATTTATGTTTTATGCGGGGAATTAGGAGGGTGTTACATTAGTGGTATCAGAGCCTGGTTGGTCCATCCGGCCAGGTTGTCTAATGTTGTTTGTTCCCTAGTATGTGACATGTGTGTGAAAACACTGTCGGTACTCGTTTGTCTTTCTAACCTTTGTCTGCAGGAGTGGGATTGAAACAAGTGGGGGAGAAGCTTGTGCTTATCTAAGATGCTTCAAGTGCAGAGTGGTGGCTCAGTGTGTCGTTGAACAATATTATAGTTTGGTAAAGATGGTTTATGCGTCCATCATGATTGTCGACTGTATATTGACAAATTGAGGAACTGATCACCCTTAATCTCTTGTTGATAGTAGACGGGATTATGTTGGATGGAATAGACTTGTCTTACGAGCTTAGATGGTGTGTGCAATGAATTATTTGGAGTTAAGCCAAGTGCTTACAGGTTGTTGTGATAAGACGATTATTTTCTTGAACCTGAGAATGAAGGAGACTTATTTATGTCTGCTAAGCAAGTGAATGAGTCGGTGCAAGATGGTACTGAGATGTTTATGTTGATGGCTACTTTGAGCATTGGTGAAAGTGGAGCGATTGATGCTTTACCAATCTTTTTGTGATTTTGCAGAAATTTTTCCTGATGAGATAAGTGATTTACCGCCGAACGCGAGGTGGAGTTTACGATCGACTTAGTTCTTGGAACTAGTCTAGTATCGATGGCTCCATATCGTATGTCCGCGTCAGAATTGAAAGAGTTGAAGAGTCAACTTGAGGATTTGCTTAAGAAGAGGTTTATTTGTCCAAGTATGTCACCATGGGGTGCACCAGTTTTGTTGGTTAAGAAGAAAGAGGGTTCTATGAGACTTTGTGTGGACTATAGACAATTGAACAAGGTGACTATCAAGAATAAGTATCCACTTCCGAGGATTGATGATTTGATGGATCAGTTGGTTGGTGCAAGTGTGTTCAGTAAGATAGATTTGAGATCTGGGTATCATCAGATTCGTGTGAAGGCTGAAGATATTTAGAAGACTGCTTTCATAATGAGTTATGGACATTCTGAGTATTCTGTGATGTCATTTGGTGTGACTAATGCACTAGGTGTATTTATGGAGTACATGAATAGGATTTTCCAATCCCTATTTGGACAAGATTGTGGTTGTGTTCATTGATGATATTTTGATCTATTCGAAGAGTGAAGAGGATCATGCTGAGCATCTGAGGATTGTGTTATCTGTGTTGAAAGAGAAATAGTTGTATGCTAAAATTTCTAAGTGCGAGTTTTGGTTGAAGGAAGTGAGTTTCCTTGGCCATGTGATTTTGAGTAGATGCATTGCAGTTGATCCATCGAAGGTTGAAGCTGTATCACAATGGGAAGCTCCGAAATTTGTTTTTGAGATTAGAAGTTTTCTTGGTTTGGCAGGTTATTATCGGAAATTTATTGAAGGATTTTCTAAGTTATCTTTGTCATTGACGCTATTGACTCGGAAGGGTCAAGCTTTTGTTTGGGATGCAAAGTGTGAGGAAAGTTTTCAAGAGCTTAAGAGAAGATTCACTACAACTCCTGTTTTGGTTTTACCGAATCCGTCAGAACCATTTGTTGTGTATTCTGATGCTTCTTTTATGGGTTTGAGAGTTGTGTTGATGCAAAATCGGCAAGTTATAGCTTATGCTTCAAGGCAACTTAAAGTGCATGAGAGGAATTATCCGACGCATGACTTAGAGTTGGCCGCTGTTATGTTTGTGTTGAAACTTTGGAGGCATTATTTGTTTGGTACGAGATTTGAGATGTATAGTGATCATAAGAGTTTAAAGTATCTCTTTACCCAGAAACAATTGAATACGAGGCAAAGGAGATGGTTGGAACTTTTGAAAGATTATGATTTTGGTTTGAATTACCATCCGGGTAAAGCAAACGTGGTAGCTGATGCATTGAGTAGGAAATTTTTGCATATGTCGATGATGATGGTAAAAGAGTTGGAAATGATCGAACAATTCCGTGATATGAGTTTAGTGTGTGAGAAGACTTCTTTTGGGGTTAGGCTTGGTATGTTGAAGCTTACTAGCATCATTCTTGATGAGATTCGAGAAGGACAGAAATCTGATTTGAGTTTGGTTGATCGGTTGACTTTGATCAATCAAGGTCAAGGTGGTGAATTTTGGATTGATGAGAACGGTATCATGAGGTGTCGTGATAGAGTTTGTGTTCTAGACATTGTTGAGCTAAAGAAGAGTATTCTTGATGAAGGACATCGTAGTGGACTGAGTATTCATCAGGGTGCTACTAAGATGTACCAAGATTTGAGGAAGGTGTTTTGGTGGCCTCGTATGAAGAAAGATATTGCCGAGTTTGTGTATTCTTGTTTGACTTGCCAAAAGTCGAAGATTGAGCATCAGAAACCGTCGAGCATGATGCAACCATTATTTATTCCTGAGTGGAAATGGGATAGCATATCAATAGATTTTGTGTCTAGTTTACCTAAGACACCGAGTAACTTTGAAGCTATTTGGGTTATTATGGATAGGTTGACGAAATCTGATCACTTCATTCCAATACGAATGGATTACCCGTTGGAGAGATTGGCAAAGTTGTACATTGAGAGGATTGTCAGTTTGCATGGTATTCCATCTAGCATTGTGTCGGATAGAGATCCTAGATTCACTTTGAGATTTTGGGAGAGTTTGCAAGGTGCCTTGGGTACGAAGTTGCGGTTGAGTTCTGCTTACCATCTGCAGACCGATGGAAAGAATAAGAGGACAATTCAGTCGCTTGAGGATCTTTTGAGAGCTTGTGTGTTGGAGAAAGAAGGAGCTTGGGATAGCTACTTGCCTTTGATTGAGTTTACTTATAACAACAACTTTCACTCGAGTATTGGTATGGCACTGTATGGTAGGCGGTGTAGGACGCTGTTGTGTTGGTATGAGTCAGGAGAGAGTGTCGTGGTTGGAGCTGAGATAGTTCAACAGACCACTAATAAGATTAAGATGATTCATGAGAAGATGAAGGCTTCTCAGAGTCATCAGAAGAGTTATCATGACAAGAGGAGGAAAGCATTTGAGTTTCAAGAAGAAGATCATGTGTTTCTTCGAGTTACTCCGATAACTGGTGTTGGTAGGGCGTTGAAGTCGCGTAAGTTAACACCACGTTTCATTGGCCCGTATCAGATCTTGCAGAGGATATGAGAGGTAGCCTATCGGATTGCTTTGCCGTCGTCGCTTGCTAACCTCCATGACGTATTCCATGTATCTCAGTTGAGGAAATACATTGCGGATACGTCTCATGTAGTCCAAGTGGACGATGTACAGGTGAGGGACAACCTGACTGTGGAGACATCACCTATGCGGATTTAGGATCGAGAGTTGAAACAACTTCGAGGTAAAGAGATCGCTTTGGTGAAGGTCGCTTGGGGAGGACCGGCCGGTGGAAACGTGACTTGGGAGCTTGAGAGCCAGATGAGGGAGTCATATCCCGAGTTATTCGTTTGAGGTAATTTTCGAGGGTGAAAATCTTTTAAGTGGGAGAGGGTTGTAACACCCTGATTTTTATTAATAAATTATTTATATTAATTATTGAGTGATTTTACGAAATATTGATTTATGTGATTTATCTAATTTATTTAAAATATTTGATTTAAATGAATTACTTGATTTAGTGAATTTATATGAATTATTTGATTTATATAATTTATTGAGTTTATATAAATTAATTGGTTTATTTAATTTATGTGAATTAACTGATTAAATTGATTAAATTGAAAGATGTGGTTTAATTTATTAAATGAAAATAAATTGAATTGTGGAATTTATCTAATTATTTATTTTAATTAGATTGTTAGTATTAGGTAAACTATTTAACTTATTCTATTTAAGAGAATTTATGGTTACTAGAATTAGTGGGCTTTGAGGGAGGTGTTAACAGTAAAATTAATAATGATTGAGTTAGACCCATTTGATTGATGAATAGTAGGGTTTAAAGAAGGAAGTTAGTAAGGTTGAGAAAACTAAAACCAGAAAATAGAAGAGAAAAGAGGAAGAGGAGAAGAAGAGGAAACCAAAGAGCAAGAGCAAATTTATCAAGAAACCCAAGGTAAGGGTGGGTTTTCACTTAATTATTGGGTTATTGATGATGATTAATGGGTAGAAATAGGGTTAGAGTAAAATTCCCAAAATTTTTTCTATAAAAATGAAATTATTAGGTAAATATGAAATTCTGAATATTATTAATTTTTGGTGTGTTTAAATTTGATTTTTGGTAATATTTTGGAGACCTACTTAATATTTAGAGTATACTATTAGAACAGTAGCGTAGGATTTTGGTAAGATGAAATAATTTAGTGTCTCTATTCAAGAAATGCAACGCATGGATTTAGTAAATAATATATATATTTTTCTTCCTGTAGCGAGTTAATTGTTGCGCATGATTTTGGACATGTATAAGTGATTCCTTTAATGCATAATATTTTAGTTTGGTCCTTTATTTAATAAACGTTAGTATTAGATTCTTTAATAGTGATTCCGTTAACACATATGGTCCATTCTGTTAAAAGTGTGTTTTCCGTTAATTTTTTATTAGGTGGCATTCCAGCTGGATTTTTTTAGGTGAGTTGGAATAAACCTTTCACATTCTAATTAAAAAACTCCAAAAGTTTCAACGTTTGATTTTTAGTCTTTTTTCACTTCATTTGAGTTCCATTCACTCCATTGTCAGCTCAACATTGTAAACCTGAAACCCTAAAGACATTTTTACCTGAAACCTGAAACCTCAACATTCGCTCGTCTGGTAATGGAATGTATATTCTTCGGTTTTTTTTGTTCATCCACGTTCACATTCAGCTTTGTTTCATTCGTTCGTTTTCTTCTCCATTTCCATTTTAGGGTTTGTGAAGTATTTGATACGATACGGCGCGAAAGAGGAACAAGTTGAAGCATCTGTTTTGAGGTAACACTACTGCAAACTTTATGTGTATATTTTTCGTTTCTTTTAGTTATTCCTTATGGTTTTTCATTTGCTTAGTTAGGGTTCTTGTTCTGGTTTGTCTAGGTCATGGAGAACCGTTTTACATGCGTTGTTCATCATAGGGGTCAGTTTTCTGAGTTTACGAAAGTAGGTTATAATGGCTTAGAGGAAACGTAGGATGTGGACCCTGATTTTTGGAGTTACTTCGAAGTGTTAGGTGGTTTAAAGGAGTTAGGTTATCCTAGTATAGAGAGCCTATGGTATTATGATGAAATGGAGTGTAACATCATAACTGAGTTAAAAGATGACAATGGAACTAGGAGGATGCATACCATTGCTGTGTTGACTGGAGAAGTACATTTGTATGTCATACATCCTATCCTCCAACCTGAGGTAATCGAGGAACCAATTCTGTCACTTGAGTTTAGTGCTGAAATAGGAGAGAAGACTGATTTAAGTGAAAAGATTGATGAGGGCCCCACTTGTGTTGAGAATGTAGGTGACAACTCTGAAAAAAATCCAACTGATTTTGGGAGTGTTATGGATGAGGTTATAGCTGATGTGGAAGGAGACAAGGGGACCACAATTGTTGGAAATGTTGTGGAAGTGGAAGTTGGGGACAAGGGGACCACTGACATTGAAATTAATGAGGGGACAAATGTAGTTGCACAAGGTGAGGAGCCCACTGAAATTGAACAAGCTGAGGGTACCACAGTAAGTGAACAAAGTGAGGAGCCCAATGTAGTTGAACAAAGAGGGACTGAACTGCAACAATGATGTAGAAGAAGGACTGAATTGCCAAAAAGAAGGAGAAGAGGGACTGAACTGCAGTGATGACAGTGCATTGGAGATAAATTTTGAGGACTCGGATGATGATGTGGTTATGACTGAGGAGATACCAGAAAGTGAACATGTAATGTCTGAAGATGAGGTGGTTGAGGGAAAAGGGAAGGGTAAAGGGAAGGGTAAAGGGAAAGGTAAACCCAAGGGTAAAGGAAAGGGAAAACCAAAGAGTAAAGGAAAGGGAAAAGTAGGAAGACCTTGTAAGAAGGTTAATGTCTGTGAAGCTTCTATTGAAAAAAGTCTTTTGGATGAAAGTGATGCAGAGGAAGAACAACCAACTGTAAATTTGAAGGGTTTGAGTGACATAGAGGATGAGAATAGTAAGGATGGGTTGAAAGAGTATTTTAGTAAGGATGAATGTGTTGGAAAGGCAGATTGGAAAACATTCAAACTGCCTAAGAAGATGGATGACTATAAGTGGGAATTGGGGACATACTTTGCTTCCAAGCAAGACTTCAGGGATGGTATTAGAACATATGCCATACATAATGGTAGGAACATGAAGTTCAAGAAAAATGACAAGAAAAGGATGCGAGTGATATGTAAAAAAGGTTGTCCATGGGAGGCATATTGTGCAAAAATTCAGGATGAAGATACTTGGCAGCTTAGGAAGATTGTTGATAAACACACTTGTAGTAGAGATTACAAAGTCAATTTTCTCACATCCAAGTGGCTTAGCACTAAGATACAACACAATGTGAGGGAGAATCCTAGTTTAAAGCTTAGTGACATCATGGAAAAGACCCAACAGAAATGGAATGTGGGGATCAACAAAACTCTTGCATACAGGGCAAAGACCATGGCAATTGATATTGTTGATGGGTCTTTTAGGGAGCAGTACAAGAGAATACATGATTATGCACATGAACTTCTTAGGTCCAATCCTGGATCAACTGTTAAAGTGACAAGTCAGCCATACCAAGGTGGAGAAGAAAGCATTGAAAATCCTGATTGTCAGTTGAGCCCTCATTTTCAAAGGATGTACATCTGTTTCAAAGCATGCAAGGACAGTTTCTTCAAGTGCAGGCCCATAATAGGATTGGATGGCTGCTTCTTGAAAGGTTACTATGGTGGTCAGATTCTTGCTGCAATTGGAAGGGATCCAAATGACCAGATGATGCCAATTGCATTTGCTGTTGTAGAGGGAGAAACAAAAGACTCATGGAGTTGGTTCCTTGATTTGCTGATACATGATCTTGGAGGTACAAGGTTGTGCAAAACTTACACATTCATAAGTGACCAACAAAAGGTACTTAGTCAATTAATGTCTTTACTTTGCTGTTCACATACATATCTTACATTGAGTTTAGGTGACTAATGCATACTTTTATTTAGGGATTGTTGCCTGCTCTAGATGAACTGCTGCCACAAGTGGACCAAAGATTTTGTGTCAGGTATACTTCTGCCATATACTTATATCTTTTTGTTAATGCATGTTCATAAGGTAATTAATACATACATATGTCTTTCTGTTGGTTTGTGTGTGAAGGCATCTATACAGCAATTTTAGGAAGAGATTCTCAGGTGTTAAACTCAAGGAATTAATGTGGAAAGCTGCAACAGCCACCTACACAAATGCTTTTGAAAAGGCAATGTTAGAAATGAAGGCTGTTAATGTAGAGGCATTCAAGCACCTAATAAAGTTACCTGCTAGGTTTTGGACCAAGGCATTCTTCAAAACAACCCCTTTGTGTGATACCCTAGTAAACAACATGTCAGAAGCATTCAATTCAGTTTTTGTGACAGCAAGGTCCAAACCAATCATAACAATGATTGAAGAGATCAGAGTGTATCTAATGCAAAGATGGGAGTCAAACAGACAAAAAATTTCCAAGTTTGAAGGTGACATCCTACCCAACATCAAGAAGAAGATTACAAAGGAGTCTGAAAAAACAAAAAGTTGGATTGTGAGGTATGAACATTCTACACAACATCTAAATGATTGTTTTACATTCTACCCAACTCAGGTTTTAAATGTTTGTTATCCATTTAACAGGCGTGCAGGGGAGTATGACTATGAGGTAAGACACATCTCATACAATGGAGAAAAATACACTGTTAATTTGTCAACCAAAGTGTGTTCTTGCAGAAAATGGATGCTCACAGGTTTACCTTGCTATCATGCTATATCTTGCATGAAATCTCAACATTTAGAGATTGAAAGCTATGTCCCTGATTGCTACAGAAAACAAGTGTATGAAGACTGCTATGCATCTGTCATATATCCAGTCAATGGGGAATTACTCTGGGAGAAAAAAGGTTATGCTGAGTTGCAACCACCACCCATCAAAAGACAACCAGGAAGGCCAAAAAAGAAGAGGACTAGAGATGCTTCAGAGAGCATAAGGGATGAAACTCAGCTAAAGAGAGCAAACTTTGGCATCAAGTGTAGTAGATGCCACATGATGGGTCACAACAAGTCAACCTGCAAACACCCAGGTCCAAGTCAGACAACTCAGCCTGAACCAAGTCAGCCTGGTCCAAGTGAGCCTGCAGCATTTCAGCCTGAAGTAACTCTTCCTGCAACAAGTCAGCCTGCAGTGAGTGTCCCTGAAGCAAGTCAAACAGCATCAACAGCAACTTGATCCACATATGAACACTTTATTTAGTCATTTGTAACTCAATGTCATATGAACACTTTATGTAGTCTTTTGTGAGCACCTTATTTAGGCATTGTTGTTTTGGTGGCTCTTTTGTATCAGTGCTCTTTTTGAATCAGTGCTCTTTTGTAATCAGTGCTAAGAACAAATGCTTTTTGTAGCAGTGTCAAGAACACATGCTTTATTGATTCACTAATATATTATCAACATGTTATTGATTCAGTAATATTGTATCAAAATATTCTAAACAATATTGATTCATCATATTCTAACCAATACAGTTATAATTACAGACTATTACAAACCATTTCACAATAAATGTTGCAGAACCATATATAACACAATTGCTTAAACATTTGATAACATTCATAACACAATTGTTACCATTACAAACCATTACATAACACTATTACATAACACAATTGCTTAAACATTTGATAACATTCTTACATCCATAACTATGATAAACACATCATTACATTTATTTCAAATACCTTGTTACAAAAACTATGTTAAACCCTAAACTAATAATGCAAAACAAAATGACATTTTTCAACATTCCTCTTGTGCTCAAAACCTCATTCTTCAACTTCAATATCTTCTTCCTTTGCCTTTCAATCTTCACATCCCTTCCATCAACAACTTCATCTCCTACCCACTTGAAAAAATTGCATCCCTTCTTCACTTGATTTTTGTAATTTCTACAACCCCAAAACTTTCTCCCAACATTAACACTATTCAAATCCGTAACAGTACACATGACACACTCTTCTTCACACCAACACTCCATCTTTTTCCTTCTTATCACAACAGATCCAAATGACCCATAACTTTGGGAGTTTGCTTTCGATTTGTTGCAGGAGTTTATTGACATTTTCAACTATGAAAGAAAGAGGATGAAGAAAGAATAAGGAGGAAGAAGATGATGAACAGTAAATGTGACAATAATGAAGGAACAATGAAGAATGAAGAACCCTAACAATTCATCATCTTTATCGTTTAAAAATGGCTAATTACTGACTCACAAATGCACTAAAATCCTTGTTGGCATGCCACCTAAGCAAAGTTAACGTTTTTACAACAAAACTAACAGAATGGATCAGATTGTTTAACGGAACAATTCTTGAGGGACTTAATCGTAACGTTTATTAAATAAGGGACCAAACTGAAAACGGAAATTAAGTTATGGGACTTCAGGACTAAATAAGTCTATTTTAATTGAAATGAAGTGGTGGATAAAGGATGTAAGCACCATAAATTGGGTATCAGTTTTAGTGCAGACTTATGAGTACACCAGCTTCGATTATGTCTAGAGAAAGAGTCTCATGATTTGGGAATTATGTTTAGTTGTGGAGTAAATGTAAATGTTCTTTAATATAAGCCATGTAGCATTTAAGTAGTAACAAATTCCTTTACGGTACCTTCTGCAAGTAGAGGAAAACAAGTCCCTGTAGCACCTTTTATCTTATTTTATTAGTACTCAATAAATGATGATGACTTATACTAAGGGTAATGGATATAATACTGTAACAGAATAATAGAAAGGGCTAGGTACTTCCCATCCCAGTACCTGTAGCGCACCACCCTTAGTCTTGTAAAGGGATCTTAGTTCACTCCTTTTTTTTTAGTTTCCAAAACAATGGTATCTATATGAATGTTATATATGATACCTGTTTCAACTAGTTAGGTGCAAGATATAGTGTTTCTCTTTTAATTGAATTTCATCGCAAGAATTTTAATGGTGGTAAGAAACATGTAGTTACAAAAAATATACATATTGCATTTAAGTTAAAATCTAGTATTGTAATCAATTAGTTAAATATTGATTATTTAACTTAACATATTAATAATTTTATTACTATTATTTATTTATTAGATATTGGTTATTTGATTTTAAATATGGATTTTTATCTAAATATTAATTATTTATTTAGGTAATGTTTGCTTATTTAAATATTGATCATTATTCATTGAATAGTGAGATTTTATTGAATATTGGATTCAATTATTGGTGACGGATTATTTATCATATATTTAATCGGTAAATTCTGTTTATGAGTTGTGATTGGATTTAATTAGTCTTTGTGTATTATTGCTTGGATTGTGGAAATGCGTTTGTGTGCAATTATGTAATAATTCAAGTGTGATGAATTATTTGAGATATGCATGATATTAAGATTAGTGAATGGTCTTAATTGCATATGGTTGTTAATTGCATACGCATCATTTGTGTCAAGAGGCAATGCTTGGTAGTTCCGTGGGAGTTAGTGACTTGTCCCAAACCTAGAGTGGGGTTTGAAAGCCTAGGGGATGGGCTTTTGTTTTGTTATTGGTCTAGGGGACTGACCCGGTTTAAATGTAAAAACCGAAAGAAAAAAACAAGTGTTGGTACCACATGGCATGAGTTGCATTGAGTTTGCATCGAGTCACATTACATAAATGATTGTTATATGGAAGTATATGTATGAATGTGACTTGTTGAATATTGGAAATTAATGTGAATTGGTGAATTGGTGAAATTGTGGAATTGTGAGTATATACTTGTGAATTGTGTGGATACTTGAGCGATACTTGTTGATGAATATTGAAGCGTGGAATTGTTTGTATTTATGTTTATGTGTTTTACATTAATCATTATCTTATAATTTCAATATTGATGTGAATTCTCACCCTTCTGTTGGAATGATGTTTTATACGACATCGCTCAGGTACCGAGGAGTAGACTTGCTCGTAGCGCGAGGTAGCCGCTGGTGCAGCTGTTTAGTGTCTTTATTTATGTTGGGTCGAGTCGTGCTCTGATCATGTAACATTGGGATCGTTTGGTTTATGTTTTAGAGATACACTATGTACTCTACTTTGTGCTTTTATGCTTACTCGATTTGTATGAAGTTGGCTTTATGCCCAAGTATTGTTTATTAATGTGATGAGCATGAAACTCTCCTTATGTAAATTATGATTAATTTGAATCCGCTGCTGCATGCTAAGAGAAGTTTTTGAAAAGCGTGAAATTATTTAAGTGTTAATGAGCATGACAGGTGTTGTATGATATTTTATGATTATGTGTGACACCCTTAAAGGAATGGCATGATTAATTACTCTGATTTAATTTATGTTTTATGCGGGGAATTAGGAGGGTGTTACATACAGGCTTTGTTTCAACTCCCAAACACTGGAGAAATAAGGAAGTTAATCCCTTGTCAATCTCTTTGAGCCTAGAAGGAGGAGTTTCTTTCTGTACGAAAAAACCCGCAATCTTAACCTGGGGATGGGTAGTGAAGATGGCTGGTTTATACCTGAGTGAATCGCACACTCAAAGATACAACAGAGTCGCCACCGAACTTTATTTAGTCCCAAAGGACAGGGAAAATATCGATAAAACCCAAGGGGAAGAGAAACGGGAACGGGGGTCGGTTATGTGAAAGGAAGGTACTGGCACCTAACGCATCCGTCGTACTCGACGGGAACCATTTCGCTTGCTTCTAGGCTTAGATGGGTTATCCAGCTAAAGGCTTCTAGCTAAAAGAAAAGGAGAGAGAGGAGAAGAAGAAAGGAAAAGAGAAAGAAAGAAGGAAAGTGCTCGCTAAGGATTGTGACCCTCATGCCTACGTACCCTCATAGTGCAATGAGGAAATCAGAGCGTCGTAGTTCAGAGGAACCAAGGGATAGAAAAGAAGAAAAGGAAAAGGATGGAAATGTGTTCGCCAAGATCATCGCGATCTCGTGCCTACGTATCATACATTCGGAAGAATGCAGAATCAGAGCTTCCGTAGTTCATGGAACCAAGCGGAAAAGGAAAAGGAAAGGAAAGGAAAGTGGTGTCGAAACCAAGAACAAAAGCAAGAAGGAAATTCCACTGGGGATTCTAAAGAAATGGTGTCAAAACCAAGAAAGGAGAGCAAAAGGTAAAAGAGAGTACTCCACTGAGGAGTAAGATACTAAAGTGACTGTGCAAGGAACAAAAGAAAAGTGGTGTCAAAACCAAGAGAATAAAAGATAGAGAAAGATCTTCTGGGGATGCAAAAGAAATGGTGTCATAACCAGGAAAGAAGTGCAAAGGAAAGACAGTGATTATACTGAGAATAAAGTGCAATAGTGGTGTCAAAACCAAGAAGATAAAGGGGCGAGAAGAATAAAGAGACTCCACCGGGGAGTTAGAGAACAAAGAAACTATGACTAAGAATCAGAAGGTAGCGACCCTACTGAGTAAATGGACAAAGGAAAGGTGTTACAACCAATAGAAAAGAGGACTCGGTATGTTAACTGACTGGCAGTGGTTAACCGAAGGAAGAGATTAAGACTCTGTGGGGAAAAGAAGTTTTTAACAGATAAAAACTGTGATCAATCAAAGAATGGGTGTAGGACCGAGCGAAGGTCGTGACCCAAAAGGACGGGTGTAGGACCGAGCGAAGGTCGTGACCCAAAAGGACGGGTGTGGGACCGAGCGAAGGTCGTGACCCAAAGAACGGGTGTAGGACCGAGCAAAGGTCGTGACCCTAAGGACGGGTGTAGGACCGAATGAAGGTCGTGACCCAAAGAACGGGTGTATGACCTAGCAAAGGTCGTGACCTAAAGGACGGGTGTAGGACCGAGCAAAGGTCGTGACCCAAAAGGACGGGTGTATGACCGAGCAAAGGTCGTGACCCAAAGAACGGGTGTGAGACCGAGCAAAGTTGTGACCCAAAGGACAGGTGTGGGACCGAGCGAAGGTCGTGACCCAAAGGACAGGTGTGGGACCGAGCGAAGGTCGTGACCCAAAGGACGGGTGTGGGACCAAGCGAAGGTCGTGACCCCAAAGGATTGTCGATACCGACTGAACAAACAGTACTTGATCAACAAAGGGATATTGAACCAAAAGAAGGTTACTAACCCAAGGGTGCAAGTATTCGAACCAAGAAAAGGTTGCCAACTGCTGGAGATTCGGTGTTTACAGACGGACTGTGATTAACCGAAAGGAGCGAGTGATTAACCAAGAGAAGGTGATTAACTCGAAAAGGGGTTCAGTATTTTAACAGACAGACTGTGGTTAACTGAAAGTAAGGGTGATTAACCAAAAGAAGGTGATTAACCCAAGAGAAAATTCAGTATTTTAACAGATAGATTGTGATTAATTGAAAAAGAGGGTGATTAACCAAGAGTAGGTGATTAACCCACGAGGAAACTCAGTATTTTAACAGATAGACTGTGATTATTTGAAAAGACGTGTTAATTGATGTTTTAACCGACAGGCAGTGATTAACCAATCAAAGGGAGAAGAACCAAAAGAAGGTTGCGAACTCCGCCAGGTTTCGGTATGAACAGAAAGACTGTGATTAACCGAAAAGAAACGAGTGATTAACCAAGAGAAGGTGATTAACTCGAAGGGGCTCAGTATTTTAACATACTGGTTGTGGCTAACTGAAAAAGGTGGGTGATTAACCAAGAGAAGGTGATTAACCCAAGAGGAAACTCAGTGTATTAACAGACGGACTGTGGTTAACTGAAGAAAAAGGGTAGAAACACTGCAGGGGAACCAAAAGACGATGATTGACCACAAGAACAGAATAATGCAAAAGAGAGAGGGAATTTATCCCAAGACAATGATCTTTAACCAAGGAAAAGGTGATTGATCAAAAGAGATATTGAAAAGTGCAAGAGCAATCAAGGATCAACCCGACTGAGGATAGAGGAACACTATAACCTGAGGGTAGAGGTGACTATTCTCGGTTGGAGGACAAGACGCCCTTACCAAGACTAGTCAGAATGAGGTAGGAAAACCCCACCTTTATCCCTTCTCTAGCAATCAAAGTATAGTGCAGAGAGAGAGAGACAGACAGCAAAACCGCTCCAATTAACATAATTACACTGCAAAGTGGTTAATCTATTAACACTGCTGCAGAGGCAAAAAAAATAGCTTTAAAAAGTGCTTTTATTCAACTTATTGATTGTGTAATCACTCCAATGCTAGGGCAAACAATTATGCACGAAAAATCAAGTTTAAAAATAGCAAATGATCATCAATAGAACCAATTAACAATCAAGATCATGGATCAAATAATGGCATGGCAAACAAACCGAAAAATGATCGAAACTTGCAAAAGTGAACGAAACGATAAATTAAGTGAGAATCGACCAACCTACAAGCCGGAGATTTGGCTTGGTGATTATTGTGCTTGAAATATGATGAAGATAAATGAAGAAAATCAAAGAAAACCAGAGACTCCTACACTTGCACTTCGAACCGTAGCGAAACCGAGCAAAATGCGACAAAAGCTCCGAAATCGAATTGGCACCGTAGGATCTTGAAGCAAACACTTGAGATGAATTCAAAAGCTAATAGAATTCCCAAAACTCAAGAATAATTGTAAAATGATGAAAATAATCAAAGAAAACTAGAGGTTCCTCAATTGCACTTCGAATCGTTGCGAAACCGAGCAAACTTCGACTGAGAATTATCACCAAAGAAACTTGAAGTGATCACTTGAGATGAATCCAAAAGCTACTGAAGCTCCACAAAATCCAGTAGAATTGAGAGATGATGAAGGTTAAGCTCAAGAATAAGCATTTTCAAGGTGAAAATAGCTTTTCTTCAATGGTGAATTAAGAGCTTTTGGTGAGGGTTGCAAGAGAATTGAGATGAAGATGAAGAAGTTGTAGAAACTTTAGAGAGAAATGTGGGAAAATTGAGAGTGAAGAAAGTGTGAATTTGTGTGAATGATTGTGGAGGGTTTGTGAAATGAGTGAAGCTTTGTTTATATAGACTTTTGGTTTGGAGTGTGAGAGGTTTGGAGCTAGCTTTGGACTTAGCCTTGGGTTTGGAACTAGGCTAGGAGTTAGTTACACTTGACTCACCGAGTCAAGGTAGTTAACTCGGTTAGTTAGAATCAACTCGGTAACAATCCCAATGTGAGTTCCAACATCCAAAGGTTAATATGCTTGGAAAGCAAGGAATATGGTGCACTTATTTGGAAATAATGCATTGGAACAAATGTAGGTGAATTCTTGAAGGTTCTAGAATGTTCCACATGTTACTAGACCAATGTAGAATCTCAAAATATGGAGGGAAAATTGATGTCTTGAAAAAACAGCAAATTATTCAAAATTTGCACGTGTTAATCGATTAACATAATTGCACTGCAAAGTGTTAATCGATTAACACATAACAACAAATTGACACTGGTTAATCTATTAACATAATTGCACTACAAAATGGTTAATCTATTAAGCAGGCCAAAAATGCCCAATTTTGCCTGAAAATGGTGTTGTGACCACGATTTCGATTTTCCACCTCTTGTTTGGATAAGTATGCATAGAAAACCTTGTTTTGTGCTTGTTTTGATAATGTGATGACCTTGTGATGATGCGATTAATCGGGCTTGAAAACCTGAACATTCCTGCAATCAAAACACAAAGGAAAAAAATGCAAATACGTATGTTAGCGATGCGAGTGCACATGCTTATGCACAAGGCAAAAGAGGAGGTCAAGTTTTGGGTTACGACAGGTAGTTCTCAGTTAATTTGACTAGGCATTCAAATTTAAGATAATCATTCAAGACGCCTCTCAATAAAGGTTGTAATCACAAGTTTTCCTTCGCACACATCAAAGAAGTATCGAATATGTCTTTCAAATCAAAAGCCAATGATGGTTCACCGTAATCATTAAGCCAGGCAGTCACTATCTTTCAAAAAAATGATGAAAAAAATCAAATGAAAAGGCCACTAAGTCAAAACCTATGAAGGAGACTTAGGCAAAAATTGGGGCATCCCGCTGACTGTAAGCTCAAATGACACAGTTCAGGCAAAAATTAGGGATAACAAAAGAAAAATCAAGAGGTTCCCAAAATCCTCAAAGACAAAACGAGTTGACTAAGGTCCTCATCAAAGACAACAAAATGTCGCAAGAAAGAGTGACTGCCATCTCAAAAATCTCTTGAGTCATCATCATAACAGTATTGCAATTCAAAAATCTCTTGGAACCTGAATGCATAGTTTTAATTAACTGAGCATGGGACTGGAGATCATCACGAAGAATGGGTTGGGTAAAAATAAACTTTGAGCCTATATTCTTTGTTTCAAAAACCGTGAACTAGACCACGTTACAACCTTCAAAAGACCTAATTGAAGCCGAGTTTCTTTTGAAAGCATACTACAGCAAGGTTGTGTAAATTGAATCCTAAGTTTGTTACCAATCATTTGCTTTGATGTCTTACCTTTGCTTTCTCTTTCACTTTGCATGTCTAAACCGCCGTGTTTTGACAAGTGATTCATTTGCTATATATCAATAATATCATTCCAAAAATGATTTTTTATTTCAAAATTGCATGAGCTTTGCATTAAAATTACCATGTTTGAATAATTTTATTTGCAGACAATTTTTCCTCATCAAGGAATTTCAAACAGTTGAAAAACTTGGTCAGTGATTCTATCAGGGGCACATTACTTCTAGATCCTGTTGTGAATCAATTCAAGATTTGTTGCTCAGTGCAAGTTATTCATAGAATTGGTTAGCCAGAAGATCTTTTTCAAGATTCATACTGAGTTTAGCCTTCTCAACAGTCATTTCAAGAACTAAAGCCATGATCAGTTCATCCCCAACAATAGCAACTGAAGCCATGATCAGTTTATTCTCAACAATCATTTCAAGAATTGAAGCCATGATCAGTTCATTTTTCCCCAACAGCAGTCAAACTGAAGCTATGATTAGTTTATTTTCATCAGTCAATAAATCTGGGGCAGTCTTCTTCGAGAATCCTCAAGATGTCTTTCCTCAAAAGACCATCAAACTGATACAATTCATAAGTGTGACAGAGATGAGTTCAACATCTTCTCTCCAAGCAGAGTGGGCAGTGTTCCCTGTGTTGAGGAATCAGAGTTCCATTCTTCCCTCACAAAAGAGTCTATCTTGGTTGTCCCAATCATTTGCATTGCATACATAAATCATTCATATACCATGCATAGAAAGATTCTCATAGCTCGAAGTGTACTTCACACTCATATGCATTCCCTGAGGTCCTGTTGCTGTCAACATCTTACCTTGTGATCAAAGTCTAACTTACTTGGCACCTACCAAAACAGTTACCTGCCTTTTCATTCAGTGTCATTCCTGAATGTTGTTATTTCCTTGTGCACCCAATGCCATTCCTGGATATCTTGTTTGTCTTCTTTTCTTCCAGTGTTATTCCTGGATGTTGTTGTTTCTCTGTGCATCTAGTGATGTTTTTAGATGTGTGTCTTCTTCCATTTGAGTGTTATTCCAGGATCTTTGTTTTTCTCTCACTCCAGTGTCATTCCTGGATGTATGTCTCTTTTGATCTCCAGTGCTATTCCTGGATACCTTGCTCCTCTTGTTTCTCCCAGTGCTATTCCTGGAAGTCTTTTCTCTCTTCTGTAATCCCCATCATATTTGCTTGGATATCTTTCAGTACCATTCCTGAAAGTCTTATCTATTCATTCAGTGTTATTCCTGAATGAGTTTTCTCCTTTTGCATTCAGTGTCATTCCTGAATGAGTTTTCTCCTTTGCATTCAGTGTCATTCCTGGATGTCTTTCTCACTATCATTCAATGCCATTCTTGAATAAAGTGATTTACCTTTACCTTTCAGTGCCATTCTTGAAAGCTCTTTCTCACTATCATTCAATGTCATTCTTGAATGTAGTGATTTACCTTTACCTTTCAGTGTCATTCCTGAAAGACCCTGTTCACTTTATTTAATACCAGTCTTGGATATTTTGAACTCTTTTTATCCAATGCCATTCTTGGATAATTCTGATGTATTTTCCAGAACTTTTCTCACTTCATTCAATGCCATTCTTAGATGTTGTGATTTCTTCTGTCCAATGCCATTCTTGGATACCTTTTCCCCAACCAAGTCCAATGCTATTCTTGGATATCTCTGATGTTTAACCTTGCCATCCAATGCCATTCTTGGGTGTCCCCAGTAAAGTTTTTCAAATGGAAGTTTTGTTCCCATCCAATGCCATTCTTGGATATCATTTCCTCAGTTGTGTCCAATGTTATTCTTGGATGACTCTGATGTTTGTTGTTTCCTTATTCAATGTCATTCTTGAATGTTGTAGTTCTATTTATCCAATGCCATTCTTGGATACCTTATCCCCAATAGAGTTTTTTACCTTCATTCAATGCTATTCTTGGATGACACTGCTGCTTTTACCAGAAACTTTCTTGTTGTTGTCCAATGCCATTCTTGGACATCCTTTGACATACCCTTTATCTCGTTTGCAGTTTCCATCCAATGCTATTCTTGGATGTCACTACTCATCTTCCAGGGTCTTGTCCCTCTCTCTTTCCAACTATTGACGAATACTTCTTGTCACCTTGACAGATATCCAGAAATATCTTGTGTTCCCCGGCGTGTCTTTTCGCGTCATCTCTCTCAATGTACCGTAAATCCCTTTTTTTTTTGTCTCCCCGCAGAGTGTTTTATCCTTTGCATTTATATCATCCTGTGGCATCTTAGGGCTAAAAAAATATAGTTTTTTGTATTTAGGTATCTTCATATCTCCCGATAGAAGAGACTTAAATAGGGACAGTTGTAAGACCCTAATTTTTGACCCCTAAGATTCCACATATCATTCACATCTCATATTGAATCTTTACCACAAACAAGATCATGCTTTGGTTCCTTTATCCCTCTCTTCTTTGGGTTTATGCCTTGCAAGGATCACTGAGCATCTGTGTCTTTCTTATTTGCCTCTTTTGCTTATGTTTACTAACCTTTAATCAAAATCCAAAAATATGTTTGTTTTTGTCTTCACTAAATTTTTCAGGAAAGGAATCAAGGATATCAAACAGTCCCTCAGCTCGAATGAATTTCATCTGAACAAAGTCAAAGTTGATATGCAAACAATTCAAAATTATCTGATCAAGAGTTTCCAAGATTTAATTGATTATTATTCAAGAGACTCCAAGGTTCATGTGTTTATTTCCATGCCTTCTTTGACAAATCAAGAAAATCGAACCAGAGCCAGAACAATCCATCCAACATGGCCATTTTTCAAGTTTTTCAACTGTGCAATCGATTGCACTATTGGTCCAATCGATTGCACCAGTCTTTTTTGCCTAGATTTTGAAGTTTTCAGCAGTGCAGTCTATTCGCGCTACAGTGCAATCGACTGAACAAAGACAGAATTGGCCAAAATCAGCATTTTTCAAATTTTGAAGCAATTGGCACCAATTTCATCATTTGAAAATATTCTAGATCACCCAAAAATAATTCCCCAACATAATCACAATTAATTCCCACCGTACACCTTCACTAATCACCACTTGATCTTGATTTTCCCTCCAAATTCAAATTCCAAGCCTAATTTTCATTTCCAAACCAAATTCCAATCCCCCAAATTTTCCAAGCCTAAACTCTATAAATAGAACCCTCATTTCATTCATTCTTCAAGCTTTTGATAGCCAAATTCACCTTGTCAAAATTCTTCTTGACTCTCTCAATTTTCTCCAATCACTAAAATTCACTAAAGCTCACTTTTCTTCTCTTGAAAGTTAACAAGAATTCACATTGAATCTTGTTCAACTTTGAGCTAAACCTTCATCCAAACTTGTTTTCTTCATCAATTCTTATAGATCAAGGCTTTGGAGTTTGGATCTTGGAGTAATTTGAAGCAATTTTCAGATTTGGAGTGGTAATCTCATTTCCACCATTGTTGTTCTTGATCCATCTTCCACAATGTGATCCTTTAATAATTCTTGTTGCTTAATCTTTGGATCTTGCAATTTGTGATCCATTGGTGTTATTTGTTGTTGTTTTACTTGTATTTTCGTGCTAATTTTCATCCATGACCATGAGGTGTTTGAAGAAATGATTGGATCATGGATGCTGAATTTTTCAAAAATTTTAGTGTTGCCTGTCAGTGTGCAATCGATTTGCATTTTTGTGCAATCGATTTGCATTTCTATACAATCGATTGCACAGTGTATTTTTTGCCTAAGAATTGCTGATTTTTCTGCTGTGCAATAGATTCACACACTGGTACAATCGATTGCACAGAGGCAGAATGGTGTTTTTCACCTATTTTTGGGACTATTTTGGTTGTTTCTTCATTCCTAACCCCTTCCCTTTGTTCTTAGCCTTAGATCACATAATTTTGTTGTTTAATTTGGCTTTCTCTTCATCTATTACTCCTTTCTTTTGATCGATGAAAGTCTTATGGATCATGGAATTCCTTTGTTGAATTTTGATCAATACTAGATCGCTACCTTTTTTTCTTTTCGTGCGGTATTGCTTTCGGATGACGATCTACATATCGTTAATCTAGCATGCATTAGCACAAAGAGCTATTGACCAGCCTCATTGTAGGGTAATTACTCCGTAAATTACTCGGCGATTGCTTAACATAGCGCAACATATGTCCCTTTATCGGAAACAATCAAGAATTATTGATTATTTGTCTTTTGGTTTAACACTTATGAAACTTGTTGTTAGGAGGCTTTGGTCTTATCAATCCTCTAATGAGTTCTCATTAACCTTGACCTAAGTGCAATTATTCAATTATTATTCATCACGTACTCTAATAACTAATCACTAACTTACTAACAATACTATTGTACTAATTTCATTTACGATTCCTTCTCGCTCCCTATCTCTCTTTTACTTTTAGGCTCCATTATTATCATTATCATATCATGTTTATGCTTCCGCAATTTTTCCTTTGTACGTTGGACACATGTTTATGCTTCCGCAATTTTTCCTTTGTCCGTAAGACACATGTTTATGCTTATGCCTTTTTCTCTTTGTCCACTTGGACCAAAAACATTAATAAAGGCCAAAACCTCTAAAAAACTTGTGTTTCTAATTTTGGACTATGGTTACTATCCTTCGCAATGGACATGGAGTTTTGCACCTAGACCTTGGACTTCAATGTTATTCTTGAATCCTTGGACTTAGAACTAGGGCTTTTTCCCTTTGCTTTGGAATTATGGTTCGAAGACTTTGGACTTCAATGCTATTCTTGGATCCTTGGACTTAGAACTAGGACCTTTTCCCTTTGCTTTGGAATTGTGGTTCGAAGACTATGGAGCTTGCATGTGTGGTTAGGCTATTCTTATCCTTAGCTTTTACTTTATGCTTTAGGATAGTCACTTCTTCTCCTCCCCATTCTTCAATTTTCAAAACTCTTTCCCTTTTTTCAAAACTTTCTTGATTTCAAACTATCATCTTTTTCATAATCAAACCTTGACTTTGTCAAGTGATTTTACTCTTTTCTTTTCATTTCTTAACAAATGCTAAACTACATAAGCATATTGACACCTTTTCAAAAGACTTTAATAAACACCAAACTCACTTACTCTCTTTTGTGCCCTCGTGCATTTTTTCCTTTAACTTTTTCATAAGTTTAGACATGATTCATTTCTTTAAGCGGAATTATTCGCTTGGAAATGATGACTTGTCTTTACATTTAAAATCAACCAAAATAAACAAATTTCATTCTTTGTACCACGAACTACGGGGTTTTGATCCTACATTGCACGTCGTGGGTACGTAGGCATGAGGCGATAAGTCTCTCCAAACACACAAATCTAAAAACAATTTCTCTTCTCATCTCCTCAATCACTTTTCAAGCAAACCTTTTCAGACCAAAAGTGTAGATATTTCAAAGGGTTCCTATAGAGAACTATAGATGTTTTGGGTGCTAACACCTTCCCTTAACGTAACCAACCCCCTTACCCAGTCTCTGTTCACTTGTTCTTCTTGTAGAGCTTGTGTAGGTTTTGTTCGCTCATTTTCCTTTCCTTTTTGGATAAAATAAAAGTGTGGTGGCGGCTCTTGCTTTTTGAGTTAAGTTAATCAATAGCTTACACTCACGATTTTTGCTGCTACAGTGGGGAATGATGCCACAGGAGACAGACCAACAGAGTTTTCTTCGGGATGTAAGATATTGTGGAAATTTGCCGAGGTGACAAAGATTATTCAGTAGTATTTGGAAAGAGAGGGATAAACCCTGGAATAGAGATTCAGACATCCGAAAAAGCATCAGATGCGAAAACAGTATCGTACTCTGGAAAATATATCAGAAACATCTAGAAAAACATTAGATGTGGAACGAGACCAGATCTGAGGATATGTCAGATACTTCTGAGAAAGCGATTTAATTTTATTGTGGAATACACGGGAACATCCAGAAAGCGAAGGTAACTTTACTGGGAAAAAGGTTACAGTCATCAGAGATTTTCAGACATGTATTGAAAAGCCCTGGAAAAATGAAGTAACAACCGTAAAAGACATTTAGGAGAACGTAGAATGAGGTTTTGGAACATAAACAGACATGATCATCAGAGACATTCAGAAGAACATTGAATGGAATATGGAAAAAGAGCGAATATTTAGAGATATCAGGAAATCAATCAAAGACATTCAGGAGAGCATTGAATGAAGTCTGAAAAACAATTCGGGCACATCCAGAAAAATATTGGATGAATGAGAAACAAACCCGAAGGCATCTAGAAAAGCATTGGACCGAGTTGTTGACCAAACTTGAAGATATATTAATGACATCTAGAAAAGCGTTGAATGTATTAAAAATAACTTTGAGTGTAAATTCGAAACATTTAGAAAAGCATTAAATGTACGGGAATTTTTTTTTAGAAGACTGACAGAATGATGGACATATCCGGAAAAGCATCGGATAAGTTCATCAGGACGAAAGTTACATCTGGAAAAACATCAGATGAGAAAAAGTCATATTCGGGAGAGCATCAGATAGACATGTAAGGAGTTTCTGGAAGAACATCAGAATAAAAGAGACATATCCGGAAGAGCATCGGATGAACACAAAGAAAGTTCTGGAAAAGCATCAGAACAGACAAACATATCCGGAAAAACATCGGATAGACACAGAGAAACGTTCTGGAAAAGCATCAGAACAGATAGACATATCCGAAAGGACATCGGATAGAAACAAAGTTATATCTGGAAGAACATCAGATAAGACATAAAAGTGTAGGCGCCCGGTGAGTTGGACTTTGTAGAAAGGTAAGATGTTGTTAATAACACGACTACTGATGAATGCAAATGAGGATTAAAACACTCTTAAATGCATAGTATATGAAAATGGTATGATGTATGATTAAATGTATGTAATGCAAATGAAAATGCTGACAACAAGTTTAGACTCTTTGAGGAGTGAAAATCAACAAGTTTATACTCTTTTGAGGAGTGACAGACAAGACTGATTCCTCAACACAGAGATCACTGCCATTGCAGTAATGAGTCTTGAAAGTTTTTATGAATAAACCAATTCTGAGAAGGACAAATCTTGAACTGATTCTTAACAGGCTCTGGAAAGAACTTGCCCCTGATATGATCATTGACCAAGTTTCTAAACCGTTTTGAAAATTCCTTGAAAGGAAAGCTAGTTTGTAATAAAAAATGTTTATTTAAACATGGCAAATTTAATGCAAAGTTCATGTAAAAATTTTGAAAAAAAAAATCATTGTTTTAGAAAAAGCACAGTAATGTGAATTACTGATTAAAAACATGGTGATTTAAAACATTCAGAATGAAAAGTAAAACAGAGGTATAATACCAAAACAAATTATTTGCAAAAATGATTTTGGAGTCAGTTTACGCAACCTTGCTGTAGTATGCTCTCAAAATAACCTTACTTCAATTAGGTCTTTTGAGGGTTATAACGTGGCCTGGTTCACGGTTTATGAAAAAAAGATAAAGGCTCAAAATTTGTTTGTGCCCACCCCAACTTCGTGATGTTCTCCAATCTTATGCTCAGTTAAACTTAAATTGTGCATTCAGGTTCCAAAAGGTTTGGAATTGTATTGATGATAGTGATGACGATGGTCCAGAAGTCTTGAGACGGTAACTACTACTTCTTTACAACATTTAGTTGTTTTTCGTCTTTGTGGATTTTTTGAAGATCAAGGATTTAAGGATCTCTTCTCTGTGTTATCCCTAACTTTTGCCTGACCTATTTTTTTTTAAATTTATAGTCAGCGGGATGCCCTAGTTTTTGCCTAAGCTCTTTGACTTAGCGGGCTTTATCTTTTTTATTTCTTCTTAGAAAGAAAGTGACTGCTTGATTTGATGATTACAACGGACCATCACTGGATTTTGATTTGAAAGACGTTTTCAGCATCTACTTGTTGTATGTAAACTTTCTGAACTTGAATACACAACCCAAATTAAACTGAGAACTACCCTGCCCCTGGTTAAAATTGCGGGTTTTTTTATAAAGAAAGAAACTCCTACTTCAAGGCTCAAAGGGGTTAACGAGGGATTATCTTCCTTATATCTCCAGTGTTTGGGAATCGAAAAAAATGCCTTACATCGTCAGCAAAGTTTATTCGAAAGCGTACTGACAACAATTGTGGGTATTACGTTTTTATCATCCTCCCACAAATATTTACAAAGTCAAAAATTTGAAAAAGAGGTGTATTTTTTTTTTAGTTTTTGTTTTTTGAAAGAGAAAGCATAAAGATGCGAATAAACAGATGATTTGAATCAAAATATTGTACATGCTCATTTCATCAAAACTGACATTTAAAGATAAACAAGTTTGAAAGCAAATAAATATGATACAAACAAGGAAAATGCAAAATAGAAAGAAATAAGGTCAGTGACTAATCAAACACAATGATGAGTTGTCCTGTCTTTGGGAAGTAACTGAGCTGAAGTTGATTGAAGTTTCAGTTCTGTATCGGTGATGAGGAATCAGTTTGACGACTTACAAATGACTGAAAGACAGAAGGTTGGAATGAATTGACGATGACCCAGGCGTATGTATGAAATATGCAAGGGATGCAAATGCAATGCATGGATGCAGCAAACAAAAACATGTGGAAAACATGGGTTCAAAGGTTCGGCGTCATGAATTCAAGACTCTACCCATCCCCAAGGTTTTTCTATGGTGGATTTTTGTACCTGTCCTCAAAATCATTGACCCCCCTTGGGATGACAACAGCAGGCTGGTTCACCTGAGCGAGTTGTAGCATCTTAGGGTAATCTCAATTGAGGGTAGTTTCGCGTGACAACTATTTCCGATAGCTACCGCACTACTAAATAGTCACATGGTTACTGTCTACTAAATCCTCAGTTTCATGGATACCACAATCGAACAATTTGCTTTCAACAACCAAAGTCGTTTAGACATTGAATCCGCAAAGGGTATCTCCACTGATTCGATGGTCTACCAGGATCGCTTATTTGGGAATCACTCCCTGTAAGACCACCCGTCTATGCCATCACCTATCTTAGGTATCACTCAAACTTTCCACATGCAGCATCACTCGCATTCCCATTGACAGAAAAATAAACACGGATATCAGGTAGGAAAAACAGTAATATATATATATATATATATATATATATATATATATATATATATATATATATATATATATATATATATATATATATATATAGTATGATTGCTAACAACCTAGACCTCTTAGGAATTCTAATCCTAGTTTGGATCCCCAGCAGAGTCGCCATTTTTCTGTAGCACGGTTTTCGTGACCGCCCACATCCGTCTGCGGATGGGATTGGGTGCTACTTTCTGATTTCTTATTTATCCTATGAAGCTGGAAAGGAAATGGAAGTTATCTCAAACTAACCTTGGACGCAAATGTTTTCTTTAACAAATACTAAGAGATTGGGGAGTTCGGGGTCAGGTTATACAATGGGGAGTTGTCAACTACCCATCCTATACATGGTTATCCATGGGTTATTAGCAATTTTCCTTACTGCTTTTTACTTACTAGTGTTTATTTGTCGTAAATGGGAAAGTTTCTCCTTTGGGAATGTTGAGAGATGTTGAAAAGATATTTTTTTTTGTTTTCGGGTTTTTCGATGTTTTTGGTAAGGTACTGGACCTAAGGTTTTTTTGTTTAGTGTGCTCGCTAAGATTTCGCAATCTTATGCCTACGTATTCCCGTTAAAGAAAACAGGGAAATCAGAGCAATCGTATTTCCTCCTATTCTATGGGAGGAAAAAGATGTTTGGTGTCTTGTTTAAAGCCCAAGATTGAAGCTAAAGGGGTGTTTGTGGGAATTGATTGAAAGAGTGAAAAGATTAAAGATTGAGATATGAATATCCGGGAAAAACATCGGATGAAAATAGAAGGAATATCCGGGAAAGCGTCGGATGAAAAATAAAAGGAAAGGGTTATTCTTGTGTTTTTTTAGGAAAACTTGAGGGTTTATGGAGATCCAAAAGGAGATAAGACTGTCTAAGTCTACTGGTAAGAGAAGGTTGATCTTTGACTGAAGGATGGTCTTTGTATGATGCCCAAGAGGGGGCTGATGTTTTAAGGGATGAGAATCAACCCTAAATTGGTTTGATGTTTTGACTCTAGAAAGACTGCTCTAGCAAAGGATGACTATATTCTGTTCCTATACCTTTAAGAGGTCGTCGGGTCCTTGTACTCAGCCCAAGAGGAGGCATGAGAACCTTTAAGAGGCCGGAGGGTCCTTGTACAATGCCCAAGAGGAGGCGGGGAATGCTTTTAAGAAGCCCGTGGGTCCCAAACCAAAGAAAAGTTCAAGAAATGCTATTCACCGAGAATAGATCATTTAGTGAACAGTTCGGAGGTTTGAAGAAATTCAAAAGATTCTATTCACCGAGAATAGATCACCTCTGGGGGGTAGAATTTCTTTGACAGTTTCTAATAGTGACAGTCTGAGAAAAGGTTCACCGGGAATACTGCCTTTCTCTTTGTTTCATATTGTTTAAGCCCAAGAGAAGGCAAGACTATATCTGGAAATCCTATAAGGATCTAGTTTTGACTGTATTAAAGAGTGAACACTGGCTTTACCTAGTTCTAGACCTAGTTGCCGGGGAAAACTCTAAGCAGATATACAAGTATATATACAGTTGATATATGACAAATATTTAAAAGGATATGAAAGAAGGACTTACAGGTGAGCAAGCTTCCCATAATACAGTTATTTATATAAAGCATGTAAATGAAAGCAGATAAAAACTTACAGGTGAGCAAGCTTCCATGTTGTAATGTTAATTGTTTAAAGAAATTGAAGAAAGTTTTGATAACAGTTATTGAATTTGAATTTAAATCACAAGAGAAAGTTGTTTTGAAGAGAAGCTATATGAATATCCGGGAAAACATCGGATTGCAGGAGAGACGTAAAAAATGAAAAGGTTGCAGATATGAATATCCGGGAAAGCATCGGATTGAAAGAGATAAAATAAGAGGTTGAAAATACGAATATCCGGGAAAACGTCGGATGTAAAGAGACGATGAAAAAAAAGGTTGCTCGCTAAGACTTTACAGTCTTATGCCTACGTATTCTCAACGGGATCTTGAGAAATCAGAGCGGTCGTAGTTCACCCTTATGGGGCATGAACTACAAAAAATAAAGTTTAAATCGCACGGCGGCGAGAGGGGAAATCTAACCTTATGTTATCATGAAAAGTTGAATATCCTAAAGTCTGTCTTATTTCAAACCTAATCAAAAATTAAATTTGAGCTAAGAGATCCTAAGGGAGCATGCATACGTGGCAAAACATCATGGAATAAATAAATACACGGCATAGCGTCGTTACAGATAAAATATACATGGAAGAACATCGTGAGATAAAAGCATATACACGGCAAAACATCGTGGATAAACAGAGAGAAAATACACGACAAAACATCGTGACAGATAAAAATATACACGGAAGAACATCGTGAATAAAAGCATATACACGGCAAAATATCGTGGATAAACAGAGAAAAAATACACAACAAAACATCGTGACGGATAAAAATGTACACGAAAGAACATCGTGAGATAAAAGCATATACACGGCAAAACATCGTGGATAAACAGAGAGAAAATACACGGCAAAGCATCGTGAGAAAATATTAACAGTCACGGAAAAGCATCGTGGGACACAGAGAAAAATACAATCACGGAAAAACATCGTGTATCAGCAACAATCCGATTAATCATGGAAAAACATCAAGATTAAATCAGATGAACCAAACAAGCCCAAAACATGGAAGTAATCAAGTCATGAAATAAAATTGGGAGGCAAAAGAATTATTAATCAAATTAAATATTAATATTTAATAGGATCAATTAATAATTTAATTAATCAATATTAAATAAAAATATTTAAAATAATTAATAATTATAACATATTTTTATTTTTAATATTATATTTATATATATATATATATATATATATATATATATATATATATATATATATATATATATATATATATATATATAAAGAGTAATTAAAATCTTTTTTGGTGTTTTTTATGATATTCAACAATCAAAATAACTTAAAGATAATCAAACAAAAGAGAAATAATAATAATAATAATAATAATATGAATAATAATAATAATAATAATAATATATAATAATAATAACTAAATATAATAAAATAAAATAAACATGCTATCACATGGGGGAACCACCCCCTTTTTATCCTCTGATCCTAGATTCTTTCCATTGAAACAAAAGCAAAACAAATCACTTTGGCTTTCTTTTCAAAACAACATCGCGTAAAACCGAATGTCATGCACGTGATAGCTATTACTAGTTCTTCTTTATTTCACAAAAGAGAAATTCATCTCATAATGAAGGATAAATATCACAATATTCAATCAACAGAAAGAAAAAAAACATGGAGTATTAATGCACTTAAGAAAACAAATTATATACCAAGCATGAATCCGAGCTGTTACAGGCAAAAGCGACTTAAGTATAAAAAAACATTCACAGCGTAGCAAGATAAACTCGTGCATAAATGAAAACATTGGAACTACATCATGAACAAGAGTATTTGATTAAAGCATCCACCAACTAATGTTGTAATACAACATGCTTCAAGGTAAACAGAAAAAAAACATTGTTCGTCTCTTTGCATTATGAACCAAACACCTGTTTCTTATTTGAAGCAAAAATCAGTTACCTAAAAAAAAACTTGAAAGAAGGAACAAGAGAATAAATTGGGGGCTTGGGAATTCAACACAATACAAGTTCAAACCAATATTCCAATCGACAACACGAATTCAAAATAGCATAAAACCAACATATAATAAAAAAAACAAAGAATGAGGCAAGCAGCATTCTGCGCATAACATCATCGATACAAATGAATCATGTAAATAATAACAACAACATAGAGTATTAATCAAAGAGAAAACGAAGGTTACCAACGTGTCGTTGCTATAGCTGCTCAAACGCGTCGTATATGGTGGTGTCGTCGCAAAAGAACTTGTCGGCAAGAACTGTCGGAATAGTGTCGCGACGAAGCTATGGTTGACTGGTGAAAACATGAAGTGGAGGAAGCTTACGATTTGTATGAAGTCGTCGTTTGGTGGCTCATCAAAGAGGGTTTGGTTTACACGTGAAGAAGGTGAATGGAAATGGAGGTAGGAATGAGAAAACAACTTGTCTTATTTTTGGTGTGTGAATTATGTGTGAATCTATGCATCTATTTATAGTGAAATTCATGACTTAGAGATGAAGAAAATGATGCATGGCATGACATACAAGAGTAGAAATTTGTGGCTATCAAATTGAAATTGAGTTTGAACAAGAAGATTGAATAAGATTCTTGAATGATATACTTTCAATGTAGAATAAGTGAAAAATATGCATTAAAGAGTTTTGTAGTATGTGTAGTATAAAATAAGTGTGGGATAAAACAAAAGAAGAAGAAAAAAGAAAAAAAAATGGTCGTGTAGTTTGTGTGGGGGAGAAGAAAATTGACACTTTTGTGAAATATGTGAGACTAGTAGTGTAAAAGAGAGACTAGTAGTGTAAAAATATAATGCAAAAATTATATTATATATCATAATAATATACTAATATAATAAACAAATTAAATATAATAAAAAAATTTAATAAAAACTAAGTTATGAAAGTCTTGATTAATTAATAAAAATTAATTAAAATTGGAATCGAAACCGGTAAAAAAAATGATAAAAACTGTCTGTATCGAATTGTCCAAAAAAATAAAATGAACACACCAAAACGATCAGCAAAAAATATACGTATTGAAAAAATACAGCGTTTTATCAAATTTTGAAATTGATTTTACCCGCTAAAAAGGCTCAGATGGGTCAGAAACATGATGACCGAAAAGTCAAAAAATTAAAATACGCACACCGAGTTAAAGTACGCGAAAAATAAATTAAAAATAATGTTTGGAAGTTCGATTTTAAAAATTGTCCGGATACTGACTTTTTTGCACTGATGACTTTTCAGTTTGACCAAAATACCTGAAAATTTAACACGTTAAATCCGGCTGATGATTCCAAAAATATTCATGAAGAAAATATATGATATTATATGCGGACGACACAGTATAAAAATATAGACAGGTGCAATGAGAAAAAATAAAAAATGTCTGGTCAAAATTTAGGGTATAACACCCTCATGCTTTAACATTGGGTTTTTTACAAAACAACCCTTTGTGTATAATACTACCTTAAAGACACTCATGCCTACATAATGGATGAAAAAGGACAGTCAACAATGCACCCACTAAACACACTTGCATGAAGAAAACCCTATTAACTAAATATACTGCAAGTATAAGACAAGCCCTAGACCAAACTTCAATAAAAAAAAGAATGTAAAGTTAAAACATGTGGACCTACCTCAGTAGTTTCAATGTCGAGGGATCACAATACACCTTTCAAGCCAAGTCTGGGACCACAATGCCAAACGCGATGAATAATGGATACAACTATTTACAAACAACATGAAAATACACAATGTGTTACTACTACTATGTTGAACAAACGGTAAGAAATTAGCATTAGCTTGAAGAAGAAAAGAACAAATTTTGAAAATGAACCTCTGATTGAACATGAAATAGTGACAGTTTAATTTAGGCTTTTCAACTTTACCGATTTATTCAGCAAACTATAAATATGTGGCATTTGCTTAATCAACAACACATATTTTCAAAATATTTTTTTTCCAAATCAACATTCACGTAAAATTCTGTTAAGTGGCATAGACGACAGAGCGTAAAAATAGAAACGGAAAACTTTATGAAGACGATTTTTTAAATAAAAATATTCTAGGAATTAAAACTAAATTTTAAAATATTTTCAAAGATTAAAAACATATTTAACCCTTATTTAAATAAAATAAAAACAAACAAACCGATAATATAATTAAATTTAGCATAACTATTACTTTTTAAAATATAATATTGTTAACAACTCAAATAAAATGAACCTTTAAAAATTTTAAAAGTAAAAAAAAATTACTAAAAACAGTAACTTCTTTATTCAAACAAAAAAATTATTTTCTTAAAATAATAATATCTAAACTTTTAAATACAATTTTTGAAAATATTTTTATCTTGAATTATTAACACAAAACTAACATTTTTCTTTTCTTTTTCACTTATGTTATTGTTATCCCACCAAACATAGTAACCATAGTTTTTCCCAGCAACAAGAGCAAAACTCACAAGTCAACCAAACAGTTCTGCTATAAATAACCAACACTAGTTTATGTTGAGTTCATATGTTTTCTTTTCCTCCAATATTATAAAACATTCATTTCAACAAAAACAAAAAACCATAACATCGCTTTCTTTGTTCCAGACACAAGAGTAACATAGCTATGGCGGATCTATTCGGTGGAGCTGTAATGGGTGAAGCCGTGAAACACGCTCTTCTCACAATCAAAAAGGGTCGAGAATTCGCTCCCACACTCGAATCAAACATCGAAACCTTAAAAGCTTTGGCTCCTTTGGTTGAAGAAATTAAAGGCTACAACGATTTACTGGATCGACCAAGAGAAGAGATAGAGAGGTTAGAGAAACACATAAGAGAAGGTGAAGAGCTTGTAAGGAAAAGCAAGAAGCTTACTCTATGGAACTTTCTTTCTTTTCCAAGTTACCAAGCTAAGCTTAAGAAGAAAGATGAAGGGCTTAAGAGACATTTGTCTGTGAATGTTCAGGTTGAGAATAAGAAGGATTTGATTGAGGTTTTGGCTAAGGTGAATAGGATTTTGGAGATTTTGATGAGGAAGGAGAATTTGGGTCAGTTTGATGGGAATCAAGTTAGGGGTTTGTGTGGTGCTCCGGAGGAGCCTGAGTGTTTGGGAATGGTTGAGCCTTTGAATAAGTTGAAGATGGAATTGGTTAAAGATGGTGTTTCTGTGCTTGTTTTGACTGGTTTGGGTGGTTCTGGTAAAAGCACTCTTGCTAAGAAGCTTTGTTGGCATCCACAAATCAAAGGTAGTAATTCTACTTAATTGCTTTTAGGGTATGTTTGGATTGACTTTTTTTAGCTTATTTATGTAAGAACTTGTGAAACTGTTTGAGAGAGTTTATTGAAAGAGCTTATAAGTTATAACATGTTCATAAAGTGTTTTCAGCTTATTTTCATAAGCTCTCCAGGATTGTCTATTTGGTTTTATTTTATCTTTTATCATAGAAATGACTTATAGTATAAGCACTTTCATTGTATTCCATTCTCCTTGATTTAGAAAGCTATTTTTGTTTTGACTAGGCAAGTTTGGTGGAAACATCTTCTTTGTTACTGTCTCAAAAAATCCCAACTTGAAGAACATTGTACAGACACTATTTGAGCATTGTGGATGTCGTGTGCCTGAGTTTCAAACCGATGAAGAAGCGATTAACCGATTGGGACTTCTTCTGAGGCAAGTTGGTAGAAAACCAATATTGTTAGTCTTGGATGATGTTTGGCCTAACTCGGAAGGCCTTATTGAGAAGTTCAAATTCCAAATGTTAGATTATAAGATTTTGGTGACTTCAAGGGTTGCATTCAGAAGATTTGGCACCCCATGCCAGTTGGATCCACTCGATTATGGTCCTGCAGAGTCCCTTTTCCATCACTTCGCGCAATTGAATCACAAAACCTCATACATGCCTGATAAAAATCTTCTTCGCGAGGTGCTTTCTCTTCAATCCAACTAAATAGACATGATTATATGTTACGTGAGAAACAATATAGTATAAATTTAGTATACAAGTGCATACTAGTTAGTTACCTAAGCCTTTGATGTTACTTATTGTTTTCACTTCCATGCACAGATAGTGAGAGGTTGTAAGGGTTCGCCGCTGGCGCTTCAGGTCATTGCTGGCTCACTTTGTCAGCAACCTTTTGAGAAGTGGCAAAATATGAAGGAGTTTTTACAAAGTCAATCCATTCTGGAATTTAATAGTACTACTACTAACTTGCTTTGTTTCCTTCAACAAAGCTTGGATATATTGGAGGATATCAATCAGAAGGAGTGCTTCATGGACATGGGACTTTTTCCTGAAGACCAGAGGATTCCTGTTACCGTCCTCATTGATATGTGGGCAGAACTGCACGGCTTAGACGAAGATGGTACACAAGCAATGGCCATTGTCCATGACTTAATCACCAGGAATTTGATTAATGTCATAGCTACAAGGAAAGTTGCAACGGAAACAGACAAGTACTACAATAACCACTATGTCATGATGCATGATCTTCTCAGAGAATTAGCAATTCATCAAAGCAAAGGCGAACCAATTGAAAAGAGAAAAAGACTGATCATCGACTTAAATGGAGATAGTCGTCCTGATTGGTGGATAGGACAGAATGAGCAAGGAATCATTAGTCGTGCGTACTCGTTCATCTCCGGAATGTTTGTAAAACCGAAACAGCTCAAAGTTCATGCACGCGTATTGTCTATATCAACAGGTATGTTTCCATCTCTAAATCATGTCTGCAATTACAAATGAAAAAATTAACACTGCTGTTACAAAGTAATTGTGTCATACAACAGCTTCTATGATTATGGCGATTTACTCTTATATGATGTTTTTACAGATGAAACATTTTCTTCGGATTGGTGTGACATGCAACCTGATGAAGCTGAGGTTCTGGTTTTAAATCTTCGGTCTGGCCAGTACTCATTACCAGATTTCATAGAGAAAATGAGTAAACTGAAAGTTTTAATAATCACCAATTATGGTTTCCATCGTTCTGAATTAACCAAGTTTGAGCTACTTGGTTTTTTATCAAACCTGAAAAGAATAAGGTTGGAGAAGGTTTCAGTCCCCTGTCTATGCAGATTGAAGAATCTGCGAAAGTTATCCCTTCATATGTGCAATACAAAGAATGCTTTTGAAAGCTGTTCTATCCAAATCTCAGATGCTATGCCAAATCTAGTGGAGTTGAGCATTGATTATTGCAATGATTTGATTAAATTGCCAGATGGATTTTGTAACATTACCACATTGAAGAAGCTCAGTATCACAAACTGCCACAAGCTTAATGCTATGCCTCAAGATCTTGCAAAGTTGGAGAATTTGGAAGTGCTAAGGCTTTGTTCCTGCTCTGATTTAGTGGAGTTGTCAGAATCTGTTAGAGGCCTTAACGAGCTACGCTGTCTCGACATCTCAGACTGTGTGAGTCTTCCAAAGTTACCGAACGATATTGGTGACTTGCAAAAGCTTGAGAAGTTTTACATGAAGGGTTGCTCAAACTTGAGTGAATTGCCTTATTCTGTCATCAATTTTGGAAATTTAAAGCATAAAATATCTGTGGTTTGTGACGAGGAAGGTGCTGCGCTGTGGGGACATTTTCCCAGCATTCCAAATCTAAAGATAGAGATGCCTAAGGTAGATATTAACTTAAATTTTCTTCATGGAACACGTTCCTGAGTGTCATGTTGATAAAGTGATCTGAAGATAAAGTGATCTGAAGTCATGTTGATACTTGTAAAACAATGTCGCTCAGAAGCGTTTGTTTTCCTATTTTAACCATAATCTTGTCCAGGTAAACTGTAGTAACAAAACATGAGTCTGTGTGGGACGGTATTGTAATTTTTACCATAATCTTGTCCAGGTAAACTGTAGTAACAAAACATGAGTCTGTGTGGGACGGTATTGTAAATGTAATATACATAAATGTGGTGTGTTAATTTAGCACAGATTATTATTCTGTAATAAATTAGAACAGTATTTTTCCCATTCATTTGAAGAGAAAATAGGATAGACAACAAACAGAAAGAAGGGTCATTTACACTAATGAAAATTGTAGAATCATGATCACATCCATCTTAGCTGCATTTAACTTGGCACTGAAGCAAAAAAAAAGTACAGGTACATCAATGCTTCGACAGAGATTGGCGAAGAACTAAAGATAGCAGAGGGAATAAGATAAACCACACAAGGTAGATATCTTCTCTTGGTCATATTATGCCATTTCACGTTCTAAAAAAATGTCATTATACACACTAAATCATAGTAGTGGAACTCTCTTTTGAGAAATAAAGAGGATCCCTAAAAATAGAAAACATGTTGCTCGACTCACAAAAGTGATACATATAAATCATGTGGACATTGGATGTTCCAAAAAAACATATAATATATAAATCAACATGACGAACTTCGTGCATCAATGCATCATCCAGTCTGCAGGAAATATTCTCAGAATATTTTTTAGCTTTGAGGCTGAGAAGGCCATAAAGCTCAATATTAAGGTGCTTCCTTTTCAATATGTGGCCACTATGATGATTAAATTATATGGCATATACAATCTCACCACTGCTATCTACATCAAGTTCATAGTCAGAGTCTATTTCACCAATATCATCATCCGTATCAGGGTTATCAGGCATAAAAGGGTTTATATAAAAGCTCCCAGCTGCTGGAATGGTAGCTTCTGAAATTATCTGCATGATCGTATCCATACTCTGCATAGGCTGATCTGGTTCTTCAAATTGGATATCCATCATATTTTCATTCACCAAGTCAGCAGGAAGATTCTTTCGAAACCATTCATTTTTCATTATCTCTGGAATCGTGATTCTCTGCCACATTAATATTTAGATTCGTAAGATTCAAATAAACGAAAAAACTAGCAAGAATGGAAGTTAATAATCGTTATCTTATATAATCAAGAGGTTCGGTTTTAATTTGCAATCAACAATTTTCCCTGTCGATTATGATCATGTTTTCTTAGTATATAGTAATGGTGCAGCTATGCCGGCAATACAATTAAAACAATGCTCCATATATAACAAAAGAAGTGCAGAACCTAGAAAATGAAAAGGTATAACATTAAGATATGTTAAAACAGTAGATATACTCAAGGTTGCTAAACTTAGGAATAGGCATGGCAACGGGGCGGGTCGGGGACGGTTTTTACTTCCCTCAAACCCAAACCCGAATCCTCAAACAATCCCCGTTCCCCGCCCCAAACCCAAACGGGGATGGAGAATTAAAACCCAAACCCATCCCAAATTGGTTCGGGTTGGGTTCGGGTATCCCCTCCCCGCCACCATCTATTTAGTAAAATCAATTTTTTAATAGAAAATATTAATTTTTTTTCCAAAATCAAATTACATTTTAAATAATAAAAAAAAATCTCAAAGAAAATTCTTACATACATTTTAAATATTTTAAATAATTAATACAAATCAAAATATTAAAACCTAGGCCACATATTTAATATTCCAAACTAACTAAATTAAATAATAATATACATAATAAAATAAACGGGGCGGGTTCGGGGACGGGTTCGGGGTGGGTACTAGTGTCCCCATTACCCGACCCGTCCCCATATTTTTTAATCAGGAAAAACCCAAACCCGAACCCAAACCCAGTCAAAGCGGGTTTTCCCCGTCAACTTCGGGATAGGTTCGGATGGGTACCCGCGGGTATGGGTTTTGTTGCCATGTCTACTTAAGAATCTACGAAATTTTGGATCTCAAATGAGTTTACTTAATACAAAAATATAAAATTTGAAACAGTTATTATAGTAGTACCTTAATATACAACAACAACAACAACTAAGCCTTATCCCACTAAATGGGATCGGCTACATGGATCAACATTCGCCATAATGTTCTATCAAGGACCAATCTTCTATCCAAATCAATATAGTAGTACCTTACTTTTGGATTGTTCAACATCATGTGGATTGCTAGCATATATTTCACAAATTCTTCAGGAACTGTATAGTGTTCGTCGAGTGATATTTAAGAAGTGAGTTCTTGAAAAATAGAAATTACCTCCGCAGGGTCGAAAACAAAGATTCTTGATATAATGTCGCGACATTCAGGAGATATTTGAACAAAGTCTGGTACGGAGTACTGGACGCTGAGAACCTTCTGCAGGGAACCAACCAAAACCAGTTGGGCTCACAATCAGAGGCTCATAAACCAAAAACATGCAAACAGCTTAATATCTGCTCAACCTGAATTGTCTTCCGGAAATCCTTCGGATTATCGGGATCTTCAAAAGGATATGACCCCACTAGCATCACGTATAAGGTTACACCACATGACCAGACATCGGCAATCTGATATAAAATGCAAGGAAACATTAAGGAAAACAATTAAAATACTCAACATACATACTCACAGCATGAAAACTAGAAATGTCTGATTTTCACCACACCACCAAAAACGGGGGTGGGACTCGAATATAAGTTCATCGGTAAGAACTTAACTAGTGATATTGCAGATTAAAAAGATGATAAAGTATCCTTACAACCATAAATGACTAAATGTGGGTACATTAATTTCAAAAAACTGAAAGAAATACTATACAGAATCGCTCACGATTATTTCTAAGCAAATTATGAAAGTAATATACAGAAAAACAGCAAGGTAATAAACTGAATACTCTAACCTTTCCATCATACTCTTGCTTCAGAAGTACTTCCGGAGCAATATAAGCAGGAGTTCCCACAGTTGACTTTGGCTGTGAATGAAGCACCGAAGACTGCCGATAACATGATATATTAGATTTCTAAGATAAAAATTACTCACCAACCGCATACCAATCACAGTAAATAAAGCACAGAACTCAAACAATTGAAATCTTGAGAAACAAAGGAACCCTTACTTTGGAGTATCCAAAATCACAAATCTTCAGATGAAGTGCTGGGTCTCCATCCAACAACGTGTTTTCCAACTTCAGATCTCGATGACATACTTGCTTCATAAAGATACAAATTATACATAATACTGAAAAGATCGGTACACCACAACACTACCTATGCTACATTCTAAGGTAATTTAAACACGATTTATTTTAATATCAGATAGCGAAGAATCGAGAGTGGCTCAATTACCATTGAATGACAATAGCTGACCCCAGATATGAGTTGTTGAAAGAAAAAGCGAGCCTGCAACATACAAATTGGTTAACAAGTTAAACGAGAAATAAATTACAAGTACGATAGAAAAAGTAAACAAATAGTATAAAGACCTCATCCTCCGTAAACCGCCCGGCTTTGCTGATTCGTTCAAACATTTCTCCTCCAGATGCATATTCCATTACAATGGCCAGATGAGTAGGTGTTAAAATGACCTGAATGAGTGACATTTCATACAACATTTTCCGTAAATATAAATATCTTTCTTTGAACATAAAAACTATTGAAACATACTAACCTCCTTAAACCTGATAATATTAGGATGCCTTAGAGACCTGTGATTGATTATTTCTCTCTTCACATTTTCATCAATCTGCCACACACAATAGCATGAAAATTGCACTATAAATTTCAATTCAAAAAGATCATACTTATTCGTAAGGATAGTAATACTAATACTAATACTAATACGCTACTTCCTGAAAAGACTCAATTATTAGCAAAAGTAACTAATTACACCCGGATTAAGAATAGTGATTAACCTCATTTAACTAATTCTATTATTAGTATATCTTTAATAACAATATTAATCAGTAATAAATGCATAATCTAATGAATTAGGAAACATAACAAAAAAAAGAAAAAACCTAACCTTATCTCCGCGTTCGATATACTTGACAGCAACAAGCTCTTTGGTGAGTTTATCAGTCATGAGTCTGGCGACGCCGAAATTTCCGGATCCGATATCACGAACGAAGTCGTAACGGTCACTATCGTGCATGATCGGCGGCATATCCATGGGTGGTGGTCCGATCGGAAGTAATAGTGGGGATTCCGATTCCGAGAGGATTACGGTTGGTGTTGGAGAGTAAGCAACATTGTGGCGTTTTTTTTATTTTTAAATATAGTAAGTGATTTGGTTGGGGTTTGATTGGGTCGTCAGTGTCTTAATGAATTGTGAAATGTAGTACTATGCAAATGGTGCAAGTGGGATTTTTTAAAATCATTTTTTAAAGGGGTTTTTGTCGGTTTTATTGGTTTGTTAAATTGGGTTGGTCATGTGTTGTTGTCAGAATGCAGCCACTTGAGTTCTGTTTCAATTGGAATTCTTTTACTTTATGCTTTCTGTTTGGATTATGAAATCAAGTGGGAAATAAAAATTAAGAGGGTAAGAAATTTGTGGAAATTAAGTGAGAAATGTTCAATGTTTAACGCTCATGAAGAGGCGTCTCATTAATTCTTTAATTTATGTTAATTTTTTTTTTTTTATAGTAGAAATATTCAACCAATATGGTAACTGTGTAGCCGGCCGTAGTACCATAGTCCATAAGCATATAAAAGACGGTCTTTGAACTTTTGGTGAACTTGATTCTCATTACTTGTCTCTCTTTTGTTGTCATCTATGGAGCTTGTGGCAACAATGAAACAATAAATTTGTTGGAAATTATTTGTATTGAACAAGATTCAATCGAAAAATCGAGTGATTTAAGATTTTCGTTTTTCACTCTTTACTCGAGTGATTCAACCACATCTTAGTTACAAGACATTTATGTCGCAAAAAGATTTGAAGAGATGAGATAATTTTAGAGAAAAAAGATAAAATTATGGTTTTTGAGAAAGGAGGAAGAATGTATTGAATTAAATAAAAAATTGTGTTGTTACAGATGTAGGGTATCTCCCAATTTATATTGAGATTGCTTACATATCAAGCAATCTCAAACTAACCAACTTCGACAAATTGTTATTCAACTATGCCGAATACTGCCTTCGACTAAATATTTGATTCTCTGTCGAATATGTGCACCTCATTCTCTTGTAAGTTGTATTCGACATTTTGTCGTATACATGCATATTTAACTACTACTCTATAAAACATATTCGACTTCGACTCAGTCGAATCACATACTTTACAAATATGTTTAACACAAAGAATTGCACATTTAACACACCACATAATTCATTGTGTATAAACTATCTACATTCATCATAGTTCTCATTCTCTTAAACAATTCCACCTGCACAACCATCGTTATAAAATATAGAATCTGATTCTCAGTTCTGCAGTGTTCCAAGTTCAACTTTTCATTTGATAGTTTCTCTTAACTCATCTAAATGTGTTTGCTTGTTCCATCTGTTATCGGATTCTTGGCCAAATTGATAGCAAACATGTTGTAGATTTTCATGATCATTGCTCCATGGCTTTCACCTGTAATATTTTTTATCGCGAAGGCTGGATCAGATCCTGTAGAATCGGGCCGCCAAGTGAGTCAGGGATGCTGATCGTATGGAGAGGAAGAGGGGGTGTACCTGCAAGGCACTCCGACGCTCAAGTAAGTAAAGGTCTGAGAAAAAGGGGCAAGTACAAAGAGTGAGTTCTTAGGGTGAATATTCGATACCTGACCCTCTCAAGCGAGAGGGTTTATATAGAGCCCCCAGCGCGTGGCCAACGGTTCTATTTTTGGGGCGAAATAATCGTTTTCCCCAAAGAATAGGTAACTGCCCAAACTAGCCGTTAGGCCCGGCGGGGTGCTCGAAACTAGCTGTTATGTCTGGCATAAACGCAGTTTCGGGCACATGTCCTTTGCTGTCCGGGCAGCGAGGAAGCCGTGCGTAACGGGCATAAACATCGGGGAGGAACGTTGCGTTTCTTGCCGGTTTGAGGGGCAGAAAGGTCACTTTTGCCCCTTTGTGGATTGGACTTGGGCAATTTGGGCCGCTTTGGAGCAGAGGCGGATTGGGCCAATTCTAGCCATTGGTCCAGTCCAGAACAGGAGCCCCCCAAGTCGTTGCTCCCGAGCATGGGAGTGATGACTTAAGGACTGCTCGTTGATCCGGGGAGCTAGCATAGAGTCGTCGTTTGGAGGCGAGGATGATTGTCTCGAAGTGCTAGTGGCTCTCTGTGTCTGTGATATTCGTGGTCGTGATCCTATTGCCCGGTATTCGGGGAGATTAAGCGTCAGACAGAATGGGAAACGTTGGGTTGCCATGTGTGCTTCGAGCCCTGTGTAGCAGTTAATAGGTAATGATGGTTAGTGGGTAGTCATTATGGCCTACGGGCGCGTGTGTGCACGTGCCCCTCAGTATAAAAGGGGGAAGATTGTCCCATTTTGCACTTTTTCTTTCTGATTTCTCTTCCCCCCTTCTGCGTTCTTGCCCGTCACCGTCTTTAGTGCATCCGACCACCGTGCCAAGCTTCGAGCAATCTCTTTCTTCTACTCAAATCAAGTAAGTTTTCTGATTTGTAGCTTGTTTTACTTTCTTTTGTTGTTAGTGGTAGATTGTATGCGGTTAGGGTTAGCTTTAGGTGATAAAATAGGTAGATTTCTGGCGAGTGTTGGTGGTGGACGGTGGTTGTGCCATTTTTCCGCTTTCAGCACTTCGCCGGAGTATGTAGTACGTTTAGCAAGGAGGGCGGTCCACGGCGTGGTTGCGGTAGTTGTGCATGCATGACCACCGTGTTTGTTCATCTTCTGATAGGGCGATGAGTTTTCTGGTAGAACGTTTCCAGATTCCGGTGAAGCTTTGCGGTTTCCGATGGAGCTTCAAACGGAATTTGGGCATGAGTGCTGGGAGGTTCCTCGCAGGAGTATGGTATGTCTCGAGCATCTCCTCGCGGGGAGGTTTTTCATTCGATGTTAGGGCTTAGGCCGGGGACGTTGTCCTCAGCCTTTTGTGCGCCCTTTCACTTGACTTGGCAGTGGAAGGGTGGATTTGATTTCCTGTCGAATTCACTGTCTTTCTCTGCTTTTTCAGGTGATCGTAATGGCGACGGGGCCAGACAGAGAAGTTATTTTAGACATGTCCGAGGAGGAAACTGGCTCCGAGGAGAATAGTAGCTCGACGGCTTTGAGCTCTGCAGCTTCGAGCTCGGCAACATCGAGCTCCTCGAGTAATGTCGGGGAGCAAGAAGAATTGGATGTCATGGAGGAAGACATTGAAGGGTTCTGTGCGGAAGAATGGGAGGTGGCTGAACCTTCCGAGCATATTTCTACGTTCGCAAAGTCTTTGGCGGACGTCTTTACGGAGGTAGGACCAGAAGGGGAGTGGAAGGTGCACTTCCCTACCTTGGACGAGCGGGTCTGTTTGGATTTCGGGGACCGCTTTACGATGTATGAGTATGCCTTCAAAGAGCTGGGACCGAGGCTTCCTTTCACTGATTTCCAGCGCTCGGTGTTCAAGCATCTGAAGCTGGCGCCCTCTCAACTTCACCCTAATTCGTTGGCCTTCATCCGAGCTTTTGAATTGGTGTGCGAGCATCTCGCTCTAGGGACTACTCTCCCTCTGTTCTTCGCTGTTTTTCATCTTCAAACGCAGTTGACGGGGAAGAAGTACGGATGGGTTTCATTGAAGCAGCCCAAAAAGTTATTCAAGCCGTTCTCGGAATCAATCCGAACGTTCAAGGAACGGTATTTCATCGTAGAACCCGTGTCCGAGGTTGCCCAGGATAGCACATATGTCTGGGAGATAGAGGTCGACGAAGATGGGAATGAGCTGCTCAACGAGGAGGGAAAGTATATTGGGTGGAGGTTGTACATGTTTCCCATCCGCTGGGCACCCGACCATTTCTCCAAGAAGCCCAGCGCTTATGTCTTCCAGCCGAGCGAGTTGCGCGGGCAGGACGTCGTGGCTTACGAGAAGCTGGTGAACTGGGTCAACTCTTTCAGTCTTGCAAGCTGCTGGAAGAGCAAGGGCAACCCTATCTTCGAGGAGGATGGGAGCCAGAGAGTTGAGCGCAGATTCGTCAATGTTAAGGCACTGCTGGAGTGCAAGACTCCCGCGGATGTTGAAAAGCTGCTCGGTAGTCTTGGTTATTTAGATTTTGTTTGTGTTATCTCTTTTCCATGTAGCTAACGTGCTCGTCTTTTCATTTGTGCAGGTGAGATGCCTCAGGCTCGCGATCGCATGGTGAGGAATGCTATGGCGAGGAATAAAGCTGGAACGGCTCCTCCTAAGACCCGGCCTGCTGGTGCCCGTGCTCCTCCTTTTGTTTAAGCTGCCGTGGGGACCTCTTCTTCTCCCTCTTCTGCTCCACGGGGATCTCCACTGCCTTTGACCGGGCGGACGAAGCGGCCAAGGACGTTAGATGCCGTGGACCTTACCCGTGTGCCGGAGAAAGGGAAGTTTGAGTTACCTCCGTGCATCCTTGATAGGAGGTTCTTTGAAGGTAACTCTTTGGTCGTCCCTCGGGCGGAATCCCTTTGCTTGGAAGGCATGGATCGCCCGACCAAAAGGGCGCTGGTGGCCCAAGATGCTTCTGCCCTGGTTAGGATGTTGGAGATGGCTGATGTCTACGCCGAAGGGGATTCTACACTTGAGTCCGAGCTTAATGCTGCCCGGGCTTCTGAGGCGGCCCTCAAGGAGGAAGTTAAGAGTGCTCGTGAGGTTCGAAAGAAGGCCGAAGAGGAGACGGCCAGGTTGAAAGAGGATGTCTCTAAGCTGGCGGCGGAGAAAAAGGCTGCCGAGGAGCTGAACAAAGAGTTGATGGCGGTCAGTGCCCCGGGTGCCGACGAACCAGATGAGATAAAAGAGTTGAAGACTATGGCTGAGCTGGTTGCCCGCATCCTACTGGCCGAGGATGACGGTATTGTCGTGGCAGTGGAGTCTTTCGAAAGCGCTGTGGCTCAGTTGCGGGTGGTGAACCCTAGGCTTGAGATCTCGACCGAGGGTACTCACTATCTTGCGCGCGTTGAAGATGGTCGCATCGTCTTGCCCGTAAGCCTTGTTCTAGATACCCCCGAGGCCCAGCCTGAGGACCCGCCCGAGGAGGACCAGAGACCTGAGCCGGTGTCAGCCGAGCATGTGGATGAATGAGGAGTGTTGTTATTTTGATGTTGTTGTATCATGTCCAGCCTTCGCGCCGTTGAATTATTTGTAATTTTATTTTTTGGGGCATGGCCCCGTTTTATGTAATAACGCACAATCGTGGTCCTTGTGGCCATCTGTTATGTTAATTATATCTCTGTCTTCTTCGCGTGCATGATTTTACTTGCGTTTATTTTTGCTAAGTGTTGTATGCATGCTTGTTGTGAACGTATGTCTGCCCGTGTTTGGGAGCTTTTGACTTGTGCGAATATTTATGGGGGATTGCTCGTTGTAGATGTGTTCGATAGTGTGGGGAACTGGTCGAACGGCCGGGGAATATCCTGGCAGGGGAGTGGAGCCCAGGTCGCGTTTTAGGCCTGAGTTCGCGGCGTGAACGTCCCATTGCGAGCTGGGGTTCTGCCAATCATGGTACTTTGACGACGGCGATGCTCGATCGAGGACCGCTGTCGAGCAACTACCTGGCTCGTCACTGAGCGGGGTTGTGCTTTAATCGTATGCGACGCTTGTACTTAGACGCCCATAGTGGTCGGTAGTAGGCGTTCGTCGTTGCGACGAGTCGAACCGAGGATTTAGCTGTAGTATTGTTTTAGCTTTTCGGCGTTCCATGGTCGAGCGAGTTCTTCCCCAGTGAGATGTTCTAGGTAGTAGGCCCCATTTTCCGTTTTTGCCCGGATGCGATAGGGTCTCTCCCAATTGGCTGCTAGCTTGCCTTCGCGAGAGTCTTTGTGGTTTCTTCTTAGGACAAGGCTTCCCATGTCGAACTCTCGTCGTATCACTTTGGCGTTGTGCCCGATGGTGATCTTTTGTTTCAGTGAGGCCTCGTGGAGAGCTGCACTGGTTCTGATTTCCTCGACGAGGTCGAGCTCTTCCCTTAGAGATTCGTCGTTCATTTCCTCGTCTAGGGGCGACTCTGTCCGCCTAGTGGGCACGTGAACTTCGACGGGAATTACAGCCTCGGTTCCGTATGCTAAACGGAAAGGTGTGTCCCCGGTCGTCGAATGGGGAGTTATACGGTAAGCCCAGAGCACGCTGTGTAGCTCCTCGACCCACGCCTTCTTTGTTTCGTCTAGCCTTCGCTTGAGGCCTCGAAGGATGACTCGGTTGGCTGCCTCAGCCTGCCCGTTTGTCTGGGGGTGTTCGATGGATGCGAAGTGTTGCTTCGTGCCTAGTTGGGCGACGAAGTCCTGAAACTTCATGTCCGTGAACTGCGTCCCGTTGTCCGTTGCTATCGCTTGGGGAATGCCGAAATGTGCAAGGATGTTTCGTTTGTAGAAACGCAGGATGTTGAGGGCAGTTATTTTGGCTAGAGGTTCTGCTTCTATCCACTTTGTGAAATAATCCACGCCCACTATGAGGTACTTGTTCTGACTTGATCCTACCACGAAGGGTCCTAGGATGTCTAGGCCCCACCAGGCGAATGGCCACGGGGAGGACATAGTCTTGAGCTCGTTAGGCGGGGCTAGGTGCATGTCCCCGTACCGTTGGCATTTATCGCACTTCTTTACGTGCTCTTTTGCGTCGTTTTGCATAGTCGGCCAGTAGTATCCTGCTCGGGGGTCCTTTCGAGCAAGGGACCTTCCGTCGAGATGTTGGGCGTTGATTCCTTCGTGGATTTCGCGCAGGATATGCGCGACCATTTCTTCCTCGACACACTTGAGCAGCGGAATGGAGAATCCCCGTCTGTATAGTTTGTCTTCGACCAGGAAATAAGAGCAGGCCCTTCGCCTGACTATGCCGGCCTCATTTGGGTCGGACGGGAGCTCGTCATTGGCGAGGTAGTTGTAGACTGGGTTCATCCAGCAGTTGTTGTCACCGATCACCTGCACGTCGAGTGTCGGGGAGGCCTTCTCGATGCTGGGTCGAGGAAGTACTTCTTGTATGACGGATTTGTTTCCGCCTTTCTTCTTCGTGCTGGCCAATTTGGACAGCACGTCTGCTCGTACGTTATGTTCGCGGGGAATGTGTTTCACTTCTACTGTTGTGAACTTTGCCATTTCCCTCTTTGCCAGGGCCAGGTATTCGGTTAGGTTGTCGTTTTTGGCTTGGTATTCACCTCGTACCTGGAGGGCCACGAGTTGTGAATCCGTGCAGATGACGACTTCTTCCGCTCCCAGATCCTCGGCCAGGCGTAGCCCAGCGAGGAAGGCTTCGTATTCAGCCTGGTTATTGGAAGTTGGGAAAGACAGTGTGAGTGATACCTCGACAATAGTCCCTTCGGTGCTCTCCAGTATAATGCCCGCGCCGCTACCTGCCGAGCTTGAGGCACCGTCGACGAAGATGGTCCACTTACGTGTCTCGCTCGCGGGGGAGTCCGTGAATGTCATCTCCGCGACGAAATCGACCAGAGCTTGGGCCTTAAGGGCTTTTTTGCCTTCATACCGGATGTCAAATTCGGACTGTTCTAGCGACCATTTAAGCATTCGTCCGGCCACATCTGGTCGTCCAAGCAGCTGCTTTATGGGCTGATCTGTTTGAACCACGATCGTGTGGGCTAGGAAGTAGTGCCTTAATCTCCTGGCAGCGTTGATGAGGGCCAACGCCACCTTCTCTATCTGCTGGTATCGTAACTCTTGTCCTTGTAGCGCCTTGCTCGTGAAATATATGGACTTCTGCCCGTAAGGTGTCTCGCGGATGAGAGTGGCGCTCACTGCTTCGGCTGCTACGGCTATGTATTGGTATAACGTTTCACCATTGTCCGGGCGAGAGAGAACCGGTGGCTCTGAGAGTGCTCGTTTCAGATGGAGAAGGGCCTTGTCGTACTCCTCGGTTCATTCGAACGCGGCCTCTTTGCAGAGGAGCTTGAAGAAGGGTAGGGCGTGTTGGGCGGACTTGGCCATGAAACGAGATAGTGATGCAAGCATCCCGTTGAGGGACTGGATGGATTTTTTGGACTTGGGCGTAGGAAACTCGGAGAATGCCCGGCATTTGTCGGGATTGGCTTCGATTCCCCGTTCCGTTAAGTAGAAGCCGAGGAATTTTCCTGTCCGGACACCGAACGTGCCCTTCTCCGGATTAAAGCGCATTTTGTATTTCCTGGCCTGTTCGAAGACCTTTCACAAGTGGGCGGTATGATCGGTTTCCTCGTGGGACTTTACGATCATGTCGTCCATGTATACTTCGAGCATGTCGCCTATTTCTCCCCGAAATACTTTATTCATCATTCGTTGGTATGTTGCTCCGGCGTTCTTCAGGCCGAAGGGCATTACGTTGTAGTAATAATTCTCAGATTCGGTCATGAAGGCCGTATATTTTTTGTCGGACATTGCCATTGGGATTTGATTGTAGCCCGAGTAGGCGTCCATGAACGATAAAAGTTTAAAACCAGCGGAATTATCAACAAGTTTATCAATATTGGGGAGGGGGTAGGCATCCTTCGGGCATGCCTTATTGAGATCGGTATAATCAACGCACATACGCCATTTTCCATTAGATTTTTTGACCAATACAACGTTGGATAGCTAAGTGGTGTACTTGGCTTCCGAAATAAATTTGGCCTCGAGGAGGTCCTTTACAGCTTTTTCAGCAGCCTCCATTTTCTCCGGAGACTGCTTTCTCCTACGTTATGCTACGACCTTAATGGTCGGGCCAATGGTCAGCTGGTGACATGCAGTGGACGGGTCTAAACCGGGTATCTCTGCAGCGCTCCAAGCGAAGAGGTCAGCGTTCTCCCGGAGGCATGCTTTGAGCTGCTTCCTCGCGATGTCAGGTAGGTCTGCTCCGATCTTCACTCCCCGTTGGGGGTCTTAGCCGAACAGAACTATCTCGAAGTCGCCATCCGGGATTAGGCGCATCGGATGGGAGCTGCTGCTGGATGCTGTAAACGGGCCGGCTGATGCTGCTCGTTCCTCCTGATGGTCCTCGGGGAAGCGGCTGTCGAGGTCGATAGAGTCGACCTGGGGCAGAGGCTTAGCTTCCTCGGAGCTGCTTGGCAGTGTTGGCTTGCTCGACACCTTTGGCTTGGGCACAATGGTGTTGAGTCCCTTTGTGGCTACTTCGAAACACCGTCGGGCAGCTTCTATATCGCCGTGGAGGGTGGCGACCTTCCCTTTCGAAGTGTAATACTTCATCTTCAGGTGGACGGTTGAGGGAACTGCTACCAACTCGGCCAGAGTTGGTCTCCTGAAAATGCATTGGTAAAGCGACGGGCAGTCGACTACCAGAAACTGCACCTTGATGGATCTGGCCGTCTCAGCTGCGCCGAATGTCACGATCAACTCCACGTAACCCCATGGCTTCGTTACGGACCCGTTGAATCCCTGCAAGTCGGATCCCACGTAGCGAGTGAGGTGAGATTCATCCAGCTGAAGTGTTGAGAACAGCTGGGAGTACATGATGTCGACCGAGCTGCCCTGGTCGACGAGTATCCTGCGAACGTCGAAGTTCGCCATCCGGGCTCTGACGAGCAGAGGTATGCTGGAGTTCGGGGACCCGCCGAGGAGTTCCTCCTTGTAAAAGGAGATTGGGACGGAGCCCTTATGGGCCTGATCAAGCGTCGTCACTTTGTTGCAGCTGGTGTTGATCAGGTGGTCGAACTTCCGTTTCACGGAGCCCACAGTGACTTTGTTGAATCCCCCGCCAGAAATGACCATGGCGGAAGGAAAAGTCTCCCACGGGCTGTGGGCAACGAAATAAGCAGGGGCGTTAAGCCCGTCTGGGGCGTATAAGTCCTCTGGCCGGGATATGGACATCGCTACATGTACGTTGGCGTCATCCGAGGAGGGTACTTCTTCCTTGACCTTCTTGGACTCCTGGGCGTCTTGCCGAGGAGTGTCCTTCTTCTTTGCGAACTGCTTCAGGTGCCCGTCCTTGATCAGTATCTCTATGGCATCCTTCATGTGGATGCAGTCCTCTGTAGTATGGTCGTGACTTTTGTGGAAACGGCAGTACTTCGACTTATCCACGTTTGGTTTGTTCGGCAGCTGTTTGGGGAAACGGACCCTGGCTTGTTTGAACTCTGAATTGGCACATTCGGACAGAATCTTTTCCCTGGAAACAATCAGGGAAGTGTAGTCGTGGAAGCACCCGGAGGGTCCCTTGCTGTCGCAGGAGTCCCTTGGACGGTCCTCGTGCCTTCGTTCACCCCGACGAGATGTCGAGGCTTCTTCTCCTTTGGAGGCCCGGGCATTCTCCTAGCGGCGCGATGCCCGGACGCTGCAGGCCGCAATCTTCTCCTCGTACTGGATATGAGTTTGGGCTTTGAGGAGGAGGGCGTCCAAATTCCTCGGTGGGGCGAGGCCGATGGCTTTAACGAAATCGGAGTCCGGGATGACCCCTTGTTCGAGCAGGAACTTCTTCATTTTGTCCGTCGTCGGGACCTGCACTGCTTCCTTGTTGAACCTCTCGATGTATGCTCGGAGAGGTTCGTCTTTCCTCTGGATTATGGCTCCGAGGGAGGCCTCAGTTTTGGGGTGGCGGCGAGATGTTGTGAAGTGTCGCGAGAACATCCTGCCGAGCTGTTTCCACAAGGTAATTGACTCCTCGGGCAGTTGTTTGTACCATGTCATTGCTCCTTTCCGAAGCGTGGTCGGGAACAGTCTGTATTTGATGGCGCCCCGTACGCCGTGGTAGTCTAAGAGGGCATCGATATTCTCAATGTGCTCGTCTGGGTCAGTGGTCCCGTCGTATGTACCAAGTGACGGGGGTTTCTCCAAGCCTTTCGGGAGACGGGTGGCCAGGATCTCCTGGGACAACGGGCCGCGAGGCTCGTCGTCGTCACTGGAACTGGTGTATGATGGTGACCAGACGGGCTGCTCGCGTCGGCGGTTCCTTCGTGGAGAAGGTGAGCGGTTCCTTCGAGGAGAAGGTGAGCGGTTCCTTCGCGGGGAAGGTGAGTGTGTCCGTCTTTTGGACTTGATTGGAGACTCCTCGTTCCTTCGAGTCCTTTTGTGGTCATGAGCGTGCTGGTCACGCAGGGAGATCTGGTCGCGCTTTCGGGCTACGCGAGGATCTTGCTCTTAGTGCAGTTTTCGGTCGATTTCTCTCCGGGGCTGCGGGCTTCTAGATCGTCGCTGGTTCTTCCACGTAAGAGGGGATCTTGGACGGCGAGACTCTTCCAGTGCCCCGATCCACTTGTTTTGCTGCAGGATCAGGGTGTTGGTTTTGTTGAGGGCCTCCAGGAGGGCTGCCACGGCCGGGTCGGCGCTGGGCGGAACAGGAACGGACTAGAGGTCGAGAGACGGTTGATCATTGTGGCGATCAACGGGAGTTGGGGAAGGAGAAGCGGTGGCTCCATCCCTAAGGAAACGGGTATCTCGGAGGAGAGATGATTGGCCGTCAACGTCAGATTTGTTGACGGGGAGGATGGTGGAATGAAGAACATCCTGGGTGCGATCTTGGGAGGCCATGATCGTGATGATGTTTGAAAGTTGTTTTGATCTTCGGTTAAAGAAAGAAGGGGGGAACAAAGTTTCCCACAGACGGCGCCACTGATCGTGAAAGTTGGATCAGATCCTATAGAATCGGGCCGCCAAGTGCGTCAGGGATGCTGGTCGTATGGAGAGGAGGAGGGGGTGTACCTGCAAGGCACTTCGACGCTCAAGTAAGTAAAGGTTAGAGAAAAAGGGGCAAGTACAAAGAGTGAGTTCTTAGGGTGAATATTCGATACCTGACCATCTCAAGCGAGAGGGTTTATATAGAGCCCCCAACGCGTGGCCAACGGTCCTATTTTCGGGGCGAAATAACAGTTTTCCCCAAAGAATAGGTAACTGCCCAAACTAGCCGTTAGGCCGGGCAGGGTGCTCGAAACTAGCCGTTATGTCGGGCATAAACGCAGTTTCTGGCACATGCCCTTTGTTGTCCGGGTAGCGAGGAAGTCGTGCGTAACGGGCATAAACGTCGGGGAGGAACGTTGCATTCCTTGCCCGGTTGGAGGGGCAGAAAGGTCACTTTTGCCCCTCTATGGATTGGACTTAGGCAATTTGGGCCACTTTGGAGCAGAGGCGGATTGGGCCAATTCTAGCCATTGGTCCAGTCCAGAACAATTTTTAATCATATTCACCATCCATGTTGTTTGACATACACAATAAGAGACAATTATGTACTCAGTCTCACATGATGACAATGATACAACTGACTCTTTTCTTAAGCTTCAAGCAATTGGTGCACCGCCTAGCTGTTAGCTCCTAATTTCGACGCTACATGATTTCTGACAATGGCTTTAAAAGAAGTTATTCTTTAAAATAATAATCCTAGAAAAAGAAGGCTTCGACTAAGAAGGCCTTCGACCATGTTTGTGCAATGCCTGAGTCGAATGGAAGGATTTCAAGACTTCAAATCTTGCTAAGTCCAAGGAGTCAAGTCGACACGGTGAAGTGGATATGGACAATGCGCTGTAGTTACAACTGAATAGTGGAGGGAAGTTCCACTATTTGAATTTGAAAAGAGGACAGGTGGCGAAGATCCAGATCGTGAAGACATGCAAAGTGCCAAGTGGCGTAATCTAAGAATAAAACCGTCAAAGGGTGGTTACATTAGAGTATTATAAATAGGTTAGTCTTAGAGTTAGAATAGGGTGAAAAAATCAAATTGTACAAGTAACTCTATATTCACTCAAAGTATCCAGTGTGTCGAGAAACCAGTGAAATGAGAATGTACGTGATTGTAATCACCATTACCTTTTATTGCAATCCAATTTACTTTGAAGTTTCTGTTTTAGATTCTTTACTTTGAAATCTCTTTTCATGAACTTTTACCTTTCAAGTCATTTACATTATCCAGTCTTTACTTTACAGTTTTACATTAAAAGCCTTTATTTTCAAGCATTTACCTTTTCTGCATTTTATGATCTTTATGCATTTCTTTCCAACATTTAACTCCAATTTTCTTTATCAAACCTTTTACATTCAGCCCTTTTGCTTTTCTTTGATGTATTGTTCGACTTAGTCGTTTCTTTTATCTTTATCGCTTCCCTTTACACTTCAAACACCCATTTTTATTTATGTGCATTGTCGAAAGGCATCCTTTATCAAATTGCGAAATATTCTAAATACACATACAACACATGTCCTAGGATCAATCTGATCGATCCTGTAAGTTACTAGAACTTTATAGTTTTAGAAGATCAGCGGTTGTTTACCAATTTTCAAGGTAAACAAATTGGCACGCCCAGTGGGACAGTGCTAAACGTGGATTTGGAAGTTTGTAACTTTTAAATAACCGCCAAAAAGAAGTTTTATAATTGTCTTCTTAAGTATTTGTTGTTTCATTGGTCGAGTTTGTGGCAAATTATCGTATGCACCTGAGAAGTGGAAATGTAGCCAGTTCAAACGAATATAGACCAAAGAGAAGAAACGTGAGGAGAATGGCATCTGGCAAAGGAAATTTAAATCCCAGTTCTACTGGGACCAATACTCAACCAAGCAATTCAAGTGTTCAGAACAGCACCATCAATCCTCAAGAATTACCAAGAAGTACTGTGGCGCCAACTCCAGTTCCTTCGACAGGAGGGTCGACAGGGTTAACCATGGTGACAGAGCCTTTGTCTTCGACAGCGGGACCAGGGGCGACATACGTGAGGCCTTACACTCAGCCAGTCTTGGAGTACATTGGCCCATCAGTGACAAATCCTCAGACTCCACTAGGAGGAGGTTCGACGTACAGGCAGTTTCCTTCCCCAGGATTTTCACAGTCTTTGCCTAGGAACCCAATCTATGGCATGCCAGCGGCAATGATGTAGAATCTGCGTACTGCACCCCCAGTATATTCAGAAAATGTGATATCTTCCCCTTTGCAGGAGTCAGGTTCTGGAATTAACATGGGTCGAAACAGCCAGTCCATAGGTTTGGGTTATTCTGCTCAAGGGCCCAACTTAACAAATGAGTCTGCAGCATATTTGAGGCAACAGATGGATGAGAGCAATATGCAAATGGTACATACTTTGTCTCAAACGATGGGAGAAATTTTCCAGCCATTGATCCAGAATACTACTCAAACCAATCAAATGATGACAACCCAGATGGCACGAATAGCAGAGTTCATGGGAATTCCAGCTCCTGTTCAACACCAAACTCAAGGAGTCGAGACGAGGGAGATTGCTCAACAAGTTAACCCAGTGAATCCAGGGTTGGTCGAACCACTTAGGGAGGAGCCTCCTAGAAATCAAATACCAATACTTGAAGAGGAGGAACCAAGGATGGTGCTAGTGAACAGAAATCAAGATGCTGATCGTGTGGTGAATCAGGTTCGACGCAACAATGTAGCGGCAGAGAACAATTTGACAGCCTTGGTCGAAAGAATACTGGCTCGAAATGGCCTGAGTATGGGTTTTTCTAGGCCAAACTTTACTTCGCCTATAGTAGACTATATACTCCAAGCCGAATTGCCTCCAAGGACAAAAGTACCAAAGTTTACTAAGTTCCCAGGAGATACTACAGAATCTACCGTCGAACATGTGGCACGCTACCTGATCGAAGCCGGTGAGATTGCAAATGATGAGAGTCTGAGGGTAAAGTATTTCCCTAGTTCCCTCACTAAAAATACATTCACGTGGTTCACCACGTTACCATCTGGTTCGATTTGTAATTGGACCCAGTTGTAACGTTTGTTCCATGAGCAATTTTACATGGGTCAGACGAAGATTAGTTTGAAAGAATTGGCTAGTGTGAAACGAAAGTTCAATGAGCCAATAGATGATTACTTGAATAGGTTTCGACTACTCAAGCTAGATGTTTTACACAAGTGCCTGAGCACGAGCTTGTCGAAATGGCCGCTGGTGGCCTTGATTACTCTATCAGTAAAAAACTGGACACCCAGTATTTAAGGGATATGGCCCAGTTGGCTGACAGAGTTCGACAGCTAGAGCGTCTCAAAGATGAGAAAGCTAGGGTGAATAAGAACAAGAAGGTAGCTTACGTCGAATACCAGGAGGGCATCGAAGAACTGTATGACGAGTCTGTTAGGTTCGACGAAAATGAGATAGACCTTGCTGAACTTAAGAAGGCCCCCCCTTATTCTTGTAAATTATTAGTTCCTTCGAATGGAAAAAACCCTGTCGAAACCGAAAAGAATGATAGGTTCCCAAAGAAAATATACACTTTCGACATCACTAAATGTGACGAAATTTTTGATTTGTTAGTTAAGGATGGTCAAATATTAGTGCCTCCCAGTGCTAAAATACCACCTTTAGAGCAAAGAAAAAAGAGAGGTTTTTGTAAATACCATAATTACTTGGCTCATAAGACGTCTCAATGTTTTCTTTTCAGGGATTTGGTGCAGAATGCTATTCAGAAGGGAAGGCTCAAATTTGGGGAGAAGACTAAGACCCAGATGAAGATTGATACCAACCCCCTTGATGTAGCTGAGGCAAATTATGCAGAGCCTAAGGAGGTCAACATGGTCGAACTGGTTGAATTGTCTGACAGCAGTTCGGGTAGTGTTAGTACCAACGAAGCTCTTGGCAGAAATGCCACGGTGGTGGAGGTTACTGAGGACCTTACCAATGATGTTGTGTTTATCAGATAGGCTGAAGAGATGGATGGCTATCAGCTGGAGCATTTGATATGTATGGCTGCTGAACATTACTTTAGTACCTCTTTTGAAGTTCAAAGGTTCGACACTGAAACTATAGTCAAGACCCGTGCTGAAGTTGAAGCACCAAAGTTGCAGATGGTGACAAGAGAGATTGTTGATCATTTTAGACAAATGGACGAGGCTATTGCAGGCCTTGATATTGACTTTTCTAAGATGCGTGTAAAAGATGAAGTTAACGTGAACATGGTCGAAGTTACTGACAAACAGGCCATGGATATTGATGACCAAGAGGACTGCGACAAACTGGCTTATCCCAGAGAGGATGAGACCATCATTGATTTTCTCCACAGGTGCCAGGGGAAGAATTCTGAAGTCATGTTGTGCCCTCGATGCAGTGTTATCTTCGACAAAGAAGCTGTTCATGGCCTCCAAGCGGGGAAAGAGGCCAAATCTGGACGTGGGAGGAAAGATGCTCAAAAGCCAGGGCGTTTCGACCCAAGGAAAGCTACTCAAAGACAATATGGTCCAAGGTCACAAATTCTAAGGGCCAAGCAAGCTACTTTCAAACCCAGTGGCGAAGTACCAACTGGGAGGTGGGTTAAACCCGTCGAAGCAGCTGGAAAAGGGAAGCAAGGATGGAAAAGTTTTGATGTGGCTAGAGGTTCTTCACTTGAGTATAGGAAAGAATTCAAGTCTTCCAACAAAGCTGCCTATGTGTCTGAGAATTACAAAGGAAAAAATCCCATGTCGAGGTCCCAATGGAGGAGAGAGCAGAGGCGAAGGAAAGCTTTAAGAGAAGCTCAGGCTAGAGACTCGACGGAGACCAGCACTAATGTCCTGTCAGCTAGCAACAAAGGTGTTAGCATGAGAACAACAAACCAGCTGCCGGTGGGTCGAAAGTTGTTTACTTCTAAGAAGGAAGCTGAGAAATTTGTGTTCGAAACAGTTGAAGACGATGCGTCGACCCACAACTTTGATTCAGACTCTGATGCTTCTTTGAACATCATTGTCAACGTAGTGTCAGTAATGCCAAGGGAGTATGATAGAGTAACTGAAGTGGAGAATTTGGATGCCAACGTTGAGGCAGAAATGGCAGCACACCAACCTGTGTGCTATTATGTAATGAACAATGGTTGTGTCGAAGAACAGAATGCTTTCTTTGAGCGACCAACTGAAGCCATGAAGGGACACTTGAAACCTCTGTATATTACAGGGAAAGTAGAGAGTGTGGCTGTTAATAAGATCTTGGTGGACTGTGGGGCTACTGTCAACTTAATGCCACATTTTTTGCTAAGTAAAATTGGTAAATTCGACACTGATCTTAAACCCCACAACATGGTCCTCTCTAACTATGAAGGGAAGATTGGGACCACTTTAGGTGTCTTACAGGTTGACTTGACTGTGGGTACAGTGACAAGACCCACCTTGTTCATGGTGGTCGAAAGTAAAGCTAACTACAACCTTCTACTAGGAAGGGAATGGATTCATGGCATTGGGGCAGTACCTTCATCAATGTACCAACGCATAACAATCTGGAGGTCTGATGGAATAGTAGAAAACATTGAGGCTGATCAAGGCTACTTTAAGGTGCCTGTTAATCATGTTGATGGTTCTGAGTTCGACAAAAATTTGGCGCATATTGCGCCTTGTACTCCAGCAGAATTCGATCTCTCCCCGGGTGATCACGCATTCTGTTCATTGCACTTGCACCCACTGGAGGGGTTTCGATGGGACAGAGAAGTCGTAAGAGAAGAAGACAACGTCCCATACTATGGGCTGCCTGAGGTTGACCCCACAGGCTGGGGGAGTGAATTCAGTAACAATGACTGAATTCGACGCATTACAAAGAATTTCGGCCTATGTGGCCGAATCCAAGTTACAAGCGGCTTTAGAGGCTGCACACAACCACATGGCTGTCGAAGCCAAAACTCAAATTTGTGAAGTAGGCCCTGGTAAGGACTTTGAACCTGAGCCACCTGATGGGCCTCAAATTGAAGACCAAGACCAAAGGCTTGATGTTGTGTATGATGGTGAGCCTTTAGGTTTTGAAAAGGATCCACTGTCAAATAAGATTAAAATGCTGACGCAAGATCCTTTGGAAGAAATTGACTTGGGTGAAGGGGGAGTGAAAAGGCCTACTTATATTAGCGCTAATCTCGACCCACTACTCAAAGTCGAAATAGTCCAATTATTGAGGTAATTCAAGGATTGCTTCGCTTGGGACTATGATGAAATGCCTGGTTTGAGGAGAGAGCTTGTTAAACATAAGTTGCCAATCATACCTGGGAAACAACCAGTCAAGCAAAATCCAAGACGATTTGCCCCAACAATCCTTTCCAAGATCAAAGAGGAATCCGAAAGGGCTACTTAGGTGCAAGTTCATCCGTACAGCTAGGTGTGTCGAATGGCTAGCTAATATTGTACCAGTCGTTAAAAAGAATGGTTCTTTAAGGGTTTGTATAGATTTTAGATATCTAAATTCTGCAACCCCTAAAGATGAATATTTTATGCCTGTGGCAGAAATGCTGATTGATTCTGCTGCAGGACATGAATATTTGAGCATGTTGGATGGTTATTCAGGTTATAACCAAATATTCATTGTTGAGGAAGATGTCCCAAAAACTGCTTTTCGATGTCCAGGGGCATTAGGTACTTACGAATGGGAAGTGATGCCTTTCGATCTAAAAAATGCTGGGGCAACTTACCAGAGAGCAATGAATTCGATCTTTCATGATTTTATTGAGACTTTTATGCAAATATATATTGATGATATCGTTGTTATGTCATTTTCAGGAAAAGATCATATAAGCCATCTTCGACATTCCTTTGAAAGGATGAGAAAGCATGGTCTGAAAATGAATCCTCTCAAATGTGCTTTTTGTGTGCAGGCAGGGGATTTCTTAGGCTTTGTGGTTCACAAGAAGGGGATCGAAATCAACCAGAATAAAACCAAAGCCATTATGGAAGCAAAAGTGCCATCAACAAATAAGGAATTGCAGTCTCTCTTGGGCAAAATAAATTTCTTGAGGAGATTTATATGTAACTTAAGTGGGAAAACGCAAGCCTTTTCACCATTGCTTCGAGCTAGCAAGGATGGGTTCGACTGGGGGCAAGATCAACAGGAAGCCTTCGACAAAATCAAAGAGTACCTGAGTCACCCCCTATTCTCTCACCACCTCGTGGCAATAAGTGTATGAGATTGTACATAGCTGCGTCAGATAGAACTTTGGGGAGCATGTTAGCTCAAGAGGATGATGATGGCGTCGAAAGAGTCGTTTATTACCTTAGTAGAGTTTTAAATGATGCAGAAACTAGATATAGCATGATTGAAAAATTATGTTTATGTTTGTATTACTCTTGTACCAAATTGAAGCATTATATAAAACCAGTTGATGTGTATGTTTCTTCTCGTTATGACGTTATTAAACATATGTTGTCCAAACCTATCTTGCATAGTCGAATTGGAAAATGGGCGTTAGCATTAACTGAATATTCTTTAACTTATAAGCCTTTAAAAGCTGTTAAAGGACAAATAGTGGCAGACTTTATAGCTGACCATTTTACAAATGAGACCCCCCTGAACTATCTTGATGTGGAGCCTTGGAAGTTATATTTCGACGGGTCAAGCCACAAAGATGGGATAGGCATATGAGTACTTGTTATTTCTCCTAGTAAAATTCCAACAACACTTAAGTATAAAATTGAAGGTCGTTGTTCTAACAACGAGGCTGAATATGAAGCTTTAATTGCTGGACTTGAAGTATTGTTGGAATTAGGGGCAACTCACGTCGAAATAATGGGAGATTCAGAACTGGTCATAAAACAAGTGACCAAAGAGTACAAGTGCATAAAAGAAAATGTGATTATGTACTTTGTAGTTGTGAATCGACTGTTGAAAAAGTTCGACGCAGTTAGTTTTCGGCACATCCCTAGACTGGAAAACCAGGTAGCTAATGACTTGACACAGATTGCATCAGGGTATAAAGTTTCGAAAGATAAATTACAAGATGCAACCGAAGTCGAAGTCAGAGGAAGGGTGGTGTCAGTAGGATTACCTGAAAAATCCAATAGCTTCGACAGAAAGGAAAATCAAGTATCAAGCTTTAAGTTACGTCTTGTTGGGTAATGAATTATTCAAAAAGACTCCTGAGGGAGTATTGCTTAAGTGCCTCAGTGAGGCAGAAACATACTTAGCCATTTCGATTGTCCATAGTGGGGCATGTGGGGCACATCAGGTAGGCCATAAAATGAAATAGTTGTTGTTTCAACAAGGCATGTATTGGCCTACCATGTTAAAAGATTGTACTGAATTTGCTAAGGGTTGTCAGGAATGTCAAGTTCATGCTGGCATTCAACATGTCCCTGCGAGTGAATTACATTCTATAGTGAAACCTTGGCCTTTTAGAGGATGGGCTTTGGATTTGGTCGGAGAGATTCGACCAGCATCATCTAAAAATCATAAGTACATTTTGGTAGGTATTGATTATTTTACCAAGTGGGTCGAAGTTATCCCATTACCAAATGTTGATCAGGAAGATGTGATTGAATTTATCCAGAAGCACATCATCTATAGGTTTGGAATCCCAGAGACAATTACAACAGACCAAGGATCAGTCTTCACTGGTCGAAAGATGCAAGAGTTTTCTAAAGAAATGGGATTCAAGCTTGTAACCTCCACACCTTATTATGCTCAAGCTAATGGCCAAGTCGAAGCAGCAAATAAAGTAGTTATTGGGTTGATAAAAAAGCATGTGGGGGAAAAAGCCAAGAAATTGGCATAGGACATTGGACCAAATACTCTGGGAATGTCGAACGTCCCCTAAAGAGGCAACTAATACTACCCCATTTCGACTGACTTTTGGTCATGATGCAGTTTTGCCTGTCGAGATTTATCTTCAATCAATAAGGATTCAAAGGCATCATGAGATTCCATCTGAGTCTTATTGGAGTATGATGTCTGATGAATTAGTAGACCTAGATGAAGAAAGGCTCCATGCTTTAGAGTTGCTGAAAAGGAAAAAGAAAAGGGTGGAGAAGTCTTATAACAAAAAGGTCAAGATTAAAACCTTTTCAACTGGAGATCTAGTGTGGAAAGTGATCTTACCTATGGATCGAAAGACCAAAACTTTGGGGAAGTGGTCTCCTAAGTGGGAAGGTCCTTTTCAAATTATTAAGGCATTTAGTAATAATGCTTATGAGATTCAAGAGATGGAGGGTGATTTAAGAGTCTTAAGGGTAAACGGGAAATATTTGAAAAAATATAAGCCTATTTTACAAGAAATCCATATTAAGACGTAAATTTTATTCAAATTATAAAAGCCAAAATAGGCCATGTGAGGCCAAAATGGCATACAAAAGAAAAAAAAATAAGTACAATAACATAAAACCCAGGAAAAAGGTTATTCATAGTCTCTCCAATTAATAGAGTTGAGGAAGGCAACATAATCTTCGTCAGCTTCATCATCAGAGTTTTGTGCTTTGGAATGTCCTTTCTTGGGTACCTTCATCTTGGTTTCTCTCTTCTTGGTGCGAGATATTGCTCTAGTTGAAGTGTCTTTGAGGGCAGTAGCTGTGGCCTCAACTTTCCTTGTCTCTCCAGCCACCTTCTTGGTCATTGCCTTCTTTGAAGAGGTACTCATACTTGTTGTAGTAGGTGCAAGATATCCCAAGAGGGAAGAGGGTTTTATAGAGGCAAGGCTTTGTAAGGATTGGCCAGTCAGCGATGGAAATACGTGAAATGACCCTTGGGAATAGACCTTAGGGTTGCGCTATTAATATTCCTTTATGGAATAGAAACTTGTGTCGTTGGAACACTAAGCTTTTAAAAGCTGCGCTATTTTTATGATTTCCAAGAAAAGAGGCAGAATACTTTAATTACTCAGTTAGCAAAGTAAAAAAATATGTTTTGCAAGTCGAAGAGTTGATAGTAAACAGAAGAATTTAGATAAAGGCCATAGGGCATTAAGATTGTCTGTAAATGGGGCCTTAAAAGGACCATAAAATATGATGAACAAAAGTGGAACTACAAACAAGAAATCATATGACAATCAGAAAGGGAGCTTCGACTTCAACTCGAGGAAGGTGACCTTGTGATTCTGAAGGCGTTTTTCACATAGAGCTTTGGTGAGTTTGGCTGCTGAAAGTTCTTTTTCAAGCGTTTGGGCCTTGTCAAGGAAGTCTATGGTGCACTTCAGCTCTGGCCATTTCAGTATCGTCGAACTCTCCCAGCTCAAGGTTGCATTTTTCAGCCTTAGAAATCTTGTTCTGCAGCTCTTTAATTTGCTGCTTCCAGTCATCAATATTCTTCTTGAAATTCTGGTATCAGATGTGTGATGTTAAGGTGTGATGTCACAACAACACACTCTGCACAATGGACAGCAATAACAGTAAAATAACACCAAGAATTGTTGACCCAGTTCGGTTACAACCAACCTACTCTGGGGGCTACCAAGCCAGGGATGGAATTCACTACTTGTAGATATAATTTACAGACTCAACAACCCGTTGACAATCTCCTAAACTTATACTCTACTAATGACTTCCTACCTAAGAAACCACTTAGGTATGAGAACACCACTCAATCTCTTACAAACACTCAAAGAGACCACTTTGAGTACCCTTGATCTTACTTCACAGTTTCGATCAAATCACACAACTCTCTTTGCTTCACAGCTTTAGAGAGGACAGAAACTTAACACCTATTCAAACCCTAGAATAGTGTAAATACAAGCACTTTAAACAAACTCTAGACACTAAGCCTCTTGCTCTTGATCTTCTGAATGTTTTCTGTACCTTTTCCTTTGGTCTTATGCATTTTATATAGCTCCTTGAATTGGGCTTGGACTTGTCACAATATTTGAACAGATTTGTTAATTAAAACTGAATCTTCAAAACAGATTTTATCCCCAAAATCTTTTTAAATCTTCAACCTTTTAATTCTCCAACATACCTGCAATAAAATCTCCCATGTAACAGAAAATATCTATCCCAAGATATTCTCATCCAATGAGTCAACCACTCTCCACAATTCCAGCTAATACGCGTGCCCTAACAACCTGCTGTTGTTATTAATTCTGCAGGTCTGATGTTACAACATTACCTGTGTGACATCAGACATCCAACTTCAGCACTTAACTACTTAACACAGCCCAGTGTTAAGACTTCAATGTTACAACATCAGCACCTTGACATCAACATTGAATAACCTTTGTTTTACCAAAATTCCAGCCAATCCAAGAACTATCAATCTCCCCCTTTGGCTAATTTTGGCTAAAACAATCTCTGCACTCTGCAAATAACTTCTGCACTCTGCCCTTCAGAGATTTCAGCAGCGGAATAATCTTCAATCAATTTGAAACTCATTAATCAGCAGCAGTTTGATAATCTTCAAAGTCTTCATCACTTGATCTACTGCAGCACCATCTTCATTATTGACAACAGCCAATTGGATCTTCAAAGTCTTCATCACTTGATCTGCTGCAACACCGTCTTCATTATTGACAACAGCCAATTGGTGCTCCCCCTCAAAAACATGAACCAGCATCACAGTTGTTCAGTAGCTCATAATGTGCAGCACGTTACTCCCCATAGATGTCTGCTTGGCTGCACTCTCCTCATGTCATGATATCTTCAATACTCCCCCTCAATGACTGCATCACATCAGCAGCATATGGCAATAATCCTCTTGACTATCTTGGCTATCTTCTCCCCCTTTTTAGCCATAATTAGGCATGCTTCTATAAGAAGCCCTATTAACTATAGTCAGTATACCCTAGCTCTCATTGTTAGCCTCTCAGATAGTAAACAGGCAAAACAAATCATAGAAGGAAACATAAACCGTGCATAAAACAGCACAATATTCAAATTACAAACCAAGCACATTAAGTGCAAATACAGAAAATAAAGCTAACCCTACTAAAATAGAAGGCAATCATTAAAAGCTTGAATCTTCTGAGCTGAGATCAGCATCCTTCCTTGTGTTGACAGCTTCACCTTCCTTTGTTGCCAATTTCAGAGCCATGACAAGTCTTTCAAATTTTTGTTTCCTTTCAGTACTAACTCTTATGACTTCATCTAACTCCTTGCAAGCCTCCTCTAGTTCTGTAATCAACCCAATCTTGGCTGGTGACTGTTGTGATGTTGAAGCAAATGTCTTGACATTGTTAGGAACATGTTTCAACTTGTAATGAAGTAACAAGGCAGGCTTCTTTTTGCACACTACATCTGAACGCTGTAGAATTCCAGGATGTTGAGACACAATAATCCCACAAATGAGAGAGGGAAAAGCAATGGGCATCTTTGTAGCAGCATGCTTAATAGTATGATCATAGATGTAGGAACCATAGTCAACTCTTTGTTTTGTCCCTACTGCATAAATTATCCTCCCCAATTCAATAGAAATTGTGGTCTTGTGACTAGTAGGAACCCAGTTGGCAATACCTATTCTGTGCAGAACAACATATTTGACACTCAACATACTGGCTAACAGCTTTCCTTCTGCGGACCAAACATCTACCTGACCAGCAGTGATTTCTTTGCATATAACATTGTTGGAGGCTTCTAATTCCCCATAATCTTCCTCATTTCTTCCTAAGTAGGCATTGATCATCTCAGGAGACAACCAGACACACTTACCCCTGAGGGTAACTCTTCTGAAAGTTCGGCTCTCACTGTCATTTATTGACTCAGGTATATTCACTATGAACTCCCTGACCAGTCTATCATAGCAATCAGCCAACCCTGACACAGTCCTTATGAGACCAGCAAGCTTAATTAGTTCAATAATTTCAGTAGATCCTAAGTCCTTTGCTACAACCTCTCTTTCCAGAGCTATTTTTCTTAGGCTCACACACTTCCACAAGGAGGCACTTCTGGCACTATGAGATGAGGTGTTATCAGGCACTTGATTTGTAGTCGGGTTGATGTCTTGAGCATCACTCTCAGAACCTGCCTCCTCCCTTATTCTCCTCTTCTTGCCAGACCTGGCACCTTTGCTCCATGACTTGGGACAGTCTGTAGATGAAGTCCTTTTCTTATCCTTCTCTCTTCCAATTCTATCATCATCAGATGAGTCCTCAATCTCTATAACCTCAACCTGCTCCTTCCTGTGGCTTTCATTCCTAGGGGATGATGTTCTGACATCAAGACTGACACCAGTGTCATCAGAATTTTCACCTTCAGCTTCTTGACTAAGGGCCTGGCTTTGAAGGTTTTTGTCCTCTCCTTGAGAGTCGACTTGTTCAGCAGGCATTTGCCTTAGAGGGACGGAAATCCCTTTCACCCGTATCCCCTTTTCAAGGATTTTGGTGGCAATCTGTTCCAAATGCATGTCTACATCAAACTTCTCCTCCACAGCTTGAGAGGATGATGACCTAGCTTCAGGTTTGTTTACCGTGGTTGAGGGTTTAGGGTTACCTGACTCGGGAATGAGTTCTTCAGAAAAAACCCTAGTTCGTATCTGCTCAGAGTTCTTGGAAGGGACAGTCATCGTTTCTTTGTGACAGACTAGGTTTGGAGAAGAACTCTCTATTCTGTTGAGATTTAGGGAGATGAAGCGTTGCGATGAGAATGCTTTGGTAAGTCTTGATGTAGTATCAATATAGTAAGGCGCCTGATTTTGAATACTCTTTAAAGACCAATTACTAATATTCTCCCTCCATAAGGACTTTCCTTTTAAACAAGAATTCACATCAGGACTCACTAACTCTGAGTTACCTTTCAGCAGCCTGATGTCATAATCTGATGTTATAACATCAACCTGAGCATCAATAGTTGAATTTCCTTCAAGAGAAATCCACTGATAGCAGTTATCCTTGGTTCTGGCACCCTTCATAACAATCTGATTATGCTCATCAGAAACCACACACTCATGCTTAGTGTAGTTTACCTTGTACTCTTCATCACACAACTGGCTTATGCTGATCAAATTTGCACTTAAGCCACTGACAAACAGAACATTGTCAAGTTCAGGTTTACCATTACCTTGCACTTTTCCAACTCCTGCAACAACACATTTTCCTCCATTGCCAAATATGACCTCATGAGAGGGGCAAGGTCTAAGATCATCAAACATGGATCTACATCCAGACATGTGCTTGGAACACCCACTGTCAAAGTACCATGTTCCTTCTTTAGCCTCTTTGTCATCCAAGTGAGCCAATAAGCACTTCACCTTCTCCTTAGGTACCCATTGTTTAACAACTTTGGGCCTGTGCTCTCTCCATCTGTTTTGAGGCTGAGGGTATCCATGCAGCTTGTAGCAAGAGTACTGCATATGTCCAAATCTTCCACAATAATAGCAACTCACCCTTTCATCTCTGAATCTTCTGCCATGATGAGATTGCTTATGCTGCTGTCCATGATGTGGTCTCCTTCTACCATAACTGCCCTGCCATCTATTCTGTTGATATCTTCTCCCATAAGTCGGCTGAGAATGCTGTTTCCTGGATTGTCTCCCATGATGGTGAGACTTTCTTCTTCCATATACATAAGGAACAACATTGGTGTATCCATAACCATACCTATACCAGTTGTCCTGATGTTGAGACATCTGATGAGACATGTGCTATTTGAACTGAGCAGCTTGCATGCTCTTATGGTATTGTGGGGGCATATATTGGCTAGCTCCCAGTGGTTGCTTTCTCTTCTGATAGGGACCAGTCTTCTTCTCAATCTTCTTAGGTTGTGAAACATCAGCTTTCTTAGGGGTAGGATCCTGATGTTGAGATGAAAGTTGGGACACTTCCTTCTTTGAACCTGAAGTGCTTCCTTCTGAAGTTCCCTTGTCCACAGCCACATATCCTATCCCAGCTTTATCTCCAGCAGCTTTTTCTGACTGAAGTATCTTGTCAAGTGTGTCTGTACCACAGCTCAGCATTCTAACAGACTTGGTCATTTAATCAAGATGAGCTCTAACTAGCACCACTTCATTTTCAAGATCAATCTTTTCATTCTCTAGCTGAGCAATCTGTTGCTTGTGGCACTTGTTTTCTTGACAAATCTCAGCACTCTTTAAACACAGCTCTTGATAGGTGGATGCCAACTCCTCATAAGTTACTTCTCCATCACTAGAATCATCATCAGAAAACACAGCTCCTGTTAAAGCTCTCACATGCTTTGCTGACTCGCCTTCACTTTCACTATAAGAGTCAGACCAGGAAACTGTCATGCCCTTCTTTTGCTTTTTCAAGAAGGTGGGACATTTTTTCTTGACATGTCCATACCCTTCGCACTCAAAGCACTGCACTCCTTTATCTTGGGCAGTTTTCTCTTCATCCTTCTTGCTGGTGTCAGAGGTCATGTTTTTGACATTAGGCCTGGAGTTATTATTCATTCTCTTGAATACTTTGGTGAACTGTCTTCCCAACATCACTATGGCCTGAGACAAATCCTCCTGGGATTCAGAACTCTTTCCTTTATCTTCTTCATTATTTGACACCAGGGCTATACTCTTTGGCTTCTGTTATGGTTCTTCCTCATTCAACCCAAGCTCAAAGGTTTGAAGAGATCCAATAAGCTCATCTACTCTCATTTTGCTGATGTCTTGTGATTCTTCAATGGCAGTAACCTTCATCTTATACTTCTTAGGTAGGGACCTAAGGATCTTCCTCACAAGCTTCTCATCTGACATCTTCTCACCAAGAGCACTAGATGCATTGGCCAGCTCAAGAACACTCATGTGAAAATCGTGAATAAACTCATCTTCCTTCATCTTCAGGCTTTCAAATTTTGATGTTAAGATCTGAAGTCTCGACATCTTAACTCTAGACGTTCCTTCATGAGTAGCCTGCAAGATATCCCACGCTTTCTTAGCAACTTCACAAGTATTGATTAACCTGAAGATATTCTTATCCACTCCATTGAAGATAGCATTCAGAGCTTTGGAATTTCCAAGGGCAAGCTCATCTTCCTCCTTGGTCCACTCTTCTTCAGGCTTTGGCTTAGAGGTGCCTTCTTTATCTTTGCCAGCATCATCCTTCTCACATATGACAGGAGCTTTCCATTCCTTAATAACAGCTTTCCAAGCCCTACTGTCCAAGGATTTTAAGAAGGTGGTCATCCTTGGCTTCCAATAGTCATAATTGGATCCATTCAAAATAGGGGGTCTGTTGACGAATCCTCCAACTTCTTTGTCCATCTTTACACCAGAAAGTAACTTCCCTAGATCTCACCCAGAGACAGACAGGATGCCTGCTCTGATACCAATTGAAATTCTGGTATCAGATGTGTGATGTTAAGGTGTGATGTCACAACAACACACTCTGCACAATGGACAGCAATAACAGTAAAATAACACCAAGAATTGTTGACACAGTTCGGTTACAACCAACCTACTCTAGGGGCTACCAAGCCAGGGATGGAATTCACTACTTGTAGATATAATTTACAGACTCAACAACCCGTTGACAATCTCCTAAACTTATACTCTACTAATGACTTCCTACCTAAGAAACCACTTAGGTATGAGAACACCACTCAATCCCTTACAAACACTCAAAGAGACCACTTTGAGTACCCTTGATCTTACTTCACAGTTTCGATCAAATCACACAACTCTCTTTGCTTCACAGCTTTAGAGAGGACAGAAACTCAACACCTATTCAAACCCTAGAATAGTGTAAATACAAGCACTTTAAACAAACTCTAGACACTAAGCCTCCTGCTCTTGATCTTCTGAATGTTTTCTGTACCTTTTCCTTTGGTCTTGTGCGCTTTATATAGCTCCTTGAATTGGGCTTGGACTTGTCACAATATTTGAACAGATTTGTTAATTAAAACTGAATCTTCAAAACAGATTTTATCCCCAAAATCTTTTTAAATCTTCAACCTTTTAATTCTCCAACAGACCTGCAATCAAATCTCCCATGTAACAGAAAATATCTATCCCAAGATATTCTCATCCAATGAGTCAACCACTCTCCACAATTCCAGCTAATACGCGTGCCCTAACAACCTGTTGTTGTTATTAATTCTGCAGGTCTGATGTTACAACATCACCTGTGTGACATCAGACATCCAACTTCAGTACTTAACTACTTAACACAGCCCAGTGTTAAGACTTCGATGTTACAACATCAGCACCTTGACATCAACATTGAATAACCTTTGTTTTACCAAAATTCCAGCCAATCCAGGAACTATCACTTCTAGTTCGACTCCACTTCTGCCTGCCTTTTCTGTTGTTCAGTCTCTAGACTTTCGACCATAGCTTCTGATGCATGTGCTCATCCCAAGCTGAAGCTTCCAATCCAGTTGTGATTTCAATGTTGTGTTGGATCTTGGGGAGGGACTTGAAGTCCTCAGACATTTGATTCACTAAAGCAGTTAGCTCCAACAGGAATCCAGAAACACCTTGGCTAAGGGTCGAAAGGTCTAGCTTCTGAAGGCTATCTTTCAGAAAGAGAGAAGTAGTTGGATCTAAAAGTAGGACATTGTGGTGTCTCCCTTGAAGAATTTGTCCTTGATTTTTTGAAGGATAGGACTGGCGAAATCATCTGGAGTTGGACCCCCAGAGCTGGTCGAAGTACTAAGACTAGTGCCTGAAGAACTGTACTTCTTCCCAAGTATCAATCTGGCATATTCTCGAGGATTTGACCATTTGAGAGTAGTCAGTGGATCGCTAGCAGGGGATCCTCCAATAGTTGAAGCGACTATAGGCTTAGGAGTTGGATTGTTGACAGGATCTGCCTCAGCCACAGTCGAAGGGGTGTGATCTTGCTCAGTCCTCTCCCTCTCTTCTTCTTGTTCTTCGTCTTCTTCGACTTCCTCCTCTACTGCTTCGGTGGGCCTTTCTTCTGTGTCCATACCAATAGCCTCTGTTTGGTCGAAAGGTTGTTGATGAGAAACATCATCCTCTTCATGATCAGAACCATCGGTCTGGGATTGTTGAGTAGTGGTCCTGGCAGGAGAACTTTGGTTTGTTTCATCTGCTGCAGGAGGAGGAACTGTAAGAGGTATAAGTTGGTTAATTTCGCTGATTGAGCTATATCCAGAACCAAGGTCAGAGGTAGGGTGATAAGTTGGCTCACCTTGGCTATTCAGCAGAGTTGTTGTAAAGCTGAAGGAAGGTTGTGGTGGGTTAGAACAACCTACACCAGTCTGAAAAACCACAAGTAAAAGGAATAAGATTGAGAGAAGTCTGAGTAGGGAATCCAAATACTGAATAAAGATAGTACACATACCTGTACAGCCGCAGCATCAGGACTTGAGTTTGCACTCTCAGGATCGCCAACAGTCGTTTTCGACGCAACCTTGGAGAGTTGTTTCTTGACATCACTACCAGCAGGTGTCTTCTCAAGGATTCTTGCCGCCTTTGAGGGAGATTGGGTGGTAGTTCCAGAAGCTTTGACAAGCTTCCTTTTCTTCTTAACTACTATCTCCTCAGGGGACTCATCATCAGTATTTGGAGGAACAACTGCTTGAGCACCTTCTTGCCCTTTTTTGAAGGCGTTGGAGGTTTTCGAGCAGCCTGAAAGGTGACGCAAATATTAGAGAATTGGTTACACAAAAAGACTTAGGCAAGGGATATAAAGTACCTTTGTGCCTTCAGTGTCCTTTTCGACCTTCGCAGCACCCTTTGACGAGCTGGTCTTTCTGGCCATGGCTGAAAGACAGACGATTATTACAAGGTTAATAATTGAGTGGTTAGTTAAAAAATCACAAATCAAGGGCCTCAAACCTTCATATATTTCGGATTCGACACGGACATCCTCGACCCCTATATGAAGGTGTCCTTTGAAATTGTCCAGCGTATGTTTAGTCGCAACCACCCGTTGGGCTTTCGGTTGAGACTGCTGTCGAAGGAGTTTTAAGTGCTCACCACAGACAAACCAGTCTGGAAATGGGGGGGCAAGTGCCACTCCAAAATCAGCGTTAGGCAGTCGAGGGAACTTTGGAGGAAAGAGTTCAAAAGCTACCTTATAACGTTTCTCAACAGGAACGTTTGAAGGGATTTTTAACTGATCCATTTTTTGTAGAAATTTTTCCTTCAAAGTGACAGCAACCTCACGAACGGTTCGACTAATATCATCTGGTTGATAGACAGTTTCAAAGTACTTTTGAAAGGCTTGAATTTCTTTGACATGAATGAACTTACTCTTCTTGGTCTTCTCCTGCTCATCAAGAAAAGCTTGGTCAAGTAAGGAAGAGAAAGCAGCAACATCAAGAAATTGCTCACTGTAGTACTTCGACCACCAGTTATGGAAGGGTTTGGTACACAAGAAGGTGGGCTGAAAATGCTCAGGGGAAAGGGTTGCTTTCCTAGCGTTCCACCGGTCGAAAGTGACTGCAACACTTCCTTCATCAAAACTGGCTGTGTGAAGGACCACATGGCCTTTATTCCCATATAGACACTTGGGGAAGATCTGAGCCAACCCAAATTGCCGAGAGACAAGATTTGGTTGGTAAGCAATTAAGGCTGCCAGGTCTCTCCTAAGATTCAGCCTTTCAACAATAAATCTAGGAATCAAGAAGGCTTCCTAGATCGAAACAGATTCAGCGTCGAGGTTGGTGGATGGATCAGGGAATGGCCTTGTGAACCATTCAGGCCCACACTTTCTCTCAGCAAAGGGAGCCATGCTAGGTGTGAAGTCATGCCTTTTTGCAAACATTATAATATAACTGGAGAAGGCTCTCTTGAGAGTTTCCCCATCATCATTTGGCGTAAGTTTCACCAGGCGGGTACCTTCGACCCTCCTCTCTTTGATTTCAGCGGAATCTTCATCGACTTGCCCTTTCCTGGGAAGGCTAGCTTCAAAGGTTGCATTGAGCCACAACTGAAGTAGCCAGAGAGGGTCATTCAAGTGAACAGTACCTTGGCTCTCCAAGTCTTTGAGTCGAGCCGCCCCTTCACTGAGAGACTCGTAGAGGTTCGCCAGGATTAATCCACTTAGGCAAACTCCTCTATTGTTGTGAAGCTGGTTGGCCAGAGTAAGATACTTCTTGGCCACCTGCAGGGATTTTGAATAAAATACATACCTCGACAGCCAAACGGTCAGAAAGGCAATGTGTTCCTTATCAGTGATTTCTGCAGTATCACGTTTGTGGTGGTTGATAAAGTGGGTATATGTGAGTTTGGAGGCAGAAATCCCTATGGTATCCTCTGCATCAGTATCAGGGTCATAGGAAATACCATCTGGTCGAAGACCTGCAATGGCAGCAAGGTCGAAGAGTGTGGGAATAACCATCCCACAAGGAAGATGAAAGGTGTAGTGGGTGTTATCCCAAAAATAGAGTGATGCTGCCAACAGGTTCAAACAATAAGGAATGTTGGTTTTCGACAGCATCAGCAGATCATAGATTCCTATGGTTTTCCAGTGATCAACTTTGTCCCTTTCCATTCCGGTAATCCAAAGGTCAAAATCCTTTAAAGGATTGATAGCTCTTACCAGCCTCGTACCATCATGAAGGTACCTCAGATCCATTTTTGTCAGAGTGGGTGTATTAGGAGAGGTTCCTTCCTCATTAGGGTTGCTTTTTTGCCCTAAAGGTCTAGACTTACGGTAAGAAGGAAAGAACTCAGCCAGTTTTTCATTGTTGGGTTTTACATCAGCTAGGGGGCCACCTAAAGCATAGGGTTTATCAGAGATAAGGAGAGGGATCATTACCTGGGATTCGTAAATCTTCTTTGTTTCTTCAAGAAGAGGTTTCGGCAAGAACTGTTGGTTCTTTACCACCTTTGGTCCAGGGATGTTTGAAAATGGCGGGAGAGTTTGCTCGAACGGAGTGGTTTTACCCTTTTGGTTTTTCGTTGCTTGGGGAACTGTTTGAGAAGACGCCATTGATGGAGGTTGAAGAGAAAACGAGAGTGTGTTCTGAGTTTTCTTGCGAGTTTAGAGAGCAAGAGAAATAAGTTGCAGAAAGTTTGAAAATGCGAAAGTTCGTAAAATTGGGGAAAAAGGGTATTTATAGATGTGTGGAAGACGAGGGGACTGTGAATCCACCGTTAAAATGGATACGATAGTGGGACGCGTGTCCTCTTTGGAGATCGTTGGATGGTGGTGGTTGTGGTCAGACTGTAAATGCTTAATCCCAAGAAAAGTAATGATGAAAACTGTTCACGAATACAGCTGAAAAGACGTTTGGAGATTTGCCATATGACATGACGTCACAAGCATGGTTGAAAGAAACGGAATAGTTTCTAAATCGTGGGTTGGTCAGTTGAGACCATGTTTTCCATAATCGAATGAGCAGGCGTCGAAAATTATGTTATAAAAAAATGACCTTCCTACCAATACTGGCGAAAGGGCATTTTTGGGGGGCAATTTGTTAGCTCCTAATTTCGACGCTACATGATTTCAGACAATGGCTTTAAAAGAAGTTATTCTTTAAAATAATAATCCTAGAAAAAGAAGGCTTCGACTAAGGAGGCCTTCGACCATGTTTGTGCAATGCCTGAGTCGAATGGAAGGATTTCAAGACTTCAAATCTTGCTAAGTCCAATGAGTCAAGTCGACACAGTGAAGTGGATATGGACAATGCGCTGCAGTTACAACTGAATAGTGGAGGGAAGTTCCACTATTTGAATTTGAAAAGAGGACAGGTGGCAAAGATCCAGATCGTGAAGACATGCAAAGTGCCAAGTGGCGTAATCTAAGAATAAAACCGTCAAAGGGTGGTTACATTAGAGTATTATAAATAGGTTAGTCTTAGAGTTAGAATAAGGTGAAAAAATCAAATTGTACAAGTAACTCTATATTCACTCAAAGTATCTAGTGTGTCGAGAAACCAGTGAAGTGAGAATGTACGTGATTGTAATCACCATTACCTTTTATTGCAATGCAATTTACTTTGAAGTTTCTGTTTTAGATTCTTTACTTTGAAATCTCTTTTCATGAACTTTTACCTTTCAAGTCATTTACATTATCCAGCCTTTACTTTACAGTTTTACATTAAAAGCCTTTATTTTCAAGCATTTACCTTTTCTGCATTTTATGATCTTTATGCATTTCTTTCCAACATTTAACTCCAGTTTTCTTTATCAAACCTTTTACATTCATCCCTTTTACTTTTCTTTGATGTATTGTTCGACTTAGTCGTTTCTTTTATCTTTATCGCTTCCCTTTACACTTCAAACACCCCTTTTTATTTATGTGCATTGTCGAAAGTCATCCTTTATCAAATTGCAAAATATTCTACATACACATACAACACATGTCCTAGGATCAATCTGATCGATCTTGTAAGTTACTAGAACTTTATAGTTTTAGAAGATCAGCGGTTGTTTACCAATTTTCAAGGTAAACACTAGCATAAACACATAATCAGTTGTGGATTTTCTATCATCAGTATCACCACACCGACTTGAGTCGGTGTATCCCACTAGTTTGCATTTCTTTCTTGCATCTGCTACAGAAAATAGAATGTCATAGTCGAGAGTTCCTTTGAGATACTTCTTTGTGGCTGCAAGGCGAGATACCTTTGGCCTTTGCATGAATCTACTCACCATACCTACACTGTATGCTAGATCAGGCATTGCGTGACAAAGGTATCTTAATGATCCAATGAGTCTTTTATACTAAGTTGGATTGAATTCATCTTCATATAGATCCTTTGTCAACTGCAATATTGTTTCAACTAGTGTCGAAGTTGCATTAAATTTCTACATCTCAAATATTTTGAGTATCTCACCTGCATATATTTTTTTAGTGCAACACCAATCATCTATTACTCTAGTAGAATTCAATGCCAAGGAAATATGAAATGTTGCACAGGTCATACATTTCAAATTCCTTGCTCGTGTCATTTTTAAAATCTTTGATCTTCTTCTTCCAGCTACCTATTATCAATAGGTTATTGACATATAGACATAGTATAAGCAGTTCACTCTTGCTTCTCCTAACATATACTTCATGCTCTGTTGTGCCCTTTATAAACTCTTTATCCCTTAGAAATCCATTTATCATCTTATTCCAAGCATTTTCCTTGATATACACAATCGACTGGTTATGTTACATAAACTTTTTCAACTAAGGGGTCATTCAGAAATGCACAATTCACATCTATCTAACACATGTACAAGTTTTTCATGTTTGCTAGATGAACAACTAACCTGATTGTTTCGATCCTAGAAAGTGGTGCAAAAAATTCATCAAAGTCGATTCCTTCCTTCTAAATAAATTCTTTGGCTACAAGTCTTGCTTTGTATCTGGTTACTTCTCCTTTTGGATTTAACTTCACTTTGTAAACCAACTTCACATAAATTTTCTTCTTACTTTGTGGCAATTCGACTAGCACTACTACAAAACGCGCAAACAACAACGCCCAAGTCACCACGGTTCTTCCAAAAACCGTGGTGATATCTTTAAACTCAGGCGCTAACTTTATATTATATTTTTTAATTAAAAATTTATAAGGTATAATAGCGGTTGTAAGTATAACCAATATGATAGAATCAATCTTTCATGGGTTCGAACCTCGGCTGTGGCAAAAATGTTTTCATTTAAGGTTAAGGCGCTTCTTTCTTTTTTATTTATTTTTAAATAAGGGATATCACTACAGTTATTATGAATAACCATCGTGATATAGTTTGCTATTATTTTAAAATATAAAATATAATTACGGTTGTAGTTTTAAACCGTAACTAAAAGTGATAGTTTTTAATATATAAACGAAACTATTCGTGAGCTCCGCTACTCCGGCGGTGATGAGACGGCGGGAGGTGTACCTGCAAGGTACTCCGATGCCAAAGTTAGGACTGAAGCAAGCAAGTACAGAAAGTGAAAGTAAGAGTTAGAATAGAATGTAACCTGAACCCCTCATGAGATAGGGTATTTATATTGTGCCTCCAGCACTGGGCCAACGGTCGTCTGCACTGGGTTGAATTGCTAGGCCCAATGCAGATAACTGACAGGGCTTACGTGGCGTAGGGAAGACCAGCACGTGGTCTTCGCCCTGGAGTAATTGTCCCGAGATCTCCGGAAGGTGGGTAGACCGACTCTTTCGGAGGTGGATAGTTACCTAATGACGTGTCCCCGCGGAAGGAGCACGTGGAGAGATGGGGAGGAGAGTCGTGACCTCTCTTCGCGTCAGGAAGTCTCTGCTCGACACTAAGGCCATTGAATGTGCCCGACAAGGAAGTGAATTGGGCCATGTTGGGTATCACATCGCAATATTGGGTTGGGCCTGCCCGACAGATGGGTAGACACCGGCCCAGTCCAGAACAGAAGCCCCCCAAGTCGTTGCTCCGAAGAGTCGGAGTAATGACTTAAGGGTTAGCTCCCTCGCCGGGGACCCGTTGAGTGGGCAACGTGTCCGTAACGTCGAGTTGGTGGATAATGCGGGTGATCAGGAGCAGGGGATGCTCGACGGGCAAGAGTCCCGAGGACTGCAAGCCATCGATGGTCGACGATACGGGGAGGCGAAAGGAAAGGGATGCGTTTATCACGCGAGCACAAGGGGAAACGGAAAGACGCGCGTGGGAGTCTGAGTGCCACGTGTCGCTCGTCATCAATGCCTAGGGCGATTAGGACTAGGGCACTCAAGTGCCTAGGGACGCCTCGAGTCCCGTGAGAGTCCTATAAATAGGAGTTGATTTCGTGCCATTTGCACGTTTTCGCTTTCCCTGCTCATAGCTTTTCTCCTCTCTCTTTAGCTTCCACCGTCGTCTGTCCCTCGTACGCCTCCACGCCGGAGATCCACAACCGCCTGTTCCAAGTAAGCTTCTGGTCCTTTCCCTCCATTTAATGCTTTTTATGGTGGCTCCTCCGGTAGATTGATGAAGTTTTCGGGGAAGTCACGGAGTTTCCGGCGAAAACGGCGGGGCTCCTTTAAATTTCCGATGAATGTCCCGGGAAGCTGAGATGTATGTCCCGAGGACACGGGATGAATCTCCCGAGGACATGGGATGAACCTCCTGAGGTCATGGGGTGAAGAACTCAGGGATCTTGTGAAGGTCCCGGGGAAGTTAGATGAGTACCCCGGGGCGATGGTAGAGGGCCTCGAGGGAGCTAGGTGGAGGTCTCGGAGACCTTACCCGACATGCTCGAGGCAGGTCCCCGTGACGTCGGGCTTTCTCCGCCTTCTCACCTGCCTTGCTCGCCGTTTCACTTGATCTGCGGTGGAAGGGTGGATTTGATCTGGAACATCGAATTCACCGTTTTTTTCTGCTTTTCAGGTAAGATGGTCGTGAGGATCACTGACGTTATCCAGATAGACACCGAACCTGACCTGTCTAAGCCCGTACAGCAACCCAGGAAGGAGCCAATTCATACGCCCGCGGATTGGGCAGGAGAAGAGCCCTTACGAATCAGGTCGCGGTTTGCCCTCGACGACCTGGACGGTCTTCAAACCCAGAGAGCATCGCCGTATATGCTCGAGCTACCGGGGGTTGAGGTTCCCTATGTATGAGTTCGCGTTCAAGGAGGCCGACATCCGTCTCCCATTCAACGACTTCCAATTGGGGGTGCTCGACTGGTTGCGTCTGGCGCCCTCCCACCTCATCTACTTGAGCGCGTCATGCGGCAATTCGGCTACATGTAGTATATTTTCAGAGACCTTTTTATGTCTGTTCCTCTCGCTATGACACATAAATATATAGATGTTATGTTTCATGATTATCTTAATCATTTGGTATCAGATGATGCACGAGTACCATATCTGATAGCGATTGGAGCTACGTAGACGATTACATCCGGTGATTCTTTAAGGTGTCATATCCTTTATCCTTATATGATACGGGATGCTCCAGAAGATCCACCGAGGCCAACTCATTAAAAGATACTAGGGGAGGAGCAGGTTAGGACAAATCATATTGTTGATGTGTTGCCTAAATATCGTCGTATCATGGAGATTGGGTAGACGTGTATTGACAAAAGACTTTCTCCGAATGGCTACAAGGTCATAGACGTTGTAGATGCCATGATGGCGGAGGCACGGGAGACACTACAATACATGAGGCAGCGTATGAATAGAAGTCCCAAGTTTGAGTCCGTTATACACAGTAGTTTATAGTATTTATACTATGAATTTATTTTTGCTTGTATTTTATTTTGACTTATTTCGATTTCATTCTGTATTTTGGAGTTATTACTTTACCTATGTCATTTTCTGCATATCAATTATATGATTTAATTCATCATAATATACCTTTACTATTTGTCAATTTCATCTCAGCCTCACTAAAACAAACTTAAAAACCACTGCTTGGTCTGATTACGGAAATGCATCTTCATATTTTGTTTGGTGTGAGGATGGAGATGCATCTTCGGAACAATTTATGGTAAAAGGAATACATGAGGTGTATATTGAATTATTTCAAAAATGTATCTTCGAATTAAGTTTTGAAAAATATATAAAGTGTGACATAGTTTTAACGTTTTGACTGAAAAGAAAGATGCGTCCAAAAATATATTTTTAAAATTTGAAGAACAATTTTAAATTTTCATACAGTGTTTTTCCACCACTTTAGGTGGGATTACTAATTTCCTCCGATAATTCATTTGAAAACTTAAGCCCATTCCAAACATGACCCTGCAATTAAAGCCCACCTTCATGCACGTGACCCACCTTCTAAAGCCTCAATCCTAATACATCCATTTCCTGCTTATCCAAAATTTTGAGGTCAGTTTTCCTTTCTCGTCTACGCAAATATATTAATTAATTATCATTACTATTATCAAAAGAATATTCTCTCTTCACTCAAAAAACGCACCAATCAAAACTTATTAATTCACTAAGTCAATGATCAATATACACCCTCGGGTCACATTTATAAGCAAATTTATCTTTTTGTGGTATATTTGATTATTAATGTATCTAGTTCATATATGAATTAGATACATTAATAGTCAAATGTATCAAAAAAAATAAATTTGCTTATAAATGTGACCGGAGGATGTACCATTTTTATCGTCAAGAAAAATCGAATTTAATAAAAAACAAAAAAATTTCATTCCAAATTCCAATATACTTGCACAGGGGCAAAATAGAGAAAACAAAAAATTAGTATACACAAACGCAAGACAAGAAAGTACAAATAGGGCACTTACAATTTGCAACTGCATTTCTCCTACTTTTCCTTAACCAGAAACTGGCGAAAGAAAACCTTACAATTTTTTATTTCCATCTTTGTCCCTAGTCAGAAGTTTTCCTCTTACCGCTTTCTCTTTCAACACTGAGTCAAAAAAACCCAACTCGTTCGATATGGTATCCGAATCGGAACTCATCGGCCGCATCCGCGAGTTCCTCCGTTGCTCCGACCTCAACACCACCACAACCTCCACCGTCCGCCGTCAGTTAGAGAGCGATTTCGGAATCGATTTGTCTGATCGAAAAGCATTCATCAGAGAGCAGGTAGACTCGTTTCTTCAAAGCGTTAACCAACAACAAGAAGATGAACCAGAAAACCACGACGTAGTGGAAGATGCGGATAAACCAGAACCAAGCCAAGGTTCTGGTTCGAAGGAAGAAACCGAAGAAGCAGAAGAAGTTGAAGAAGAGGATGATAATGAGGAAGAGGCGAAAGAAAAACCTATGCGAACCAGAAGTGCGAAGAAGGAGAAGAAGAAGAAGAACAAGAAGAGTAAAAAACGGTTAGTTAGTTTCTGTTTGTTGATTGTTCCTTCAATTTCGCTTTGATTGAAGAAAAAAACAATAAAAAATGTTGCATTTGATTTTCTTTCAATTTATTTATTCATTTACTTGATTTTGCATTGATGATACAAGAAACTGTGTTTGGCAGTTACGGATTTATTCTTATAGTTTCTTTGGCATTTTTCATCATTACCTAATTTTGTTTTTGAATGTTTTTATATAGTTGTGATTCGCCATTGTTTGAATGAGATTGTTCTAACGCTATTGATTTAATGCTAATGAGTTATTAACAAAAGCACATGGCTTTGTTTTGTGATTGGGGTCCATTGGTAGTTTGTGTAGAATTTGGGTGCTTTTGAAGTTAGTGATGTGGTTACTTGCTTTGGAGGTTTTCATCAACAAAAAGTGTACATTTTAAAGCTTCTTACACCAGCAAAAGTGTTAGGTTTTAGGTTTTTTTAATGCATTTTTATCTTATTCTTTGCTTGACCTAATTATTTAATCTTGTTATTGTTATGTAATGAATGCTTTCTCCTTAGGTAAAGACAATAACAAATCAATTTTTTTTTTTATGGCCTCTCTGGCCTCGATACTTGTTAAGATTGTATTAGTAGCATATTTTCTTATACCTGTTAATCACTCTTCTGCCGAATTAGTAATTTAGCGAATCTATTTCACAATGGCGGGAATGAGAAGTGGGTCTTTTTCTATCTGTCATTTGACTAGTTTCCACCAGTGCACAACATTTGGTGAACCAGTTTTGAAGCTTTAGCAAAATTAATCTTTAGATTGCTGTAAATTATATTTCCAAGAAATTCCTTGGAAACATTCGATCACAAAATTGGATATTCCAATCTATTTCACTCAACATATGGTAGTTAGTTTGGTTTAGATAATCATTGCTATGGTTAGATTCTTGAAGTTAAATGTTGATTACTTATGCACTCGCATAATTGCTTTCAGGAGAAATGTTCCTCATGTGACCTTTTTAAGTTGTAGAACTCCAAGTTAAACTCCTTTCCTGCTTCAAACAATAAATAAAGAAAACATCATGTAATTCTTTTTCCTATATTTGTCATTATGTATATACACTGTTGATCTCCCAAGATTTTGCTAGGAAAATATGTTCTGAAGGCTGATGCAACTTTACCCTGACCACAAACCATATCTGTCTTTAGTTCAAAACTACAAAATATATAGACTTACATTATTGTGGACCTCAACAGTAAACCATTTTCCAAGGCACACAATGAAAACTTTTGACAGCAAGTTTCTTCTTATAATGCCTCGTGTTAAAATTTATCGCTTGAAAAAAACTAAAAAAAGACAAAGCAAAAATGCTAAGAATAATTCATTGCAACTGCTTATTCTACTAATTGAACTTCATATTTGGCTGAAATTTGATTTTGTTTGTTTCCACTTTCCATATGACTTCATTGAACACACAATGACCTTCATACATTCAGGATAAAAAGTGTTTAACCTCTTCATCTTTAACCCTTTTTTACCTTTAAAAATTGAAGTGGAAAACATTTGCAGAAAGGTACCCTTGTTTTAAAAGCTTCTGTTTCTTCTTGTACTTCAGGTCTAACAAGTCAGGTGATGAGGTAGTAAAGAAAAAAAGTGGTGGCGGTTTTTCTAAAATTTGTAGCCTGTCTCCACAACTTCAGGAATGCCTTGGAGCACCAGAGCTGTCTAGGGCTGAGGTATAATCTTTTCTTTCCTGCTTTTTTTGGTGAAAAAGTGTGGTAGATGTAGGCTGTTCCGATACTGACTGTTAATATCCCGAATTTCTTTAAAAGTGAGGACATGATGTGATTATGATTCTGGCCTTATAGCATCTTTGTATAATGGTGACCTTAGGTTGTTAAGCAATTGTGGGCCTATATTAGGGAGAAAAATTTGCAAGACCCAGACAATAGGCGAAAAATCAATTGTGATGAACCACTGCGTGCTCTTTTCGGTGTCAATTCCATCAATATGTTCCAAATGAATAAAGTATTAGCAAAGCATATCTGGCCACTGGACTCAGATGATGGTATGCTCCTACAACCTTTTCCTTCCTTACTATTTTTTCTTATTTCAAAATGAGACATTGGATATTCTTTTCTATTGTTAGTTTCCATTGTAAATTTTTAGGCAAGATCCCTAATCCTTTTTTTAAATTCCTCCAGGTGATCCTCATGTGATTGTAGGGGTTCTAATATCATGAAATTCTGAAATTTTCTTTGACATTTCTTATCAAAGTAGTTGTTTTTTGGATCGTCTTCTAAGCTCGATATAATTATACTACTACATTTTGAAAAATACTCGACTGATTTAATATATGTTTTTCCATTCTACCTGTTAACTCCTATTGGACGACCCTGCAAATAATTGGTTCCCTGTTTTATTCTTGAAGTAAATTCTTTGCTGACAATATTGAATAGAAAGAAGAAAAAAATTGTTTGAACTTCAACTCTTGATGTAGTTATCCAGGTGAAGTCGGCACCAAAGGAAACGCAGAAGCAAAAGAGAGAAGATGATGGTATGATTAATTAACTTGGTTATGTTTTATACTGTTTTTTTTTTTACCTGATCACATCCAAACCATCTTTTTAGTGAAACTTATGGTACATGGTTGTAATTTTTCTGCACCTGTCTACATGTTTACAAATTAAAATAGCCAATTTTTTATACCATGTTTCCCATGTCTATACCCTACCTATATAACATATTCAGATGAGCCGAACGGAAAGGAAAAACGGCAAAAGGGAGGATTGGGAAAAGGTATTCATGCTCCACTTCAACTATCTGATGCCCTTGCGAAGTTCCTTGGAGAAAGTCAATTATCAAGATCTGAAGTCATTAAAAGAATGTGGGATTATATAAAAGGAAACAACCTTCAGGTTTGTTATTTCTCTAAATTGCCCTCCAGCCGTATATATTGCTTTAATAAAGCTTTGATGGTTTCTGCACATTAGTGGAAATTTCCATGCTTAAAGCTTGAAAGTCATTAAAGTAATATTCATGTTGGTATTCAGTTGGGGTGCATTTGGAAAGTGTGGAGGGGTAATGATGTAACTTGGCAATGCATAACCATGCCCCATGTTTAAATATTCAACTGTTGGCTGTTGACCCTCCACTTTTTCCATTTTTCTATTATTACAGCATAAAATAAATGCACACGTTTATTTCATGTTAGGTTGTCAACCTAATCCAACCAATCCTCTTATTTGCTGAAGATCATAAGACCAGCTATAATTAAGAGACTAAAAAGTTGAAGTTGATTTAACCAATGTTATTCAGATTCTTTCTTTGGTCAATTTTGATATATGTCATGACCATTTTTTTTTTCCTTGTCATAAAGTTTGTACACTTTTTCTGACCAATGCATTTGTCAATCACCAACTTCCCCCCAATAAGCATGGAAATGCTAATTGCTAACTACCCTTAAGCTGCAAAAATAGCTTGAACTTATTATGTTTACATGCTAGCTAAAACAAGTTGAGTTTCTGATTGATTGCTTTATGAAGGATCCTTCTAACAAGAGGCAAATAATATGCGACGAAAAGTTGAAAGAACTCTTTGGTGTTGACTCCTTCATTGGCTTCGCCGTTACAAAACTTTTGGTGCCTCATTTCATAAAGTCATAGCAGTGAGTTGCTTGCACATTTATATGCGGTGAGCTTGGGAAATTTGGCTTATTTTGTTTATTTATCAAATTAGTTTTGGAAGGCCTTGTTTATGTATCATCTTTTCAGCATTGTCTGCAAACATGAGGAATAGGAATTAGTGTAGTGACAGATTTTCAATGAATTTTTATCAAAGAATTTAACGTTACTTGGCCATTTATCATTTATCGCTTTTAAATATCATGTTTTGCTACTTGGCAGTGGAAAATTGTGTATATTTTTAGTTCCTGAAGCTGCCAAGAGAATTCTGACTCCATATTCTACTGATGAATTATTGATAGTAGGAGGTAGCATGGATATTAGTTAATACATGAAGAAAACTAAGCATTGTGATTCCATCGACTTAAAAATTTGATTATCCAGTCTATACCTATCAAATTGTTAAGTTTCTAACTAATAAAAAAACATCAATTTTATTATGACGGGAAAAGAGTGAAGTTGGTAACAAATACAAACAGGAGTACAAAAGATGATGATAGAACTAGACCAGACAAGGTAAAAAAATAGAAAGCAATGATGAATTATCATAATAAAATAGGACTCAAGAAGATATTGGAAATAAGTTGTACAAGAAGAAACATAGGTCTTACATTCCTATGAAACTAATGAGTTTTGGCTCGTCATCCCCACTCTTAAGTCTAAAACTTCCCCAATCTCCTCATATATGTAAGTATACAATGGTTTACGTTCATATTATTGAGTCTGTTCTAAACTTTAAATAATTAGTTGTGTCGAGTATTTAATAGATGATTGCTTTGAAATAAACATTCCACAAGTGACAAGGTTGTACTTGCAATGACATTTGATATCAAACTAAAACAAAGTGTATGCGGATAACAATTAAGCAAAATGATTATGTTGTGAAATCAAAGATCTAACCTACCCAAAAAAACATGATGTGTGGAAAAAAGAACATAATCAATCACATTAATAGGTTTCAAACATAAAATTGATCTGCCTAACCTAAGTGCAAAGTAATTTCACAAGAAGGAGATAAATCTATCCAAAATGATTCACTTGAAAAAAAAAAACTCTCAAAGTTCATAAGAACATCTCATATTCTTTACCTATTTGTGATTCAAATCTCTCATTCTCTTAATAACATAAGAACATCTCATATTTTTTACTTATTTGTGATTCAAATCTCTCATTCTCTTAATACACGTATTTGTGATTCAGATCTCTCATTCTCTTAATACACGGATCATTTATTCCAAGATGTTTAGGTGTGTTTTCAAATTCTTAAATTATCAACAAAAGATCAACCAAATCTTTAGAATAAAGAACATTAAAAGTTCACTTTGTCTCACTAAGCTCCTCTCTCTAAAAATCTTCGAGAATTTCTTAACACATCCCATAAGTATTTTAGGCATCTTGTGTGTTTACAAAAATACCCCTCTGTTCCGGATGTGCAAATCAGGACGCACATTTTTTTTGAATTTTTAAGTTTTTTTGAATGTGCACATCCGGTAAAAGTTCGCATTTGCAAATACGGAATAAAACCAGATGCAGAATACAAAATATCCAACAATGTTTCTCACATTCATAACATAAAATCGGGATTACATTCAGAAATTCGGCACTACATCGACATAAATTTAAATATTACAAGATTAATAGCCTGGTGGACGCTTGCACATCTCTAAGATGTCATCGACCTTTCTTCGGATTTTGACGGTCGCCCCGGCCCGAACCATTATCCGATCTTCCGATATTCACATCGAAACCAAAGCCAATAGCCGTCCTACGAATACATGCGAGCATGCTATCACGGTCATCAAACTCTTGCTTGTTATTAAAGTCACCGCCGACTTCAACCGACTTTACGATAATCCCTTCAACTTTTGAAGAAATCGTCGAAACTAATTTTTTTGAGATGTTATTGGGGTGCACCATATCTATTTATAAACAATAATAGAACAATAAATATATATAACTAAAACCTATTAAAAATTGCTGAAAATTAAAATTAATAAGTTCCAGGCATTTTTTCGGATGTGCACATCTAGGGATGGCAACTGGTCGGGTCGGGTGCGAGTTTTACACTATTCAAACCCGCACCCGAAATCACCACCCGAACCCAAAAGTTATTCGGGTGGCAAAATAACACCCACGCCCACACCCGTTGAGTTTCGGGTTTCAGGCACAGGTTTTACACTACCCAAACCCGCACCCGAAATATCGGGTGGCACCCGAACCCAAACCCGAACCCAGTCAACTCGGATTTTCACCCGTTGACTCGGGTTCGGGTGCGGGTGGGCCCCGCAGGTTTGGGCCTGTCTGTCATCCCTATGCACATCCGAACAAGTTCATGCTCAATACGTACCAGATTTACACATCCGAAAGCCGCGTAACTTGTTTTTTCCAAAAAGTAGATTGATAATGTGAGCAATGTAGTGGATGAAGTTGAATATTTACCTGAAATTTAATCTTCTCTTGCTCCCTTTGATTTGTTGCACTAAAAAGATGGAGTTTTTTAGTGAGAAATGGTATTGATGAAGTAGGGTTTTTTAGGTTGGTGAGGGTGAGTGTGAAAGAAGAAAGGTTGAGAATGGGAAGAATGGGGGGAGTGATCATGCAGGTTCAAATATATCAACAATTCTTCCGGATCTGCATATACGGAGACCTTCCGTATATGCACATCTGGGACAAAATTTTTTTTAACGCCATGGTGCGTCCTGATTTGCACCTCCGAAATCAGGGGGCATAAGTGAAATTTCGCGCGGTGTCTAAGAAACGTATATGGTGTATTAAGAAATTCTCAAATCTTCGATAGCCTAGTAAAAAGGATAAAAAATGCTTAAAATTGGCATAGACTTCGAAGTGTTTGCCTCGCGTGTCTTCACACTTGTCTTGCATGTGAGTCAATAGCAAAAAACTCCATTTTCCATTGTTCACCCACCTCACGGCCATGTTGGGTGCCTCTCTTTATTGAGGAGTAGCAAATTACTTCATTTGTTGAGTTTTTTTAGGCACACTTCACTTTTATTCATTTTGTCTAAAAAACGACGATAATGTCAATTTATTTATCGACCATCTTATCACTTTTTCCATGCTTGGATAACTCTTCAACAAAATGGATCAAGTGTAAGTAATGTTTAAACCTTGACTTAGGTAATGATTTGGTAAACACGCCTAACAATTTCTTTTTAAGCTCAATCTCCTTTGACTAAATCACGTATCTGATGAAGTGCAAAAAAATGTCAACATGTTTTATCCTTGATACACAATATGATTAGTCAAATAAATTTTATTTTAACTATTAAAAATATTTTTACGCATTCTTAAGTGATTCCTTACTCATCATTCATACCTTTTAATCATATGACTTCTTTGACCCATTTAATTAGGGATACTTTGCTTGAGTTGTAGATATTACTACACCACATTGTTAACTTGCTTTTAATTAATAGGTATCTCGAATAATGTAAACACAAAACATGAAAAAGATTTTCTAGCGTCCACTTTTTAACATAGTTCACATCTACATATCTCAGAAAAGGATCTTTACATTTGTTAGCTCATAATTTCGAAGCCTGATATTGAATTGAGAGTCTTATTAAAAGAAATGGAATTTTTGAAGTTATGGAAGACTTCGACAGGAATGATATTTTCAGAGAGTCTAGTCGAAAGTGTCCTTGTGCAGAAGAGACATGTTCTATAGACTTAGAAATATTTCTAACAATTTGGAGATATGTTTCGACTGAAGACTGACTGATGACGTTCGATTCAAAGATTTTAATTCAAATAATGGAGGGAACTTTATCCTTATTCATTTGAGAGAAGGAGACACGTGGAGTACATCTGAAGGGCGAAGACATCCAGAATGTCATTTGTCTCGCTCTAATTAGTAGGTCGTTAGGGGTAGTTATTTTTTTACTATTATAAATAGCAAGTTTTAGCGTTAGGATTTGTGTGTGTAAACGTTGTACAAATTTCTCAAATCACTCAAAGTATCTGAGTGTAGAGAAACGAGTTTCTGAAGAAACATATGTTTTATGTAACACCATTTTTCTTATTCAATGCAATTCAGTTAATCTTTTCCCAGAAATTTATCTTTTCTCTTTTACTTTGTTAAGTTATTTTCCAATGCAGTTTTAATCATTTTCTCGTATTACTTTTCCTTTAGTATTGTCGAAGTAACCCTTTTCTTAATTATGAATATTGTCGAAGTGTTCATCTTTTTCCAAACATCCTTTTAAATTATTTAGCACATGTACTAGGATTTAGTGTGATCGATCCTGCAAGTTACCCAATTTCTTATATATTTGGTAGACCAGAGGTTGTTTGCTATTTTTCACAGTAAACAAATTGGCACGCCCGGTGGGACGGTGCTAAAGTGATTTGTGAAAACAATTTTCTATGTTTTCAAAGAAACTTATAATTCTGCATCTAATTATCTTTTCTCTGGCGAAAACTTCGTTGTATGTTATTAAGAAGTGGTAAAGTAGCCACCACTAATGAAGATAGACCAAGGAGAAAATATACGAGGAAAATGGCAAATACAACCAGCCAAATAATTCGAACCCTCAACCAAATAGTTCGAATCCTCAAACCACGCCCAATATTAACGTAGAACCACCCCTGAGATCTTCGACTAGGGGACCAACGGTTTCAGCGCCTGTTTCTGAAGCTATACCATTTATGGCAAGTTTGATTCCTACACATTCGGTTGCCCATACTCAGCCCATTCTGAGTTACGTTGGATCAAGGGGACCACTAAAGACTCCCCCACCAGTGGGAAATGCTAATTTCCAACCATTTATTCCCCCTGGATTCTCTATGCCTTTGCCTAGTCGAGACCCGCCTTATGGGATGCCAACTTCGATGATGGCAAACTTACAAAATACTCCTCCAGTATTTACAGAACCCATAGTGACTTCGCCACTACAAGGATCAGGATCTAGGGTTAACATGGGTCAAAATAACCAATCCTTAGGAATGGGATATTCAACCCAAATACTAAACTTGACAAATACTACTGCAGCCTAATCAGCAAATGGACGAAAGTAACCATCAAATGGTCCAAATGATGTCCCAAACTATGGGAGAAATCTTTCAGCCTCTTATCCAGAATACCACCCAGACTAATCAGCAAATGGCAGCGCAGATGACGCGCCTTGCAGATTTCTTTGGTGTACCAAACCCTCCTCGACATCCACCAAAGGAATATATGGTAGAAAACCAAGGGACAGTTTTAGAAGACGCCCCTACTATTAACCAAATCCAACAAAACCCAAGAAACATACCCCAGACGAATGTAGCAAACCAGGGAGTAGTCGAACCCCCTAGGAATCAACCAAAAGTGGTTTTGGTAAATAGAAACCAGAACGCTGACAATGTCATACAACAGGTTTGACGAAATGACATGGCAGCAGATAATAATTTAGTAGCCATGGTCAAAAGAATTATGGCGCGGAATGGAGTGAACTTTGGCATTCGAAGGCCAAACTACACATCACCGTTGTCAGAATACATACTTCAGTCACATTTACCCTCTAGGACGAAGGTCCCTAAATTCACCAAGTTTTCAGGGGACACCACTGAATCCACTGTCGAACATGTGGCCAGGTATTTGATAGAAGCTGGGGAGATTTCGAATGATGAGAATCTTAGGGTAAAATACTTCCCAAGTTCTATTATGAAGAATGCCTTCACATGGTTCACAACCTTGCCACCAAATTCGATCCATAATTGGACCTAGTTTGAACGGTTATTTCATGACCAGTTCTATATGGGACAAACTAAGATTAGCCTAAAGGAGTTGGCTAGTATAAAATGAAAGTTTACTGAGCCAATAAATGATTATTTGAACAGATTCCGACTGCTCAAGGCTAGATGTTTTACACAAGTGCCAGAACATGAGTTGGTCGAAATGGCCGCCGGGGGCCTAGATTATTCCATTAGGAAGAAATTGGATATCCAATATTTAAGGGATATGGCCCAGTTGGCGGATAGGGTTCGACAACTAGAATGCCTGAAGGAAGAGAAGGCTCGGGCAAATAAGAATAAAAGGGTAGCCTACGTCGAAGTCAATAAAGAAGACAAAAAATATTATAATGAGCCAGTAAGTTTCAACGAGGGCGAGATTGATCTTGCTGAATTGAAACAAGGCTCACCTTACTCTTGTAAGTTGTTGGCCCCTTCGAATGGAAAGAACTTTGTCGAACCAGAAAAAAATGATAAATTTCCTAAAAAAACTTACACTTTCGATGTTACTAAGTGTGACGAAAAATTCGATTTGTTAGTTAAGGATGGTCAAATGATAGTGCCTCCTGGTGCTAAAATACCTCATTTTGATGACTCCAAAGCTTTCACGACGATCGAGGTCTGAGAGACAGAAGCCCCCGCGGGCTGGGGGGTCTACAAGCCTAAAGAGATGGATCGCATCTGCTCGTCGTACGAGGGGATGCATTTCCCTATGTATGAATTCGTCTTTCAGGAGGTAGGTTTCCGTCTTCCCTTTAGTGACTTCCAGGCGAGGCTATTCCGGTGGCTGGAGTTGGCACCCTCACAGCTTCATCTGAACGCAATCGCGTTCGTGTGGGCATTCGAGCTCGTGTGTCAGCATCTTCGTATTGGAGATAACCTCCCCTCGTTCTTTCGCCTTTTCCATCTTCAGCGACAGACTTTCCGCGGGCAGCACAGTTGGGTGTCGTTCAAACAGCCCCGAAAGATTTTTAGGGCGTACCTGGACTCTATGCAGACTTTTAAGGATAAATATTTCCTTGTGAAGCTTATCTCGCACGCTGTTGTTGACTCCTTGTTTGAACACATGGTTGAACGTGAGGATGGGCGGCAGGTGGAAAAGCTGGAGTCGAAGTTTCCCCTCGAGTGGCAAAGGGTCCACTTTAACAAAGGGAGAAAGCATTATATCACGAAGCCCCACGAGCTGGACGATAATGATAAGCTTGCCTATGATAAGATCGTGGGTTTCGGCGACGACTTCACTCCCGCCAAGTGCGTGAATAAGGATGGGAGCTTTGTTCGAAACGAGAACAGTGAAGTTGTTTTCGAGGCCCATTTACTCAATACTAAGGCGCTCCTCAAGTGCAGTTCTGACGAGGAGGCCTTGAGGCTCTTAGGTCGTGTTTCTAATTTGTGTGTCTGCTTATCTGTCCTTGTTACATTAACTCGTTCCTTTCTTTGTTTCAGGTCAAATGTCAGACCTCCACGAGCGCAAGCTTAGGATCGCTGCAAACAAGGGCGTCAAGAAGGCTCCCAAGGGTCGTGTCTCCCAAGTCCAGCAGATGACTAAGGCCGACCAGCGCCCCAGGGGTTCTTCATCCTCTCCCTAAGAGAGTCAGCCTCTAGTTTCCCAGGATCACCCGGCCAAGAAGCAGCGCATCGAGGAGTATGAGCCCATCGACCTTCTAGAGGGCATTGTCGGGGAGAGGCTCGTGCTACCTCCCTGCCATCGTGCCCAGGGGCTATTCGGCGGGGATAACTCCCTGATCGTGCCCGAGGCTGAATCCAAGGCAATCCTGGCGCTCGACAAGGACACTAGGAGAAAGGAGTTGTCGGAGGGCGCGATCGTCGCGACGAGGGTCCGTAAGATGTCTTTGGTTCTCAATGATGGGACCTGCCCCCTCGCCGAGCTGAAGAAGTTGCAGGCGGAGAACGTGACTCTCGGGACGGAGAAGCTCAAGGTAGAGAATGACTTCTTCGACTACAAGGAGAGGCATCAGATCCAAATTAGCCTTTACAGCGAGATAGAGAAGATGCATAAGAAGATGAATGAGGCTGACGAGGAGAATGGACGACTTCATGCGAGGGTCGCTGAGTTAAAGGTTGCTGCAAAGCCCGTCGAGGATGAAACTGTCGAGGAGAAACTCTTGGTAAACCGGGGTGACTTGGTTTCTCGGATCCGGGAGCTCGAGCAGGATTGCCTGGGTACCATCTAGTTGGGCTTCAATATCGTGGTGGAGCTTTGTAGAGGGCTGCCCCCGACCAAACTTCCTCGACCAGGTCGAGCTCCTCCCTCAGTGCCTCGTCGAGGGGAGATTTGGTCCGCCTAGAGGGCTCTCTAATTTCTACCAGAATGATCGCCTCGGTTCTGTAGGTTAGTCGGAATGGGGTCTCCCTAGTGGTCGAGTGTGTGTTCGTTCTGTAGTTCTATAGTACACTATACAGCTCCTCGACCCACCTCTTTTTGGCTTCACCTAGTCTTTATTTCAGGCCTCGCAGGATCACTCTGTCCGCGGCTTCAGCCTACCCGTTTGTTTGCGGGTGCTTGACAGACGTGAAATGTTGCTTTGTGCCCAGTTTGGCAACGAAGTCCTGGAAGTTTGTGTCGTTCTCCGAGGTGTTGGGCGTTGATCCCTTCGCCGAACTCCTGAAGTATACGGGGGACCTTGGATTCCTCGACACACTTAAGGAGAGGCATGAAGAATCCCCGCATGTACAACTTGTCCTAAATCAAGATGTAAGAGCAAGCTCGACGTCTGACTATGTTAGCCTCATTGGAGTCGTTGGGCAGTTCCCCCGTGCTGAGGTACATGTACTCCGGGGTTATCCAGCAGTTGCTATCGCCGATGGTGTTCACGTCGACGGTCGTGATGGGTTTCTCAATGCTTGGTCGAGAAAGTACCTCTTGGATGAAGGGCTTGTTTTCGCCCTTCTTTTTCGTGCTTGCGAGCTTCGACAGGATGTCTGCCCGGGAGTTGTGCTCCCGAGGGACATGCTTCACCTCCGCGGAGTTGAACAACTTCATCTTCTCTTTCACCAGGGTTAAGTACTCGACGAGGTTGTCATTTTTGGCCCGGTACTCTCCCCGTACTTGAGAGGCGATGAACTGGGAATCAGTAAATATCTTTACCTCCTTCGCGCCAAGGTCCTCGGCTAGGCGCAACCTGGCGAGGAATTCCTCATACAAGGCCTGGTTGTTCGAGGTCGGGAAGGATAGAGTGAGAGAGACTTCAATCAGGATGCCTTCTTCGTTCTCGATAATGATGCCTGCTCCGCTCCCTGTCGAGATGGATGCCTCATCGACGTAGATAGTCCACATGCAGGCTCCGTCTGTTGGGGGGATCAGAGCAGTCATTTCCTCGACAAAGTCGGCTAACACTTGAGCTTTGAGGGCCTTTATGCTCTCGTATCGGACATCGAACTCAGAGAGCTCGATTGACCATTTGAGCATCCTACCAGCTATGTCATGATGGCTTAGTAGTTGCTTTATGGGCTAGTCAATCCTCACCACGATCGTGTGGGTCAGGAAGTAATGCTACAGCCTTCTGGTCACAATGACGAGGGCCAGTTCCACCTTTTCGATTTGCTGGTATCTGAGCTTTGGGCCTTGTAAGGCTTTACTGGTGAAGTAAATGGGATTTTGCCCTCCGGGGGTTTCGCGGATGAGTGCTGCGCTAACGACCTCAGATGCGACAGCGGGGTAAAGGAAGCCGAAGTCCTATTCTTGTAAACATGCATTCATAAAATGGGATCATGCAACCATCAAAAGAACCACATACAGTTTCTTTCATGGCACCAGAAGGGCTAACCACTCTAAAGAGCCGCCGACCATAATGCCAGCCACATCTATGTGAGCCTCAGCGCTCAGAGCCGAGGCAGTTCCCGCTACTTTTGCATCTACCCAGTCATATTTCGACCCACCCGATTGGCTTCAAAAGTTTCAATAGGCCTTCGGTTTGCAGACAAAGCCGAATATAATATCTAGCATGTTCCCTCCTTTGCAAATTGGCTTGTACCTCCTCTTTCGATAAGATGCGAGGGGGCATAAGGACCTCGACACGGTTTATTCCTCCCCAACATTTGATATGAGAGCATCTAATGAACCAGATGGCGAAGTTTCTTCCCCTAAAGAATCCCTAGATTCTCTTTCTGAGTCATAATCGTCGAATATGGGTATAATTTCTGACCCTATGTGATCGCTACTATGAGAAGGAAGATAAGGATCAAGGGACGCCCAATTGCAGAAGCAGATGGAGCTTAAACTTCAGAATCGTTCACTAAATCAATAATATTATTGTTCATCCTGACTAGAAAATAGGAAATGCAGAAGATAAAATCTTGAGTTAATTAGGTACCTGATTATATGGGATTGATGAAGCACGATGAGTGAAAAAAAAGCTTTAAGTGAAACATTGAATCGCTTCTATTGATACACTCAAGGAAGGAGGAATGAATACATTTTGCTAAAAAATAATTGTAAGTCTGAATGGTAAAGATTGCGAAAAACATCCAAATACTAAACTCACCTTATTTATAAGCAACAACAGCTGAAAGGATGAAACCAACTATGGAAAGAAATCACAAGATCAACGACTATATTTGTATTCTTGGATACAAGTTAACTCGAATGCACTCAAGTACTCTATAAACTGCGCCATATCCTAACTGGTCACGTCACTACACGTGCCAGCATCAGTTTCATTCTACATCAGATCACATCATGGAGGTCAGTCAACGATACTTAAGGCTTCCTGGCTCCTTCAATACTCGATAAAACTTTGGGGGCAACTGTTATGGACCGGCCAAAAGCCCAATTGACCAAAGTTAAATCCATATAAAACCCATTCCACATAACCTAAAGTATAAAATCAGTTCGCACACCAATAGCAAGGTACAATTTCCAATCTCCATTTTCACTATACTTATATGAAATCTTGAACTGACATAAACGTTAGACTGCTAACCATGCAGATCAATCCCACATCACTATATTAAGAGATTGAAGCCATTATTCAAGATCATCAATTATCCAATTACATATATTTCTGGTTCTAAACGATAATATTCTTATATAAAAACATGTACTTTAATATTATGATAAATTTTTGTAAGAAAAAGCATTATAATAAATTCTGTTAAACTAAAATATTACAATAAATAACGTTGTATTATGAGATATATACTTTAATATTATATATAAGAAATTATTGTAAGAAAAAACATTATAGTAGTAATAAATTATTGTAAGAAAAAATATTATAGTAGTAATAAATTTTGTTAAATTAAAACAATAAAATAATAATGCCGTTTTAAAATTTTTTACCCAAATAAATTATTTTTTCAAAAAAAAAAATCTTAAAATACTCAACTTTTTGAAATATTTCCCAAACTATCCCAGTTTGAGATACTGATTGCATGTGGGCGCCATACCAATTGGCGACTCTTTGTAAAGCCTGAGTGGAGTCGCCAATTGAATTGGAGACACCTCATGCAGTCTCTAATCCAATTAGCGCCTTGGTCTTATACTTAAAGCCCAGTCACCAATTCATCTGGAGACAGGGTGGATTTTGTAAATTTTTTACCAAAAATAAATAACATTAACATTAATTAAATAAACTATTACATAAATTAATGTTGGCGACCGTATTGGTCATACCGGCCACCAGTTCCACATCCCCTAAGCACCCTCACTCGTTGCACTCATTCCCCTCGTTGTTGATTCACGTAAGGTGTTTGAGGAATTGAAGTCTCAGGAACATTCCTAGATGGTTACCTAAGAATTTCTTCCATTTCCATGAGGTCTTGTGTGTTGAAACTGAGCGTGCGACCCATGCCATAGTAGTTCGGATGAGATGAAGGGGTCATTGGTGTGCGGCCTGGACGATTGAATGAGGACATTGGTGTGAAGGATTCATTGGTGAAAGGTTGAAATGGTAGTGGTGTTTGAAAGCCATAAGGTTGTTGAGATGGTTGAGTGTGTAAACTAGGGTATGATGTCGGAGCATTTTGGCTATGGAAAGATGTTTGGGTGTTATGGCTATGGTATGATGTACCCTTATTTTGGCTATATCTCGATGTTGTGTTGGGGGCATATCCATATTGGTTTTCTTGATAGTAATCATTTTGTTGGAGATGGTATGAGGGACACTCTTGGTATTATGGTTGAGTGTTTGGCATGTTTGGATGGTTAATGGGTTGGTAATTTTGTTGGATAGGGGGTTGTGAGTAACATGATCTTCTTGGTGGGTTAGACGTTGAAGTTTCTTGTGTGTAGGTGGTTTGGCGTGGGTCGTATAAATACCTCTCTTCGGAGACAAACCCGGTTGCAACCAATCTGTACTAAGCCATATAATTATTAGTTGGTATAGACGGGGTTACCATCACCGGGTCACGTAAAACATGGGTGCTGTGGTTCATCCACTTACGACGCTCAGATTTTGCAAAATCCTTCTAGTCGGGAAATTCCCATTGATCATTAACTCTTTTTAGATGCCATTTACCGAGGTCAACAGGAGGATCTGAGATGTTTTGATGCATTCCAAATTGTAGTTTGACATGGTAACTGTTGTGTATCTCCACAGTTGTGCATCTAATGATCGGCACACATTCAGTCCAAACAGCCGCATCTTCCTTTCTGACTTCATGTAGGTGTTTCATGTTTAGATATGGACACCAAATAAACTGAAGAAGAGAAAAATATTAGATCATAAAATAGTTGATATAAAATATAAATTGATTTGTTTAGAGGCCTTACATCTGCAGATGTTAGGTGACCCAACAAATTACGGTATTGAATGATACAATGTCTAGGACATCTATTGTAACTCATACCCTTAGCCGAACATCTAAACAACAAGAAGTTCAAATTCAATTAGTTAGACACAATAATTGGTAAGGTGAAATAAACTAATATTAAGTTATTAACTTACTTTTGTGCATACGGGAAGGAAAAGCTGTTGTGGTTGATGGGTGCTAGGGATGTCAATCTAGACCAACCCCATGCTTGGAGCAAAACGGCGCATCCAAAAAAAATATATGTGTTTTTTTTTTGGCGCACTTACACAAAGAGCTATACAAATAAGACAGACAAGCGCAACCCCAACTATACTCTCTTGTTTTATCTAGGTATCTCAATAAGGGTAAATACATAATGTGCATATAAAAACCAGTGCCTTCGGGAAATAAAAATAAACCAATTAAAAGCATAAGATAACACCTGGTTTTTATTATTTTCAATTCTTCTATAGAATTTTCATCTAATATAAAACTGGTGTACCATGGTTTTAGGCGCGAAAAGTTCCTCTTGAGTTTTCATCTAGCAAGTCGGCACCCAAAAGTCGGCACAAATTGAATCATCAAGGTTTGTTGGTCCATTGACCGCCTTGCCATCAATACACAAACCGAGTAACATGTACACATCCTCTAAGGGCACGGTACATTCACCGGTTGGAAAAAAGAAGATGCGTGTCTCTGGGCGCCATCTCTCTTGCAAAGCTAATATAAACTTTGCATCAACCGATCACGCTATCTTCGGGCGCCAGTCTTAACACGAACCCATCCACGCAGCTGATCAAGTCTCTCGATACTTCGGATTTTTCCCCCTTCACCAATGCCTCCTTCTAACCACCGATTCAGCTCCCTCTTAAGTTGATTGAAACTTTGTATGTTCCAAAACAACATGTCCATCAGAGACTTCTATCTCGAATAGACGACTTTTTTCCACTGACGACTATACATGTTATTAGTGGAACAAAGATATGAGATGAGTTGTGGAACTAAATGATCATAACACCTTTATTTAAGAAAAAAAAATTCAGTTTCTAATGAGTCTCCAGATGAATTGACGACTCCCCTATATGCATACTACTCAATCACCAATTGAATTAGAGACTGCATGAGGTGTCTTCAATCTAATTGGCGACTCTACTCATGCCATAACAAAAAGTCGCCAATTGAAATGACGCTTACGTACAATAAAAAATTCTAACTGGAGTAGTTTAGAATTTTTTTTAAAAAGTGGAGTATTTTGAGAATTTCTTTAAAAAAATGAGTTATTTGAGTAAAAAATGGGCCGTTTTATGAGAAAAAAAGTTTTACGAAGCTTCCAAATCCAAATCAAACCCTACAAGCTATACACTCTGCTTGCATACTATTTCCTTCTTCCAAAACCTCGCCGTTTAACACTGTTTTTCTTCGCCGGCGGCCACCACAACGTCCGTCGGAGAAAAATGGAGCCATCAACCGACACAAATAAAGAGCAAAAGGAAGAGCAGGTGGTGACTCCATGGGAGGTGTCTGGCAAAGACGGAGGTAAAATCGATTACGATAAACTCATTGATCGTTTTGGATGCCAAAGGATCGATCAATCTCTCATTCAACGCGTTGAACAACTCACTTCTCACCCCGCTCACGTTTTCCTCCGCCGCGGCGTTTTCTTCGCTCACCGGTTTCGCCTACTCTCTCTATTTTGCTTCCTCAGTGTTAAACTTCAATTTAACTGAGAATGTGTTTTTTTGTTGTTGATTTGTTTCTGGCAGTGATTTTGCTGAGATTTTGAATGCATTCGAAAAAGGAGATAAATTTTACTTATATACAGGACGAGGACCTTCTTCTGAAGCTTTGCATTTAGGTCATTTGATTCCATTCATGTTCACTAAGTAAGTACATTTTGTTTTTGAAAATTGCTGGAATTCTATGTTTGTTGATTTCTTGATGCAGTGGAAAATGGCGTGTAGGTATTTGCAAGATGCATTTAAGGTTCCTCTGGTTATACAACTCACTGATGATGAGAAATTCTTGTGGAAAAATCTTACTGTAGATGAGTGCCGAAGACTTGCCCGCGAGAATGCGAAGGACATCATTGCTTGTGGTTTTGACATATCAAAAACATTCATCTTCTCCGATTTTGATTTTGTTGGCGGGTGAGTTGGTTATACTATAGATGCATGGTTTCCCTAAAGTTTTCCTATTTTGTATAATGTTGGATGGTTGGTACTTGCAGGAGTTTTATTAGAACATGTATCTATACAGTGGCAGAAAACAGAATATTTTACCGGCAAACTTATGAATGTGATATTAAAATGAAATTATGCATTAGGAAATAAAAGTGGTTTCATTCTTTCTAGTTTCTACACGGTCACGTCAGTTAATCTATGTTCTGAAGAATCGATGAAGTTTTAACAATGTTGTCATAAACCTGTGCTTTTTCTGTGCTTAAACACGACTTAGGTAATTGGTTTCAATTCATTCTTTCTGTGATTAACATTTGATGGCATTTAGGAATGAAAACTAAAACCTTGAGCCAGTGCAGAATTTTCCCTTTTCAATGAAAACTGTTGTGGTTAAGTACGGACAATAGTTAGTCATTAATATAGTCATTCCATTTCGTTTTAGATGAACCTCAAGGATGATTTTCTCTTCCTCAGCTCAGCAAATAGTGCACCAATTTATCCCAAACTTTTCACAGATTTTTTTTACAAGATGAAACTATGGTCTTTCCCATTTAAACATCCAACAACCTTAACTATGTGGGCATTATTAATTTTTTTTGGTCCCATATCTATAAATTATGGTTTGTTGTTTAAAATTTAAATTGTTTTGGGGTTTATATTCTGCACATTATGATAGGGGAAAAACTTTCGAGTGAATTTTAAATTCAGTTGCCTCTGTTCTGTTCTTAAATAAAATGTTGTCGGAGAAGTTTCACAATCTGACGTTCTTTTAAATTTGATCACATATTTGTAACTCGTCATATGAGATTGCTAAACTTCTACTGATAGGAAAAAAAAAACCTCTGATATTGTTTCTGATGAAAAGGATAAATGATTTTCATTATTACGCTGGTATTAATAGATTCCGTTTATCTTAATTGAACTTGTATATGCATTTGCAGCTACCTAACATTACTCTAACTAATATAATTGTCGGGTACAGAAAAACAATAACACTGATTTGATCACTAATCACTATATACTGACAGAGAGAAATTCCCTTTCCAGTGCCTTCTATAGGAACATGGTAGAGGTTGCAAAGCGTGTGACTTATAACCAGGCAGTTGGTATTTTTGGGTTCACTGGGGAAGATCATATTGGAAAAGTTAGTTTTCCACCTGTGCAGGTAAGGTCCATCTCTCCCCTATGTGAAATGTGCCTATCATTGAATATTTCTCTTTAGTTATTTTAGTATATGTTTTTTTTTATTTCTGTGAGCTTGGACTACGAGTGTTGGCTTCCCATGTCAATTTCTCTTCATTTTTGCTAATATACAATAATGTTTTGTTCTAAATAATATTTCTGCATTTGTTATTGGCAAGTTGTGACCAAATAATATTGACATATTATCTCAGATTTTTTACCAACTGATCATTTTTTCCACCAATATCTGATGCTTCTATTGTCATTATCATCCCTGCCTTTAAAATATATGTAGATATGTAAAAATATATTGAATGTCTTAGTGTGTGTCTGGACAAAGTTTTAATTGGGTTATGAGTCATGGACCGAGGGACATGAGTGCAAGACTTTAATAAGTCCATACAAAATGTGAAGTTACCATTCAACGATTTTTAATGCTAAGATATTATCTATGTGTTGATTCCTTCTAAATTTCTAGTGATTTGGTTATTGGCAAGTCAAAACTAAAATAGTCAACTATTCCTATATTTCATATATAGTACATGTCAATTTTATGGTACAAAAGAGCAGTATAAACCTCACCTTTTAGGTTTTTGGGCATACAATAGATCTTCATCTACATATTATGAGCTTATATGCATTGGCGTCAACATATCCAAACCTATAACGTATATGGGTCTATTTGTGTCTTTATTGCTGTGTTAGTTTCTTTTTATGATCCTATTTATTTGATAATGATACATATTTTGAATTTGTCACTTGGAAATGACTGTGTGTGCTATTTTTGTTTTTCAGGCAGTTCCATCATTTCCTAGTTCATTTCCTCACCTATTTTCTGGCAAAGATAATCTCCGTTGTTTAATTCCTTGTGCAATAGACCAGGTTTGTTGATCTCCGATGCTTTTGTATGAACAAATTTAAGTTGATTTCATTTCAAGACTAACTAGTGTGATCATGGTGATACCCGGTTCCAATGTTTCTGCAAAATTCTTGCTTTGCTTTTGCGATCTTTTTTGTTCAAATACATTTATACATGTAGATTTTGAAAGGAAAACCAAAGTCATAAAAATATATTTTTCAACCTAACAATTGCCATTTCTTCTCTTAAGGTGTTTAATAACTAACTATTTGTTAGCTAAGGATGAGCTCTTGTTCCCCTCTTTTGAGGCTTACATCTTGGGAAGCAAACTGAGTTATACCTCAATGATTCCAAATTTGTAACTCACCACAAATGAAGGACAGGCAGTATGATCTAGAAAGGTATAACGTAGTTAAATCAAGATTATAAGGGGAAGTAAAATCTTAAATTGTTGAATCGGAACACTAATCGTAAGATTATTACAAAATTTTAAAACTCGTTTAAAGTAAAACCATATATCACTTGAAATAACATTCTGCAAGTTTAAATCCATAAGCATCGCTCACAAGTAAGATAATTAAAAATCTTAAGACACACATCAAATACTTATATAAAATTTAAATTCATTCATAAGCACAATCGTGAAAATGTTTCAAAGATCCTAGATTATACGATTCAACGAATAACCAGGGTGATTACACCAGATTCCACCTAAATAGGATTCTACATATACTCTTGATTGCTGAAGGCTAGCATAATCGTGGGGTTTTACAAGTCAAATCGGAATTTTTACAACCAGATAAGAAAAGAACCAAGTAGTTGGTTGGTTAACCTAACTGTCATCTTGTAATACGTCCAGTCATTTCTTTTCTAATAAGTGTAATTAGTTACTTCAGTCATCTCTTTAAAGTCTCATTATTTGAAGGAGCTCCAGGTCATAGGATCATTCACAAGAACAATAAATGCTATAGAATATCAAATTGTTTTCATGGAGATTGAGCTAAGAATTCAAACAGAGCAGAGTTCGTCTGATGGGTGAATCATGTAAAAAAAATTAAAGAGGAGATGAAAAGACTCCTAAAACTGCTATAATTAAATAAGTTAAAGGTCAATCTTTTTAATTTTTTCCACCCTTTCATATTGCATGTATTTTGCTACATTGTCTTCGTTTTTCCTTCATCCGGTGGACAAAAAAGACTTTATTACGAGATATGATTAGGCATCTCCTTTGCAGTTATGATAAAAATAAATCATGTACATTTACTTTAAATATATCATGTACACTCTATACTTCTATGTAACCTGATCTTTTTGTATGTTTTTTCTAATACCTGGATGATTGATTGATTTACATTTTAAATTTTACCCGCTCTTTTGTAATAGTTTTTCTTTACGATATTTTCAGGATCCTTATTTTAGAATGACACGAGACGTTGCTCCTAAACTTGGATATCACAAGCCTGCTTTGATTGAATCATTATTCTTCCCTGCATTACAGGTATTATGATGTTGCAAAATAGTGCTAATTTATAAAACTAATACAATCTAATACTGGCCTGCTTATGCATATATTTGCCACTGAATTTGCTTGCATATATGCTTTTGCTGTGTATCTGCATGCATATAACTAGTACAAACATCAGGTTCACAGTCTATAGTCCTCAAAGTTTCATGAATCCCATTTGAGTCCTAAGGAATTTACGCAGCCTTTGAATTTTTCTGTGAAAACAATCTTTCTTGTAAACTGTATTTTTTGCCTGTTTACTCAATGCCTTTGTGGAATATAAATGCTTGCAGGGGGAAACGGGAAAAATGTCTGCTAGTGATCCCAACTCTGCAATATATGTTACTGATTCTGCAAAAGATATAAAGAATAAGGTTTGTTTTTGAAATTATTCTTTTTAAAGCTTTGATTAGTAAAGCATTGCTTACATTTAGGCCTTGTAGCTCTATTTGTACATTGTGACTCATATTAGCTTAGCTCTAGAATCTTCATTTATCGCCAGTGTATATATATGCAAGATACAGAAGGGTTTGTTTACATTTTTCCTTAAAATTCATTCAGACTTGTTAATTACCAATCACTAGATCTCACTCTAGTAAATATTGATCTACAATGCTGGATGATCATAAAGTCTAATAATTTGTGCAGTTCTCCCCACTGTTCTTGGCTTTTATCCTTTTTGTTCCATCCACTTGGTTAAGTTCATTACACATTGTGTATGTGTGGCTATTTGCAGGTAAACAGACATGCATTTTCTGGTGGGCAAGATTCTGTAGAGAAACATAGACAGTTAGGGGCAAATATTGAGGTAATGTAACTTCGTATTGCTTTATTTTGGTGAATAATATGCAGTTTTCTTGTAACAAGTACGTGAACTAGAGTTGAGAATGATTACTATGATATATGTACCAATCTAATAGAATATTATGGCGTTGTTTGATCTATATAGCCGACTCCATTTAGTGGGGGTAAAGTTTTGTTGTTGTGTGTGCACCAATCTGATAAAAACTGATAAATCGGTGTTCCTCTTTTTGGCTAGTCAATTCCTTTGTCTTTCATTGGTGCTCCTTGATCTTTATGTCTAGTTTTAGGTAAAACATCTAACCATTCGAAGGATGTCATTATTCAGGTAGACATACCTGTCAAATACCTTTCTTTTTTCTTGGAAGATGATACTGAACTTGAACACATAAAGAAGGTCATATTTCTCTCTCTTTTCCTAAATTATTTTACATATAGCCAAATAAGACTTGTTTAATTTTTTCTGACAATTTTATCATTGGAGCCCATAGGAGTATGGAGCGGGACGCATGCTAACCGGTGAGGTGAAGCAGCGCCTAATTCAAGTTTTGACTGAACTAGTGGAGAGACATCGGACAGCTCGAGCTAATGTGACCGATGAGGTACACACTAATCTTATTCCTTTCTTTTTTATATTAAGTTCTTGATTTAGTCTTCCAAAGTTTAGAGCTTTACCACATTAATATTTAAAATATTTTTGTAACCAAAATGTTGCCATAGAGATTGAACTGTCCTTATATCAATCAAGCCTCTCTCTCTCTCTCTCTCGACACAAAAATGCAAATTTTGTCACTAAGTTCTTCCTTTTCTTTCACCACTTTTTAGTCCTTCATATGAAATTATTATCAAAAGTTCAAAACTGTTTTTATGTTGACTGCTATTTTCTACATTGGTAGGATTACAGGGTTGAAGTCTTGTAATTTTTTCATTTTTATGTTCCAAAACTTACCTAGTCTCCTTTATTTCATATTTTTTCCCAGATGGTTGATGCATTTATGGCTGTCAGGCCACTACCTTATGATAGAAAAAGATAAAGAGAGAGAATGAAAAGAAATTCTCATTGTATTATATGATGAACAGTAATACAAGAGGCTACTATATATAGCCATGTGATACAAAGCAGAAAAGGTGTGAGGCGCATAACAAGCTAACAGCACACCACTAACAAACCTGACAGCTCAGCAAAACAGAAAAGAAAGATAAAATGAAGGGCATATTAGTAAACTACTCTATTAGTCCCCCTTAGAAGCTGATGGCAGACTTGTCAAAGCAGCCTTATCATACACACGCAACTTGGAACGAAGAGGAACAAACTTGGCAGCAGAGAGGGGCTTAGTGAGAATGTCAGCCCATTGATCTTGAGCTGGTACATGAACAACAGTCAGACTTTTGCTGAGTACTTTCTCTCGCAGAAAGAAAATATCAAGCTCCATATGCTTAGTCCTGTTGTGAAGAATAGGATTGTGAGCCAAAGTAACAGTGCTCAAGTTATCACACAAGATCTTAGGAACTTGAGAGGAATAATGGAGTTCCTTGAGCAAGGACTGAATCCAAATGAGTTCAGCAGCTAGCTGAGCCATACTGCGATATTCCGCTTCAGCACTGGACCTTGCAACAAGCTGTTGCTTCTTGGACCACCAGGAAACAACATTAGGCCCAAGATATATGCAGGCCCCTGAAGTAGATCTCCGGTCATCAGGGTCTGATGCCCAGTCTGCATCACAAAACCCTAGCAACTGCATTGGTTGCTGAATAGGAGCAGGCTGAAGGAGAAGACCATGGTGCAGAGTACCACTTAGGTACCTTAAGATTCTTTTAACAGCCTTCCAATGATCCTCTAAAGGATTGGACAAAAACTGACAGACTTTGTTGACTGAAAAAGAGATCTCTGGCCTAGTTAAGGTAGCATATTGAAGGGCACCAACCACAGACCGAAACTGAGTAGGGTCATCAACCGCAGCAGACCCAACCTTGGACAATTTGCTGCTAGAGACCATGGGAGTAGGCATGCCATTGGCATTCAACATATTAAGCCTTGAAAGCAAATCTGTGATGTACTTAGTCTGAGATAAGAGAAGAGAACCATTAGGGAGATGAGTCACTTGAATCCCTAGGAAATAATCAAGTTGTCCCAGCTGTTTGAGAGAGAAAGAATTATTGAGATGCTTGATCAAGGAAGCTATAAAAGGAGCAGAACTACCCGTGATGATTATATCATCAACATAGACCAGAATTAGAATCTGAAGTTTACCTTGATGCAACAAAAACAAGCTAGGATCACATCTACTAGCCTTAAACCCGAGTTGAACCAAGGCACACTTTAGCTTATCAAACCAGGCCCTAGGAGCCTGTTTTAAACCATAAATAGCCTTATTTAACTTGCAAACAAGAGTTCTGTCAGCAACTTCAAAGCCAGGGGGCTGTTGCATAAGGACTTCTTCTTCAAGAGTGCCATTGAGGAAGGCATTGTTAACATCAATCTGCTGCAATGGCCACCTGTTTGTAACAGCAATAGAAAGAACAATTCTCACAGTAACAGGTTTAATGACAGGAGAAAAAGTCTCTTGAAAATCATCACCAGCCTTTTGATGGAACCCTTTAGCCACTAATCTGGCTTTATACCTGTTTATGGAACCATCAGGATTCTCCTTAGTCCTGAACACCCACTTACATCCAATAGGCTTCCTTCCAGCAGGAGCTTTCACCAAAGTCCAGGTCTGATTTCTCAGCAGTGCCTGATGTTCTTCCTTCATGGCCTGAAACCAGTTAGGAGCAGCCAAGGCTTGCTCAACAGATGTAGGTTCAAGGTGGGCTATTAATAGAGTAGGGTGAAGTCTAGGAAGGGTGATTCCTCTTTTGGCTCTAGTTTGCATAGGGTGGATGTTTTGAGGGTGAATGGAAGGTAAAGCTGTGGCAGCAGGGTGGGAAATAGGACTAGGGCCAGGGGAGGGACCAACTGAAGGAGAGGAATATGAAGAGGAGGGAGAAAGAGTGCTAGCTTCAGCTGGATCAGAGAGAATGAGGGCAGGAGAGGAAGAAGGAGAAGAGGTAATGGGAATGGCAGTGAGAGGTTGAGGGATAGGTTGCTGACCAGAAGAATAAGAGTTGTTAGAGGGAGCAGCAGAGGAAGAGGAAGAAGAGATTGGAGAAAAATTAGAAATAGTGGGACTGCTAAGTTGAGGAAAAACAGAATTTGAGGAAGAAGAAGGCATAGAAGACAGATTAGAAGTAGAGGGAGCAGAGGGAACAGGAGGAAAACTGAGAGAGGGAGAGGAAGAGGATGGAGTGTTAGGAAGAGAGACAGATTTTGAAGAAGAAACCAAGGTGGAATAAGGAAAATTTGCTTCATTAAAAACAACATCCTTGGAAATAAAAATGCGACCATCTGAAGCAAGGCATTTATAGCCTTTGTGAGAGGTAGAGTATCCAAGGAAAATACACAGTTGAGATCTAAAATCAAGTTTATGAGAATTATAGGGACGAAGAAAAGGATAACATGCACAGCCAAAGACTTTAAGGATAGTATAGTCAGGGTTTTTGTGAAGTAATTTAAAATAAGGTGAGACATTGTCAAGTATAGGTGTAGGAAGTCTGTTAATGAGATATGCAGCTGTGACAAAAGCATGATCCCAGAATTTTAAGGGAAGGGTGGACTGAGCAAGGAGTGTGAGACCAGTCTCAACAATGTGCCTGTGCTTACGTTCAACAAGGCCATTTTGGTGATGTGTATGGGGACAAGTGAATCTGTGAACAATCCCTAAATCTGTGAGATATTTGGTAAGAGGCCTAAACTCACCTCCCCCATCAGTTTGGACACATTTAATGGGACAATTGAACTGAAGTTCAACCATTTTCTTAAACTGAAGAAACTGAACCATGGTGTCAGACTTAAGTTTGAGAGGAAAAACCCAAACAAACCTAGAGAAGGCATCAATACAGGTTAGGAAATAGGTATAACCACTGGAAGATTGCATAGGGGCAGGACCCCAAAGGTCACATACAACCAGCTCAAAAGGATGAGAGTAAACTGTGGTAGATAAAGAAGAAGGAAGTCTATGAGACTTGCCAATGCAGCAAGCATGACATAACTCAGCAGGGGGTTTAGATGGAAAGGACTGATTACACAGTTTGAAGATTTCAGTGAGGGCATGATGATTGGGGTGTCCCAGCCTAGTATGCCAAAGCACATATTTATTGGATGCAATAGAATTTGCAGCATTAAAGTGTGAGGAAGGTAAAACAGTACTGACAGAGTTTAGAGAAGGATTGAAAAAGGTACTTGTAACATTATAATTGCAAGATTCATTACAAGAAGACAAAGGATTTATAGTATGATTTGCAACAGATTCAGTACACTGAGATATAGAATCTATAACATCTGTCCTATAGGAAGTATTACAATTGTATGCTGCAGGATAACTATGACTAGAACTATAAGAGGAAGAAGACTTGGACAACGGAGGAGCAGCTGGATTGGAGAATTTATAGAGGCCATCAGCACCAACAAGACCACTGAGTAAGACTTCAGAAGTAGCCTGAGATTTGACAACACAAAACTTAGGATGAAATTCAAAAAATACAGAATTATCTTGAGCAAATTTGCTCACACTCATAAGGTTTTTGGTGATGTGAGGGACATGTAAGAGATTGTTAAGAGTGAGAGATAGATGAGGTTTGTGAGGTAAGGGAAAAGACATAGAACCTACAGAGTTGATGGACAAACCTTGGCCGTTACCTATGAAAACTTGTTCAGTTCCAGGCACGGAGGCAGAGTCAGACACATTAGAGGCATCAGGAGTAACATGATGAGAAGCTCCTGAGTCAGGATACCACCACTGGTTTGCACTGCTAGCTTCAGTACCTGCATAAAAGGCTTGTGGTGCAGAAGATCTGGGAGGTGCAGCTCTGGGAGAAGCATAAGCAAGCTGCACAGGATAAACAGCACGAGGAGCCACGTGAAAAGGATTGAAGGGAGCTCGATGATGTGAATAACTAGCACCACTGGAATTGGCATAACGATAGTAGCATACTGAAGCATCATGACCAGGTTTGTGACAAATCTGACACGGTGATTTCCCAAAACGACCTCCTCCACGACCAAAACGACCACCACCGCGACCAGAACGACCACCACGTGCACCATAGGAATGATTTTCAGCATTAGCGGTGACGTGACTCGTTCCTTGAGGAAACGCCTCGGAGATGACTTGATCAGAAGCAACTGGAGTGGGAGAAGGTGTTGCTTGAGTGAGATTGACCGTCGCCGTCGCCGGTTCTGTAATCGCAGCTTTGCGATGCTTCTCCAATCGCGACTCATGAGCAAGCAAGGAAGACTCCAACTCTTCCAAGGAGCTAACGTCATCTTTGCTGTTAACGGCGGCGACAATGGAATCATAATCCTCAGGTAACGAATCAAGAACAATCTCAATTAGGTTACGAAGAGGAACAGGATCACCGATGGAGGTTAGCGACTCACTGATGTCACGTGAACGCGTCATAAGCTCAGTAATTGTTAGTGAACCCTTCGTAAGACGCCGGAGTTCTGAACGAAGTTGACGAGCCTTGGTGGAGAGAAGAACATCAAAGTAGCGATGAACTTCTGTCCACACCTGCCACGCATGCTTGCAGTCAACGAGCTTAGGAAGGAGAGCATCGGAGATGGTAGAGAGAAGCCAGGTGCAAATGAGAGCATCCTGCTGTTCCCACTCAAGAAACGCACTGTGAGATGCAGGATCTGAGGGAGACGGTGGCGGAATCACCGGAACAGTGACAAAGCGTTGAAGACGATGACCACGGACGACGCCATCAATCTGCTGCTTCCACTGTTTGAAATTCTTGTCGTCAAGCTTAACAGAAATTAGGTGAGAAAGTTTCACCTGAGAGGAAGGGAATAAAGGTTCCATGGATCGGAAAAAAAAAATTTATGCTCTGTATACCATGATAGAAAAAGATAAAGAGAGAGAATGAAAAGAAATTCTCATTGTATTATATGATGAACAGTAATACAAGAGGCTACTATATATAGCCATGTGATACAAAGCAGAAAAGGTGTGAGGCGCATAACAAGCTAACAGCACACCACTAACAAACCTGACAGCTCAGCAAAACAGAAAAGAAAGATAAAATGAAGGGCATATTAGTAAACTACTCTATTACCTTACATGTTTGACTGAAGAGTTTACCTAAATATAGATCGGAGTTCATTTGTTTATGTACTAAAATATTGGATGTTTGATTAATTTAATGGCAGAGTAAATTATATTGTGTCTGTTGTGTATATTTTAATATTTACAATACATACTTTTTACAATTGTTTTATTTTTGTACCTTTGGCAATGGCAATTTAACTCAACAACTTAAAAAAGAATTTAGAAAATACATTAACTAAAAAATCAATCAACATGTATATTACATATGAGGAGGAGGCAATTTCCTATAGGGATATCTAACTCTTATAAGAAATAGGAGTATCACATCTTTTTAAAAAACACAATGTTCCTAATACAGAAAGGGAATTGCTTAACGTCCACACTCGGTAAAAAATTAAAATTACTTTTAGAATTTGGAAATGGATCTCTAAATACATCTCATGCATACACAATTTATTTGTTTAAGTCAATCCTCAATTCTATGATTAAGTTTACTCTGGAAACGGAAACGCATTTCCAAAGCCTATCAAACATGGAAAGGAAAAAATGCAGAAACTTATGTTATAGTCATCTCTGTAAATGGTTTTTCTTTTTTTAAAAATAAAATAAAATCAAAACTACAGATACATTGTATTTTGAGAGTAAACATATTTCACGTTGAATAAAAAACATTAGGTGTGTACGCGAGTTGGGTTGGATCGGATTTGACCTAATCCGTTATTCAACCCGTTTAAACTTCAATGGGTTGGGTTCATCATCCAACCCGCAATTTCATTGTTAAAATTGACCCGAACCGACCCGTCATTTATGAGTTGGGTTGGGTTGAGTTCGCGGGTTGTGTTTCAAATTAAAAAAAATTATGATTTTTTGTCAATTTAAAAAAATGTAACACAACTCAATACAATCATACTCATTTATAACACTCAAATTCGATGAAACACATCATGTAATATCTAATAAAATTCATCAACACGACATAACACTTGATGTTAATATAAAATTTTACAAGTCACGTTATTTCCATTAAATATGTAAGTTAGAAATGATTCAAAAAAATATAAAAAACACATTTAATATTAGAATTACGTAAACTCATTCGTCTAGTAATATTATTAGTGGAGAATAATTTTATAAAAAAATTATGGTTATTAGTGAGATATTAGTTTTATATTTTTATTTAAAATAAAAATAAAAATAATAAAAAATTACTAAAGTCTCATCAATGGGTTGTGTCAATGGGTTGCAAACCTCAAACCCGATACCCGACCCAAAACTATACGGGTTGTTATGGGTTGGGTTGAGTATACCCGTAAATAAATGGGTTTGGATAATTTATGGGTTGGATTGGTTTGGGTCAATGGATTCGTGGGTCGACCCACACCCATGAACACCTCTTAAAAAACATAATATTTTGTCATAATTATTGTACATAATTTGAACTTAATTTGTTATAAACAGGAGAAAGTTTCATATTCAAACGTAATGTAACCCCAATTTAATTGTCTGCTATTAGAAGTATGTGTGAATTGTAGCAAATTCAATAATATATTGCAATTTGGAAAAAATGTGTGATTATAAACTATCATTTTTACTACGTAGCAAATTCAATAGTATATTGCAATTTGGAAAAAATATCTGATTATAAACTTTCATTTTCACTACGTATTATGTTGAAAAATTAATAGAGTGGTTGTTATTTTGCTCTAAAAAGACAAGCACCGAAAGCAAAGAGGATGAAACCAGTGACATGGCAGGTTTAGAGATACATTTTCAGACTAAATTTTGGAAAAAAATTGGAGTGAAACTAGTTTGGGTGTGTTTTGATGTGATTAGAGTGCGTTTGAAAATGCATTCTCGTATTCAATTTGAAGTGAATTCGAAAATGCATCTCCAGATCAATTTATCTCAAAATGCGTATGTTATAGTTAGGAATAGATGGGGTGCACATAGGATAAATCCGGAGATGCATCTCTTGACTAAATCTTGGATAAAAATGGGGTGAGACTCACTTTGGACGTGCTTTAGTGTGTAAAGGGTGCGTCTGGAGATGCATTTTGAGATTCTGAGGACATTTTCAAATTTTCAAAGGGTGTTTTTCCACCACTTAAGGTGTGATAAGCAATTTCCATATAGAAATAATTTTTTGCATAAAACATCAGAAAAATTCAAAAATGTATTACCGGACACAACATTTATATTTTCGATCCGAAAATCAAATTAATGTAAGTACCGAGAAAGAAAATGCATGTAACTGATTTTAAATTGTAATTTTTTTTCTTTTTTTGATGTGAAAAAACACACAAATGCTGTTTTGAAGTAGAAAAGATGGTTGAGTATAGAAGGAGGTTTTGGTAGGGGCATGAAGAAGAAGTGATGTTTTCGATCATGAATGAAAAAACATACAATGTGATGTTTTACTAAATTTCTCGCTTGACATTTTTGGAAATGCACTCTCGAAATAGTCACAGAGTTGAAAAATACATGCAATGTGATAATTTTTTCATATTCTCGCTTAACACTTCCTTATTTGTCACTGAATTGTTAAATGAACAAAATCAATGAAGATGTTTGTTCGAAGAGACAATTCTTGACTAATTTTTGGAAAAATAGGGCTCTGTCTCACTTATAATGTGTTTTGGTGTGAAAGTGCGTTCAAAAATATACTTCTGAAATTTAGAGAATATTTTTTAGAGTAACTTCTAGAATTAAGATAGCATTTTCGATAGTTCTTATGTTGTACAAAAATATATCAAGCACATGCATACTCCTACATACGCACATCAATATATGTTTTGAAATATATCAAATATACACCTTCTATAGGCATCCATATATTGTCAAACTTCTCCATTCAACTTGGGGATTATGTCACAGTGATTGGACAATTTTCCTTGATACAAGAAGGCATGTCACATGATTCTTGCATTATTTGGGCACATATTTGATCTCATTGAAATTAAAGAAGCAAACCATTGTATCTAAAAGCTTATCTAAAGTTGAATACAAAGCCATAACATCAACAGTATCTCTAATGGCTAACATATACGCTTCACTATGTTAAATATATAAACAACTTATGTACATTGTTGTACCGTGGCAATCATTCAGCAAACCATATTGCCACAAATTTCTCATTCAATGAAAGGACCAAACACATAGACCTAGACTCTCATTTGGTAAGAGAAAACTTGGTTTTGGAATTCAATTACTTTACCTTTGACCTAGACTCTCAAGCTATTCTTGAAGTGATATACTCTGATGTATGTGGTCCTATCTAGGTGGATTCAGTTGGAGGTAACAAATATTTTGTCAGATTCATAGATGATTTCAGTCTAAAATTATGGACATTCCTAATAAAGAAGAAAAGTGATGTGCTTGAGGCGTTAAAAAAGTTTAAACCAATGGTGGAGAGACAAAGTGGTCAAAAGCTCAAAACTCTAAGGACATATGGTCGTGGAGAGTATGTTTCCAATGATTTTGTCGCTCTATGTAAAAATGAAGGGATTGTGCATAAGGTGGTGTCACCCTACATTCTACAATAAAATAGTATCATGAAAGGAAGAATAAAACCATTATGAACATGGTAATGAGCATGCTAAGAGCCAAACACCTGCCTAATGAGTTATAGGGTGAGGTTGTGTCGACTGCAACATACATCCTTAATAAATATCTAACTAAGAGGCAGAAGAGGATTACACCAGAAGAATGCTGGTCTGATGTCAATCCTATATTGAGTCATTTGAAGGAGTTAAGATCTATAACACATAGACGTGCGCCTGATCAGCTGAGGAAGACACTCAATGACAAGTTGTTAAGTGAAAATTTTGACTTAAATTGAACCATCTTTCTTGGTATTTTTCAACTCATTTCTCACGTTTTAATGGATTTCTTTCTTGTTCTTGTATAATTCTTCAATTATATTGCAAATACCTTTGGATTCTTTAATGTGCGTGTTATTGTGCAGGAAATATGCATAAAACATCAATGATTAAGATACAAATGATTGGACAAGGAAGGAAAATAAATGAAGAAGAATCAGCAATGTTTGGTGTGCGAACACCAGCGAGCAACCAGTGATTGTTCGTTGTGCGAAGTTGCAGCGAGGTCCCAGCGAAGAGGAAACCTTGGATAGCAGTAGGAAAAAGGGTATAAGTTCACTGTGCGAAGTTGGAGCGAAGAGGTTTGCTGTGCGAAAAATGAGTTTGCACTGCGAACTTAGATATTTCCAAGGGCGGTTTAATTGTTCCTGAAGCACCTCAAGTGCTTGAAAGTGGGTCTTCGTTGGGCGAAGAAGGTGTTTGCTAGGCGAACATGGCATATGTTTGTTTTGGTATATATGTACTTTTTTTCTTGCTTTTTAGAATATAACTTTTGTAGAACTTATAACTCATATTTTGAGATCAGAACTTTATCTCTTTTCATTTCAAAGCATATTTTAGAGAGAGAAACACAAACCCTAAATGGGAGAAGGTAAGAGCTTCGATTTATTGTTGGGTTTGGATGCAGTCTCTTGATACCTTATGTATTTCATCTAATCTATGTATTGTAAACTAGTTTTGATTCAATATTGATGTTGTCTTTGATTTCTTATTTGTGGGTCTTGACAAAACTCTTTTCAAATCTTAGATCTTAGATATTCATCTATCAATGAGCAAGCTTTTAACATAGTCTTGTAAGTTGATATTCACTAGTATCTTTTATTTTATTGTGTTGATTAGTAGCATGAGTAGCATGAGTAGGATCAATACGCTATTGTGAGGATACGTGATAATAGAGATGAGAAACTATGTTCACATACATTTGGAAAATTAGTTGAATGCATGTAAAAAGGATTAAGCGTATGTACGTATTCTGATCATGACGTTTTACATGAATCAATCATGAAGCTGATATAGATGTTATCTTTGTTTACCTGGTTATCTTTGATTGGAACCGTTATAGAAATATACTCTTCAGATCAGAATCTATGATGATTATCTGTTAGGTTCTAGACTCTAGACATAGATTTAGGCTTAACATTTGCTTGAGTATCAGTTCTTAATGCTCTGTGTTGTTGAGTTGCGGGAGACATCACCAATGAGACAATATGGTTGTTCTCTCGACGTTGCGTTAGACATAACCTCAGTTGTGGGTGATACATGAGGATATCAGGCGAATGATTGATTTGTGTTTAACTGATTAGAAGAATTCACTTGTTATCAATTGATGAGATCCAATCCCAACAAGGCTCCGTTTATATTTAAGTCTTTACTTTATATTTTCTGTTTTATATTTTCTGCCTTTATTTATGGCTTGATCTTTCAACCAAATCTTTTTCACAACAAGCTTAGAAATATAGAGACCGTTGAACGACATTCTTTCCCTCGCACCGATCCTTGTGGAGACGATATAAATCCCGGAGGGAATCCTTCCAAAACTAAATTTTTGCTTCTTGCCGCTTTACTGCAATTCGAAAAAAATAGCGCCGTTGCCGAGGGTTGATGTTTAGATATTGAGTCGCATTGCAATAGTTTCTATATTTTTTAGCTTTGTACAGTTGTTTATATTGTATATATACTTGTTTCCTTTTAAGTTTTCTCTAGTGTTGATTAGGGAGGAATGATGAGAACTTCTAGATAGGTTGCTATTTGTATAAAAGTGTCCAATGAAGATTGTCCCAAGTTTGGATGGTGATGGTAGGATGTTGAACATGTGAATGCAAGCAAGGTAAATTGTACCGCTTTATAGAATGTTAGAATGATTCATGAATTTTGTGCTTTTTGCAAATATGTAAAGCAAATATATATTTTTGTTTCATTTTGTAACTTGTTTGAATGCTTGTTTCACTTAGGTCCAAAAGCCACAATTGTGAGAAACCTCCATTGTTTACTATATGCTAGGATGACTGATAAACTTTATTTAATACGTTTGATTCATGCTTAATCTTTTGGTTATGGTGATTTTGTGGAAGCATTATAAATGATCAAGGCACTTGTTTACATTGAGCACAACCATATCCAAAAGTAACTTACCCGTGAGTAGTGAGAATTTGTTAACCCCTTTGAGCCTAAATAGTTTATATCTCATTTTAGTGATGAACTTGGTTTATGTACATAATTTGAAAGTTTAGTTCATCATTGAATTTTGTGAGATTCTAAAAAAATTTCTTGAACCTTTGAACATTGTTTTAAGTTGTTTTCCTTGCCATAAAAAGATAGGAGCATTCACTTGAGGTTTGGATGAATTCAAGTTGGGGAGAATGAAAAGAAAAATGGTAGGTTGTTAGAAGAGTATTAGTGGGGGTTGTTTTTAAATCGTATCCACAGGGATTGTTTGATATTTGATGCGTGCCTTTCAATAGTTTCGATATTCTAAGTTAACGGTTTCAAAAGTTTCTCAATTGTTTTTAACATTCACTCGTAGCAAAGATTAATTTGGTCACAAAGATTTTGTAAAAGGTTTTATAAAAGCATGTTAAGGTTAGGTTTCACTAATCCTTTCCATGTATAAACGATTAATCAAGCATATGAACTCAGTTTCCGACCAATATAACCGCGTATCCTCCCGACTAAGTTTATGTCTAAAGCGAAGTCGTGAGTACCGTTGTTTAAACCGTTAGATAATGTCTCATGCTAACAATCTAAACAACGATCATTAAGATCAACACAATGCGAATAGCAAATCCCAAATCTATGTCTAGAGTTTGGTTTTTAAGAGATGAAATTGTTAGGTCAAGATTTGTGGAATCTATGTCTAGAGTAAAACAAATCAAACATAAAGCATTAAGAGAAAACAACTTCATCTACATTGATCAAAGACCTTGTTTATATACAATAGATCAAAAGCAATACATAAAAATAGAATCAACTACATCTAACCTCAACATTGAGTGTTTAGCTACCACTTCTCATGGTAGCTTGGATAACAAGTAAAGAGAGGAGATGAGTAAACATCCACGCCGAATAATCAAGAATGGATGCAAAATCAGCTTCTCCAAGTGAAAATTCAAGCTCCAATGGTAAAAAGACTGAAAACTATGATTTTGGATCAAAATGAACAAAAGATCCCTAAAACATAAAGTGAAATTCTATTTATACATAGCAGAATTCTGCAGTATTCGCACTGCGAGCAAATCATTCGCACTGCGAATGAGGAAAAATGGCACTTTAAGTGCCTCTGAGACTTAAACCGCCCCAAGCAGAAATCGTGGGTTCGCACTGTGAACCCTTCATTCGCACTGCGAATCACTCGCTAGCTACATTCGCACTGCGAATAAACTAGCGAGCCAGAATTCTCAAACCCAGAACTTACTGCCTCTCTTCGCCAGCACCTTCGCACTGCGAACCAACCAGCGAACCTTCGCTGGACCCTCGCCAGGAGTTCGCAGTGTGAACACATGGTAATCTCAAAGTTGGAACTCTCTGCCTCTGCTCACTGGCGCCTTCGCTGGCCCTTCGCAGTGCGAACCTTCACTGGGCCTTCGCCAGATTGTTTGCACCGCGAACACCCTGTTGCAGTTAAAAACTCAGTGGAAACTTGCATTGGTTCCACGTGTTCTTAATTTTTCTCCTTTCATGCCTATACTTGCACATTAACACACAAATTACAAGCTCCACACATATATTCCATTGTAAGCGTTACAACACAATTTACCGCTTAAATCCACAATTTACCGTTAGAAAGAAATGAAAAATGCCAAGTATTTCATACAAATATATAACAAGTTTGACATCTAACAAACTCTCCCCAACTAACTCTTTGTTTGTCCTCAAGCAAAGTATGCCTCTCAAGAGGATTTGCTCAAGCACGCAATTCATCCAAGACGTGAAAAACGGCTCAACTAAACAACGATCACAACAACGCAACAGATACACAACTCAAGAACCTACAATGTAAAAGAACTTGACTCTTAAACAACTTCAAATAATGTTTCAAGAGACAACTAACTCATCACACACATGCCATTCTACACTCCTCTTCGAAAAAGGATTGAAGATAAACGTGCATACAAGCACGGGACAATTACACTCAAATGACAAATGATGCAATACTAAGCAATTCATACCATATCTCAATGATCATACAGAAATCAAGGAAGTAAAAGATCACAAAGGACTTCAAGGATGTAGCTTGGCCAGGTCAACAAAAAATGGTCATTTCTAATGGTCATTGAAACGAAATTGCCGATGCAAAAGAGCATTCACTAATCAACATATTCACACATCTCAACTTCATTTCACCAATTTTTCATCACACCTTCACAAACTACCGCACAATTATTTAATCTCTTTTTTTTTTTTTTCATCCAAGCAAGCATTTTCGTATTTGTAACAACATATTCACACTCTTTTCTTTACATGCTTGCTCGAAACAATTTTTTTTCTTTTCAAAATTTGGAGTAACACACCCTTCCTCTTTTTTATTTTATTCTCCCCAAATCATTTTCAACTCAACCTAAAGTGAATGCTCCTTGCTTTTTAAGGCAAGGAAACCGAAGTATACAATTTTCAAAGGTTAAAGAAGAAAATATTAGAAACTCACCAAATTCAATGATGAACCAAACTTGCAAATTATGTACATAAAACAAGTTCATCATTCAATTGAGTTCTAAACTGTTTAGGCTCAAAGGGGCCACCAAATGCTCTCTCCTCACGGGTGAATTACTATATGGATATAGTTGTGCTCAAATTCAAACAAGTGCCTTGATCACTTCTCATACTTCCACAAAATCACATGGTCACAAGATAAGGCATGAATTAAAAGTAAAGACAACATTCATCACAATCCTTAGCATATAGTAATACTTTGGAGGCTACTCACTTTAATGGTTTTTGATCCTAAAATGACACATGCATTCAAAGGAAGTTGTAACACGAAACAACATTTTCAATTGCACCAAGACACAAAGTCCTAAAACATACAAAATTCTCGAGCTAAGTAACAATGTACCTTGTCGCAACACAATGCTTACGGTACTATCATAGCCCTCACATCTTGGAGGAATCAACCTTTAAAATCAAGAAACACACTTAAGTGTTGAGCATTCGTAAACTGAAGAACTCAACACTTAATACTAATAATTAAAAACCAATAATTTATTAGTAAAGCGAAACAAATTTTTTTACTGCAAACCATAATCATTACTAATAATAATCATAAAGTGCCTGGTGTATAAAACACCTACATAATCCAAAAAGTACCACACGAGTACGAGTACATCAATATTAGACTAGTAAAAGCTGAAAAAAAAAACAAAATACAAGAAACTTCACTTTGATGACCAAAGGAAGTGTACAAGTCTAAGATCCAAAAAATCAGTCCTCCTCGGACTCAGTCTCGAGAACATCAGTACCCTGCTCATCCTCAGGCTCAGTCCCTAGTACATCCGTCCTCTGCCCATCATCATCATCATCAGAAATCACAATATCACTGCCATCTCCCCTCTCCTCAGCATCATCAGCAGCAGGATCAACATCATCCTCTCCCCAACTGAAAATAGGCCTGGCCTCAGGCCATCCAGCATGCGCGAGGAACTGCTCCCTCGACATCATAGTGTGCTGCGTAGAAGGGTCACGGATCTACAATTGGAGAACCTGCAAATAATCATGAATATCAGTCATGGCACGCTGCTGGGCAGCCATCCAATCCCAATTATATTGGCAGATCTCCTGCTGATATGGATAGAAGCTGTGAGATCCAGAAGCAGCACCCTGGCTTGTACCGGCCTCAGCACCAGTACCAGCCCCAGAAGATTCAGCTCTAACACCCTTCGGTTTGCAGAATTTGTCGATATATCGATCATCGATAGTCGATGACATAGTAACTTGACGGCGCGAAGGCAAAGTCACTCTAGCATCAGCACATAAGGTCATAATCAAACAAGGGAAAGCAAGAGGGGCATTCTTCCTCGAAGCATTCCCACCTAAACCACTCTCAACGATGACCCTTATTTCATCAGCAATGATCCTTACGACGTCAATTTCTACGTTAGTAAGGATACTGTGGACAAGGTGAGCCAAACGAATCGGAACTGTGGAGGAATGTGACTTTGGTGTAATGTTGGTCACAACCAAAAGTAAAACAAGTTGAGCCAAAGGCACCATATCCTCACAGTGATATCGAACAACCACTCTTGAATGATTAAACTTTACATTTTTACCTGGGCGCAGGAGATCACGAGTCATTGCGGCAATATCACGATAATTACTCAGTGTCTCATGATACTCATCCTCTTCGCTAGCACGCAGTGGAAGGGGGTCTCCAAGAACTCTGTTAATAGTTCTTCTGTCAAACCTTACCGTTTTCCCGCCAACAAACATAGTCCAAGTAAACAGATCGCCCTCATCAGGAAGGGCGTTGGCGTAAAACTGACGAACCATTTCCACATTGTATGAATCAACAGGAGTTATCAGTGTATCCCATTTTTTTGCAGTTAACAGGGCAGCAATGTCACGATAACTTCCCTGCTCATTCAAAATAAACCTCCTTTCCGCAAGGATGGTTCTTGCTTCTAACACTTCATACCTCTGAGGTTGTCTAATTCCTCTGAACCGAGTCTCATCAAAGCGGACCGGTGCTTGTCTTGATGTGGATGCTTTTCTTTTCCTCATCATGGTTTTAGGACCCATCTGCACAAATGACAAACAAATCCACACAAAAAAACACCAAGACAGATCATTAGAATTAAGGACAGACGTGCATCAGAATAATCAATCAGAAAAACAAAAATCTGGGCTGCTCGCTAGATCACTCGCACTGCGAAGCATGGCGAACGTTCGCCCCTGGTTCGCAGTGCGAACAAGCCAGCGAATGCACGAAAAATTTGAAAAAAATTATGCAGACCCAGATTTCACCCATATCATGCTTCTACATGTCACCTAAAACCTAAAACAACCAGAAACGTAGACATGCACAGAAAAACCAAACCAGAATTCTACCCTAAAGATTTCTCAAGTAAAATTCACCAACAAAGTTACAATTAAACAGTAAGAACAGAGAAAAGAAAATCAAACCTTGTTGGAAATGGCAGTTGAATAAAAAGACAAGAGAGAAATAGACAGCAAAAAATGCACGTGAGAGGAAAAGAGAATTTGAGAGGGTTTTTTTGCTCTTTTTTGGTTTATGGTTGAAAGTGAAAGTGAAAGACTAGGGTTTGGTCCCCCCCAAGTCAATCAGCACTTACACATGGGTCTTGGGCCTACGTACAGGCCCACCCATAAAAACCCTCATTTTTACTGATGTGGCAGCAAAACCACCAAGGCATGTTCGCTGACGTTCGCAGTGCGAATGGCCAGCGAATGCTCGTCCCAGATTCGCAGTGCGAATGAGCCAGCGAACAAGACAATTTTTTTCAAAATTACATGTCTGTCTTGCTGCCACACTTCCAAATGTCCAAAATGTAAAAATGACTAAAAACAGCAAATTAAAGCAAAAATACTTACAATGTTGGGGTGCCTCCCAACAAGCGCTTGTTTAACGTCGGCTAAGCTCGACGGTCCATCGCGACCTCACGGATCGCGGAAAGGCACAATTGCGGGATTCCGCTCGAAACCTCCTCCAAGATACACTTTTAATCTCTGGCCGTTAACTGTCCAATTTTCCTTTGACGTTGTATCCTCAATTACGATTGCTCCATAGGGCTTGATTTCCACAATCCGAAACGGACTGGACCATTTAGATCTTAATTTTCTGGGAAACAATTTTAACCGAGAATTGAACAATAAGACCAGCTGTCCGACCTCAAACTGTTTGATGACAATTTTTATGTCATGGTAAGACTTTACACGCTCCTAATACAATTTATTGGAATCGTACGCCTGAAGGCGCAATTCATCCAACTCGTGTAATTGCACTTTTCTTTTTTCGCCGCTTAGAGTTGGATCAAAATTCAAAAATTTTAAGGCCCAAAACGCCTTGTGCTCCAACTCTACCGGCAAGTGACAATTCTTACCATAAACCATTTTAAACGGTGTGAGACCAATCGGAGCCTTGAAAGCGGTCCGATAAGCCCACAACGCATCATCCAGTTTGTTTGCCCAATCCTTTCTCGAGGCCGAAACAGTTTTCTCTAAAATACGCTTTATCTCACGATTGGATACCTCCGCTTGACCGTTAGCTTGAGGATGATATGGTGTAGCAACCTTGTGCTTCACACCATATTGCTCAAGAGCTTTGTCAAGCTGAGTGTTACAGAAGTGAGATCCTCCATCACTTATTAACACTCGAGGTGTACCAAAACCCGCAAAAATATTTCTTTTCAAAAACTTCACCACTGTTTTTCCGTCGGCTTTAGCACATGCTATCGCCTCAACCCACTTGGAAACGTAATCCACAGCGACCAAAATATATTCATTAGAAAATGAAGATGGGAATGGACCGACAAAGTCGATCCCCCAACAGTCAAAAACTTCGATTTCTAACATATTTTGTAATGGCATTTCTTGCCGCCGTGAAATACCTCCACTTCTCTGGCATCTGTCACAACTAAGGGCATGCGCATGCGCATCTTTGAATAAGGACGGCCAATAAAAGCCCGATTGAAGGACTTTAGTGGCTGTTCTTAACCTATTGAAGTGACCTCCGTAAGGAGAGTTATGACAATGCCACAGAATATTGGCGGCTTCCTCCACTGAGACACACCTTCTGAGGAGGTTGTCGACACCAAGTTTAAATAAATGGGGTTTATCCCATACAAATGACTTGGCATCAGACAAAAATTTCCATTTTTGGTGGTGCGTTAGACCGTCCGGTATCAATCCGGTGGCTTTGTGGTTAGCCATGTCGGCGAACCACGGTCTAACCTGCACTCTAAACAATTTTTCATCTGGGAACTCCTCTTTTACCTCAAATTCATTTTTGGTCACGTCAACGTTGACTAGGCGGGATAAGTGATCCGCCACCAAATTCTCGGAACCCCTTTTGTCACGAATTTCAAGATCAAATTCCTGTAACAAAAGGATCCACCGAATCAGCCTCTGTTTTGAATCAGGCTTGGTGAGCAGATACCTTATAGCCGAATGGTCCGTGTAAACAACGACTCGTGAACCAATCCAATAGGCACGAAATTTCTGCAACGCATACACTATGGCAAGCAACTCTTTTTCAGTTGTTGCATAGTTAATCTGAGCCTCGTTTAAAACTTTGCTCGCATAATGTATAGCGTGGAAAACTTTCATTTTCCTCTGACCCAAAACAGCCCCAACCGCATAATCGCTAGCATCGCACATTAATTCAAAATCTAATTTCCAGTTAGGTGCAACGATTATCGGTGAGGTAGTTAAACTCTTTTTCAAAGAATTAAAAGCAAAAAGACAAGACTCGTCAAAGTAAAAAATCTTACCTTGGACGAGCAAGTTGCTCAACGGCTTTGCGACCTTGGCGAAGTCCTTGATAAATCTCCGGTAGAACCCGGCGTGTCCAAGAAAGCTCCTTATACCTTTGACATTCATCGGCGGTGGTAATTTCTCGATAACATCCACTTTGGCTTTATCAACTTCAAGGCCTTTTGCAGACACTTTGTGACCGAGCACAATTCCCTCGTTCACCATGAAGTTGCATTTTTCCCAATTAAGCACCAAATTAGTTTCCACACACCGTTCCAACACCTTATCCAAATTTTTCAAGCACAAATCAAACGATTGCCCAAAAATGGAGAAATCATCCATAAAGACCTCAATTGTCTTTTCGATCAAATCCGAGAAGATAGCTTGCATACACCGTTGAAAAGTCGCCGGTGCATTACATAATCCAAACGGCATCCTCCTATAAGCGAAGATTCCGAAAGGACATGTGAAAGCAGTTTTTTCATGATCATCCGGGTTCACAATAATTTGGTTGTAACCCGAATATCCATCCAAAAAACAGTAAAATTATTGACCGGAATGCCTCTCGAGCATTTGATCCATAAAAGGTAGAGGAAAATGATCTTTTCTCGTAGCTCTATTCAACCTACGGTAGTCGATGCACATTCTCCATCCGGTTACGGTCTTTGTTGGTATAAGCTCATTTTTCTCGTTTTGGACCACCGTTAATCCGCCTTTTTTCGGTACCACATGCACCGGACTAACCCACGGGCTGTTAGAAATAGGATAAATCATTCCGGCATCTAACATTTTCACCACTTCCTTCCTAACCACTTCTTTCATAATAGGATTTAAGTGGCGTTGAGGTTGAGCAACCGGTTTAAAGTCTTCCTCCATGAATATCCTATGCATGCAATACGAAGGGCTTATGCCTTTGAGATCGGACAATGTCCATCCCATTACATCTTGATTTTTTCTCAACACTTAAATTAAGCGGCTTTCCTCCACTTCAGATAAAACACTGCTTATGATCACCGGTTTATTACCACCGTCATCGAGAAAAGCATACTTCAAGGTTGACGGTAACACTTTCAGCTCAAGTTTGGAAGGCTCATCATTAACCACTTTTTTTAGAATTTCCTCTCCATAATCCCAAGGTTGCAATTCTTCCAAAGCTTCAAGCTCTAACAAACACTCTTCAAGAGCTTGCTCTTCTTCAACCGAGAATATTTCCAAGGTATCATCCAAAGCTCTTTGTAACGGATCATTGACATGAATTTGCTTTGTAACTTCAAAACTTGCTTTCTCCGTTGCATCGATTCGGAAACAATCACCTTTATCTTTCTTGTGCTTCATGGCATCATAAAGATTAAAACACACCTCTTCATCTTGGACTCTCACTTTCATGAGACCATCGTCCATGTCAATTGCCATACGGGCAGTTTTCATGAAAGGCCTTCCAAGAATCAAAGGTGCATCCTCATCCTCCTCCATTTCAATTACAACAAAGTCGATCGGAAACAAAAATTTGTCCACTTTGACCAACACGTCTTCCGCTACACCGTGAGGACGGGTAGTGGACTTATCGGCGAGTTGCAACGTCATTTGCGTGGACATCAATTCCATGTGGCCTAGCCGTTTCACAATCGACAATGGTATCAAGTTGATGCTAGACCCCAAATCAATCAATCCATTGCCCACATACATGTTCCCGATCGTAGCCAGCAATGTAACTCGTCCCGGATCACATTCTTTCCTCAGGAGAGTCCGTTGAATGATGGCACTACAACTTGCATCCACCATAATCGTCTCCTGATCTGTATACCTTTTCTTCTTCGTGAGGATATCTTTCATGAATTTTGCATATTTAGGCATCTGCTCCAAAGCCTCGGAAAATGGAATATTTATTTGTAATTGCTTAAAGATATCCATAAACCGAGAATAGTGCCGCACACTATCTTTCTTTGTAGGAGCATGCGGATATGGTAGATGTTGAATCGGAATATTGTTCATCGACTCCTTTCCCTTCTTAGTTCTCTTCACTCTTTCTTCACTCTCTATTTTTTTCTCATTCTCATTTTTTTCTTTCTCATTTTTTTCTATCACATTTTCAACTAACTCACCCTCAACATTCTTTTCTACTTCAATCTCTTCCCTATCTTTCTCTTTTTCAACTACAACCTCCTTCTCCACTCTCTTTTTACCTACACCCATGTCAATCTCTCTTCCACTTCTTGTGAGAATTGCTTTACAATCCTTAGGATTCGGAAGCGTATTTGCCGTAAAGGGCCCTTTTTGTTGGTCAGCCAATTGTTTTGATAATTGCCCGACTTGTGTTTCAAGATTCCTTATGGCGGCATCGGTGTTCTTTTGGTTGAAAATTGCCATTTGCATAAATTGTGTAAGAGTGTCTTCCATCTTTGTATTTCCAATGGGAGCTTGCGGAGGTTGAGTGTAATTTTGGTATTGTTGACGGTTTGATGGTCCGGCTTCTTGCGGTCTCCATTGTTGTTGATAACCTTGGTTAGGCCTTTGTTGGTAACCTTGGTTGGCTTGTTGATACGGAGGTCGGGGTTGGTATCCTTGATTTCCCGCATAGTTTGCTTCCTCCTCAACGGGAGGACAATAACCAGTCGGATGGTCACCTCGACATAATTCACACACTAACACTTGCACATCTTTACTTGAAGATTCATGCATCTCTTTGAATTATTGCGGCAGCTTAGACATTTGCTTAGTTAACAATTCAACCTGTTGTGATAACAATTTGTTCTGCGTAAGGATAACATCACTTGTTCCTAATTCCAACACTCCCGGAGTTCGCTGAGAAGGTCCACGATTGTGACTACCTTGATGGTCGTTCAAGGCCATTTTATCAATGATAGTTGTGGCTTCCGCTGCGGTTTTGCTTAACAAGGATCCACCGACGGTGGCATCCAACAAGGTTTTGTGTACAAGTTGCAGCCCATTTCTGAATATATGAATTTGTGACAATTTATCAAAACCATGGCCTTTGCACTTTCGTAACATTGATTTGAACCTCTCCCAAGCTTCGTTGAGAGATTCATTTGCTCCTTGTGTGAATACCGCGATGGCGGTCTTTGCTTCCATAAACCGAGTGTGAGGGAAAAATCTCTCCAAAAATTTCTCTTCCAATTGGTTCCAATCCGTCATTATGGCAGTTGACTGATCACGATACCATTCCTTTGCCTTCCCAATGAGGGAATGCGGGAATAGTCTCTTGAACAGAGACTCCTCTTCTGCTTCCGGTGCACCAGTCACTCCCGCTATCTCATAGAATTTTATCAAATGGGTGAAAGGATCTTCATGATCCATACCCGTAAATGGACTTTGATATAACAGTTGGAGAATTCCGGTCTTCATCTCAGCATGACGACCATTGTGTGCATGGAGAGCGAACTGAGCATTGTGTCTCGGACTATTTGTACATGGTCTAGAAGCAGGCGGTGGTGGTGGTGGTGGATCTGTCTCCATTACTGGAAGTATTTGTGGAACAGGTGGTGGTGTAGCAGTACTTTCCTCTTGTTCTCGCTTCTGTCTCGCTAGCTGCCTCCTTCGTCTAGTCCTGCTGTTGATTCTACGAGCGGTTCTCTCAATCTCAGGATCGAAAAGAAGTTGATCCGCCGGTAGTTTCCCTCGCATAAACTAAGTCTGCACACTAAACAAAACAGATTAACAAGCTCAAGATAAAGTGGTAACAGCTTAAAATAACTCAACTATCACAATGCTTGCAATATCAATAAACAATCCCCGGCAACGGCGCCAATTTGTTAGAAGAGTATTAGTGGGGGTTGTTTTTAAATCGTATCCACAAGGATTGTTTGATATTTGATGTGTGCCTTTCAATAGTTTCAATATTCTAAGTTAACGGTTTCAAAAGTTTCTCAATTGTTTTTAACATTCACTCGTAGCAAAGATTAATTTGGTCACAAAGATTTTGTAAAAGGTTTTATAAAAGCATGTTAAGGTTAGGTTTCGCTAATCCTTTCCATGTATAAACGATTAATCAAGCATATGAACTCAGTTTCCGACCAATATAACCGCGTATCCTCCCGACTAAGTTTATGTCTAAAGCGAAGTCGTGAGTACCGTTGTTTGAACCGTTAGATGATGTCTCATGCTAACAATCTAAACAACGATCATTAAGATCAACACAATGTGAATAGCAAATCCCAAATCTATGTCTAGAGTTTGGTTTTTAAGAGATGAAATTGTTAGGTCAAGATTTGTGGAATCTATGTCTAGAGTAAAACAAATCAAACATAAAGCATTAAGAGAAAACAACTTCATCTACATTGATCAAAGACCTTGTTCATATACAATAGATCAAAAGCAATACATAAAAACAGAATCAACTACATCTAACCTCAACATTGAGTGTTTAGCTACCACTTCTCATGGTAGCTTGGATAACAAGTAAAGAGAGGAGATGAGTAAACATCTACGCCGAATAATCAAGAATGGATGCAAAATCAGCTTCTCCAAGTGAAAATTCAAGCTCCAATGGTAAAAAGACTGAAAACTATGATTTTGGATCAAAATAAACAAAAGATCCCTAAAACATAAAGTGAAATTCTATTTATACATAGCAGAATTCTGCAGTATTCGCACTGCGAGCAAATCATTCGCACTGCGAATGAGGAAAAATGGCACTTTAAGTGCCTCTGAGACTTAAACCGCCCCAAGCAGAAATCGTGGGTTCGCACTGCGAACCCTTCATTCGCACTGCGAATCACTCGCTAGCTACATTCGCACTACGAATAAACTAGCGAGCCAGAATTCTCAAACCCAGAACTTACTGCCTTTCTTCGCCAGCACCTTCGCACTGCGAACCAACCAGCGAACCTTCGCTGGACCCTCGCCAGGAGTTCGCAGTGCGAACACATGGTAATCTCAAAGTTGGAACTCTCTGCCTCTGCTCGCTGGCGCCTTCGCTGGCCCTTCGCAGTGCTTACCTTCGCTGGGCCTTCGCCAGATTGTTCGCACTGCGAACACCCAGTTGCAGTTAAAAACTCAGTGGAAACTTGCATTGGTTCCATGTGTTCTCAATTTTGCTCCTTTCATGCCTATACCTGCACATTAACACACAAATTACAAGCTCCACACATATATTCCATTGTAAGCGTTACAACACAATTTACCGCTTAAATCCACAATTTACCGTTAGAAAGAAATGAAAAATGCCAAGTAGTTCATACAAATATATAACAAGTTTGACATCTAACATAGGTTACTAAAATTTTTGAAAAATTTCAAGCAAGCATTGAAAAAGAAAAAGTGTGAATATGAATGTGAAAAACAAAAGAAAAAGAATGCTTGTTTGAAAAAGAAAAATAGAGAATGAAATAATTATGCAAAAGGAAGTTTGAGAAGGTTTGCAATAGAGGAAAGAAATTGGTGAATAAAGTTGTGATGTGTAAATAACTTGTATAGTGAATATTTCTTTTGCATTGGCAATTTCGATTCAATGGACTTTAGAAATGACCCTTTGTTGTGAACCTGACCAAGCTACAACCTTAAAAGCCCTTAGTGATCTCTTGCTTCCATGATTTTATTTTTGATTGATTAGATGAATGTATGAATTGGATTGTTATTAGCATTGTTTTTTAGGTGAGTGAAATTGCCCCAAGGTTGGAAACACGTTAATTTCTTCATTCTTATTTTGAAGAGGAGTATTAGAGTGATTCAAGCATGATAATTTAGTTGTTATTTGAAACATTGCATGATATTTGTTTAAGAATTAAATTCTTTATCATTGTTCGATTCTATTAAGTGGTGAACATTTCTTGTGCCCATTCTCATGCTTGAGCAAATCTTCTTGTTTGAGCAAATCTCTTTTGTTTGAATTTGAACTATTAATCCTTTCTTGGTTGAATCTTAGGCTTGATCAAATCCTCTTGTTTTCATGAGGGGTATACTTTACCTGAGGACAAGCAAAAATCTAGTCCAGGAGAGTTTGTTAAGTGCAAATTTTGACTTAAATTGAACCATCTTTCTTGGCATTTTTCAACTAATTTTTCATGTTTTAATGGATTTCTTTCTTGTTCTTGTATGATTCTTCACTTATATTGGAAATACTTTTGGATTCTTTGATGTGTGTGTTATTGTCCAAGAAATATGCATAAAACATCAATGATTAAGACACAAATGATTGGACAAGGAAGCCAAAGAAATGAAGAAGAATCATCAATGTTCGGTATGCGAACACCAGCGAGCAGCCAACGAATGTTAGCTGTGCGAAGTTGCAGCAAGGTCTCAGCGAAGAGGAAACCTTGGATGGAAGTAGGAAAATAGGCATAAGTTCGTTGTGCGAAGCTGGAGCGAAGAGGTTCACTGTGCGAAAAATGAGTTTGCATTGCGAACTTAGATAATTCCAAGGGAGGTTTAACTGTTCCTGAGGCACCTCAAGTGCCTGAAAGTGGTTTTTCGTTGGGCGAAGAAGGTGTTTGCTAGGCGGACATGGCATATTTTTGTTTTGGTATATATGTACTTTTTTTCTTGCTTTTTAGAATATAACTTTTGTAGAACTTATAACTCATATTTTGAGATCAGAACTTTATCTCTCTTCATTTCAAAGCATATTTTAGATAGAGAAACACAAACCCTAAGGGGGAGAAGGTAAGAGCTTCGATTTCTTGTTGGGTTTGGATGTAGTCTCTTGATACCTTATGTATTTCATCTAATCTATGTATTGTGAACTAGTTTTGATTCAATATTGATGTTGTCTTTGATTTCTTATTTGTGGGTCTTGACAAAACTCTTTTCAAATCTTAGATCTTAGATATTCATCTATCAATGAGCAAAATTTTAACATAGTCTTGTAAGTTAATATTCACTAGTATCATTTATTTTATTGTGTTGATTAGTAGCATGAGTAGGATCAATACGGTATTGGGAAGATGCGTGATAATAGAGATGAGAAACTATGTTCACATACATTTGGCAAACTAGTTAAATGCATGTAAAAAGGGTTAAGCGTATGTACGTATTCTGATCATGTCGTTTTTATATGAATCAATCATGAAGCTGATATGTATGTTATCTTTGTTTACCTGTTTATCTTTGATTTGAACCGTTATAGAAATATACTCTTCAGATCTGGATCTAGGATGATTATCTGTTATGTTCTAGACTCTAGACATAAATTTAGGCTTAACATTTGCTTGAGTATCAGTTCTTAATGCTCTGTGTTGTTGAGTTGTGGGAGACATCACCAGTGAGACAATATGGTTGTTCTCTCGATGTTGTGTTAGACATAACCTCTGTTGTGGGTGATACATGACGATATCAGATGAATGGTTGATTTATGTTTAGCTGATTAGAAGAATGCATGTGTTATTAATTGATGAGATCTAATCCCAACAAGGCTCCGTTTATATTATCTTTATATTTTCTGCCTTTATTTATGGTACCTTTGATCTTTCAACCAAATCTTTTTCACAACAAGCTTAGAAATGTAGAGACCGTTGAACGAAATTTTTTCCCTTGCACCGATCTCTGTGGAAACGATATAAATCCTGGAGGGAATCCTTTCAAAACTAAATTTTTGCTTCTTGCCGCTATATTGCAGTTCGAACACAAGTTAAGTCTAATGATCCTGATAGGATACCATTCGACTGGAGGTTACAAACAGTATGATCATGTGAGAAAGCAAGTAGTGATCATTAGAGATGTAATCATTGATGAGTTGAAGGAATAATACTGGAATGATAACATCAAGAAGGATTCAGTAAGAATCCTATGTGATGAACCATATAGTGAAGCTGATAGTGAAATTCGACTAGAAATAGGTGGAGTTCAAGCAGGCACAAGCAGACCTTAAAGGACAAGAAATATGCTTGCAAGGCTGCAGGAATGTGTGATCACATCAGATGATGAGGTAAATGATGAAGGTGGGATGGTACACTATGATTTTTATGCAGACACTGTTGAAGGACTCAAAGTGGATGCAAGCCATGATGGAGGAACTGAAGTTCATAGAAGTCAACAAAAGCTGGTCACTAGTCAAATTGCCGCAAGTTAAAAAGGCAATTGATGTGAAATGAGTTTACAAAGTGAAGCTGAATCCAAAAGGATAAGTAACTAGAAACAAAGCAAGACTTGTAGCCAAAGGATTTCTTCAGAAAGAAGGAATAGACTTTGATGAAGTTTTTGCACCAGTTTCTAGCACGAATCGAAACAATTGGGTTGGTTGTTTACGTAGCAAACTTGAAAAATTGGTACATGTGTTAGATGGATGTAAAATGCGAGTTTCTGAATTGCCCCTTAGATGAATAAGTTTATGTAGCATAACCAGTCGATTTTGTGAAGCAATGCCAAGAAAACAAGGTATACATGTTCCATAAATCCCTTTATGGAATTAAACAAGCTCTAAGAGCTTGGAATAAAAATATAGATGACTTTCTAAGACAGAAGGAGTTTGTAAAGTGCACAACTAAACATTGTGTGTATGTTAGAAGAAGTAAGAGTGAACTGCTCATACTTTGTCTCTATATAGATGGCCTGTTGATAACATGTAACTGCATGAAGGAGATTAAGTTCTTCAAAAGTGACATGAGCAAGGAATTTGAAATGTCTGACCTGTGTGACATTTCATGTTTCCTTGGAATAAAATTCTACAAGCGTATTATAAGCTTGATGCTACACCAAAGAAGATATGCAAGTGAGATACTCAAAATATTTGAGATAGAGGATTGCAATACAACTTCGACACCAGTTGAACCAAGATTGCAACTGAAAAAGGATCCATCCGAAGATGAAGTCGATCAAACTCAGTATAGAAGACTCATTAGATCATTAAGACACCCTTGTCACAAAAGGCATGATCTAGCATATATTGTAGACATGCTGAGTAGGTTCATGCAAAATCCAAAGATGTCTTATCTTGCAGCTACAAAGAGGATACTAAGACATCTCAAAGGAACACTAGACTATGGAATTTTGTTTCCTGCAGCAGATGAAGGAAAGAAATGAAAACTAGTGGGATACACTAACTCAAGTTGGTGTGGTGATGCTAGGGATAGAAAATCCACAGCTCGTTATGTGTTTATGAAAGGTGGTGTATCAGTTGCTCGCAGCTCAAGAAAAGAGGGAGTTGTAGGGTTGTCATCATGTGAAGATGAGTACATAACTTCCTCGCTTTGTATATGTCAAGTAACATGGACGATGAATCTGATTGAAGAGTTTGCAGGTGAAAATCATGGAGTAATGATCATGAAAATCAATAACATGTCTGCTAACATTTTGGCCAAGAATCCAGTAGCACATGGAAGAAGTAAACACATTGAGATGAGATCCCATTACCTTAGAGAACAAGGGGCAAATTGAGAACTTGAAACAATGCATAACTGAGAATCAGATTACAGATATCATGGCAAAGGCTGTGCAGGTGGAATTGTTCAATTTAAGAACTATGAGGAATGTAGATAGCTTAGACACAATGAATTAAGTGGTGTGTTAAATATGTAATTCTTTGTGTTAAACATGTTTATAAGAAGTAGGATTCAATAAAGTCGAAGTCGAATGTATTCGATAAAGTAATGGTCGAGTATAGTTTGTAATAGTTAAATCTGCATGTATTTGACAGAAAGTCGAATACAACTTTTAGTAGATAGAGGTGCATATATTCAACAAAGTAGAATATAGCTAGTCGAAGTCAATTAGGTTGAGATTACTTGATGTGCAAGTAATCTCATTATAAATAGGAAGATACCTTGTATTTGTAATAAGAGATGTGATAAAGAGAATTCACGGTTGTGAACTCAAAAAGAGAGAAACTCAGTATTCAATTGAATAAAAAATACATTCTTCTTTTCTCTCAAAATCCTAATTTTTTCTCTTCTCTTTCCCTTTTCTTTCTAACCAATTTCATTTATTTCAAATCATTGTGTGAGGGAATCGTCTTTCAATCAAGATGTGATTGAATTACTCAAGTGAACAGTGAAAAACAAGAATCTTAAATAAATAAAAAGAGCGGTTAAATCTTATTCTATCAAGTTCGGTTTCAATAGTCATCATTGTCACATCTGAAAAAGTAAAAGAGAACCAAAAAAAAATTCAAAGAATATAAAATAGAGAGATCTTAAAAGTTAAGTTTTGAAATAGAAGGACTAAAAAATAAAGGGTTAAATAAGTTTTAGGTCCCTCTAAATATAGCGATTTTCAATTTTAGTCCCTAAAAAATTTTCCTTTAAGAATTGGTCCCTACAAGATTTTCCGTTTCAATGAATAGCCCCTAACGTCAAATGGGAGTAACGACTGCTGATGTGGCTGCCCCACGTGGCAATTTCTTCCATTTTTTATTTTTTATATTCATAAATCCAGAATTCGTAGTTAATTTGTAGCTAATTCGAAACCAATTCCTAGCTAATTCTGAAAAGTGGGACTTTCTAAACCCAGTATTCGTACCTAATTCGTAGCTAATTCGAAACCAATTAGTAGCTAATTCGTAGCTAATTCTGAAAATAGTTACTCTTATGGTTAAAGATTTTACAGGTTAAGAATTTGAATTTGAATAAATGTGAACTATGAATCTTTCTGTATAAAGAAGTAGTTACTCTTATGAGAAAACATGAGATCCTTTATTACACTCTAAATGTTCGATAAAACGCCTCTGTGTGTTTTTAATATTTTTTTTGTAATTCCTTTATTGCACTCTAAATGTTTGATAAAATGCCTCATGTTGTCATGCATTCGCGATATCCTTATTTGGTATTTGCTTGTGAACATATGCTTACTGTTTACAAAAGGGGAGAGTCTTTGAAGTCATATTTGTGTCCTTAAATAGCTAGTGTTAGTTTCACCTAAGTTTATAGAACCTCCCGTGTGCAACACTGCATCAGGTAAGGCAGCCCTGTTACAACGATTGTGGAAAATTGTTAACATCCACCTTCATACAGATCAAGAAGGGAGGTTCAGAAGCTATAGACATATTGAGTTTGCAACAGTAGAAGGAGCATAAAAAGCAAGCTTTTGTAACTGCAAGCATTTTCAAGACAGTCATATCAGTGGAAGCAATAATGCTACATATATACTTCTGGAATACACTTAAGGTAAGTAATTTTAAAATTAAAGTTTAGTTATTGTTTTCAGCGGAATTTGTTGTCTCTATTTGGTATTTGAGGTGAATTGCTATGTTATGTTTGGTTGTGGTTGTTTCTAATAGATATGAATGCTAATTAAAAGCACTAAATTTTCCTGTCAAATTGGCCATAGTATAAAACCTTAAAAGGTTGATTTATGAGGCCTATATAAATTCAAGTTTTAGTTCTTCCTATTTTACATTATAAATAATCATATGAATTACAATTATTATAACTACAATTACAACTACAACCAGGTAATGTACACAATTGCTACAATATATATGATTATATAATTCAAATGATCACAGCCTAACCTAACAAACTAACAAGGTGCACTGAACATTCACCTTGTTCTGAAGGTGTATAGCAAAGATAAGTTGTAAACAAACTGATCAGGATCTAATGATTCAAATTTCCAGAAGTCCTTCCTATTTTACATTATTGTCTAAAACCAAACCAATCCAATATGCAATAATCTCTTGAAAATATTCTTCATCTTAACATTACACAAAGTGTCAGCTTAACAATAAAAAATAGTAACACCCTTCAAGCATGGAAGATTGGATGAACCTGTTTTAAATGCTAAAATGACTATGGATAAGAAATGCTAACGGTATCAAATACAAGATAAAAAATCGGACTAATGACACTACTACAATTAATTTAATGCAACACAAAAGACTCAGCCCCATTGCTCATATCATACACTTTAATCAAATTTTAGCTTCACTAACAGAATGCTGCAAATTATCCTTCTGAAACTGATGTTCTTAAGGATCACTTAAATAAGCTTGACAGTATGCATGTGCTCATAATAGTAAATTATTTGTTTCAGAAAATACAAAATCTAAAAGGGCTGGTCAACCTTGTGCATCTACTAGGACAAATTAAACACCCCAATCACATTATATTTGTCTCTCTATCATGTAAATCATATCACATTTATACCTTGTATTTTATATATAATTTTATTAGCCACGCATATGTTTATTTCACATGGCTCTGTTCCATTCACCCTGTTAGAATATAATTTTCACATTTACCGGTTTGTACACTTCCCATGTGAATGGTTGAAAAGTCAAAAGTCATAATAGTTTAAATCAACAATATTTGAATTTAAACAAATGAAATCGAAAATTACAAACTCAACATTAAACAAATTCTGAGACTGACGATTACGATGACAAGGTTAATGCTAGATATATCAATTTCATGTCAATTATGAGCAGTTATTCAAATTCAAATTCAAATTCTTAACCTGTAAAATCTTTAACCATAAGAGTAACTATTTTTAGAATTAGCTACGAATTAACTATGAATTGATTTCGAATTAGCTAAGAATACTGGGTTTAGAAAGTCTCAATTTTCAGAATTAGCTAGGAATTGGTTTCGAATTAGCTACGAATTCTGGATTTATGAATATAAAAAATAAAAAATGGAAGAAATTGCCACGTGGTGCAGCCACGTCAGCAGCCGTTACTCCCATTTGACGTCAGAGACTATTCATTAAGACGGAAAATCTTGTAGGAACCAATTCTTAAAAAAAAATTTTTGAGAGACAAAAATTGAAAATCGCTATATTTAGAGGGACCTAAAACTTATTTAACTCAAAAATAAATGAGAAAATATATTTAAGTTTTAATATTTCTACAATGGAAAAACAAATATTTTTTTTTGATAAGCAAAATTAAAATGATCAAAATAAACAAATTTTGATTGCATAATGTGCAACTCCAAATTTTCTTTTTTTCAATGGTAATAACTCGTGTTCACTTCTCTATGGTGGCACAGGTAGGATAAGTTCTTGCTATTTTAATGTTCATTAATTAGGCTAGTTAGCTCATAGTTAAGGTTTTCATGACTGCTTTAGTCCGGTACGACACACTCTTAAATCTAAAATACTCAAAATTCAAATTAAGAATTATGCATGACAACATAATGGGTTGGAAACAATTTTTATCCCTTTCAAATCTAAATTTGAATTTCGAAGTAATTTCTGTTTCCGCCCTAAATTTATTCAGAATGAAAAATTAAAATTTAAACTCGGCTTCGGGTTTGGTTCGAATATTTCGCCCCGCCACCATTCATTTATTAAAATCAATTTTTTTAATAAAAATATTTATTTTTTTCAAAATCAAATTACATTACAAATAATAAAATAAAATAATCTCAAAAAATTACAAATACAGATTTCAAATATTTTAAATAATAAAAAAATATTAAAATATTAAAATATTAATCATATATTTAATATTCTAAATTATCAAAATGAAATAATAAAATATATAATGAAATGTATGAAGTGGGTTTGTGAATGAGTTCGAAATGAGTATGTGTTCCATTATTCGAATAATATAAGTAAGTGGAAAAATAATTCCATATTAGATAGGAATGTGGTGACTTGAATATTTATAAGTGAGAAAACTCACTCACCTATCACCTTAAGGTTTTAGGTGGACAAGTGGTATGTCTCTCACAAAGATGCATAGTCTTACACTACGTATCAATGCTCCCTAATGAACTCCCCCAACAATTTAAACTCAAATTTAGTCAAATGAAAATTTTCTCATCATATTCGAAGTGAGTTTGGATAGATATACGCAGATACGGATAATCTTATCATGTCTATTAAAAATCACTCAAAAATTTCTTTTATAGAAATCCAAACTTCATACGAAATATATTTTGAAAACAAATTTACAATTAAAAAAAAAATATTTAACCATTTCGTAAAAAATAAATATTATTAACCATAGAAATTATCATGGAATATGGTCTAATTAGAGACACTAAATCTATATCCCTAGCTTTCTCTCACGTGAAAGCTTTTATAGCATCTTATCCATGCGAATATATTTCACAGGACGAAGAATCTGTCCTGTTGCCATGTACCATGATAAATGAAAACCGTAAGGAAAAAAATCCACAAGATCTCAATGCCATTTATACTTTTTTTAGGTTATTGAATAAGAAATATTTACCTAGAAAATATATCTATGTATATATAAGCAGTGTTTTAAAAATCGGATCGGTCATCAAACCGGTGAGGATACTGAGTTACTGGTTTATCGGTCGAACCACTGGGTCATTGGTCGAACCGCATGACCAAACCGGATTAAATCGGATTAAACCGGATAACTCAGTTGAATAAACCTGTCATTATAATAGGTATAAAACCGGTAAAACTGGTCGAACCGGATGATTCAATCTCTAAAAAACATAACTAGCACTTAAATTTTTTAAAAATATCATATCATAAATTCACAGGTTCATAATTTAAATTCAAATTTTAAACAGAGTCTAAATTAAACAGAGTTTAATTTAAATTCATAGTTTTAATGTTAATAGAAAATCAGTTTTAATGTTAATAATTAAAACAATACAAATATTAACATTATTCTAAATAATAAATTTTCCAAATCTATATATATATAATGGAAATCAGTTAAGTCTAAAATTATATTATATTTAGTTTTTTAATTTGTGTTTTAAATTTCTATACAAATATTTGTATGATGGTTTTTCAATCAATATAAATACAAAATAGTAAAAATAGTTTTGTGGATATTACGAAACTTAATTTGTGTATCACTTAAATTAAATGAGTGATCACTATTATTTTTGGAGAAAAGTTCCTATGTATTTGAGTAAAAAAAATTAAAAAACAAATTAAAAATTTTTTTTTTAAAAAAAAAATAAGCAGTTTAACCGCCGGTTTTCCCGATTTTCCCGGTTCGCACCGGTTCACACCGGTTCGAAGACATGGCCGATCGAGTAAGTAAACCCGGCCGGTTATCTGGCCGGTTCCCGGTCCAACCGGTCCGGTTTTTAAAACTATGTATATAAGTATAACTTCTTTTGTCCTAACATGACATGTAAATTAGACTAACTTTTTCAAAAGATAATGAATAAAAGATATTTATTGGTTTATATTAATCAACAGTGTGGATAACAGAATAAAAATATAGTATGGTACTGTATATTATTATAAAATGAAGACACAACTGATGGCTCAAAATACTCGTGCTCTCTATACTGATAGAATAATGCTATGAATATCAATTTAACACTCTTAACACATAATTCAACGTACTTTTGTTTATTGATTATAATAAATATTTCATCAAATTGTATAGATTCTACACAAAATTGATAGAACATATATAAACTTTAATCAATAAGAAAATAAAAGGTGTGCTATTGAGTGCGTTCTTAGTCGTCTTCATAGGAACATGAACTAAATAAGAAGGAAAACAAAGGAAAAGATTTTATTTTTCTTTGCACAACATACACTTCTTTTATAAGTAAAATGTAACATAACTTAAGTTTAAGAGTTTTTTTTATCGGTGCATAAAAATAGAATTGAAAAAAGAGAGAAAGAGATTTTAGGCAAAGGGAGAATTTGAAACTTTAGGTGAATGAAAAACATTCAAATCAGTTCAGATTCAAATTGCTTGTTAGGAATTGAGGTGAGAGGAGAGAATGCATTTAATAATGGATATATGTTTAAGTGGTAGAGTTAAGGAGTCCTTAGCCTCCAATAGATTTGTATGATTATGCATGTTTTGTTGTGTTTATATGTGAATCAGAAATTTGATAATCAATTGGTGTCGTAATCCGTTTTTCATGATGAAATTCGTGTACATGTGTGTATGAGATTTTCTGTTTTTATGTGTTAATATGTTTTCACCATTGTTGGGTTGTGAGGGTTTTGGGATCATGATAAAATTGGGGAATAATTGATGATTATGATTGCTAATTGATAGATATTGCTTGTGTGATGTTAATATGTTGATTCTCTGTTGTTTTATGATCGATTTGAGTATCTGGACTAAAAAATTGGAGTTCCGATGTGAACTCCATAGTAGAAAACGTAATTTTGCATTCTGCAGGTCGATGGCGAGCGCCATGATTATGGTGAGTAACCCGCCATGAGCCTTAAGTAGGCATACGATTTTGGTCATAACTTGAGTTCGGAACTCAGATTGAGGCGCAATTCGAATCATTGGAATGCTAATGCACAATGCTACATCATGGTAGTATCTTGTGAGATGAATTGCCATGTTTGAATGATGTATGAGTATATGTTATGTTGAATGATTACAAGTCATGATAAGTATATACTATTATGTGAGTATGAGTGAGTTGCGATGTTGCCATGATGTTTTGAGATGCTAATTATGATGTCAGTGTTGTTATATGTATGAGATAAGAATATGAATTAACATAATTATTGTATGCTTGAGTTGCACCAAGTTGTATTATGTTGTGCATATGTGAATTCTTGTTGTGTGGTAATCCAGAGAGGGGATTACTTGAGTTGTCAGTGCATTCTGTTAGGATCAGAGAGGGGTCTTAACACATTGATTTTGTTGTGCATTGATGTATATGAGCATGCATCATTGAGTTGTGACAAGAGGCATGTTCACTAGTTCAGAGAGAGGACTAGTGGCTTGATCAAATCTCCGAGAGGGGGCTCATGGGTTCAGAAAGGGGGCCCGGTTCCTAAGAGAACCAAATTGTTGAGTTGGTACCATATGCATATACATCGAGTTACATAGATGGGTCACATTGCATAAATGAGTTGTATGCGTAATTATGATTGCGTATGGTGTTATTTTGGGTGTGAGAATATTGTTGTAAAGTGATGTTGTGTGTTTGTGATTGAATGTGTAGATGTTTGTAATTTTACCTTGCAGTTTATACCGTTTATATTATTGATGTTAAATCTCACCCCTTTGCTCTGATGTTGTCCATCATGGATATCTTGCAGATAACCAAAGTTAGGCATTGTTGTTGAGAGTGGAAGATTAGCTCATTTGAGTTTATTTCCACTTAGTTTTCGTTGTTTACCTTAGAAGGTTATGCTCTGATTATGTAACATTGGGGTTGGGAACGCTTGTTTTAATTATTATGGAGACTTTTGTTATGATCTTGTGGAGTCAATGATTTCGTTTTATTTGGGATAACAAGCATGTTGTTTTGAAGAGTATTTTTATAATTATTTCCGCTGCTATTTGAATAATTGTTTAATGTTTCGTTGAGGTAACACTTTAATCGCCGCATGACTCTTTTATTTATGTATCAGGGTTAGGGTGTTATATACTCAACCCTTAATATAAAGAGATGCCAAAACTGAGGACAATAAAAGAAAACCTCCGACAAGAGGCAACCGAGAAATTAAATTATAGACCAGCACCCAGATTCATTCTCCAATTAACTCGTAAGGGAAATGAAGTCTCATTGTATTTAACTTGCAACTAGTCCCAAGAGAGCATCTTTACCCTTCCTAACAAATCTCAATTTTTCAAAACACCACTTTCAAAAAGTATGTTGTTCCTGCCGTTCCAAATGATCCAGCAAACAAGTGCCCAAAAAAGACCACCTAGTTTGACTTGATGCTTCAAACCAAATGAATGAGTGAAAGAAGTAAAATGAGAAGTGATTGAATTTTTTTTAGTGATAGAATTGATGCTTAGCCAAGAAGTAACCTTGTGCCAAAGAAGGGTAGTGATCGGGAAGTCTATGAATAAATGAGCTTCGTCCTCTTCTTCGATGAAACAGTAGGGGCACACAATAATATGGCTTTCTTCAATAATCTTAAAATTTTCCAAGTGAACTCTAGTAGGGAGATGAATTTGGAATAAATTTCAACAAAAAGCTTGCACCGAACTAGGAATTTTTACTTTCCAAATGTGAGCCAAAACATCAAAGGAAACTTCATCTAACTTTGTATCTTCATTAGTTAGACCTTCTAGAACATCATGGATACTCTTCACACTAAAACCATGGTTGCACAACTTACACTAAACCAACCAATTCTCATCGCTGAAGAATCCTTATCTCCAACATCACATATGATATTTTTTTTGCTATATATTTATTATTACATGTGAAACATTAGAGAATTGTTATGAGTTCCATTTTAGGTTGATGTTAGATTTATTTTAATAAGCAAATGATATTAAGTGAATATAAAAGGTAAGAGAGAGAGAGAGAGAGAGAGAGAGAGAGAGAGAGAGAGAGAGAGAGAGAGAGAGAGAGAGAGAATCTAAAGTACAACCATTAAATTCTTTGAAATTGTCTACAAGCCATTCCCAAAATTTGACCTACCCTTTTCATCTTTATTCGGCTCTTAGTCTATGATTCATCTGAAAGCTCTCAATCATTTAGATCATTCATTCATGATTGCATTTTTAAAAATAAACATCATTAATTCAAAGGTCTTGTTATGTATAATACAAATCATTGAATTGAGGATAAGTCATGAGCTAAGGTTTCATCAAGCCTGGTCCATTATGCATCTTTGACTGTTGACTAGGTTAGTTTTGTTGAACCTTGTTTTGCAAGTTATAGAATATGCTTTTGATGGACTTGACTATCTGATGATGATCCAAATGCAATATAAATCAAGCCTCATCTTAAGCTCAAGAAAATATCTACAAAGATAAAGCATCTTATAAGTCTTGAAGTATATGCAAGTATGAAAGATATGCCTCGTTATGTCTGAGTGAATACATTGTAAAAGCATAAGGGCATTCTCGTAAAAATGCATGGCTAAATTACACACACACACATAAAAAAAGTTTTCAAACTTATTTTTCTCAAGAAAACATTTCTAAAAATTCCTTGAAGTCGGGCCAGATAAGTTGGCAACTATCAGAAAAGATATGGACAAGTTTTTTCTCTTGCCAATCGATTGACACCTTATGGCAATCAATTGGAAAAGTTCAAAAATACACCCTAATAGATTAGGATAATGCCTTAATGACTTGTAACAGATAAATATATTTTCTTGTCACTTTGAGATTATTAATCGATTAACTCAGGCCTACCAATTGATTGAAGCATGATGCCAATAGATTGACTCATCATTATTGGTCATAAATTTTTTCCTTTTTTGTATCAACCTCTAGCCTATGAATAGAGGCACATTTAAACTTTTTTCAACATCTAGAAACTTGGTTTCATTTCTCACTATCTCTAAAAAATATTTTTGTTTACTTTCTCTCACTAAAAGTTTAGTTGTAGTGCTTTTCGATAAAGTCATTTTTCGAGTGAAGAAGTTGTAATTCTGGAAGGGTAGTTTTGTAAGTTCACTAAGGAGTGTTGTTTTTACCATTATTGAACATCTTATTCATTTAAGGATTGTTTGTTTGGGTTTGAAGCTAAACCCGTGAAAAGCTTTGGTTTGGGGATTGTGTGATCAAGTCTACGTTTAAGTTTTTGGTTAGCCCGTGATAAAACTAAGTTTCGGTTAAAGCTCATCCCATGATAAAAGCTTGTTTCGGTTTGAGATCATCTCGATGGTAAAATATAACAGGTTATTGTTAAGCCCTGTATAAAATCAAGTTTCGGTTCAAGATCATCCCGATGGTAAAATCTCACAGGTTATTAGTTAGCATATATAAAACCAAATTTTAATTCGCGAGATGAGACTATTGTTAAAAACTCTCATGGTTCAGGATCAACCCATGATAAAATATTTGTTTGAAGCTTGAAAACTAACCTCTCTAAGTTTCTTGTGGGAAAGAGACTAACCACTTCGATCCATCATTTGGAAGGAAGACTCACCCTTCTCTCCCGTGTTTGCTATTTGGTTGGAAGTTAGCCATAAACTTCGTTTTCCTTGTATAAGGGGGTTCGAGAGTTCAACCTATGAAAAACTCTTAAGTTTATTGGATACTCTCATTAACAATTCTTGGGAAGAGAATTAGGTCTTGTTTATTTTTAGCCGAACCTCTATAACTTTCTGTGTCTTCTCTCTTCCCTTAAGCTCTTTATATTTCTGCATTTACCTTCTGCAATTTAATTTTTTGCTGCATAACTTTAAAACCTTTTTAAAATGCTTTCAAACTCTGATATTAATTCTTTCTTTTTATGAAATCCAAGTTTTTCTTAAATGCACAATTCATCCCCCCTCTTATGTGTGAAGTCACATATCCAAAAAGTTTTTCTGGGACCCCACAGTAGGTGTCAATTGTACTTGCTAAAAGTATAAATGTGTGACAACCTCTAACGATTAAGGATTTTTAGAGGATTTAAGGTTTACAGTGGGGTTGAGATCTAGTTCATGTAGGGGTGAGAAGCTCCATAAGTGTTTATATCTATATTCGAGTTAGGTTCTTTCTCAATTGTGATGTTGAGGTATTTATAGCCACCTTGGGTCTGGATCCAAGGTCTCCTTTGAAATTGCAATCTCCTAGGGAATGGACAATTGATTCCCTGATATTCAAGGAACGTGGTTAACTCCCACAACTCCTTCAGCATCATTATAGACCAAACACATGTCATCCCCACGACCACGCGATATGGATGGAATATGGGCGACAAATATGAAAAGGGGCGTCTTATCCCACAAACAGGCGGTCATACCATAAAAGGGACGAAAACGCATACCTCCACCATGCCCCACACAAGCCCTTCCAATTATGCCAATACAACTTCATTATAAGAATGAAATCAAGAAGTTTAAACTTAAAAAAAAAGGGCAGTTTGTTTTAACTTAAAAAAAATAAATTTTTTTCTGTATTTTAAAAAATATTTTTTATAAAAATGTTTTTCAAAATATTATAAAAAATTGTTTCTTATAAATTGAAACATTAATTTTGACCCTGTAACATACATGATTGAAGATTAAAATATAGTTGAAACTACAATTTTTTTTCTAAATGATGTATCTTAAAAATGATTTTTATGAAAATCTATTTAAAATAGTTTTTAATTTAAGTGACTTTTTAAAATTTTGATATCAAAAAAGATATTGTAAAAAGATGAAATACTTAAAATAATATTATAAGAATAACTATTTAAACTAATTTTTCATTTGTATTTTTTTATAAAAAATTATATAATTTTTTAAAAACAAAAATATGTAAAGTTATAAAAGTTATTTTTTAAAAACTAAAATAAATGTACCTTAAACAGTCTAAAAAACAATTACACAAGAAAAATTAGTTGAACTTTGAGGGGAAGGCATCTATGGAGCAATACAAGAGCTTTTTGTTTAAGCTTAGGCTCTTTGAAATGTTGATAAAAAAATATTTAAATGAAACAAATAAGGTTAGTCTATTTGAAAATATTATATTTTTATTTATTTATTGAATATTTTTAGAATTTGTTTGATAGTTTGATTGGGAGAAAAAGAGAATGTTTCGACAAAAGATTTTTTTTTTAATTATATAGAAAAATAAAAGAATACTTATTGTTAACATATTTTTAATTTTTATAATATTATATAAATTATACTTAAAATATTTATTTAAAATTTTCAAAATGATCTAAACTCCTCCTCCATACAATTTTTTAATTTTTTAAATTATAAAAAGAATAAAAATAAATCTCCACAAATCCTAAAATGTGTTATTGCTTTGCAATTAAACTCCTCAAAGCATAATGTAAATTTATTGGAAAATTATGAAACGATCCTAAATAATGCAATCAAAACTTGGAATCGAATATTTAGTGGGTTTTGTTTGTTGATAGAAAATTGAGAATTTGTGGGATCCAAATTAATTTAACTGGTAGCGGACGAGAACGACCGTAGAACAGTAGAAGAATCTCACCGTTCGTCAAAAGTTGTTCCAACGCATGTTGTTTTGTACTAATACGCAAGATTCTTAGTAGGAAGATTCACTAACGACAGACAAGGACCACTTTAGAGGTCATTGCATTATCTATATCATCATGTCGATAAACATGAAAATTTTAAAAACAAATAATTCTTGCACGTGACATACATGTCTTTCAGTTAGAGAAAATTATTTAACGGTCCGCATTATTATGAGAAAAATATTAAATGTAGATTTGGTTAAATAATTCTCAATGTGTATAATTGAGTTTGAAATAATTTTAAGGTGTTTGATTCTTTTAAAGTGTAATTAATTCTTTTTTATAATTGATTTTAGATTTAATTATAGTTTTGGTTCCTCTATTTTACTTGATTCATGAAATTGGTCATTTTATTTTAAATTTAAATAATTTTAGTCATTTATTTTAAATTTAAACAGTTTTGGTCTCCCTTTCATATTTTTGAACTTAAAGTTAATGATATTTTTATTTTTTAAATGACAATTTACATGTAAAACATAACAAATCATCGTATATAAGCCTATTATTGAACTTTGTTGATAAAAATATAAGTTAAAAAATGAAAATTTCATCGATTTTCTATGAAAAAAATTAAGAGGGAAACTAAAACTGTTTGAATTTAAAATAGAGGAACTATAACTGTTTAAATTTAAAATAGGAGAACTAATTTCGTGAATCAGAAAAAATAGGGAGACAAAACTATAATTCAAAACGTAATTTTTATATTGAAATTTAGGAGTGTTCATTGGTTCGGGCAAATCTGAACCAAACCGGAATCCAAACCAAACCAATGTGTTTGGTTCGGACATTTTTTTAGTTCGGGTAAAAACCGAACCAAACCAATGAAACCCAATGTTAATTGGTTCGGGCAACGGATTTCCAAAACTCTACCCGCGAGCCCGTCTACCTGAACCAATCATAATTAATTAGTATAATATATATCAATATTATCATGGAAACTAGAATGAGATATTCAACTTCAAGAAGAAAAAAATGAAACGTTATTTGTGATATGCACAACCAATATGGAGAAACAATCAAATTAAGAATTTTATATTATTTTAGAAAATTAGTTGATATAAGTTAATATTTAAAAAAAAAATTGCACATTTTTTTTAATGTACCCGATCAATCCAACCCAAACCAACCCATTGTTTATTGGTTTGGTTCGGTTTGGGCTTTATCACAAAATTGTGTAAATCCAATCCAAACCAATCCATATATTTTTGATCGGTTTGGGTATCGGATTCTCCCAAAACCGAACCAAACCGACCCGCGAACACCCCTATTGAAATTTATTGTTCAACTTTATTTTATATAAAATTATCTAAATAAAAATTACTTTACTTTCAACTCACTCTTATTTAAAATCAATTTTACATAATTAATTCATACAAAATCAATTTTTTTTAACACAAAACATTGACATGGTGTGAAATTTAACAAAAATAACAATTTCCTCAAAGGAGAACATGTTTGATGCCAAATTTATAAAATCTCCTTATAAATTAGAAATACATTCAAGCTTTCAAAAACTTTTTTTTTAATAAAAGTGGGCCTATAGGTTTTTACTGGGAAAAATAGTAAACAACATCTGGTCTATCAATTTTGTATAAAACGGAGTAACTTGCAGGATCAACCAAACTAAATCCTAGGACATGTGCTAATTGTTTTCTTGTGTACGTCTCTAGAAAATATCAAGAACACTTCGACAACATAAATAAGTTAAAAAGGGTCTACTTCAAAAAATGTAAAGTAACTAAAAAGTAAAAAAGATTTAAATCAAAAAGACTAGTAAATGCAGAAGTTAACTTGCATGAATAAAAAGAGACTTTAATGAAAGAAACTTATTGAAATTGCATTGAATTATAAAAGTGGTGTTATATCAGCATACATTCTCACACGCTCTTTTCTCTACACTGGTACTTTGAGCATACTGAGTTTTTGTATAGAATTGAACACACTCAAATCTAATGCTAAGACTTGCTATTTATAATGGTTAAAAATAACTACCCGCTAACGGGCTATCAGTCAGGGCGAAACATATGGCGTCATGCATGCCTTCGCTTCTTGGATGAACGCCACATGTCTTTCTTCAAAACGGATAAGAGCAACCGTTCCCTCCTTTTTTGAATTTTGAATCTTCAAATCGAACGTCGCTCCTTAGCCTTCTGTCGAAGAATCTTTCCAAATGCATTGAAATATTTCTAAGTCTTTAAACCCTCTATTCTCTGCAGAAGGACAACTTTCGACTGGACTTTTTGATAGTGACGTTTCTGTCGAAGTCTCGTAGAACTTCAGAAATCCTATCTCTTAGAAGAGATTCTTAATCCAACATCAGGCGTCGAAATTAGGAGCTAACAATAGGCCTACTAAAATGAAGAAAAAAAAATCTAATGACACATTCTAACATGTTTAGGAAATGTGACTTTGAAATTATCATATTCAATTTATTCGACACAATATTTAAAAAAAATGAGAAATTCATCAATTATTTATCAATTAAAATTAACTATCATTAAAATTTTTAATATATCATTTTTTTAAAAAGGAATTGTACTAGCAAATGACATATTTGTAATTAACAAATGCTAAAAAAATTAAAACTACATCCTTTTGTCACCTCATTCATTTTCCTTTGTTTACTTTTAACTTTCTCACTCTTCACTTCTCTTAATTCAAATTTCAAATTTCTCCCATATTTTTTTCTCTCATTTTCTCACTTTCATTTTAATTTTTTTCTCTCTATATTCTTTTCTTTATTTTATTTTTTAAGTATAAATAAAAAAATTTGAACCTCTTTTTAATCTAATGAAGAAGAACACATAAAAATATTAAAATTTTAAAACATAAAATTTATCTAAAATAAAAACATAATTATTTTATAATTATTATATATAAAAAATATTCATAAATTATATGATTATTGTTTGTTTTATAATTAAGTAACTCAATTGAAATTGACATTTGTATCTAAATATATTTTATATCGTATCAAATTGGATAACACTCAATAACAATGCACACAACTAACTTTCTATTTCACTGGTCACTTTTAGGACAATATCTATTTTATTTTAATCAACAATTGTCTTTATTTAAGAGACAATTTTTTTCTTTCAAATATGATATTTTTTCTTTCTCCATCTCACGGGTCTCTTTTTTTTTTATATATGATTATTTAATAAAATTGAGTTTATATGATCATTGTTCATTTTACAATTAAGTAACACATTATAAATTGACATGTGTATCTAAAAACATTTTATATTGTATCAAATTGAATATCACTAAATAATGGTGCACACCACTAACTTTCCATTTCACGGGTCACTATTAAAACAATATCTATTTTATTTTAACCAACAATTGCTTTAAATTAAGAGATGAATTCTTTATTTTCAAATGTGAAAATTTTATTTTTTGTCTTCAAATTCTTTTTTTATTTCAAATTGCACGTATATCTAAATATATTTTATATTGTATTAAATAAATTTACCTGCACGGGTATCTTGCTAGTTGTTGTTTAAAGTAATACTATAATTGGCTATCCAATATGCACAGCAATTTTTTTCTCGCCAAGTTGTAGGTTGCTAATTTCGACGCCTAGATAATTGTTTAGAACAAATTTGGAAATTTGCCAGGATATTTTCGACAGGAATATGTTCCGATGGGAGAAAGCCAGTCGAAGGCAATTATTACTTAAAGGAAAGCATTGACAGATTTTTCTAAGTATTAGAAATATTTCAACAGAAGGGTGATAGGCCTCGTTCGACAGATGCTTGAAATTCAAATTTAGGAGGGAGTTTCATTTTTGAAATAGGACGTGTGGAATGCATCTAGTTGACGAATGCATGCAGATTGCTATTTGTCGCCATTAGGAGGAATGGCTGTTATGGGTAGTTATTTCGATTGTATATAAATAGGGAGTCTTAGTGTTAGGTTGAGGGTGTGCATTTCAAAATTGTACAAGTTATTCAAATTACTCAAAGTAACCGTGTGAGAGAAACGAGTCATTATGGAAAAAATGTACGTTTGAAAAAAACACCAGTTTATTGCTTACATTTCTTTATGAAATTTCAGTTTGTTTACAACACTCTTTAAAATTTTGCAAGTTTTTATTCTTGTCATTTTACTTCCGTTCACCAGTCATTTACAAATTCCAAGTTCCATTTATCTTAGTTAGTCGAATATTACAAATTGTGAAGATAATAATAAAACAATGATGAAAAGGTTAGAGTTTTACTCAAATTGTCAACGTTTCTAAACGCACTGTGTCCTAGGATTTGTGTGGTCGATCCTGTTAGTAAGCTAATTTCACAAATTATAAAACCAGAGCTTCTGGATACAAAGTGTCGAAGGAAAAGTTGCAGCAAGCCATTGAAGCTAGAGGAAGAGTCATGTCAACTAGGTTATCCCCATCAGACCTGGAGACAATAAAGCTAGGATACGCTAACGAAGAAAATTTTGAAATTTTTAACATAGATGATTCAATGACTGGAGATTGGAGAAAGCCTATAATAGAGTACCTGCAAAATCCAACAGGACCAGTCGAACGAAAAATCAGGTATCGAGCTTTGAGTTATGTGATTTTGGGGAATGAACTATTTAAGAAAACTCCGGAAGGGATATTACTTAAGTGTTTAGGCGAATCAGAGGCATACATAACTCTGTCAAATGTACACAGCGGGGCATGTGGTGCGCATCAGGAAGGCCATAAGATGAAGTAGTTATTATTCCAACAGGGAATGTATTGGCCAACTATGTTGAAAGATTGCGTCGAATTCGCGAAAGGATGCCAAGAGTGTCAGGTACACGCAGGAATACCACATGTTCCTGCAAGTGAATTACATTCTATAATAAAGCCTTGGCCCTTTAGAGGTTGGGCTTTGGATTTAATTGGAGAAATTCGACCGGCCTCTTCAAAAATCCAGAAGTTTATTTTGGTTGGGATTTATTATTTTATGAAATGGATCGAAGCCATACCCTTAGTAAACGTGGATCAAGAAGCAGTAATCGAATTCATTCGAAAGCACATAATTTACAGGTTTGGCATCCCAGAGACAATAACAACGGATCAAGGATCCGTTTTCACTAGAAAAAATATGCAAGCATTCGCGAAGGAAATGGGTTTCAAACTTTTCACATCAACGCCTTACTACGCTCAAGCCAACGGTCAGGTCGAAGCAGCAAACAAGGTTATAATTGGTTTAATAAAGAAGCACTTAGGAAGAAAACCAAAGAATTGGCACAAAACGTTGGACCAAATTCTATGGGCTTGTCGAACCTCTCCTAAGGAAGCTACAAATGCTACACCTTTTCGACTAACGTATGGATATGATGCGGTCTTACCGGTCGAAATATACTTGCAGTCAACAAGAGTTCAAAGACATCATGAAATTCCATCGAATGCATATTGGAATATGATGATAGATGAATTAGTTGATTTAGATGAAGAAAGATTAAACGCGTTAGATTTATTGAAAAGGCAAAAGGAAAGGGTGGAGAAGTTCTACAATAAAAGAGTGAAAAGTAAAGCCTTTTCGATTGGTGACTTTGTGTGGAAAGTGATTCTTCCCATGGATCGAAAAGATAGACTTATGGGAAAATGGTCCCCTAAGTGGGAAGGACCTTTTCAAATCACACAAGTGTTTTCCAATGGCGCTTATGAAGTCGAAGAGTTGGATAAAGATAAGCGAATATTAAAAATAAACGGGAAATATTTGAAAAAATATAAGCCCGCATTACAAGAAGTAAGGATAGCAGTCGAATAGTCATGCATAGAAAACAAGCAACATGGTGAATTGAAATTCTTTTCGCCAAATAAAATGGCTTAAATGTCATTACAAAATATGCCTTAAAAAGGCCAAATAAAAAATTACAAATATTTAAATTGGGAAAGATTCTTTCAGCTTTTCAAATTTGGATTTTTGAATTTGAAGATGACGCTCGCAAAGGGCCTTGCCATTCGAAAGTTCCTCGATTTCTTCACCAAGTTTTCGAGCCCTATCAATATGGTGCACCCCTACTTCAAGCTCTTTAGTTATTTCCTCTTGATTGATTTGTTGCAATTATTCTTGGCGCTTTTCCGCCTAGGAAATTTTGTTTTGAAGAACCGCAATTTGTTTCTTCCACTTTAGGATGTTTTCGCCACAAACAGCTGCTTCTTTCTTATTTTGCTCAGAAGCCTTTTCCAATTCAGTTACTTTGTTAGACGAACTTGAAGCAGTATCTCACTCAGCAAGTTGTGTTTCCGTCTTATTTTCGAGCTTCTTGGAGTAATCTCGAAGCCGGTTAAAGTCTGCTACCACAAGATCTATTAGAGTAGTCAGATCCAAAACAACATCAGTCACTTCAGGAGGAGCCTCCAGAACATTGATTTGCTTTAAGATTTTTTTAGGTCGAAGTGAGCAGATGAATCATTCTCTAAAAGCTGAAATAGATCAATATTGAGGATTTTTTGTCGAATATGGGTCAACGCTTCGTCCATGGATTTGGCGCCAGACATAGTTCCTGAGGTGGTTGAACTACTGACGGTAGTATCAGCAAAGTTATAACGGGAACTAAGTTTGGCCTTCAGATATTCAAATGGTCTTTGCACCTTCAGATTTTCAAGTTCCTCTTGAGAGAGTCGGGTCGAAGTTGTAGTGGTCGATGCAGCTTTGGGTGGTTCACCAAGGTTTTTCTTGTCACTTTCTCTTTCTTCATCTGCAGCAGCCTTGGAAGTTGTTGGCTCTTCGCCTACTTTCTCCTCCTCTTCTTCGCCATCAGTTTCAGTCTCCTCATCCTTCTCTTTGTCAACATCTTTTGAACTAAGGGGGATATGGTCTTCAGGATTATTATCTGTTGTGGGCGCTGCAGCAGGCATCACAGTGTCCCCACCAATGTCAACTAAGATGTCAGCCTCAGGACCAGCTTCTTCTTCCACTACGTCTTAAAGTCGTTTAGAGACAGCAGTGGGATGATTCACTTCAGTGGCTGATTCTTTTGTCGAATCTTTAGGAGAAGGCTTGGAGATGCTTGTTGGCTTGTAGGTAGGATCGCTGCTAGTCTTTAGGAAAACTTGGACAAGAGGATGCCCATGAGTGTCGACAAGAACCTGGAAGATAAGTGAATTAATAAAGGTATCATAAGGAGACTGCCTTTCAGCGTCGAACTATAGAAAGAAAAGAGAAAAAAACCATACCTTGGGAATCTCAGTCTTAAGACTAGAACTTTCACTTTCTGCTGAAGTGGGGGTAACTTTCTCGTCAGGATTTTTGAGGGGGGTTTCTTCCAATTTTCTGGAAGCGGGAGGTTTTTGTGGTTAAGTTTTTGTCAGCTTCTTCTTCCTTGAAGGTTTCACTTGGTCTGGTGATTCGTCGCCATCATCGGTGTCAACAGTTTTGACGTCAGGTTCTTTTTCCTTTCTCTTCTTTGGCGTCGAAGGAGGTCTTCGACTTCCCTGTGGAACAAAAAGAGATTTTATTAGTATTTCAGAAAACAAAAAATATATATATTGACCGAAAGAAAAGCAAGATAATACCTTCGCCAAAGGTGTCTTGATAGTATCTTTTTGTTTTTCTGCATCTCCTGCAGTTGACATTTCACCAGCAGTTGACTTCTTGATAGGAATTTTGATGGCTGGAAAACAAATAAGGAAAGGTTTAAACATAAATTAACATATACATGTGTGGGTAAATGGAAAAGGGGTGTCGAAAATCTTCCCATTCCACACCTTCATATATAGGAGTTTCCACGCGAACATGTTCTATGCCAATATGAAGGTGGCCTTTAAAATTGTATAAGGTGTACTTAGTCGGAACCATTCGCTTAGCACGTTTTTGATATTCTTGGCGAAGAATTTTCATCGAATCCCCGCAAGTAAACCAATCTGGAAATGGAGGGCTAAAAGCCACACCAAATTCAGCAGAAGGTAGAGGGGGAAACTTTGGTGGATGAAGATTGAAAGCCAACTCATAAATTTGTGTTTCAAAGTAACTGCTGCTTCACTTATGGTTCGACTAAGTTCATTGGGCCTATAGGCAGTTTCAAAGTATTTCTGGAATGCTTGGATTTCCTTGACGTGTGTCGAAATACCTTTTTTGGTCTTGTCCTGCACAAGTGTAAAAGCTTTAGTTAGATGGATGTTGAAGGAAGGCACGTCGAAAATATGGGTGGTATAGTAATCTTTCCACCATTCGTCGAATTCCTGAGTGCAAAGGAAGGATGGTCGAAAAACGACTGGTTGAATCTCGACCAGGTTAGAATACTTCTCTAATAATTCTGAGCACTTATCCTCGTTGTGGAGCATGTTGTAGTAAATGAGAGAACCTTTTCTAGAAAAGAGGGGTTTAGGTTGTATCTGAATTAACCCTAACTGTCGAGAGACAACGTTGGGTTGGTAAGCGACCAAAGAGATCTTTGACTTCCCGGGGCTAATTCTGGAAGCTAGAAGTCTAGGTGTTATGAAGGATTCCCAGACATTGAGGAAGTCATCTTCTTCAGTCTTCGACTCCACAGGCAGTTTTTTAGTGAACCATTCTGGTCCAATCACCCTGTTGGCGAAAGGGGCCATACTGGGAGAAAAGTTGTAGCGTTTGGCGAACATCATGACATAATTAGTAAAGGCTTGTTGGAGGCTTATTCCTTCGTCAGTGGGTGTCAGTTGCACCAATCTAGTCCCTTCGACCCTCCTGTCCCTCAGGGTGTCCTCATTCACAGTATTTTTGATAGGGAGAGAGGTTTCAAAAGTGGCATTTAGCCACAATTGTAGAAGCCAAAATGGTCCTGACAAAAGAAGGTTGCCTTTATCCTTGATGGTCTTAAGGAAAGTAACGCCTTCTCCCAGAGATTCATAAAGATTGGCTAAGATCATTTCACTCAGGCACAATCGACTCCCAGCATGAAGCTGATTAGCCATAGTGATGTAACATTTGGCAACTTGGAGTGACCTGGAGCAAAAGACACATCTCGACAGCCAAAGGGCCAGAAAAGCTACATGTTCCTAATAAAAAACTTCCTTAGTCTCTTGATCATGATAATTGGCAAAATAAGCTGTGAAGGTGGCTTTGTTCGTGTCGAATCCTATAGAATCATCAGATAACACGTTGGGGTCATAGTTCACTCCTAACAGGCTAAGGCCAATGATGGCAGCTACGTCGAATAGGGTAGGAGTAACCATCCCACAAGGAAGATGAAAATTATTATAAGTGTTGTCCCAGAAGTAGAGGGAAGCCAAGAGCATGTTTGGGCAGTAACCTTGTCATACTTTCGACAGTTGAATTAAGTAGAAAATACCTATATCTTTCCAAAAGCCAGCTTTAACTTTTTTAATCTTCGCCAGCCAAGCTAAATAATCAGAAGGATCTTTCGACAAGGGACAAGACCTAAAAATTCTAGCATGGTTTAGATATTCTAAGCTTATGGGTTCTTCAGAGGGTGAGCCTTGACCATCAATAGTGGATTTCTCGTCTATGGCCTTTTCTTTATCAGTTCTAGGTTTAACCCCATTAGCTATGGGTTTATAACGGTGATAAGTTGGAAAAAATTCGTTTACCTTCACCGGATCTAGTTTTAAATCAGGTAAAGGCCCTAGCATTGCATGAGATTTACCAGAAATTAAAATAGGAATTAGTACATGAGACTGGTAAATACGTCGTTTCTCCTCTTCATTTGGAGGCTCTAGTACATACTGAAATTCTGGTATAACAGATCCCAGATGTCCTACATGATGTCGAGACATCTGGTCTGACATAAACAGCAAGGCAATAAGTTGCTGAAAAGAAAGGTGCACACAGAATTTGTTCACCCAGTTCGGTCTAACAACCTACATCTGGGGGCATACCAAGCCAGGAAGGAAGTCCACTATTAGCAGTATTAAATAACAGACTCAACAATACCAGTTAACAATCTACTCACTTAATCCCTACCCAATGATCCTTCTACCTAAGTTCTCCCTAGATAAGAGACTCCATCTCACTTCCAATCATCGCAATGATGTCTAGCAGTCAACATCTCAGTCACTGCATCAACAGCTTGATTTCCAACAACTCTCCAAACACATAAAAATAGAAGACACACTCCTATAACAATACCTAGACATGACCCTCATGACTAAGAACAATGCTTAGAGTTGCTTACCAGCTTCCTCTAAGACCAATACATCTCTTACCTATAGGCTTAGAGATAAACATGATGACCATCCCACATACCGGGTGGTTCATCGACCAACACAGCCCTTATAGTTTACATGATGGCTGGCCTCTAAAACTAGGTTACAATGCTTCTATTTATAACCTATTTCCCAACTGGATTTGGGCCTTCAAATCACAACAAATCAGCTGCTACAAATCTGTAAAAGATTCTGCTACTAAATAGATCTTCAATCAAATCTTCAATTAAATCTTCAATTAAATATTCAATTAAATCTAATTATTCTCCATATCTTTTTGCATGAAAATAGTAACAATATCTGCTCAATATAAGATTGCAACAGAATATATTTGTCCCATGATATTCACCTGCAATCTCTCCACCAGATCTTCTCAAGACACACTTAAACAAATACAGCCCTAACAAAACACATCAGACTGATGTTCTGATGTTCTGTCAACTGATGTCAAGACATCAGGTTTAACATCAGCATACAAACCTGCAACCCTTCAACAACTAATGTTAGGAACCAATGTTAAGACATCAAACATATGACATCAACATTGTTCAACTTTGTTTTACCAAAATTCCAGCCAATACAAGAACTAACAATCTCCCCCTTTGTCTAATTTTGGCTAAAACAATCTCCAACATCAGAGATACCTGCAGCGAAAAAACTTCATACTCCTAACATTCCAATCTCTGCAGTGCAATGATGACTTTGACGTTACAAACTTCTAATCATATGAACAGTCACTGGTCAAATTATTGACGACGTCGAATTGCATCGGCAAAAAATGCTTTTCTCCCTTTGTCAAAAATGCATTTTCTGGGGGGCAATTTGTAGGTTGCTAATTTCGACGCCTAGATAATTGTTTAGAACAAATTTGGAAATTTGCCAGGATATTTTCGACAGGAATATGTTCCGATGGGAGAAAGCCAGTCAAAGGCAATTATTACTTAAAGGAAAGCATTGCCAGATTTTTCTAAGTATTAGAAATATTTCGACAGAATGGTGATAGGCCTCGTTCGACAGGTGTTTGAAATTCAAATTTAGGAGGGAGTTTCATTTTTGAAATAGGACGCGTGGAATGCATCTAGTTGACGAATGCATGTAGATTGCCATTTGTCGCCATTAGGAGGAATGGTTGTTATGGGTAGTTATTTCGATTGTATATAAATAGGGAGTCTTAGTTTTAGGTTGAGGGTGTGCATTTCAAAATTGTACAAGTTATTCAAATTACTCAAAGTGACCGTGTGAGAGAAACGAGTCATTATGGAAAAAATGTACGTTTGAAAAAAACACCAGTTTATTGCTTACATTTCTTTATGAAATTTCAGTTTGTTTACAACACTCTTTAAAATTCTGCAAGTTTTTATTCTTGTCATTTTACTTCCGTTCACCAGTCATTTACAAATTCCAATTTCCATTTATCTTAGTTAGTCGAATATTACAAATTGTGAATATAATAATAAAACAATGATGAAAAGGTTAGAGTTTTACTCAAATTGTCAACGTTTCTAAATGCACTGTGTCCTAGGATTTGTGTGGTCGATCCTGTTAGTAAGCTAATTTCACAAATTAGAAGACCAGAGGTTGTTTGCTGAACCTCAAGGCGAACACAAATATGATTGAACTTGATGTGTCAATTCTTCTGAGTCATTATTCTGATTCTACGAACTAAGATTGGGAAGTTGTGATCGTCCCCCGTCTCTTGGTTAACAATATCTATGAGGATTTTAGAGTCACTTTTGACCACCATGTTTGTAATTCTGTCTGGCAAAGCTAGCTCAATCCCATGCAACATAGCCCACATCTTTGTTGTGAGAGCATCATACAAACCAATTTTATGTGCATAGTTTATCAACAAATTTCCAATGGAGTCTCTAAACAAGCCTCCACGTCCTATAGTGAAAGTAGACTTTTTGTAAATACCGTCAAAATTGAGCTTAACCTGATTGCCCTCGGGGTGATATCATTGGACATATTTTATCCCTAGCATTAAGAATCTAACATTGTTTTGCACCCAAATACCAGTTCTAATCTCTTTTACCAGATGCATGATTGTTTCAATTGGATTGTCAGGTCTCTGAATGCCTTCTTCAAACAGATTTATGTTCTTCAACTTCCATAAATACTAACACGAGATCATAAATTTTGACCTCCAACGATCTTTGTGCAACTCCACAGCATTTCTTTTAATATTGTAAAAGATCTAATTCCTGCATACTAAAGAGTAAAAATTAGTTATTTATTATAAGGAACAATTCTAATTCGTATATGTGCTGAATAAAAGCAATCATCAAGCACATGAATTAAACTCCCTTTCATTATTCGTACACCAATTGCAATTCACAGAGATAGTCGAGTTCCATATGTGGCACCGAGTGTTAGCCAAAAGTCTCTCATGAAGAATGCCAAGTGAAATTTTAGATCTCGTGGGGGCACTTCCATTTTTAGATGCTATTCCAATCCATATCTATTTACACATAATTCAGATAAGGAGAAAGGTAATTATAGACATTGGACATAGTAAACTCTTTATCATTATAATCCTCACATCCTAACTTATCAACACCACCTTTGGGGAGAAGAGGAGGGATATCCATACTATAATTAATGAGTTCTTCAATGAACCAATTGTGAAGCAAATCTAAGTTGCATTCCCCTACCAATGTTTTTTAGCTTTTCAGATCATCAATTGAACCATCTGCGGACAAACATTTTAAAATCAATTTTTAAAAAAACTTTAAAATTGAACAAGTATGTAATCATGAGAATAATTTAAATTTCATAGGTATAAGCTTTGATCATCCTTGTATTCCACATCTGCATAAAAGATTTGTCTGTCCTCAGGCGTTAGATGAGGAATGGCTTTTGAAGAGATTTCTCGCTTAGCCCAATAATCCTCGCCTAGCCCATAATTATAGCAAAGTGTGTTAGGCGCACTCAGGGCTCGACCAACGTGCCTTGTACTATAACACAATGTACCTATTTTGATTGTTCAATTTGAATCTCCAAACATATCATAATTTAAGGGGAAAAAGGTAATTAACAACAAAATACACAATTGCTGTTGGAAGCTTGGGTGTGCTATTTATTTTACAATCTTTATTCCCACGACTATTCACTTTACTCTCAAGAAACTACTAACACAATTTCAAGTGTAATTAATAAAACCACTAAAGTAATCACGAGCTTTAAATACCATAATTTACCCCCTCTTGTGCTTGAAATCACTTGTCCAACAAGTAGTATCAGAGCCTAAATTATGTTAAAGATTAATCGTCCCAGGAGGAAAAATGTCTTCAAGCTACTCACTAAATAAACCCCCATCCTTTAATGAAGAAGGGTATAGTTTGTGGAAGGAGAAAATGAAAATTTTCATAGAAGGATGGATCGTGGTATTTGGAAGGATGTGAAAGGTCCATTTGTTCCTACACACGATGTCAATGGTGTTATAGTAAACAAACTTGAAAAGGATTGAATAAAAAATGATAAAGAAAATATGCAGCGCGATTTATAAGCAAAAACTATCATTACCATCGATCTCGGTCTTGATGAATTTTTGCGAGTTTCTACTACGAGACTGCAAAATAAATATGGGACATATTCCAAATTACCCATGAAGGTACTAATAAGTTAAATATGTCAAGGTTGGGCACATTAGCCCATGATTATGAACTCTTGAGAATGAAACCTGAAGAGAACATTAATCAAATGCAAACACGACTTACCCATATTGTGAGTGATATGATAACTCTGGGAAAATAAAGAACTAGTAATAAAAATTCTTAGATGTCTAAAACGTAGCTGGAAACTCAAAGTCACTGTGATTTATGAATATAAGGATTTGGCGACTATGGATACATACACCCTGTTTGGAAAATTGTAGGAACATGAGATGGAACAAAAATGACTCGCCATAGATGAAGAAAGAGAAAAGAAAAACAAAAGTCCAACAATCAAGGCCAAGGAATATCACTTTGATGGTGACGTGTCTCTCATAGTAAAGACCTTAAAAAGATTCCTTAGGAATGATAAGAAGCAAAAGGATGGGCGACAAAAAGATGAAGAAAAAAGACCATCCATTCTAACATGCTACAATTGCGGAAAGAAAGGACACGCCAAGCCATGTTGTCCCCTAGCTAAAAAGGTATATAAAGATAAATTCAAGAAGCCTCAGAAAAAGGGAAAGAAAATGTATGTTGCATAGGAAGACAATGATATAGAATTCTCAGACGATGATAATGAAGAAGAATAAGAAGATGCCAATATTTTGCTCGTGAAAATTATCTATATGGTTAGGAATGCTTAGTAGTCTTAAACATGAAATGGTATTTTGACAGTGGCTGTTCAAAGCATATGACTGGTGACAAAACTATATTCTCCACCTTCCTTCCTAAATAAGGAGGATTGTTCATTTGTGGAGATATCAATAAAGGAAAAATTCTAGGGGTTGGCATTGTTGGTAAGTCCCCTAATTTAACTATTATGGAAGTTCTCTTGGTAAAAAGGCTTAAGCATAATTTACTTAGCATAAGACAACTATGTGACAAAGGTAAAAGCGTAACTTTTGACTCTTCTAATTACAGGGTCATAAAATTTAAATCAAATGAAACTCTATTTACAAGCTCAAGAAGTGGAAATACCCACACATTAAATTTAAACAAAATTCCTTCAAATGATGTATGTCTCCTAAGTAACGAGGATGAATCTTAGCTATGTCATAGGAGAATAGGTCACATCCACATGGATCACCTAAATAAGTTGGTTTGAAGAGATCTCGTAGATGATGTGCCTGTCTTACATTTTGAAAAGAATAGATTGTGTGATGCAGGCCAAAGAGCAAGCAAGTGAGAACTTCTTTTAAAGCTAAAAACATTGTTTTTATTGATCGTCTCTTACAATTGATTCACATGGACCGTTTTGGCCCATCGAAGACTGTAAGTCTAGGTGGAGACATCTACGCTCTTATGATTGTGGATGACTACTCTCGCTATACCTGGACATTGTTCTTATCTCAAAAAATATATGCATTTTTCGCCTTTCAGAAACTAGCCAAGATTATCCAGGATGAAAAAAGGTGTAAGCATTGCATCCATCAAAAGTGACCATGGTGGAGAATTCCAAAATGAGGAATTCGAAAAAAATCTGTAATGAAATGGTATTCGTCATAAGTTTTACACTTCACAAACTCTCTAACAAAATGGGGTAGTATAGAGGAAAAATAGGTTTGTAGCAGTGCCTGTAAGGACGATGCTCAATGAGACCAATCTTCTTAAATATTTATGGGTCGTTGTAGTAAGAATTACTTGCTATGTTATGAATCGTGTCTTGATAAGACCATTTCTAAAGCGGACGCTTTATGAACTATATAGAGGAAGAAAGTCGAATATCTCACACTTGCATATTTTTTTGTTTCAAATGCTTTATTCTTTAAAACGGGAAAGATAACCTCAGAAAATTTAACGCGAAAGATGATGTAGGCATATCCATAGGATATTCCACTTCTAGCAAAGCCTTTAGAGTCTTTAACAAAATAACTCTAACAATCGAAGAGTCATTTCATATTACATTCGATGAATCTAACCCTAAACTAGTAGAAGTAGCAGTTGTTGATTGTGTAGGTATCTTAGAAATGACAAATCTATATGAAGATGGTCAAGAACCGGACCAAGGCCAAACTGAAAATCAAGATGAAGAACTAGTTTATGTTCAAACCACAAACACTCTACTAGAGCATCCAGATCTTCCAAAAGAATGAGGTTAACAAGATACCATCTTATCCAGAACGTTATAGGATATATCTCTAAGGGAGTCACTGCTCGAAGATCGCTTAATAAGGTATGTAACTTTGTGGCTTTTGTTTCACAAATTGATCCAATAGGAATCGACAAATCTTTCATCGATGAACATTGGTATCTTTCTATGCAAGAAGAGTTAAATAAATTTGAACGAAACAATGTTTGGGGACTTGTTCCTAAAGCTTCAGTTAATCTAGTGATTGGTACCTGATTGTCTTTCTCCACAAGCTGGAGGAAGATGGAAATATTTTAAGAATTAAGGCTAGACTCGTTGCGAAAGAATATAATCAACAAAAAGGAATAGACTTTGATGAAACCTATGCTCATGTGGCTAGATTAGAAGCCATAAAGATGTTATTTGCATTCAGTTGCATCATTAATTTCAAACTATTTCAAATTAATGTAAAAATGTCTTTTTTAAATGGCTACATACAAGAGGAGGTCTATGTTTATCAACCTCTAGGTTTTGTCAACCTAACCTTTCCAAACCATGCTTTCAACCTTAAGAAAGCACTCTATGAACTAAATAAAGCTCATAGGGCTTAGTATGATCGTCTAAGCAAATTCTTACTTGAAACACGTTCCAAAGAGAACATATTGATAAAACTCTATTTATTAAGAAAACCAAACATGACCTCTTATTAGTTCAAATTTACGTCGATGATATCATATTCAATGCTACTAACAAATCCTTGTGCAAGGAATTTTCTGAAATTCTACATAATGAGTTTGAAATGTCAATAATGAGATAACTTAAATATGGAGAAGTACAAAATACTAGCAACCTCAATGCCGACTTCATACAACCTTGAAAAAGATGAAAATGGAAAACTAGCTAAAGAAAGGAAATAGTGAGGTATAATAGGCTTTCTTCTATATCTACTTGCATCTCGTCCTGATATAATATTTGATGTTTGTATGTGGGCATGTTTTCAAGCATCCTTGAAGGAATCACATCTCAGCACGATCAAACGCATTATGAGTCATCTCTCAAGCACACAACAAATCGGTTTATGGTACCCCAACAGAGTGAATTGGGACTTAGTGAGGTACATAAATTTCGATTCCGCTTGGTGCATATTGGATAGAAAAAGTATCACTGGTATGTGTCACTTACTTGGGAACTCACTTGCCTCATGGCATAGCAAGAAATAAGCAAGTGTCACACTATCCATAGCTGAGACATAATACATTGTTGCGTGTAGGTGTTGCGCTCAAATTATCTTATTAAAGAACCAACTTAGTGATTACGATGTTAATCTTGGAGTTGTCCCAGTAAGATGCAACAATACTAGTCCCATAAACCTTACAAAAACCTGATTCTTCATTCTCAGGATAAACACATTGAAGTTAGGCACCACTTTATTAGGGATCGTGTTGAAAAATGGGAATGTGTACTTGAATATTTGACCTCATCTAATCAACTCGCAACTATTTATACAAAACCTTTTCCTAAAGAAAACTACTTTTTTATAAGAACTAAACTAGGAATTTTAAACAAATCATGCATGGATTAGTATGTTATGTTACTTTATGCCATGCGATATATGTGCTTTGTTTTCGCCTTTTGGTTATTCCAAAGGGGAAGAAGTATACCCTTAGGGGGGTAGAGTATACATAAGGCTCACATATGTGGACCTATGTGTTTGCATGTATAAAGTTGAAGATCCTTTTTGAAGTTTTAATGATGATAACAATGATTGTTAAAGTCGGTGGCAATAAATTTCAACTCTCCGATGATGGAATTCAAACTAAAAATATATTAAGCCTCGTATCCAAGAAGATTCAAGCAAGTGATTATATGATTGGTTTATTTGACAAGTTTTAAAGCTTCAATGTGTGAAAGAGAGAAAGTGTGAAAGCTCTCTAGGTTGTGTATGTCTGAGTGACCAGAGTTTTGTAAATTTAAGGAAGTAACTTCTAAGTACTAAGAAAACTCACACACACATAAAAGTATTTTTAAATATCTTTCAACTCTTAAAAATATTTCCAAGGTCAAGCCAAGGCATTAGTAAATTGTCAACTCACTTTTAAAGTCTTTTTTGAACTACCCAATCAATCAGGGCCTTAAGCAAATTGTTTGGAAAAACTTTTTGAATTGGCCAATCAATTGGGACATTAAGTCAGTCGATTGGAGAAGGCCTAATCAATTAACCAATCTATTAGGATCAACATCTTATTGACTTTTAGCAGATCTCTATATAATATTTCCATATTGAGCAAAGGTAATTGGTTAAAATTGATCATCTAATCGATTGGGACTTTAATTTCGCCCATGGATTTTTCCCTTTTGGGATTTTCCGGAGGCTCTCCTCCTCTTCATTTCATAACATTTTCCAAAGCTTTACATTTTCTTTGGAGTTTATCTCTCTATTTTCTCTCTTTCTCTCTCTAGAAATATTTTTCTTTTCACTTAAGTTGTCATGGTGCTTTTGAGTGAAATATTTCTTATGACGAAAAAGTTGTATTGGTCGTGCTATTTTTTTAAATTAACGAGAGTGCGATATTTAAGTGCACCGTACTTTACGGTGTTCTACATTTACTTAAGTGCACCGTACCTTACGGTGTTCCTTATTTACTCTACCTCTTATCAATTTGTCCTTATGTGTGTGACCCTGTAGGTTTTCGTGACATTGGAAATTATATTAAGTCACACATTTAACCTAATAAACAGTGAGCGGTATCTAGAAACATATCACTGCTACCTAAGTCACGAAAATGTCATGTGATTTGACAAAACCTTTTATGATAATACTTGTGTGTATAGTTACCCTTTTGCCCTTATGTCTATATTAAACACAAGACATATGTCGTGTCATCCTTGTCCAGTTCAATATTGGGCCCTTAGACATTTATCCTGTTACGCAGGATGAGCAAATTCCATCTAGGTCACTCATGTCCCTCAGCATGCTTTATGGAATACCCATCAACTGTCTTTATGGTCATCCAGTTATGGACAATGTTCGATCAATAATAAAGTACTCAACTCTACATCTAGGGCACATGGTGGTTTCAGGTCGAAGGGTGGTATACACCACTATCACTGTGAGAGTAACTTATGACACTTTGCATAACATTTTATGTAGTACTCTCATAACGGGTTAATCCAGTATAAATATTACTCCTAATATTCATATATCTGTTAAGACTTAATAACTCATTATCCATGATCCATGAGATGTGATCATTAGTCTATCTACTTAATAGTCTTAATGCTTTAGGGTTATCCCACTTCATAGTAAAGCTCGACTACAGATACTTTAAGAATAATGTCCTTATGTTTAATGGGATCTCATGATTAAGTCACACTTAATATTTCATTAAATAGACTAGCTATTCTAGGGACTTTATTATTTTGGAAAAACAAACATAATAAAGAAATGCCTTTTATTAATAAATAATTCGATACAAGTACCAAAAGTATTGGCCTCTAGGGCTTACACCAACAATCTCCCACTAGAAATAGAGCTAATCAGGCATACCTCTAATACCCATAAATCTAGTATGGCCATCATGCTTCGGTTGCGCAAGAGGATTTGTTAGTGGCTCAGCAATATTGTCAAGGGTAGGTACTCTACATATCTTCACATATCCCTGATCTATTATCTCTCGAATGAGGTGATAACGCCTAAGTTTGTGTTTGGATCATTGGTGAGATCTAGGCTCCTTAGCTTGTGTGATAACACCATTGTTATCACAATAGAGATCAATGTGATCCACAATTCTAGGGACTATGCCAAGTTCACTAACAAAATTCTTGATCCAAACATCCTCCTTTGCTGCATTTTAGGCAGCAATGTACTCGGCCTCGGTTGTAGAATCAAGAACTATTTCTTGCTTTGAACTTTTCTAGCTCACAACGCCACCATTTAAGTAGAACACATAACTAGATTGCAATATGAAGTCATCCTTATCTTTATGGAAGCTAGCATTGATGTATCCAATTACAGCAAGCTCTTCCTGACCTCCATATACCAAGAATAAGTCCTAAGTCCTTCTCAAGTACTTAAGGATATTCTTGACAGCTACCCAATGAGCATCACCGGGATCAGATGGGTACCTACTCATTGCACTTAAAGCATACGAGACATCTGGTTGAGTACATAACATGGCATACATGATAGATCATATTGCAGATGCATATGGAATCTTATTCATGTGATCCTTTTCTTCCTTAGTTAAAGGGGATTGTGTTTTTTATAGACACATGCCATGTTGCATAGGTATGAATCCTTTCTTGAATCATGTATATTAAAGCGTCTTAACACTTTGTCTATGTATGTACTTTGACTTAAGCCAAGCAGTTTTTATGATCTATCTCTATAGATCATGATTCCTAATATATAGGCTGCTTCACCAAGGGCCTTTTTAGAAAAGCATTTCCCTAACCAAGTTTTCACTTGTTGTATGGTAGGGACATTGTTTCCAATGAGTAATATGTCATCTACATATAATACTAGGAAGACGATCATGCTCCCACTAACCTTCTTATAGATACAAGGCTCGTCTTAATTCTTTATGAATCCATATTGTTTTACAATTTCATCAAAACGAAGATTCTAGTTTTTGGAAGCGTGCTTTAATCCATAGATTGATCGCTGCAACTTGCATATCTTTTGGGCTTCTTCTGGTATGTCAAATCCTTCAGGTTGTGTCATATACACATCCTCAAGAAGATTCTCATTAAGGAAAGCAGTCTTGACATCCATCTTCCATATTTCATAATCATGATATGCAGCGATTGCAAGTAAAATCCAAATAAATTTTTAAGCATTGCAACTGGTGAAAAGGTTTCATCATAGTCTACCCCATGAATTTATTTATGGCCTTTAGAAATCAGTCTTGCCTTATAGGTATGTACCTTACCATCCATGTCAGTCTTCTTTTTGAAGATCCACTTGCATCCTATAGGATTAACTTCTACAGGAGGCTCTACCAAGGTTCAAACCTAGTTTGTGTACATGGAATCCATTTCAGATTTCATGGCTTCTAGCCACTTCTTAGACTCAGGACCAGTTATGGCCTCTTGGAAGGTTACAGGCTCATCTTGATCCATGAGTAATACATCAACTTGATCAGTTACAAGATATCCGTATCTCTTTGGTTGGTGACATATCCCGCTCGACCTACGTTGGTCTTATTCTACTTGAGCAGGTTGCTCTTCCACAACTACTTGTGATTTTTGCTCTAATTCCTTCATAGATGTATCAATGCTTTGTGATTCTCGAACTTTTTCAAGCTCTACTTTCCTCCCACTGATTCCTTAGGAAATAAAGTTCCTTTCCAAGAAAATTCCAGTTCAAGCGACAAACACTTTGCCCTCTGAAGGATTGTAGAAATAATACCCTCTTGTTTCATTAGGATACCCCACAAATAAGGCTCAAGCATAATTGAAATTTGTCATTTCACATAAACTTCACAAACCCAAATCTTCATGTAAGACATATGTGGTTTCTTACCACTCCATATCTCATATGGTGTCTTCTTAACCTTTTTGGATGAACATGGTTAAGTGTGTAAGCTGGTGTCAATAGTGCATGTCCCTAAAAGGAGTTTGGAAGACCAGCGTGACTCATCATGAATCGGATCATGTCTAACAAGGTTCGATTTCTTCTCTCAGATACACCATTCCATTGTGGTGTTCCAGAAGGAGTGAGTTGAGATAGAATCCCACACTCTTTTAAATGGTCATCAAAATTTAGGCTTAAATATTCATCGCCTCGATATGATCGAAGAGTTTTAATATTCTTACCTAGTTGGTTTTGTACTTCATTCTTGAATTCCTTGAACTTTTCAAAGGACTCAGATTTGTGTTTCATTAAATACACATAACCATATCCACTGAAATCATCAGTAAACGTGATGAAGTATTGAAAAACTAATCTGGCTGGTATGTTCAGTGGTCTACACACATCAGTATGTATGAGGGTCAAAAGTTCACTAGCCCTTTCCCAGGGCCGGTCTTGACTTTTTAGAGGCCATGAACAAATAATAAAAATTGAACTTTAATAAAATACTGAGCAACTAACTTTGAACTTTTTTTTAGTTTTATTTTTCCATTTTATTTCAGAGAGATGAGAAGGTTAATGTATAAGAATCAAAGAGAAGGGTGGTGATTGTGGTGGTCACTAGAGGTGGCAGCGGCGCGGTGCAGTGGCGGTGCGATGGCTGGCGCGTGGGAGGTAAATGTTCAACGATATAGAGCTAAAAGGGAGATAGATACGTGAAATATAAAAACGTATTGAGAAATGAGATGTGAATTTTATTTTGGTATGGATGCTCTAATCAAATCAATGTATTGAGTTAGAGAGTGTTAAAAAAAACAGTTGTTGAAAATTCACCCACAAATGATAATGAATTATATTTATTTATAAAAATTTGATGATAAATAATATGGTTGTATGATGAATTTTTAAATATTTAATTATAAATAGTATTAAAAATTATAAGAAAAAATTGAAATAAAATTTAAAATTATAAAAAATAATTTTAAAACTGATATGTAAGCATAAGGGAAGTTAAACTAGTTAAACAAATTATAAAATCTTATAAGTAATACATGAAATTATATTAACTCTAATTTTAGGTGTTCAATTTTTTTTTTAATTTTAATAATTTAATTTGTTATCTATTTAATTATGTTGTCATAGTAAAAAAATAATTTTGAATTTCTTAAGTTTTAATTTATTATTATAAAATAAAACTTAACAATATATTTTTATATAAAATAAAATATAAAGTAATTGAACTAGTCACAAATAATAATATATTATATTTTATTATATAAATTTAATAATAAATGTTCTGGACTGGGCCGGCGCCTGCCCACCAGTCGGGCAGACCCAACCCAATGCTACGTTAATCAGCCCATTAAGGTTCAATCCTCTCCCTCGCCGGACACATCCAGATTCCCCCCTTCGTCGAGCAGGTCACTACATGGCTCGGGGAGAGATCTCGCGTCTGCCGCTACGAACTCCACGTGCCCCTCACGCGGGGACACGTCATCAGACAACTACCCACTCCAGAAGAATTGGTCGGCCCATCTTACGAAGATCACGGGGCAGTTGCTCCAGGGCGAAGACCACGTGCTGGTTTTCCCTACGCCACGTAAGCCCTGACAGTTATCTGCATTGGACCTAGTGATCCAACCGAATGCAGATGACCGTTGGCCCAGCGCTGGGGGCACACTATAAATACCCTCTTTCACTAGAGGGTCAGGTATTCTAATTCTCACTCTCACTACCTTTCTGTACTTGCTTTCTCCGTCCCTGACTTTAGCATCGGAGGGCCTTGCAGGTACACCCCCCACCTTCTCACCACCACCGGAGTAACGAAGCTCACGACGTGTTGCTGGCCACCGATCTTTTTCTGATCAGGTACGATCAATAAATAAATTTATTATATAATAGATCTATTTAAATACAAATTAAATATATTTATTATATATTAATCAGAAACAATTTAAAACGTCAATGAATGCATATAGGATTATCTTTAGTTATATGAAATTGGAAAAAACTGCTCTCGTAAAATAAAGCTATGAAGTTGAAAAACTGCTTATTAGTAAAATAAAACTATGAAATTGCAAAAAAACTGGCAATGCCATGGATCAAACCCACAACACTAATATCACATGACAACAACTTTTACCGCTAGGCCAACAGTGCAACTTGATGAATATTTAGCAAATAATTTATTTATAACTTATAACTTATTATAATTTGTAACTCTTTTTTTGATTTTGAGACCTCCGATTTTTTGAGGTCGTGGGCCTGTTTGGCCTGGCCCAAGGCTGACCCTGCCTTGCACCTTTTCCTGTGAACGGGAACTTTATCATATTTTCAATTAAACAAGATCTGCATGTCTCATATGATTTATAATAAAAAAAGTCCATGAGTCCATCTTTATGGATTTTGGAAATATGTTTCTCATTTATGTGGCATAATCGACAATGCCAAAGGTAAGTTGGATTAAAATCATTAGGTTTCATTCTTTTAGTATTAATGTTATAAATAGGCATTTCAAGATCAAGTACATATAGTCCATTGGTCATTTGTGCAGTAGCATAGAATATATCATTCAAATAAATGGAGCAACATTTATTCTTTATTATGAATGAAAAACCAAACTTGTCCAAACAAGAAACGAAAATAATATTCCTCCTAATTGAAGGTACATAATAACAGTTCTGCAACTGAATTATTAAACCACTAGGTAAAGTCAAGGCAAAATACCCTTTTTGGTCCCTTAACTATACCTTGGGGTTCATTTTGGTCCCTTAAATTTAAAAAGATCCATATTGGTCCATTAACTATTCAAAACATTCCAAATTAGTCTTTTTTTGTCTAATTAGCAACAAATTTAGCAACTGATTTTTGAATTTTTCCGTCGCTAATAGGACAAAATGGACTAATATGGATCATTTTTGAAGAGTTAAGGGAGCAATATGGACCTTTTTAAAGTTAAGGGACCAAAATGAACCCCGAGGTATAGTTAAGGGACCAAAAAGGGTATTTTGCCTAAAGTCAATACATAAGTTCCTATAGTTAAAGCAACAACTTTTGCTCCATTGCCAACTTGTATGTCAACTTCACCTTTTGTCAAATCTCTACTCCTTTTTAGCCCCTACACATTAGTGCAAATGTGAGAATCACATCCAATATCTAATACCCATGATACAGAAGTAGATAATTTTATTTCTATAAAAAAAATACCTGAATTTGAAGTCTCCACTCAATTCTTCTTGTCTTCAAGGTAGTTTGGGCAGTTTATCTTCCAGTGTCCAGTCTTACCACAATAGAAGCAAGTGTCGTCCTTTTCTATGCCTCCACTAGGCTTCAAAGCAGGAGCAGTATGTTTGGGTTTGGCAACTTCCTTGCCTTTCTATTTACCACCTTGCTTGGTGGGCCTTTTTCTGTTTCTTTCCATTACTGACAATCAAAATGGATTTCCCTTTTGACTTCAGATTTTGCTCAGCATTTCTTAACATTCCTAGCAGCTCTAGAAGACTTTTGTCCATATCATTCATTTTGAAATTAAGGACAAATTGACTGAAGCTCTCCGACAACGATTGCAGGATCAAATCATTCGCAAGTTCCTTTTTGAGGGGAAACCCCAACCTTTCATGGTTATCCACATACCTAATCATCTTGAGTACACGAGGACCTACAAGGGCTCCCTCAGCTAACTTGCTTTGAAAAAAGGCTTTTGAAACTTCAAACCTTTCATGCCTTGCCTGCTCTTGATAGAGCACCTTCAGGTGTTCGATTATATCGAGCATTGCCATGTTCACATGTTGCTTCTGTAACTTCGAGTTCATGGTAGCCAGCATGAGGCTGGCAACTTCATTGGCATCATTGACATGCTTCTTAGAAGCATCTTTTTTTGCCATAGGTGCATAACTAGGAGGCTCCTCTTCAGGAACATGTATCTCTAAGACATTCAACTTTTTATCATGTTTGAGGACAATCCTCAGGTAAATTTGTCCCAGACGATTTTTCCTTTCTGAGGATTGATCGCAAAATGTTTTTAGAGGTGTTGGTTGTCATGGTTATCTACTTGGAAAAATAAGAAATTATAAGTATCAATTAAAAACAACATACTCAATTAGGCCTTTAATTAAATATGCTCCCACTATTTTACTCAAACCAAATGACCCTCGCCATTTGATTTGGAAAATCCCGTTGGAAGATTTTCTAGTGGATCGAGATCCATATTTCACTTTGTTTTAAGTCAGCGTTAGGATGATTACACAAAACATGGTTATTTAGGTAGGAACTCCTTCCAATTGTATCTAATACAATTCTCGAATATTTCAGTTGGGTGAATAACTCCTTATTCTAATCCATCATATGGATCATTCTCAGCTCTTGCTTCTAAACGTATATAATCTTGTTATAATTTGTTTAGTTAAGTCTGACCCATTGTTTTAGAAATTTGATATTACATTTATCCCATCACACCTTACTAATATAGAACATGCACTTCACGTTAGGCGAAACCTACAGTATTCGATACTAGTCTTGATGAGTGCTAAAAAACTTGGAAAACATAAACTTAATATTCAATTTTGAGGGAACTTTCAATTAGTTTGATCTAACCAACCTATTTATCATATAAATCGTCTCTCACATGCATCAACATACATTCACATGCATCAACATACATACAAAATGAAAAAATTATGGCCCCTAACGCAATTGTTCTCCCAAGCCAATGAAAGAACCTAAGCTAAACCTAATAACAATTTATGCTTCTCTAACCAAGATCTCCAAGGTTGTCCTCTTTGATCTTGTATTCTTCTCTTTCTTCATAATATTACATTACATCAAAGAATACCTGGTTTACATACGAGGAGTGAGATGAGAAAAGAATTTACATCAAGAGATTAAAAGAGAGGCACGGCACACATGTCATGTTTTAAAATCCCAAAACAAAATAAAGGAAAACTAAGGCCATAGCTGATCACCACAAGAGAACAATAATAAATACATTTTATTATTATTAATTTAAATCTTGTTAATTAAATAAATCAAATTAAATTTCGGTAAATGATCATACTACATAGAGTAGTTGGGGGTTCCGCTGTCCTGTCAGCGGACGGTGGTACCTTACTGTCATATCCTAATTTTTACCCCTAAGATTCCACCCATCATATCATTGCCATTTCAATCAAAATCACAGGCATGATATCCTCCTAACCCTTATCTCTTTGGGTTTGTCTTTGTGGGATATCACCAAGCACCATTTGTTTTCTCTTGTTACCCTTTTGCTTGCTTACATTCTAACATTGCTAACCTTTTTCAAAATACAAAAAATATGTGTTGTTTCCTTTTCTTATTGTACAAGGTAGGGGCTTGCAATCAATGGATCAATCTTGGTTTCTAAATTAGGGTTTGGATTCCCAAATTCAAAGTTTGGTCAACAAATGATTTACAAGAGCTATCATCTTAAGGCATGGCCTATAATATTAGGTCACATTCATGTCAAGCTTCATCCAACATCATGGAATCAAGAGAAGTTCAAGTTGGTGCATGATTTCAAAGATGATTCAAGTATGGTTCATGTGTTTATTTCCATGCCATCTTCATCCAATTTTCAAGCAATCATCAAAGATTATTTAAGGGACAATTAAGTTTCCTTCATTTAGTGTTCAAGTGTTCATCATTGGGCCTTTGGATGCAAGGAAATAGTAAGAAATCACAAGTTAGCACATGTATGGTTGGCCTAAAATCAAGTATAGCATATCACTTGGTCAAAACACCATAACTTTCTTATTTTTCAACATTTTTGGAATTTTATTTGAGCCAAATGTCATATTTGAACTCCTTTACAACTTTGTTTCAAGGGTCAAACATCAATTCAACCTCTAAGTCCACCAATTTTCGAATTTGCTCAGCTACCCATGTGTGCATAAAAGTATACCCAAGACATGGTTGACCTAGAATTTCAGGTCATGACCCCAACTTTTAGATCATGCCATTTGCAATCCAAGCATCCTTTTGATGTGATTCTTTTTTAATTGAACTCTTTGCAATGCAAGGAACATTTGGAACAAACAAAAATCCAAAATGCACGAGCCAATTCCATTTGGTCTGGCTTCAAACATGACTTCATGAGCTCTGCTTTTTGTGCAAGTTTCAAGTCACAAAATTTGTGCCAACTTCACATGGAACCACCTGCACATGTGATAACTTTTTGTGAAGCTAAAACGCGTGCCACCAAGTGCAAAATGACCAAGTTTCATCATTGAATCACACTTTTCATCCCTCTTCTCACACGGATTGCAAATTGGAAATTTCTGACCTAGGTTACATGTATTTCAGATCCATTTCACATGTGTGAGTTGCTCAACATATTTCCTATAAATAGAGGATTATTTTGCCTTGATTTCCAAGCTTGAACAACCAAAGAAACTCAGAAACGATTTAGATTGAAACCTCCAAAAACTATAAACTCCCATTTCATTTCAAGCTTCTTTTAACTTCAAATCTCTGCCTAGAATCACTCATCAGCATCATCTGAAGTTAACTAAACCATTACAACAACTTGAAATCTCTTGCAACCTGCAACTCGATTTCACTATTGTTGGACCTTTGAGCTTCAACTTTAAAGGTATATACGAGTAAAATTTCTGAGCAAACAAGTTACCAGTGTCTTTGCCTTGATTCACTAATTGAAAGCCCTAAACTACTTGGAATTTATGTTTCCTATTCATCATTTAATTTTACTTTGAAGAACTAGGGCTCTCCGTGTTCTTGATCTAATTCTCTCTGCTCACAACCAACCAATGGCTCTGATGCAGAGAGCCATGAACGATGACATGAGTAGAAGCTTGCACGCATGGTGTTAGAGCTTAAAACTCGGAGGTCATGGATCTGAAAAACAAGTTCACAGGTTGAAGATGACCTTCGCGCGTTTGAAAACTAGCCGTTGGCGCCATAATTCAAATATATTTCTTATTTTTAATTTTATTTTTCATTTTCTTTTCCTTTTCTTTTTCTTTTCTTTTCTGATTTATTTTAAATAGCTCATATATGATTTTTCACTCCATTTTTTTTCATAAATCATAAAAAATATTTTCTATCACACACTTTTTTTTCATAACTTTTAATTCATTTTTGCATTTATTTGATATTTTACTTCATTTTCTTTTTAATTTTCTTTTTGAATTTTGTTTTTAATCATTTTCAAACATTTGAATTCCAACTTTTGAGATCTCATTTTTTGTAATATTTATGACTTTCTCAATTTTTTTGGCCATTTATTTGATATTTTGATGCCTCTTTGGTTTTTCCATTTAATTTCCATTTTAAATCATTTTAAAATCCTTTTAATATTTTTTTATTTCTTTTTTAATCCACTTCTGTTGACTTTTGATTGGATCATGATTTGGTTGAAAGTTCAATTGGTCTTTGGAATGATACTTTGGTTGTATGAACTTTCAATATTTCAAACTTATCATGTAAATGATCATTTGATCATTCTTGGTACTTTGGATTAATGATAAGCTTATCCTATTGTATTATGAAGATGAATGATTGAAATTGGAGATAGATGATCCCTTGTTATGGCAATTGTGGTTGATTCCTCTCATCTCTTCCATCTTTTTTTTTGTTGCTTTTATTTTTACTATTGTATGACATTGTTCTAGGAGGCTAACTTTGTGTTAGTTCTCTAACATGTTGACACATAAATTGTTATTGACCGGCCTCAGATAGATGTGACTTCTACATAAGTCTACTTACGATTGCTTAACATAGCGCTAAATTGTCCTGACTCGATTCAATTCTCATTAATACTAACGTTGACATATTAATTGTGCTAACACTTATGTCCTTACATTTATGTCTTTTGTTTTATGTCTTTACATTTATGTCCCTTTTATTTTTGCTTTTTATCTTTATGCCTTTTATCTTTATGTATTCTTTTGCTTTCTTATTTCAAAAAGAACAAAAAACATTACAAAATGGATAAGACCTTAAAAAACTTTGATCTGATGCTTTAGACTTTGTGTTACTTTCCCTTGCTTGAGGAGTATGTTGGACTTTATACCTTAGGACTTAGTGTTTTCCCTTTGCTTGGAGTGCTATATGAGTCTTTGAGATTCATCTGAGGCTTTATGATTCATCCGAGACCTTTTGATTCCTCTAGACCCTCTGATCTTCAATTCAAGGCTTGGATGTTTCTTTATGCTCATTTGGATCTTTTGATTTTCATATATTCTTGTTGCTTGTTCATCTTGTGACTCAATCCAAAGAGAAATGAATTATTGTTTTAACCAATGTCAAATACTTGTTCTTCTGTTAGTTAGTAAACTTGCACACAAAAAGGCTTTCTCTTGGTGTACCTGACAATGAGACCATTCATTTTATGCTTTAGGATAGTCTCTTCATCTCCTTCCTACTTCTTAAATTTTCAAAACTTCTCCCTATTTCAAAAAACTTCTTGTTTCAAACTTCACACCCTTTGTTAATAAACATTGACTTCGTCAAGTGATCCAGAAAATCTTTTCTCAATAAATGCTAAAACACTTAAGCATATTCAAACTCTTTCCAAAACTCTAAAAAAGACAAACCTCATCAAACTTCTTTTTGTGCCTTTGTGCACTTTTCTTTAAGATCCTTTTTTGAAAAGACTAGATGTCAGTCTATTCTTGCAGTGATGCAAACCACTATACTTCTACAAGATGCTGAGAAATGATTGACATTTTCCACTTGAATATTGAGATGTACTTGTGAGAAAGTCCAAGTAAAAGTTCTCCATATCAATATGATGCAAATGCTCATTTCCGCATACTTGTGGGTAGTAAGTTGAGTTTTTCCACTCGAATACTACAAAATATCTTTTCAATTAAAATCAATCAACAAACAACCCAGCTTTATATAAACACAGATTTGCAAGTGGTTCCCGTTGAGTACAACGGATGTGAGGGGTGCTAATTCATTCCCCTTGCATAATCAACCTCTGTATCTAGATCTCTCTTTTTAAGCTTTTTTATTTTTGTGGGTTTTGTTCTACCTTTTCCCTTTTCCCTTTGGAAACAATAAAGTTTGATGGCGACTCTTGCTTTTCGAGTTAAGTTAATCAATAGCTTAATCTCAACGATTTTTTCCCTCCGCGACACTTACCACATTCTAGATATTTTTTATTAAAGGGTCTTTGTTCTTCTAACTTTCCATAGTAAATTGCTTGAATTAATTAAATGTATCCTCCAATCTTGATGTATTGTCCTGTTGAGTAGAATTCTGGTGTCTTTCTATATAAAATTTCATGTACTTATTTAGTGTATCCTATAGTCTTTATATATTATTTTGAGGAAAAATTTTGTATGGTTTTGCTTGTTGACTGGTTCTGCATATCATCCATAATTTAGGTTGTTGTTGATTTGAAATTTCCATGGTCTATGTTGTTTGGTCAAGAAGTTTATTACTTGATGTGGGGATGGGCAATGTCTAGTGGGATCATTTTCCAATGCAATTCTCATAGTAACAAATATTCTAGTGTGTAGGCACCTTCTACATTTCTTTGTGAAAGCTTTGATACATGTCTTATTAGTTTGAATAATTAGTATTTTAGTGACTATGAACAAAAATATGCATAAATATAAGCACATATAAACAAAATACTTAAAATGCTAAACAAAAACTATCGCAATGTCTTTAAAAACTAACGCAAGTCCCAGACACCAAAGTGTAGCACCCCAAAATTTGCCCTCCTTACTTTAGTACTAACTGGCTTATGTTTCATTTCATTTTGCATTATCATGTGTGCATATCATTGGTTCTTAGCATGGGGTCAAGGTGCCTGAGGCAAGTTCAAGAGGAGAAGATGTTCTTCAAAGGGTCAAGCAAGAGAGTTCAAGTGGATCACTTTCTCCTAACCAGTGCAGAAACTAGGGTTTTGAGATTCTTGGGTTTATTGCTCCAATGGGCAAGCTCCTTGGGTTTTTTATCGTCACCAAATGGCATATCTTATCTTTGTTGGAGAGGATACACATCATATTCAGAGGAATTTGGATTTGGAGACTGTGTTATTTCCTCCTAGACTGAGGATACCTAAATTAAGGTTTGCTATAAAGTCAGTTTATTTCTGATTTTTTGGGAAAGACTTGATTCCATGGTATCCCTTGGGTCCCTAAGTATCTAGGAATGGAAGATTGTCCATCAGTTTGGTTCAGGAGAGATTCAATTGGCCAATGGATTGGGAATCAGGAGAATTAGGGGAAAAGTCAACAGTGAGAGGGGAAGTCAACTGTGAAATTTTGAGGTTCTCTACAAGGTTTTCAAGGTCTCACATCCTCATATGGTCTTCAAAAGTCAAGTTCCATACCATTTGTCAAGAATCAAGGGTTGGTACAAAAGTTACTAAATATGGAAATGACCTATAATTTGAAAGTTTCCTTTTTAGGCAAGTTCTTACACTGCATTCAACTTGACTTTTCATCATCAATAAAGCTTCAAATGAATTTTCCTCAAAGATGAAAGTTTAAGATCTTTTTCTCCTCTTTCCAACAAGTACTAGTGGGTCTCCATATCATTTGTGAAACTCAAGTTATGATCAAAAGAAGGCAAAGTGGTTTTTAGGGTTCCATTTTCACAACTTTTGCATTTTGGGACATAGTGACCTATAATTAATTCCATTGCTTCAAGGCACATTCTAACATCAAAGTACAATCCATAAGGACTATTTTTGGCCTTTGAATCAAGTGGATCCATGGTTTATTCTTCACTTATTTTCCATTATTCAAAATTGCAAGAGGCATCAAAATTCATGAATCAAAAGGTTTCAAGGCCCAATTTCAATTCAGGTGTAATTAGCAATTGGAAATTGAGTGATCCATCATGAAATATTTGGATATCCATGCATGGAGGAGGGTGTATTTCACATTATTCAAATTTCCAAATTTGCCCAAAACTCATTAAGTGAGGAATTCTCAAGGCCCAAGTGATCATCAGTGAATTAACCTAGCCTATTTAAGCTAACTCATGCTAGGGTTAGAGGGAGGACACGTGATTTTGAAGGAGAACCAAAGCTTGAACCCTAAAAGCTTCTCTCGTTCTTATCTCTCAATCAAGAGGAGCTTTTCCAAAAATTCTTCCACAAACTTCATCCTTGTGATCCACAGAGCAGAAACCAACCGTCCTTTGAAGCTAACAGTGAGGATACGTGGTGCACAAGCTCAGGTTAGTGATATTTTTGATGATCATAAAACTCTCTTTTTAAATATGCATAATGTTGTGTGACACCCATGGATGATTCTGATGTATTTATTTTTGAATTTGGACGCATGGCATGGTTATACGTTGAGTTTAAAGTTTTTGAACCCTAACCTTTTTCATTCGAATCTCCTTATGTTTTGGTTATTAGTGATTTTTAATGTGATATTTGAGATCATGGTTGAATTCTGGTTCGAATGATGTAAGGATTGTGGATTTCTGGACTTTTTTTGGTGAGAGCTCCGTTCAGTGCCGCCGGAGAAGACGACCGGAGCTAGGGCTCCGGCGACTGGCAAAGTTTCAGGCGAGCTAGGGTTTCTTGAGGAAGACACAATCGTAGCCATTCATTTTTGTGATCAGACGGTTAGAAGCGTGCCAACGCATTAAAAGGGGATGGCGCTGGTCACATGATTTTTTATTTCAGATTAGTCCTTGTGTGTGCATGTCTATGGTAAGTATCGTAGGCGTGTTGATCTTGTACGTTGATCTGGCCAAGCTTGTGCAAGTGTTGACTGGATATGGAGCGTGGATTTGATCCAATGGCAGGTGTGAGTCCCTATGGTTGACTGAGGTCTTTGGTGTGGGTTGTTGACTGCGCTGACCTGGGTTTTGGATTGGGCTTCCTTTTCCCACCCCCCTGTTGAGCCCAGTTTTGGATTCCAACGTGAATTGTTTATTATTTACACCCCCATGCTCTTTTCAATTATTTTCCTTTTTTCATTTAATCCTTGCATTTCATTTTAATTTTTTAAAATAGTTAAGCGCATCCAAAAAATCCCAAAAAATTCATGAATCATGTTTATCATTTTATAAAATTTTACCAAATTTTATTTTTTATTTTTATTTTATTTTTAGCATCTGAAATAAATATTTGTTTATTTTCTTTTTGAATTATTCTTATCATGCATACCTAAACTTGTATAATTTTGTTCTCATAGTATACAAAACCTTTTGAACTCATTCCTTTTGCATTCATTCACCAACACATTGGATTGCATTAAAATATTTTTCTCTCATTTTTAAAATCATTTCATATTGCATTTTAGTCCTCCTTTTTGCACATTGAACCATATTTCTCATCTGATTTTGCATGATTGTTTGAGTGACTTATATTGTGAATTTTGACATGAGTTTTGGATACGTTGTTTGCCTCTGGTTAAGATATGTTGATAATTAATTTGGTGATTTTAGAAGGTGTTTCTCTAATTGTTTGATTGTTTTTATTTGAGGTCTTCTTGTATGCATATCTTTGATCATGTCTGGTTATCTGTTTGAAAAGGCATTTGTGCCATTGTTTTGGGATTGTGTCTTTGACTTCATAAACCATGTTTAGATTGTTATAAGTCACTTGATTGCCATTATATGTCATTGTCTGGATTTCATTTATCTCATCTCTTTTACTTATGTCTGTTTTGTACTAACCTTTTATGCAGGGGCTGAGGTAAGTTGTTTGAGGGTGTGGATAGTTATCCATGTCCACTCTCACTCTTTCTGTCTCTCGTCTTTTCTTTCCTTTAGGCTTAGGTTGTCGTCAAACCTCACTAACCGTAGGTCACCCATACATGATAACATTAGGACTCTTAGTTTCGCGTTAGAGTTTCCTTTGTGTCTTCTCTCTTCTCATCTCAAAACTTCTTGAAAACACTTAATAAGGATAAAGTGCATTGCGCACGAGCCTTAAGCGTGGGGAATGAGAAATGAGGGGCTTCCTCTCATCTTTCTAGAGTGCTTAGCGAGCGTCCTGTCTTGGGACAATTCGTTAAGTATTCGTCCCTGTGCCCTAGACTTTGGTGCAATGCAGGTTATGAACTAACTCAAGTCACTTCTGTCTTAAAAAATACAAACAAACTTCAAACCTTTTTGTCCTTCGGGATTGTCAAACTAAAGGCTATTTTCAAAAAGGGCACGTTACTTTCCGTTTGAGTCGCAAACAAGCATCGACCCTAACTGTCGGACGCGAACTTAACGTCGCTCATAAAAAAAACAAAAAGAACTTGATCCGAACTACGTTGACTCTGAATTTCCCATTGCACAAAGGGAGTACGTAGGCCTAGGACGTCGACGTCCTACCGAGTCTGTCTTAGTTTTCCCTTCCCCCGTCTTAGTACAGCCATAGATGATAGTATAACTCACCCTTAGAATAGACAACAAGCGTGGATCCCATCGAGTACGATGGACGCGTGGGGTGCTAGCACCTTCCCCTCACGTAACCGACTCCCGAACCCAGGCTATGGTTGTGATGACCATTCCTTTCCCTCTTCCTCAGGTTTATGCGGTGTTCCCTTTTCCTCTCTGGGGATAAATTTACACGGCTGGCGACTCTGTTTTTCCGCGCCACTCTCGCATTTGTACCTGGATGAAAATCCTAGGAGCGACAGCTGGGGACTCTGGTTGACCTATGCTGGTCCATCCCTAAGCGAGTCAATCCTAGCGCTTGCTTGTCTTTGTTCTCTTTGGGTGTTTTTGTTTTGCTTTATTTTGTTGTATTTTATTTTTACCGCATTTACTGCATCACATTTCATTTTTATTACTGTCATACTGGATATTGCTGTGTTGCGCTGGCTGTTTCTGTTTTGCAGGTTGGGTTGTTCTGAGAGATAAGCCCAATACCCAGGCTTGAGTACACCCTAGGACTAGAGTGGAGAGTAGTGGGACCTACGTGCCCGATTGGTACGTTTGTGTGTTCACGAAATTCACAATCAGACGAGGCTATCTTGGGACACATTCTAACGTGTGTGTCTTGCGCATGTTAGGATGTCGATCTAGAGAGTTGTCGACTCTGGTGACCGGTCATCGAGGACCTTAGTGGAAACATCCCTCTTTAGTGGTGACAGTGGCAGACCACATCCTGTGGCAAACCCATTTGCACCCGAGGGCCCACTTTGGAACTCGCATAGGATGGACCCTATCTTTTGAAGAGAATCAGTGGAGGCACTCCTCGATTGACGATAGTACTGTACCCCGAGGGATAAATGTACTATTGTTTCTCGACCTCAGTGCTAGAAGCTGAGGACCTTCCATTTTGGAGAATCAGTTGAGGCCTCCTCGATTAATGATGATGCCAAACTAGAAATGGTGAACGTATCATCATTTCTCGACCTGAGAGCCCGGGATACTGAACATCCTAGTACCCACACGTGAGAGGGATGGGTGTTTGCAGGTTTGGAGGTAACTGAAACCTTCAACCTACCTGATTTTTTTCTGGATTTCTCATCAATGTTTGATTATCTGGGTTCCTCAGTGGTTCGGTATTTTGGAATTCTGGTTTCTGGGTTGTGGTTCTCGTTCAGTTAACAGCACAGCACATCCAGCAGTGTTGCCTTGATCCCATGTTTGCATGAGCATATCATTTTTCTTGCATTCTGACATGTTTGACATTTTTCAGGGCTTGCATCTTACTCTTGATTCCGGTTTTCTGAGGTTACCTTGGCATGGATGTCCAGAGAAAGAAGACTGTTGCCTATTCGTTCCCAGATCCAACCTTGACATTGATTCACAAGCTGATTAACATGGTTGGTCCCGGAGTTCGTACAGAGTTCAGTGGAGGGTATGAGAGACTTCTGAAATTTGTCTACAATATCTCCAAGTATGAGAAGGATGCCATTCATACACTTCTGTAGTTTTACGATCCGTCTTTGCGTTGGTTCACTTTCCCAGACTACATCTTAGCCCCAACGTTGGAGGAGTTCTCATTTATTTTGGGAATCCCCATCAAGCATGACATAGTATTCTTTTCTAAAGAACGCCCCGGGATAAAAGAAATGACTATTGCTCTTTATATTGGTGAATCCGTTCTGAGCAGTAATATTGAGGAAAAACAAGGAGCTAAGGGTTTCTTATTGAAGTTCTTGTTTGATCAAGCTTGCATACATGTTAAAGAGAAGAATTGGACTACTTTCCAAGCTATTCTGGCTATGTGCGTCTATGGGATTGTCCTGTTTCCCAATGTTCCTGATCTGGTGGATATGCATGCTGTCAGAATCTTTATTTCAAAGAATCCTATACCTACCTTGCTAGGTGATGTGTATCACTCAGTCCACTACAAGAATGAAAATAGGCGGGGAAAAACCGTGAGTTGTTGTCCACCGCTCTTATCTACTTGGTTTCTGAGCCATCTCCCCGAAGCTGGCGCCTTCGTTGATACGAAAGATTCTCTGAAGTGGTCAAAGAGGTTAATGGGCTTGACTGCTGACAACATTGTCTGGTTCAACTGTGACTTGCTAGGAATAGAGATTATTTGCTAGTGCGGAGAATTCCCTAATGTACCCTTGATAGGGAGAAGAGGTGGAATTAACTATAATCCTTCCCTTGTTATCAGGCAGTTTGGTTATCCATTGAAAGGTCCACCTGAAGAGCGAGATGTCAGAGAGTCCTTATTCTTCAATGGTACTGGGGATCAAGAGATGATAAGGAAGATTGTGAATGCTTGGAAGCAGGTGACCAAGAGGGGAAAAACTTTATTCGGGAAATGTAACAACCGGGCTTTCCCTTCCTATAAAGAGTGGATTAAGAAGAGAGCAGAAGAGGAGCTTCTTCCTTTCCTGGTAGAACCACCATCTTACCCCTTACTGATTGAGCCTCCTACCACAGTTGAGATAGAGAAGTTTAACAAGTTGTGGGCTGAAAAGGAAAATCTGCGAGAAGAAAACAGTGAGCTACTAAGGGAGATTTATCAATTGAAACATGAGCGGGGTGAAGCTGTTCATATCGCCAAGTTAAAGACAGAGCTTCTTGCTAAGGCAGAAAAAGAGCTAGTTGACATGGTCACAGCCAGACAAAGGATGAAGCAAGCCCTAGATGGTATCAGTAAGGTTCTCGAGTCTAAGAAGGAGGAATTGGACAAGGCTTTGTTAAAAATTCACAGGTTCAATGCTCACCGAGAAACTGCAATGGCTAAGAATAAGCAAAAAGAAGACGGTTATCTAGCTCAGATTGATCAATTGAAGTCGCAGCTCAAGAAAAAGGACACTGAAATCCTATCAGGGGTATTCCAGAGACAAGCAGTTGAGGGTCGACTCAATGAAGCCATAGCCTCCATAGAGGAACTGAAGGTCCAAGCTGAAGTGAAGAGATATAGACATGAGGGACCTAGCATGGATGGTGTTTCTGGAGAAGACGCTTGGGAGTTACATTGCCGATACTTGGAAGGGATCATGCATAGGAGAGACGTTCTCATTCAAGAGCTAATTTAGAGACCGAAGCACCCCGACACCAAAAAGTTGTTCAAAGAAATTCAGGACTGAAGCAAGAAGCATAATGGATGGGGGGATTGACACTTGTAGACTTTGATGACATGCCGTAGTTTTCTATTTTCTTTCATTATTCGGACCACCGCCAGACTTGTTGGTTGGGATCTATGATTATTGTGTTCAGACTTGTTATCTTGGATTTGTGATTGTTGACATTCGGTTTTTCTCTGGTTTTCTTAATATATGAGCAGAAGTTCTGTTCTATATTGTTGTTAAACTGGAATCAAGGGGTGGATCGCCCTGCGGATATTCAAACATGTTCATTTGCATTTGCATATTCATAATCATTTTGCAAAACCATTGTGCATAACAGGTGTTCAAGGCTGGTTATTCTTATTTTGATCTGGTTTTCTTCAGAATTGCAGACTTAACTCCTCAGGCCATTCTAGAGTTGATCATGGAGCAAGTTTAAGCTGAGTTGAGGGAAATGCGAGGCCAGATGGGGCAGCTTATGGGGAATATGCAAACTCTCATGCAAGACCAGAAAATGCTGAGGGAGGAGGTCAATCAGATGAAGACTCAGATGGGTTTGGCCATGGAAATTTTGAATAGGGTGTTGAAGAAGGAAGACAGTCTTGTGCCCGCTTCCAATACAGAGATCCTTACTCCTCCCATCTCTTTGAAATCTGATTTAAATCATGGATTACCTCGTGAATCTCTTCCACAAGCGGAAGTTCCAGAACTTTCCCAACAGCAGCTAGGTCTGGGCTCCCAAGAGAAGCCCAAGGGCAAAAAGTGTACACAGAGACAGAAGAAGTCTGAAAGAGTTTTTCATCCGCTCCCTATGCCATATTCTCAACTATTGCAGCATCTCCTTCAGTTACAACTAGTACAGAAAAGGACTTTGGCTCCTCCCACTGGTAATCCTCCACCAGGCTATGATGTAAGAGCCCATTGTGATTTCCATTCTGGGGCACCAGGGCATACTGTGGAGAAATGTAGGGCCTTTCAGCACCAAGTCCAGGATTTGATTGATGCAGGGGCAATTGAGTTCACGTCGGGCGGCGTGAATATACAAGGTGATTTTACCCCAATTGTTGCAAAAGAAGTGGAGACTCCTCCCCTCTTTGCAGGATCCACCTCATGTCATGGACTTTCTCCATAACCTTTTGCTGCAGAAGCTCTGCGTCAGCAACCTTTGTTCGTGCCTCAGCCAAATGTGGAAAGGAAAGTGCAAGCGCAGGTGAGGCGCCCAAATCAGCACCGACAGCAAAATTATCAGCAACAGGGGCAACCGAGACCAAGAAGGCCCAAGAGGATATTTGATCCTATTCCTATCCCTTATAGTCAGTTGTTTGCTCGTCTGCTCAAGAACTCTCTGATTCAAATGAGGAGTACCACGCCGGTACTGTACCCTATTCCTCCGGATTATGACATGACTGCTAGGTGCGAGTTCCACTCGGGAACGTTTGGGCATACGATTGATAAGTGTAATGTATTCCAGCACAAGGTGCAAGACCTGGTAGACTCAGAGATCATTGTATTCACTGAAGATGATATGTACATCAATGGAGGCCTCCTTTCTCAAATGAACACTCAGTCTGCAAGTACGTCCAGACAGAATTAAGCTTCCTCAGCAATGGCAATCTTCAGCTTCTTTACTGCATTTTCATTTGTAGTTTTTCATTTCTTGTTAAAGCATTGTATGCATGTAAGACTTGTTTGTTTTTTTATGATGATATTAATGCAATGAGTATGTTTTTCTTGAAGTAATCCATTCGTGTTCACTCTTAAATGTTTATATGCACTGCAATACCAATTTTCTTGTTTAGAACTCTTGAGGGGGGATGATGAGACGAAAATGCAGAATCTCTGGTCGTATGTTCAAGGATAGAACCCTATTGAGGATGTACAGGCATTGTTTCAAACCCCTAAACACTGGAGATATAAGGGAGATAGACCCTCGTTAACCCCATTGAGCCTTGAAGTAGGAGTTTCTTTCGTACGAAAAAACCCACATACTTAACCCAGGGGCAGGGTAGGCGTCAGTTAGTTTGACCGAGCGTTCAAATTTCAAGGAGAATGTGCATCCGAGGATCCATTACCCTTTATCCCACCATCAAGAGGTCAAGAGATGTGAAACCACAATGGTTATCCATCAACAATCAAGGAGTGAGGCAGTCACAACCCTTTCAAGCAAGTAAGACAACCAGTGTCACACGCTTTGTTCAAAAAGGAGAATAAAAAAAAAAAGAAAGCCCGCTAAGTCGAAACTTGAAAACAAGCGACTTAGGCAAAAGTTAGGGCATCCCGCTGGACTTCAAAATCGAAAAAACTCAAAAGAGTCAGTCCAGGCAAATATTAGGGATCAAAAAGAGAAAAAGAAAGAAAAGCGAAAGGCGTTACAAAAGAAAATCCCCGATAAGAACAAATTCGTGTGATTACAGACACAAGATAAAAAGGGGTGACTGTCATTCCAAAACTTTCTTAGGCGTCAAACCACTAGTGGTATGGGTTCCTTAAAGAACGTAAACCTTTTGAGAGATGAGCATTTGTGTCAGATTAACTGAACATAGGACTGGAGAACATCACGAAGAGTGGGTGGGCACCGATAAATTTTGAGCCATAAATCCTTTTTCTGAAACCGTGAACCAGACCACGTTACAGCCCTTAAAAGTCCTAATGGAAACAAGGTTTATTCCGAAAGTGTACTTCAACAGGATAACGTTCCTGACTCCTACGAGTTGTGCTAATAAGATTTGTTGGTATTGCATGTGCGCATTGTTTTTCCATTCAAAAATCAAGGTCGCATCCCAGCAAGTGATTCGTTCACAAGGCTTGGCGACGCATTTTCAATAAAAACTTCAAGGTTAACACGAGTGTTGCATTAGAATTGTCATTCTCATAATAAACATTTTTTGTTTGTATATATGTGCCTAAGCATCAATGCAGCTTACATAGTGAAAGTCAGTCAAGAAGCTTGATCCTGCCAAGTTGGGATACTTGGAAATTCTAAAGGACAATCATATCAAAGGGCAGGCTACCAAGAGACTCAGTGTAGAGTGGGCTCTCCCCAGTAAGTTGTGTTAAGATGTAGCCAATCTGGGGCAGTCACGTCGAGAAATCTCTCCGAAATTCAGTTATCCTGGGGCATTCATTCTAAGATCATGGGAAAAATCACTTCAAAGCCCGTATTGGGGCAGGCCACCTCTAGAGCGTGGGAGATTGTCCATTCCTGAAAATGGTTAATTGAAAACACCTCCTCAAGGTTCAAGGTACTAAAGAAGAGTATTTTCAAGTCATTACAATCCCTTTCGAGGTAATGTACTTCATGGATTATGAAGACTGGGGCAGTTATGTCGAGATATGATAAATCTCTCCAAGAGTTTGAAGACCCTGGGGCAGTGCGAATGCCCGATCTTCTATAAAATCCTCTTGAGATGATTTCTTCCATATGACTTGGTGGTCTGGGGCAAGTGGAAAGTTCAAAGGGCCATTTACGACCTTAGAAACAAGTCAGGATTAGAAGGCAACAGGATTGTATTTCCCCAGCAGTTTGCTTTCCCCAGCATGGAGATTGCACTTCCTCAGCAGAGCAGACCTTCCCCAGCAGGAGACCTGGAAAGTATTTTCTCTGAATCAAGACGTTATCTCCCCACAGAATCAGGGTGTTCACCTTCCCCATCCAGTCAGGAAGCGTGCTTTCACCGACGATGTCATATTCTAGTCCCCAGTAAGGTGGGAGTAAAGTCATTCTCCCCACCAGTAGGCTAAGTTCAGCAGTATCCCCAAGCAGGATGGTATTATGGGCTGGCATCCCCCAGTAGGTCCTGAGCCCAATTGGATATTGGTGATTCTCGGCAATGGACTTCCGGTTCCGTTATTGACATTCACTCTCAACTCCTCAGTAGAGGAGAAATCTCAGGTTTTGGATGTTACCTTCAGTAGAGGACATGTGTAATCCCCGGTGGTATGGATGTTCTTTTGGGATTTCATCCCCAGCAGAAGTTGTTGATCCGAAGAGTCGATCAGTATGACCCTTCTCAGCATAGTTCCTGGATTCAGAGGACAATTTATTTTTGTCATCCCCAGCTAAATTGGTCTTTTCTCTCCAGCATTTATTTTGCTGGAGGGACCCCTTTTGCATATCATAAGCATTTGCATTGCATCCTCAAACGCGTAGCATTTCCACTTTGTGTGGAGCATTACGGCAAAATTCAAACATTTGCATTCGAAGCATAAGCCAGGTTTGGTACTTTCTTTGCCAGTTCTCTTTCCCAGCAGAGATGGCATAACTCAGGAGATTTTGGAGGGATGCATTCCTCATATTTGTGCTCCCCGGCAGAGTCTTTTATTTAGACTTCTCCTTTCCCCAGTAGAGTCATCTTATCTGTGGACCGTGAGTCCGTTAGGAGTTTGCCTTGGTTTGGCCTTTCTCTTTAGTGAAATCCAGTTCTCGCCTGGTATTCAGTTCTTGCTTGACATATTTTACAGGCCAGTTTCCCTTTATCAGCAGGGATGGCATTTGTTTTGCTAGTTCTCTTTATCAGCAGAAATAGCAATCTTTTGGATATTTTCTTTCTTCGGTTCCCTTTATCAGCAGGGATGGCATTTATTTTGCTAGTTCTCTTTATCAGCAGAGATAGCAATCTTTTGGATATTTTCTTTCGTCAGTTCCCTTTATCAGCAGGGATGGCATTTATTTTGCTAGTTCTCTTTATCAGCAGAGATAGCAATCGTTTGAAGATTTTCCTTCGTCAGTTCCCTTTATTAGCAGGGATGGCATTTGTTTTGCTAGTTCTCTTTATCAGCAGAGATAGCAACCCTTCGAAGATTTCCTTTCGTCAATTCCCTTTATCAGCAGGGATGGCATTTATTTTGCTAGTTCTCTTTATCAGCAGAGATAGCAATCTTTGGAATATTTTCTTGCGTCAGTTCCCTTTATCAGCAGGGATGACATTTATTTTGCTAGTTCTCTTTATCAGCAGGGATAGTAATCTTTTGAAGAGTTTCTTCGTCAGTTCCCTTTATCAGCAGGGATGGCATGTATTTTGCTAGTCCTCTTTGTCAGCAGGGATAGCAATCTTTTGAAGATTCTTTTCGTCAGTTCCCTTTATCAGCAGGGATGGCATTTATGTTGCTAGTTCTCTTTGTCAGCAGGGATAGCAATCTTTTGAAGATTCTTTTCGTCAGTTCCCTTTATCAGCAGGGATGGCATACTTCGAGATTCCTTTGTCAGTTCTCTTTATCAGCAGAGATGACATAACCTGGGAAAGTTTGTTTCACTTTATACCCAGCATACCTGGCACTCGTCCGTGTTGTGACAGTACAACATTTATGGCTAATTCTCCAGTGGAGGATTGCAAATTTCTGGGTTCTTTGGTATTCAATCTTCGTGCATCCTGATTGTCTGAAAGTCGTCGCTATCATACCCTCAGGACCAAGTTGATTGAATAGGGGCAGCTGTAGCACCCCAAAATTTGCCCTCCCTACTTTAGTACTAACTGGCTTATGTTTCATTTCATTTTGCATTATCATGTGTGCATATCATTGGTTCTTAGCATGGGGTCAAGGTGCCTGAGGCAAGTTCAAGAGGAGAAGATGTTCTTCAAAGGGTCAAGCAAGAGAGTTCAAGTGGATCACTTTCTCCTAACCAGTGCAGAAACTAGGGTTTTGAGATTCTTGGGTTTATTGCTCCAATGGGCAAGCTCCTTAGGTTTTTTATCATCACCAAATGGCATATCTTATCTTTGTTAGAGAGGATACACATCATATTCAGAGGAATTTGGATTTGGAGACTGTGTTATTTCCTCCTAGACTGAGGATACCTAAATTAGGGTTTGCTATAAAGTCAGTTTATTTTTTATTTTTTGGGTAAGACTTGATTCCATGGTATTCCTTGGGTCCCTAAGTATCTAGGAATGGAAGATTATCCATCAGTTTGGTTCAGGAGAGATTTAATTGGCCAATGCATTGGGAATCAGGAGAATTAGGGGAAAAGTCAACAGTGAGAGGGGAAGTCAACTGTGAAATTTTGAGGTTCTCTCCAAGGTTTTCAAGGTCTCACATCCTCATATGGTCTTCAAAAGTCAAGTTCCATACCATTTGTCAAGAATCAAGGGTTGGTACAAAAGTTACTAAATATGGAAATGACCTATAATTTGAAAGTTTCCTTTTTGGGCAAGTTCTTACACTGCATTCAACTTGACTTTTCATCAACAAGAAAGCTTCAAATGAATTTTCCTCAAACATGAAAGTTGAAGATATTTTTATCCTCTTTCCAACAAGTACTAGTGGGTCTCCATATCATTTGTGAAACTCAAGTTATTATCAAAAGGAGGCAAAGTGGTTTTTAGGGTTCCATTTTCACAACTTTTGCATTTTGGGACATAGTGACCTATAATTAATTACATTGCTTCAAGGTACATTCTAACATCAAAGTACAATCCATAAGGACTATTTTTGGCCTTTGAATCAAGTGGATCCATGGTTTATTCTTCACTTATTTTCCATTATTCAAAATTGCAAGAGGCATCAAAATTCATGAATCAAAAGGTTTCAAGGCCCAATTTCAATTCAGGTGTAATTAGCAATTGGAAATTGAGTGATCCATCATGAAATATTTGGATATCCATGCATGGAGGAGGGTGTATTTCATATCATTCAAATTTCAAAATTTGCCCAAAACTCATTAAGTGAGGAATTCTCAAGGCCCAAGTGATCATCAGTGAATTAACCTAGCTTATTTAAGCTAACTCATGCTAGGGTTAGAGGGAGGACACGTGATTTTGAAGGAGAACCAAAGCTTGAACCCTAAAAGTTTCTCTCATTTGTATCTCTCAATCAAGATGAGCTTTTCCAAAAATTCTTCCACAAACTTCATCCTTGTGATCCACAGAGCAGAAACCAACCGTCCTTTGAAGCTAACAGTGAGGATACGTGGTGCACAAGCTCAGGTTAGTGATATTTTTGATGATCATACAACTCTCTTTTTAAATATGCATAATGTTGTGTGACACCCATGGATGATTCTGATGTATTTATTTTTGATTTTGGATGCATGGCATGGTTATACGTTGAGTTTAAAGTTTTTGAACCCTAACTTTTTCATTCGAACCTCCTTATGCTTTGGTTATTAGTGATTTTTAATGTGATATTTGAGATCATGGTTGAATTCTGGTTCGAATGATGTAAGGGTTGTGGATTTCTGGACTATTTTTGGTGAGATCTCCGTTCAGTGCCGCCGGAGAGGACGACCGGAGCTAGGGCTCCGGCGTCTGGCAAAGTTTTAGGCGAGCTAGGGTTTCTTGAGGAATACACAATCGTAGCCATTCATTTTTGTGATCGGACGGTTAGAAGCGTGCCAACGCATTAAAAGGGGATGAAGTTGGTCACATGATTTTTTATTTCAGATTAGTCCTTGTGTGTGCATGTCTATGGTAAGTATCGCGGGTATGTTGATCTTGTATGTTGATCTGGCCTACCTTGTGCAAGTGTTGACTGGATATGGAGTGTGGATTTGATCCAATGGCAAGTGTGAGTCCCTATGGTTGACTGAGGTCTTTGGTGTGGGTTGTTGACTGCGCTGACCTGGGTTTTGGATTGGGCTTCCTTTTCCCACCCCCCTGTTAAGCCCAATTTTGGATTTCAACGTGAATTGTTTATTATTTACACCCCCATGCTCTTTTCAATTATTTTCCTTTTTTCATTTAATCCTTGCATTTCATTTTAATTTTTTAAAATAGTTAAGCGCATCCAAAAAATCCCAAAAAAATTCATGAATCATGTTTATCATTTTATAAAATTTTACCAAATTTTATTTTTTATTTTTATTTTATTTTTAGCATCTGAAATAAATATTTGTTTATTTTCTTTTTGAATTATTCATATCATGCATACCTAAACTTGTAGAATTTTGTTCTCATAGTATACAAAACCTTTTGAACTCATTCCTTTTGTATTCATTCACCAACACATTGGATTACATTAAAATATTTTTCTCTCATTTTTAAAATCATTTCATATTGCATTTTAGTCCTCCTTTTTGCACATTGAACCATATTTCTCATCTGATTTTGCATGATTGTTTGAGTGACTTATATTGTGAATTTTAACATGAGTTTTGGACATGTTGTTTGCCTTTGGTTGAGATATGTTGATAATTAATTTGGTGATTTTAGAAGGTGTTTCTCTAATTGTTTGATTGTTTTTATTTGAGGTCTTCTTGTATGCATATCTCTGATCATGTCTGGTTATCTGTTTGAAAATGCATTTGTGCCATTGTTTTGGGATTGTGTCTTTGACTTCATAAACCATGTTTAGATTGTTATAAGTCACTTGATTGCCAGTATATGTCATTGCATGGATTTCATTTATCTCATCTCTTTTACTTATGTCTGTTTTGTACTAACCTTTTATGCAGGGGCTGAGGTAAGTTGTTTGAGGGTGTGGATAGTTATCCATGTCCACTCTCACTCTTTCTGTCTCTCGTCTTTTATTTCCTTTAGGCTTAGGTTGTCGTCAAACCTTACTAACCGTAGGTCACCCATGCATGATAACATTAGGACTCTTAGTTTCGCGTTAGAGTTTCCTTTGTGTCTTCTCTCTTCTCATCTCAAAACATCTTGAAAACACTTAATAAGGATAAAGTGTATTGCGCACGAGCCTTAAGCGTGGGGAATGAGAAATGAGGGGCTTCCTCTCATCTTTCTAGAGTGCTTAGCGAGCGTCCTGTCTTGGGACGATTCGTTAAGTATTCGTCCCTGTGCCCTAGACTTTGGTGCAATGCAGGTTATGAACTAACTCAAGTCACTTATGTCTTAAAAAATACAAACAAACTTCAAACCTTTTTGTCCTTCGGGATTGTCAAACTAAAGGCTATTTTCAAAAAGGGCACGTTACTTTCCGTCTGAGTCGCAAATAAGCATCGACCCTAACTGCCGGACGCGAACTTAACGTCGCTCATAAAAAACACAAAAAGAACTTGGTCCAAACTACGTTGACTCTGAATTTCCCATTGCACAAAGGGAGTACGTAGGCCTAGGACGTCGACGTCCTACCGAGTCTGTCTTAGTTTTCCCTTCCCCCGTCTTAGTACAGCCATAGATGATAGTATAACTCACCCTTAGAATAGACAACAAGCGTGGATCCCATCGAGTACGATGGACGCGTGGGGTGCTAGCACCTTCCCCTCGCGTAACCGACTCCCGAACCCAGGCTATGGTTGTGATGACCATTCCTTTCCCTCTTCCTCAGGTTTATGCGGTGTTCCCTTTCCCTCTCTGGGGATAAATTTACACGGCTGGCGACTATGTTTTTCCTCGCCACTCTCGCGTTTGTACCTGGATGAAAATCCTGGGAGCGACACAAAGCCATTTTATTGCAAGTATAGAAAGCAAGTGTAGTTTTTTATTGTCCCATAGGGATTGATTTTGTTTTAAAGGCCACTCAATAGTTTCTATGACTTTAAGAATGATTTATCAGATGTTTGTTTATTTGTGATTGTATAAAGTAAAATAAAAGAAAGTAAAATGAAAGAAACTAAAATGAACTTTGGTGTTTAACAACTGATAAAACTTGTTGGGGTTTGACCTCATCGACCTATTCTCATATAGCATCCTTCATATGTAATATGAAACTCTAATCTGCTATTAATGTTACCACCTGAAGCTCTCATCACAACTCATGTCTGAGTCAATAAAGTGAGTTCAGTCATATTACCTAATAGACGGTCTCTCTGCCTATTAACCAATATGACAACATTGAGTTTCAAAAGGTCATATTGATATTGAACCTAAATCTATGTCTAGAGTTCAACATGTCTAATAGATGAAAAGCTTGGATCTAGTAATGACCATCACCTTTCGAATATCAAGTCATATCATAAAAATATGTTTTAGGTAGCTAATCCAAAACAAGCATTAAGAACAAATAATTCATCAATATTAAAGTTTATGAAGAATTACATAGAGCACCATGATCGTGACCAAAACATGAGCATTAGGAAGACTACATCTAACCCCAACAAAATAGAAAATTAGTTATGCTTGCACATCATAGCTTTACAATTAAGCTCCGAAAGAAAGATGTTGAGGAGAAACTATTGCCAATACCTTGGACAACGCTTATGCCAGCAAGGCAACAATATCCCTTTATTTTCCTCTCCTATTATGTTTCTAGTCCATAATAGACCTCTTTCATTCCCTACTAATAAAACTACCTAGTTATATCAAGTTACACAAAGTTCTCTAAAATATTTTTAAGATATCTCAAACTGAACAGCTTGAACCCCTATTTATAGTGGTTTGGTCTGCCACTCTTGCTAAGCGAAATATAAACCTCGCTTGCAGCACCTACAATCTTACTCATTAAGAAATATCAGCTCATCTGCGAGTTGTCTTTTCTGCCTTAATCTCACTTAGCACGCCTCTAGATTTCTTAGCAAGCCAACCCTTACTTTGTTTTGAAGTAATTTAACCTTGAAGCTTTCTAGCACTCCATACCTCGCTTAGTGCACCTACTAGCAAGTTTTGGTGCCTGACTGAGGTTTTCTTGATCTTTTGCTGCCTATTTATGGCTTAGAAAGATATTTTCCTTGGCTAAGATAGCCTTGATGCTTGAATGGTGTCTTTTATCTATTTTTGGGGCTTTTTTGGTCCATTTTTCCCGTGCTTGACAAGTACACAATTTAAGGTGTTTTATCATTTTTTCCTGATAAGTTGGGGGATTTCTTTTCATTGATTACTTGTAAAAAAGTAGTAAATGCTTATGAGTTTTACATATATTTAGAACTTAGTAGTTACCACAAATGTTACCAAGCCACTTCATGTTACCAAGCTACCACTCACATGCTACGCAAATTGAAGCCAAGCTGCAACAAACTCTTCAAAATTCCACTAGCCAAAAGCCATTACGTCAAACTGAAAACTAAAACTTTCTACTAGCTGCAAATACAAGCACGAAACAAGTTACACAAAATACGCAGAACATGGAAACGACTCCAAAATGCGACCCCACAAATTGGAAAACGCATTTCATGACCTGCACATCAAAACGCAGCCAACATATTCCAAAACGTCATAACCAAATCAAAACGACTACACGACATAAACGAGAATGAAAACACATAGCAAACTTCCTACTCCTTATTCATGAGCGCACCTCCCTCCCTCATATTTTTCCTTTTTTTTTCTTTATTTTATTTTATTTTATTTTCTCATTTGTTTTTTGTTCTTTATTTTTGTTTTTAGAGTTTTTTTTTATTTGTTTGGAATTTTCTCTTAATATCTTGTTTGCAATGTTTTATCCACTTATTTTTCATCTTGATATTTTCATTTTCATCTTGATTTTTTCTTCCATTTTGGTTGATGAAAACCTAAGGATCATAGAATGATGATTTGCAAAGATGTTGAATCTTCATTATTTCAAACATGTAGTTGAATGATCATTTGGATCATTCTTTACACTTTGGGATAGTGATAGGTTGCCTTTGATTAATCATCAAAATTCTTGATTAATATGAGATCGTTCTCTTTTTCTTTTTGTGTGGCATGACTTTAGGGGAATGATCTACATATCATTTCTCTAGCATATTTTAACACAAATATTGTTATTGACCGGCCTCCCATAGTATGATCTTTATAATAAATCGTGTTACGATTGCTTAACATAACACTAAATTGGTCCCGAATCGAGAAAGCGATCATTCGATCAATAATCATTAACAACTAAAATCTAACTTTTACATTTTCGCTCTTTATCTTCTTGTTATTTACTTTCCTGCATTTACTTTTTCGAAATTTATTTCATTGCTCATTTATCATTCATGTCTTTATCATTATGTCATCTTCATCTTATTGATCTTTGTGTTCTTATCTTGTTAAAAAAATACAAAAACATGATAAAATGATCAAAAACCCTAAAAAACATTAAGCTTGGACTATGGTTACTATCCCTAGCATCATGGAGTTTTGGACTTTGTACATAAACCCTAGCAAAGGAGACTTGGATTGGACTTCTTTATTTTCATTGTCTTAGGACACCATGCACAACATTCATAGCTTACTCTTGGGCTTTCTTACAATGAGACTTACTTGATTAATTACTTATAATTAGTCATTTAAAAGTCTATCCCACTTTGATAGTACACTCTTAGTTTATTGTTTGGGTTGTGTGTTTATTATTTATTTTTATCCCCATGAAGTGTAAAATAATTTTATCGCTTTCCTTTATTTTGATTATATCTTGTCATTATATCACCTAAACCATTTTCGAACTAATTCTCAATTCAACGTCGATTCATTTTACACCCTTGTAAGTCAATTGCCTTGTGCATCGCCATCAACCTTAACCTAGCACAATTAGGTCCTCTCATCCAATCATTTTCAAACCTTACCACGCTTCAAACGTGTCATACCTCGAAAAATACGATCCACGCGATGGACGCGGAAAAAACTGTTCGAAACAGAGTCGCCACCGAAATTTATTTATCCCAAAAGAGGGAAAGGAAAATATCGATAAAACCTTTAAAGGGAGATAAGAACATGGTCATCGCAACCAAATTCTGGTTCGGGAGTCGGTTACGCAAGAGGGAAGGTGTTAGCACCCTCTACGTCCGTTGTACTCAACGGGAACCTCTTGATTCGATTCGTGAGAAAGTTAGCTAGGTTGTTTGTTTATCTTCTAAGGTAATATTGCTTTCTAAAGGGGAAATGGGGTGGTTTTTTATTAGTGTGCTCGCCAAGGATTCAGACCCTTGTGCCTACGTATTCCCTCGTGCAATGGGAAAGTCAGAGCATTCATAGTTCGTGGGACTATGGTTGGTTGGTGTTTTTTAAACGAACGAGTGTTTAATTCGCATTCTAACTGCTAAACGTTGGCTTGTCGGCTCGTCATGGGAGGCTGAAGCACTAGTTTATATGCGCGAAAGAATGGACTAAACAATGTTCTTTTGTGAAAGTTGTTTGAGTATGAATTAAGTGTATTAGAGATTTGATTGAGAAAAAGATTTGATTTGGATGTGTTTTAGGCGAACGAGAGTTTAGGTTGCATTCTAACTACTAAACATTGGCTTGTCTGCTCGCTAGGGGAGGCTGAAGCACGAATTCATATGCGCAAAAGAATGACTTAAACAATGTTCTTTGGGAAAGGTGTTTGATAATAATTAAGTGTTTTAAGAAGAAAGGTTGAATGAACAACAACCCAAGGGCGTGCCTCAAGAGCCATTCATTCAAAGATCCAAGGAATGCTAGATTCCAAAAATCTCCTCCTTTCGTTAGTTGATTAAGAAAGTGTTTGAAGTAGGTTGAATCGGATTGGTTACGAAAGGAAGTGAGGATCGATACTAGTCCCTAGGGGTGCTCCTAGTAACGAAACCTCGAGATGTGCAAGTGTGCGTGTGATGGTGAGGCAAAAGGTGCTCGACTTACGATTGGGCTCGATGGCGAATCGAGGACCGGTTTGGAAATGGTTTAGTTGAAAAGGTCGAAAGATTGAATGAATGACAACCCAAGCGGTGTGCCTCGAGAGCCATCCATTCGAAGACCCAAGGAATGCTAGATTCCAAGAATCTCCTCCTTTTGAAAGTTTGATTGAAAATAAAAGGTCTCCAATTTAGTGTATTTAGATTAAGCGTATGAACAAAGAAAATTGTTAGATAAACATGAATATGAATATGATATGGACAATATGAATAGTACGAATAAAAATAATCATCAAGATAATATTGATAAGATATAATATTGACGTAAAAATAAAATGGGTCTCGTCCTAATCAAGATTTAATCAAGAAATCGATAATCTTTAATATTTGACTTTCATTGACCAAAAATGAATAAGATAACAAAAAATAAATCAAAATAGAAATAAATCGAAAATAAGAAGGGCCTCATCTTTACCGATAAAATTTGGTTTTAGATGTTCATTGACCCATAAATGAATAAAAATAAAAGTGAAAATAAAATCGGTCTCGTCTTAATCAAGATTTAATCGAGAAATCGATAATCAACAATTTTTGACTTTCATTGGCCGATAAAAAGGAAAAAATAAATGGGCCTCATATTAATCAAGATTTTGAATCGATTTTAGGAAAATCAACTAAATCATGAGTGTTGTTATATCATTGGCCCTAAAATGAAATTTAAGAATCGAAAGTAAATCGAAGTTAAAGATCGAGGTAGAAATGAAAAGATAAATCAAGGAATAAATCTAAACAAAATGATAACCAAAAAATAATGAGAAAAAAAAATAATGTTTAAAGATAATTAGCAAAATATCTAATGAAATATTTACAAAAATATTATCAATTTTTTTTTTAAAGTTATTAAAAGGAACTAAAGAGAATTAATTAAACCTTAAAAAAACTAATTAAAATAGGCTGAAACAAAACAAAAAGCCCAACAAGGGCGGTCCAACACACGTGGACACGGGTCAAGTGGTGGAGCGGGTCATAGGACCCAACTCGGCTCAAACAAATGGAGAGGGATGTTCTAACCCTACCAGTCGTTTGCAATTCAGTACAGCAGCTTGAGTCTTTCCACTAACCACACAAATAAAACGCATACGGCAGAAAATAAAGGTAGCAGAACAAAACCCAAAAGAGTTTCGATCGATCCTTCCATATTGCTAGCTTCTCACGGTCGGATTCTCTCCTTCAATCTCTTCCGTCCTTGCTTCTTTCTTTCTCGCCGCCGATTTCTCCTTCCCTGTTCTCAAATCCCAGCGGTAATGGAAGATGGTGGTGCACGATTGTTATTGTTATCACGGTTCGGTGGCGATGAAGGGGAGTTGGGAATGGCTGGGTTTGGTTTGATTTGGGATTTTGGGCATTGGTTGAAGATTGTTGAGTAGGTTTTGGGTCGTAGAGAGTTGAAGGTGGAGAGGAACAGAAGGTTGAAGGTGTAAAGGGAAGGTTTGGTGGCGGTGGCCTGTGATTCACGACGGAAACAGGGTGCGGAGGATGAAACTGTGGCGAGGTAGATGAGGTTCTTGAATCATGGTGGGTAAGATTGTGAAACGGTGATGATGTTGCTATGTTGGAGTTTACGCAAGAAGTTGTGAGGTTTGGCGATTTGTCGGTGGAGACGTGGTGTGCTTTGCTATGGTGAACGTGAGCATGAATAGTTTAGTTCAGAGGTGATCATAAGAGGAGGTTAGGAGAAATTATATTGCATTGTGGGATGGTTTCTTGTGAGGTTGAAAACGGTTTTTTGTGCGGGAGGAAATGAAGGAAGAATGGGGCGATGCTGTGTGAGCGTACAAAGTTTAATGAAGAGGAAGTTTATGAATATTGTTAGTGTTCTGTTGATGTTAGTTACGTTCATGATCTTGCTGGAAAGATTGGTTAGCCATGTTGGTTTTGGATGGGAAGGTGGAGCAGTTTGTGTTCGTGCAGGTTTGTGGAAGGGTGAGCTTTAAAGAGGAGGTGAGTTTTTTTTTACAAAATCTATCATTCCCCTCTTTCTTGTTGTTATCGTCTCTTTCATTGTGGTTTTTCTCCTCTCTAAATATATATTTTTTTTTGAATTCTTCCTGTTGTACTATCGTGCTGTCTCTTTCACAATGCAGGTTATGTTGGTTGGAGCAGCGTGATGTTGCTGTTGCTTGTAGGTCATTTGCTGGATTTTTGGAGTTTTGTTGCAGTATACTTTCTTGGTGCAGTTTTTCTTTGCGAAAATGAGGAAAAATTAGTGTGCAGAGTATTGCTTGTTGGTGTAGCATGGCAGCTTATTTGAGGATTATGGTTGGAGGGTTATGCGCATGGCATTGTGTGGTTCTCTTTTTTTCAAATCTTTTGGTTACAAGAGAAAATGGGCTTGTATAGTTTTTTGGCCTTTTAAGTGGGTTTTATGGACTTTTATTGGTAATAATTTTTTTGTATTTTTCTTGTAACTAACACTAGTTACATAACTTTGTGATCGGTTTTATGGAAATAGAATGGATTTAATTTAGATAATGCTTTTGAAAAAATAAAAAAGGAAATTGGGAAGAATTGGGTATTGAATGATGAATTTGCAAAGTGGACATTGAATTGGATTTAAAAATGGATAATGGATAATTGAATATGACTTGAATCAAGAATTGGGATAAAACAAAAAAAATGGTGTAAATGGGTTTATTTGGATTTATGGTTTGTGATTGAAAAAAAGAATTTGGATAAAGATGAATTAATAGATTTGAAATGGATTGGATGTGGATAATTAGATATTAATGGAAAATGAATGATGAAAAGATAAAACAAGGTAATTGGATTTAAATGAAAAATAGATATTTGGAAATGGATAGTAAATAGATAATGAAATGAATTTTGATAAATTGGAATTAATGGATTGGTTATTGAAATGAATTTAAAACTAACTGGATGAAGTTTGGAATGAAAGTGGGATGGAAGAAAAAGGAGGTACAGAGGTCATTTATACACAGGTAGGACAAATTTGGGGTATGACAGATGCCCCTATCTAATTGTCTTGAACCCGAGAAAATGAACTGTTGTATGACGTTCATTTTTAGGGTGGAAGTCAATTAGATATAAGAAGACCCCAAAATTTGTCTGACAAAAGGTAAAGTGTAAGAGCTAACAGAATGAGTTAGCGAGGTTCCAAATTGAACAAAATAACTTGATATTCTCTGGGTGGTCGAAGCAGCACCTTATTCATTAAGGTTCTCCGATGATATCAAAGTTGTATCTTTGCAAAGGCATGAGATTCTCTGGGTTGTCGAAGCATTCCCTTATCCATTAAAGTTCCTCGATGATACTAAAGCAGTATCTCTGAAGGCATGAGATTCTCTGGGTTGTCGAAGTAGTCCCTTATCCATTAAGGTTCCTCGATGATACCAAAGCAGTATCTCTGAAAGGCAGACAATTCTCTGGGTCGTTGAAGCAGTCCCTTATCCATTAAGGTTCCTCGATGATACCAAAGTAGTATCTCTGAAAGGGCAGACGGTTCTCTGGGTCGTCGATGCAGTCCCTTATCCATTAAGGTTCTCCGATGATACCAAAGCAGTATCTCTGAAAGGCAGACGATTCTCTGGGTCGTCGAAGCAGTCCCTTATCCATTAAGGTTCCTCGATGATACCAATGCAGTATCTCTGAAAGGGCAGACGATTCTCTGGGTCGTCGAAGCAGTCCCTTATCCATTAAGGTTCTCCGATGATACCAAAGCAGTATCTCTGAAAGGCAAACGATTCTCTGGGTCGTTGAAGCAGTCCCTTATCCATTAAGGTTCCTCGATGATACCAAAGCAGTATCTCTGAAAGGCAGACGATTCTCTGGGTCGTCGAAGCAGTCCCTTATCCATTAAGGTTCCTCGATGATACCAAAGCAGTATCTCTGAAAGGGCAGACGATTCTCTGGGTCGTCGAAGCAGTCCCTTATCCATTAAGGTTCTCCGATGATACCAAAGCAGTATCTCTAAAAGGCATACGATTCTCTGGGTCGTCGAAGCAGTCCCTTATCCATTAAGGTTCCTCGATGATACCAAAGCAGTATCTCTGAAGGCTGACGATTCTCTGGGTCGTCGAAGCAGTCCCTTATCCATTAAGGTTCCTCGATGATACCAAAGCAGTATCTCTGTGGTAAATTTGCTGGGGGATAATTTGAGCAAGATTCCTGTTGGAGGAAATGTGCTGGCTTTGCAGGGGAAACCTCACAAGAAACTTTCTAGAATATCCTCTGCTTGGGGAGTAATAACAACAGCTGTTGGGGATTGTCATTGTCAACGGTATGGTAGAAGAATGACTTGCTGGGGAATAGGACTTCCTTGTGCACAAGCGGGGTATCTTTTTAGAAGAATACTGCCGGCTTTGATGGAGGACTGGCCAAGATGCTGTGAACTGATCCTGGATCCTGTTATGCTACGTTGCTGGGGATGGAAATGCCATGCATTGCAAAATGCACTGAAACACATGCTAAGATGCAACTGCTGGGGAATCCAATGCACGTATGATATGATAGTGCTTGACATGATTATGTAATGTTATGCTAGCATGTTATGCACATGACGATGCAAATGATCGGGTGTGTTAGGGATAAGTTTCCTTGTCGAGGGTATCACTAGGGATTGGATTTGGAAATTGCCAAATGAAATTGGACTTTGGTAATTTTGGTGTTATGAGGGTGCCAATGACGGTGGGCTTTTAATGGTTGCCAATGAAGATTGGACTTTGGGTCAAATTTCTAGACTAAAACTGGATTGGAGGATAGATTACCAGACGAGAACTGGTGTTTAAGCTTTTGTTTGTCAGACGAGAACTGGACCTTAAAAGTTTGCCAGACGAGAACTGGACCTTAAAATGGATTGCCAGACGAGAACTGGACCTTGAAATGGATTTCCAGACGAGAACTGGACCTTAAAATACTTTGCCAGACGAGAACTGGACCTTAAAATGCTTGCCAGACGAGAACTGGACCTTAAAAGTTTGCCAGGCTAAGTTGGACTTTAGTTGCCAAGCTAAATTGGACTTTAGTTGCCAAGCTAAGTTGGACTTTTGGATTGCCAAGCTAAGTTAGACTTTTGGATTGAGTCTTGCGGTATCAGGCTTTAAGATGTCAAATCTTGTTGGAAAGTTAGGCTTGAGGTATGATACACATGTCCATGCAATGAGCGAAGCAACATGACCAATGCATATGAGTGATTTATGCAATGATATGAAAGGTTTCCAAAGATGCCCCAGGAGAGGATAATGGATGGATAGGTTCTTATGCAGCAAGGTTCTTTGTCAGAAAGAAGGCAAAAGGTTATTTGTGTGGGGTGATAGCATGATTCCCCGATACTCATCTTGAACTCAAAGGTCACTTGATGGTGTTCGATTGAGCAGATTGGAAGCAACTGAGAGATTTTCCCCCGTGTGGCTCATTCTTCCCCTGTCTGGGTCTATGAAGAATTTCTCCTTGACAGGAAATTGGAAACAACTGTACCATGAGATGATCTCGAGATGGATTGCCCCAGAAAGGTTTCTTGAAAGGAAAATTCAGAAGCAGATGTACAATGAGATGAACTCGAGATGGCTTGCCCCAGAATTCTAAGTCGTGAAAGGATTTGTCCTTGAAAAGAAGTTGGAAGCAGATGTACCATGAGATGAAATCGAGATGGCTTTCCCCAAAATTCCAAGTCATGAAAGGATTCTTCCTTGATTGACTGGCTCTTGGAGTATTCGGCTTCGAAGTACCCTTGAGGTAGCCTGCTCCAGAATGAGATTTGGAGCGACTTAACTTATGCTGATTGAACATTGGAGGGGTTTTCCTTTAATCAAAAGAACCTCTGGGTGACCTGTCCCTGGTTGGTAGAGTCTTGAGATGATCCACCATGATCAACCTGTTCTTGAATGATTTTCCCCACAATCAACTGATGCTTCGGGGACTTGCTTTAAACTGACTGATTCCATAATCATTGGATGTCAATGCCCCTGTTCCCTAGGGTTATGAGGTGTTGTCAATTCCAGCCAACATTGTTGAATGACCCAGCCCCCTTTGACCGCTCCTTGTTGGAATTTCCTTGATGTCAAACACTGACTTGTAGTTAAAATTGTTCATTCACAAATGGTAATTTTAATGCGATGCTCATGCAAGTTTTGAAAAAAATCAATCATTATTAGAATGATGTGATAGTGTGTGACGGATGGACCATTAGTCCAAACGTAGTGCTGATTTAGCTGGTTTGAAAGATATAGCAAGAATATGACACCAATTCAAAAGATTAACAAATCTCTAGGAGTCAGTTTACGCAACCTTGCTGTAGTATGCTTTCAGAATAAACCCTGCCTCAATTAGGTCTTTCGAGGGTTGTAATGTGGTATGGTTCACGGTTTATGAAACAAAGGATATAAGGCTCAAACCTTGATTTGTACCCACCCCTTCTTCGTGATGATCTTCAGTCCTACATTCAGTTAATTCTGCACATGTTGGTTTTCCAAAAGGGTTGACGGTGTAAGAGTGATGATTCAAGGTTTACTCGAAATGGCGGTTACCTTATTTTGTTTTGATGAATGTTAGTGAATCTTATTTTGTTTTTGTTGAGGATTTGAGGACCTCTTTTGCTTTTGGTTTATCCCTATCTTTTGCATGGACTGATTTTGCTTTTTGAGTCCATCAGGGTTGCCTTGATTTTTGCCTAAGTCTCCTTTTGAGGTGTTCGACTTAGCAGGCTTTTTGTTTTTTTTTTGTTTTTGATTTTGTCGAAGGATTATGACTGCCAAGTTATGGGTAATTGATGAACAACCATCATGTTTTTGGATTTTTCTTTTGTGAACTGAGTGCGTAATTAGGTTAACTGAACACTACCCTGCCCCAGGTTGAGTGTAAGGGTTTGAATATCTGAAGGAAACTGCTGCTTCTAGGCTCGAAGTGGTTAACCAGGGACTAACTCCTTATCTCTCCAGTGTTTGGGGATTTGAAACAATGCTTGTACATCCTTGGCAGGATTCCATCCGAAAGCATACCATCAACAATTATGGGTATTTTGTTTTCATCATCCTCCCTCCAATTTTTGCTAAAACAACAATTTGGTAAAGAAAGTGGACAAGAAGTATATGGAAGAATTTTGATATAAGTGAAGAAAAATGAGCGAATGCGACGTGATTAATTCGAAAAATGCATGATCACTTCATTAATATTACCATTCAAAAAATAAATAATGTTCAAAACAAGTAGCATTTAATCATAAAGAAACTACAAATGCGAATGATAAAAACAATCCAATGATTGTCAGCTCTGAGGACGCCTTCCTATCTGAACCACTGGCTTGAGAATATGTCTCTTGGAATCCTAAAACTCATTTGGGCGAGATGCTGATACGCACAACCAAATTCCCTTCTTGAAAGGATATGCACTTCTTGCCAATCAAGTGTTGCACCTTGGCTCGGAAAGCTTTGCAATCTTCAGTTGAATGCCCTATTGATCCAGCATGATAGCCACAATTCACATTAGGATCATACCCACGAGGGTATGGTTCTGGCACCGGCTTGAGAGACTTGGGCTCCACCAATAAATTTCGAATCAGATATGGCAGAAGCTGAGTGTAGGACATAGGAATTGGATCAAAATGAGCATTCCTTCTTTCCAAGTTGCTTCGAGGCCTATGCTGATTCTGATGATGATTCTGATATCCTCGACCATGGGCTCGTTGATTTGCATGAGGAACAACCCAAGGTTTGTGGTATGACGTCCTAGGCACTGTTGGTTGCCCCTTCGGGACCCAGAGGTTGATGTCCTCATCGTCATTAGAATCAACAGGATGCTTTCCAAAGTCTTTTTTCAAAGCCTCTTCACAAAATACATTTTGGACTTCTCCTCCAGCTCTTCTCTTGCGGTGGTGACATCCCAGACCATATTTTCAACCTTGTTATCAGAGAATAAAGATGTCTCATCTTCCATAAGCTCGACCTTTTCCTTGTGGTACAAGATTTTGAGTGGTCCATGAAACTCTTGTATTTTCTCTTTGCCAGATCCTTGGATTAAATCATTTATGCTATGGTCTTCTTTTCTTGTCAATTTTTGTAACTTGTTTCGAAAGCTTTTACATTCTTTGACAGCATGCCCTATGGTTCCAGTGTGGTACCCACACTCTACCCCTGGGTTGTCTTCCTCAAAGACTAGACGTTTCTTGTTAATATGCTCTTGAACTTTGTTCTTGAATGACCAACAGTCTTCAATAAAGTGCCCCCTCGCTCCTTTATGGTATTCACACTGTGCATTATGATCATATCCAGGTGGAGGAGGGTTACAAGCTGGTCCAAGGGAGGTGAGTGCCACCATTGAACTCTGAATTAGGTATGATAACAGTTGTCCGCATGGTACAGGAATAGGGTCCAGAATAGGGCGCAACTTAGACTTCTTATGGCCTCTCTGATTTAGATTCTCATGCCCTTGGGACAGAATGGGTGCTGGCCACTGATTTTGAGGCTGTGGAAAGATTGGTCAGGGACAAAACCCAGGAGGAACAACACATAATGGATTGTTCACTACAGCTTGTGGAGTAGAAGGAACTGTGGGAGTAACACTCCTAGATATTGTGCCTTCTTGAAGCTTTTTCTTTCTTCTCCCCATAGTTGTAAAGCTTCTGGCATCTGCTCCATCTTGCCTTTCGTGTTGTTCATGCCTTTTCTCCACTCAACTTGATTCTGCTTCAAGTGTTCCATGGTTCTCCCAGAGCTTCCTCAAGTCCAATACGTGTGTCAGGAGATCAACTGTGGGTTATGGACAAAGGATCGGATGAGTTTCGGTTGGAAGGGTATGCCATGCAAATGAGATGCAAGTGCAATGATATGCAAACAAATGCAATGCAGGCAGATTCAGGATCCCGGATATGACAAGTAACTTCCCAACCCCCATAACAGGTAAGCTTTATAAGGATAGTTCTAAATTATTTACCCCTAAACCCACTCACAGGATAGCTCCTACGTTGATGGATAAGGTTCCCTAGGATTACGGACACTAATTGCATCAACACCATGCAACAGGCTAGCTGCACAGTGACGGGGATACAAAAAGGTCTATCCTGAGTGTAGTCTTCATGCTAGGCTCACAAGAAACGAGTCCTCGGAGACTAACACTAACGACCACCAAGATGGAAACCGGTGCTAAGAGTGGTTCCTAGAGTCACGGACCCTTCATGAATCGAGTCGTGCAACAGGCTAGCTGCGTTACAACAAGATCTACGAAAAGGTCTACTCTAGGGGAAGCTTTCATGCAAAGCACACAAGGAGCGAGTCCTTGGGGACTAACACTAATTACTTCCAAAATCTAAACTAGGTGTTCTCTCTTCTTTTTCCAAGACTCGGGTATAGAGCCTTACTTGTGATATCAACCCAAAATCCAACAGTCAAGTATGATAAACAACATATGATAAAGAGAAAGCAATAAAAGCAAATAGATAAGTAATATAGAAACAATTAAGAAGAAGACAACCAAGCAAAGTTAACACTCTTGAATCGAGTCAAGTTAGGCTTGACTCTCTCTAGCATAGGGCAATGCGGGTCCCCAGCAGAGTCGCCATCTGTCGTACCTCGAAAAATACGATCCTCGCGATGGACACGGAGAAAACTGTTCGAAACAGAGTCGCCACCAAACTTTATTTATCCCAAAAGAGGGAAAGGAAAATATCGATAAAACCTTTAAAGGGAGATAAGAACATGGTCATCGCAACCAAATTCGGGTTCGGGAGTCGGTTACGCAAGAGGGAAGGTATTAGCACCCTCTACGTCCGTTGTACTCAACGGGAACCTCTTGATTCGATTCGTGAGAAAGTTAGCTAGGTTGTTTGTTTATATTCTAAGGTAATATTGCTTTCTAAGGGGGAAATGGGGTGGTTTTTTATTAGTGTGCTCGCCAAGGATTGAGACCCTTATGCCTACGTATTCCCTCGTGCAATGAGAAAGTCAGAGCATTCGTAGTTCGTGGGACTATGGTTGGTTGGTGTTTTTTAAACGAACGAGTGTTTAATTCGCATTCTAACTGCTAAACATTGGCTTGTCAGCTCGTCATGGGAGACTGAAGCACTAGTTTATATGCGCGAAAGAATGGACTAAACAATGTTCTTTTGTGAAAGTTGTTTGAGTATGAATTAAGTGTATTAGAGATTTGATTGAGAAAAAGATTTGATTTGGATGTGTTTTAGGCGAACGAGAGTTTAGGTTGCATTCTAACTACTAAACATTGGCTTGTCTGCTCGCTAGGGGAGGCTGAAGCACGAATTCATATGCGCGAAAGAATGACTTAAACAATGTTCTTTGGGAAAGGTGTTTGATAATAATTAAGTGTTTTAAGACGAAAGGTTGAATGAACAACAACCCAAGGGCGTGCCTCAAGAGCCATTCATTCAAAGATCCAAGGAATGCTAGATTCCAAAAATCTCCTCCTTTCGTTAGTTGATTAAGAAAGTGTTTGAAGTAGGTTGAATCGGATTGGTTACGAAAGGAAGTGAGGATCGATACTAGTCCCTAGGGGTGCTCCTAGTAACGAAACCTCGAGATGTGCAAGTGTGCGTGTGATGGCGAGGCAAAAGGCGCTCGACTTACGATTGGGCTCGATGGCGAATCGAGGACCGGTTTGGAAATGGTTTAGTTGAAAAGGTCGAAAAATTGAATGAATGACAACCCAAGGGGCGTGCCTCGAGAGCCATCCATTCGAAGACCCAAGGAATACTAGATTCCAAGAATCTCCTCCTTTCGAAAGTTTGATTGAAAATAAAAGGTCTCAAATTTAGTGTATTTAGATTAAGCGTATGAACAAAGAAAATTGTTAGATAAACATGAATATGGATATGATATGGACAATATGAATAGTACGAATAAAAATAATCATCAAGATAATATTGATAAGATATAATATTGACGTAAAAATAAAATGGGTCTCGGCCTAATCAAGATTTAATCAAGAAATCGATAATCTTTAATATTTGACTTTCATTGACCAAAAATGAATAAGATAATGAAAAATAAATCGAAATAGAAATAAATCGAAAATAAGAAGGGTCTCATCTTTACCGATAAAATTTGGTTTTAGATGTTCATTGACCCATAAATGAATAAAAATAAAAGTGAAAATAAAATCGGTCTCGTCTTAATCAAGATTTAATCGAGAAATCGATAATCAATGATTTTTGACTTTCATTAACCGATAAAAAGGAAAAAATAAATGGGCCTCATATTAATCAAGATTTTGAATCGATTTTAGGAAAATCAACTAAATCATGAGTGTTGTTATATCATTGGCCCTAAAATGAAATTTGAAAATCGAAAATAAATCGAAGTTAAAGATCGAGGTAGAAATGAAAAGACAAATCAAGGAATAAATCTAAACAAAATGATAACCAAAAAATAATGAGAAAACAAAATAATGTTTAAAGATAATTAGCAAAATATCTAATGAAATATTTACAAAAATATTATCAAATTTTTTTTTAAAGTTATTAAAAGGAACTAAAGAGAATTAATTAAACCTTAAAAAAAACTAATTAAAATAGGCTGAAACAAAACAAAAAGCCCAACAAGGGCGGTCCAACACACGTGGACACGGGTCAAGTGGTGGAGCGGGTCATAGGACCCAACTCGGCTCAAACAAATGGAGAGGGATGTTCTAACCCTAGCAGCTGTTTGCAATTCAGTACAACTGCTTGAGTCTTTCCACTAACCACACAAATAAAACGCATACGGCGGAAAATAAAGGTAGCAGAACAAAACCCAAAAGAGTTTCGATCGATCATTCCATATTGCTAGCTTCTCACGGTCGGATTCTCTCCTTCAATCTCTTCTGTCCTTGCTTCTTTCTTTCTCTCCACGGGTTTCTCCTTCCCTGTTCTCAAATCACAGCGGTAACGGAAGATGGTGGTGCATGATTGTTATTGTTATCACGGTTCGGTGGCGATGATGGGGAGTTGGGAATGGCTGGGTTTGGTTTGATTTGGTATTTTGGGCATTGGTTGAAGATTATTGAGGAGGTTTTGGGTCGGAGAAAGTTGAAGGTGGAGAGGAACAGAAGCTTGAAGGTGTAAAAGGAAGGTTTGGTGGTGGTGGCCTGTGATTCACGACGGAAACAGGGTGCGGAGGATGAAACTGTGGCGAGGTGGATGAGGTTCTTGAATCGTGGTGGGTAAGATTGTGAAACGGTGATGATGTTGCTATGTTGGAGTTTACGCAAGAAGTTGTGAGGTTTGGCGATTTGTCGGTGGAGACGTGGTGTGCTTTGCTATGGTGAACGTGAGCATGAATAGTTTAGTTCAGAGGTGATCATAAGAGGAGGTTAGGAGAAATTATATTGCATTGTGGGATGGTTTCTTGTGAGGTTGAAAACGGTTTTTTGTGCGGGAGGAAATGAAGGAAGAATGGGGCGATGCTGTGTGAGCGTACAAAGTTTAATGAAGAGGAAGTTTATGAATATTGTTAGTGTTCTGTTGATGTTAGTTACGTTCATGATCTTGCTGGAAAGATTGGTTGGCCATGTTGGTTTTGGATGGGAAGGTGGAGCAGTTTGTGTTCGTGCAGGTTTGTGGAAGGGTGAGCTTTAAAGAGGAGGTGAGCTTTTTTTTTACAAAATCTATCATTCCCCTCTTTCTTGTTGTTATCGTCTCTTTCACTGTGGTTTTTCTCCTCTCTAAATATCTTTTTTTTTTTTGAATTTTTCCTGTTGTACTATCGTGCTGTCTCTTTCGCAATGCAGGTTATGTTGGTTAGAGCAGCGTGATGTTGCTGTTGCTTGTAGGTCATTTGCTGGATTTTTGGAGTTTTGCTGCAGTGTACTTTCTTGGTGCAGTTTTTCTTTGCGAAAATGAGGAAAAAGTAGTGTGCAGAGTATTGCTTGTTGGTGTAGGATGGCAGCTTATTTAAGGATTATGGTTGGAGGGTTATGGGCATGGCTTTGTGTGGTTCTCTTTTTTTTCAAATCTTTTGGTTACAAGAGAAAATGGGCTTGTATAGTTTTTTGGCCTTTTAAGTGGGTTTTATGGACTTTTATTGGTAATAATTTTTTTGTATTTTTCTTGTAACTAACACTAGTTACATAACTTTGTGATCGGTTTTATGGAAATAAAATGGATTTAATTTAGAAAATGCTTTTGAAAAAATAAAAAAGGAAATTGAGAAGAATTGGGTATTGAATGATGAATTTGCAAAGTGGACATTGAATTGGATTTAAAAATGGATAATGGATAATTGAATATGACTTGAATCAAGAATTGGGATAAAACAAAAAAAAAATGGTGTAAATGGGTTTATTTGGATTTATGGTTTGTGATTGAAAAAAAGAATTTGGATAAAGATGAATTAATAGATTTGAAATGGATTGGATGTGGATAATTAGATATTAATGGAAAATGAATGATGAAAAGATAAAACAAGGTAATTGGATTTAAGTGAAAAATAGATATTTGGAAATGGATAGTAAATAGATAATGAAATGAATTTTGATAAATTGGAATGAATGGATTGGTTATTGAAATGAATTTAAAACTAACTGGATGAAGTTTGGAATGAAAATGGGATGGAAGAAAAAGGAGGTACAGAGGCCATTTATACACAGGTAGGACAAATTTGGGGTATGACAGCACGTAAATTCAAACCTCGATCAACATCGAGTATTTTTCTAATCAAATTAAGACATTTAATCATATTTATACCTTATTTTATTAAAAATGAAAAGGGAGATGGTCTGGAGTCTTCTATTCCTCTCCTCAATTGCCTGGGTACGATGAGCCTTCCTTACTATTCAAATAATTGTCATCTTTGAAAAACTTCTAATCCGATTCATTTAAACCTTTTCATAACAAATTAAATCAAACCCGTTTTCCTAAACACTTAGATGAAAAAGAGAGAGTCTAAAGCCTTCTATTCTCTCACCCAAATACTTGGATACGAGGAGCCTTCCTTGGCCATCCAAGTAATTATCATCCAAACAAAACATCCAACACATTGACTTAACTTCTCGCAGTCGTGCGATTAAATCTTTTTCTCAAAAGAACGATATTTAGTCCTTTTTAATGTGCATACAAACTAAATGCTTAAGCCTCCGCCAAGAGTAGACAAGCTAACGTTTAGCCCTTAGAATGCGACCTAAACATTCGTTCAATAAAATAAACCAACAACCCGTAGTCCCACGAACTACGGACGCTCTGATTCTTCATTTCACAATGAAGATACGTAGGCATAAGGGCCCCAATCCTTGACGAGCACCCTATCGTAACCCAAAATTTGACCTCCCATGTCTAACCTTTCTTGCCTTTTGCATAAGCATGTGCACTTGCATTTCCAGCATACGCATCGACATTTTTTATCTGTGGATTTATTGCAGGGATATCCAAGTCCCCAGAAAGTCTCGAGGCTGTGATTAATTGTATCCTAGAAAATCGTCAAAGAATCAATACAGGAAAACAGAAGGATTTCTATGTCTATTTATCCAAGCACAGGGTCGAAGCACGAAACCATGGCCAAAGCACCTCATTCCAAGCCAAAAAATGGATTTTTGACTATGGTAATCGGTTACCCAAATCTGTGTAACCGGTTACATCCTCTTTAACAACCCAAGGAAGGCGCATTTTGGCACTAGTAACCGGTTACCAGGATTCCTGTAACCGGTTACACGTGTTGTTTTTCCTGATTTTCAGTTGCCTCTCCACACTATAGCGGGTTATGTCCCATTCCTTTGACATAATTCATTCTAGCATCTTGTAAAAGGTTCTAGACATGTGATTACACCAGAAAGATCAACTACATTTTCTCCACTACCTAACTATCAATAATGTTCATCATACACCCTCATTTTCACTCATTTTGGACCAATTGATCATTGAATTGCATTGGGATTCCCCAACTGAGTCAACTAATAACTAACTGAGTTAGATGCTAACTCAGTGAGTTAGTTCTAACTAACTCTAAACCAAGTGCCAAATCTCATTTAACTACCTTCATACCAAGTTCCAATCCTCCACTCACTCCAAAACTATGGTCTATATAAGAAAACCCCTCACATTGATGAAGGGACCTTGGCCATAATCTTCATTCTCTCATTTTGCTCTGAATTTTCACTCTTCATTCTCTGAATTTTCTGCAGCATTTTCTCTCAATCATCATCTTCTTCTTCCCTAAACCTCAAAAAAACTAACTCACCATTAAAGCTTAGCAAGCTTTGCATTGAAGCTTGCTATTCTTTGAGCTAGACCTCTATTCATCTCCATTTCATCACTGAATTCGGCAACAACAACAACATTCCTTTCATTTCAAGCCTTGGAAATTGATTATTGAAGGAGTTTTGGTGTAAATTCGGATCCGAAGCAATTATCACATTATTTTCGATTTTCTTGCTATGGATTGCTAAGATCTCTGGATTTTCTGGTTTTCTAAGCTTATCTTCATCACATTTTGATCACAACAATTACCAAGGAAAATCTCAGCTTTGTAGGTTGGTGAATTCCGCTTAATTTACCTCTTTCGATCTATTTCGCGTTTTCGCAATGTAGTGTTTAATTGATGCTTCGCTACATGAATAATTGTTTTACATGCTTGATTCTATTAGTTTTTGATTGCTCTGAATTAACATAAATTTTGCTTCTGCTTCCATGCTATGTTACACTGTGATTACATGCAATAAGTGATTCCGAAAAGTGCTTTTCAAAATTCTGTTTTTGCTGTTTTTGCAAGTGTAACCGGTTACTGCTTTTGGTGTAACCGGTTACACCCCTTGCCTGCGCCCAGGGAGTCACTTTGTGCATGGTGTAACCGGTTACACCATTTCAGGTAACCGGTTACACCTGATATTTTTTGCCAAATTCTTGTTGTTTTGGGACAATTTTGCATGTTTTTCTTGTATACTTTTCCATGCTTGCCTATATTAATGGCAATGCCATTGTTTTAGGTCAGTACCTACTTGCAATAATTTTTTGCTTAATTAATTGCATGATTTTCCTTGATTAGTTTACAGTTTTGCTACATGTGTGAAGCACTTCTTGCACATTTTTGCTTATGTGTTAACATGAAAATGATTAGAAATGGATGCTAGCTTGTCATTGTTAATGCTTTGCAATTCAACTTGATGCATTCGAGTTGTTCTTCCTTGAGAAAATTTAATCTTGTTTGACATTATTTCCCACACTTTCTTTGATAATCTTTTAACTCGCGTGAAAGATTATTGGCATTTTATTCCCTTTGATTGATTGATCAAAACCTTGTTTTGATTGATTAATTTCCCACGCCTCTCTTTAGGATCTCTTTAGAGCCCTTTCTTTCTTGATCCTGTTTCGAGCCGGACGACTGAGCACTAAACTGGAGCACTGTACAAATTGCGCTGTCATCTTGTCTATCCCAATTTCTGCACTATGTTGTGGGTGCTAGAGAAGGAATAAGAATTGAGAATTCCTACCCTCATTCTGACTATTTTTGGTAGGGGACAAATGACCCTGAGCCTAGAATAGTCATCTCTATTCCCAGACCGAAGTGTCTCTTGAGTCGATCCTTGGTCACTCATTCCTACCCCGACCTTTCCTCTCCCCTTTGGGTTAGCAACCTTCTCTTGGTTCAATCACCATTTCTTTCGGTTAACCACTGTCTATCTGTTAATATACCGAGTCCATTTTGGGTTAACACCTTCTTTTGGTTAAAGCGCCATTTTCGTTGGTTAACCACCGTCTGTCAGTTAAAAGACCAATTTTCCTTTTTCCTGTTGGGTTAATCACCTTTTGGTTAAAACACCCATTTCTTTGGCTAATCATCGTCCCTCAGTTAAAAGCCCAATTTTCTTCTTCCCCAGCTAAGTCGCAACCTTCTCTTGGTGCACATCCCTTTTCTTCGGTTAACCACTGTCTATCAGTTAATATACCATATCCTTTCAGGTTAACACCTTCTCTTGGTTCAACACCCTTTTCGTTGGTTAACCACTTCCTATCAGTTAAAAGACCAACTTCTCCCCTTTCTTCAATTAACCACTGCCTGTCAGTTAAAATACCAAATCCTCAGCGGGTCAGACACCTCCTTTTGGTTAAAATACCCACCTTTCTTGGTTAATCACTGCTTATCAGTTAAAAGACCAATTTCTGAGTTTCCTTCTCCCCAGTGGAGTCATTTTCCATTTTCTTGGTTAATCAGTGTTTTTCAGTTAAAAGTCCAGTTTTCCTTTTCCCTAATAAAGACCAACGTCTCCTTTTCCTTGGATTAATCACCGAGTCTCAGTTAAAACACCCTTGCTCTTACTTCATTCTTTCTCTTGGTTTTGACACCAGTTCCTTATTCTCTCGCTTAGTTTTGATACCGCTCCCTTGCTTTCCGTCCTAGTTCTCCGAACTACGAAGGCTGTGAATTCCTCATTGAACTATGAGGATACGTAGGCACAAGATTGTGAAATCTTGGCGAGCCACCTTCTCCTTTCTTTTCCTTGGTTCCTTGAACTACAGAGCTCTGAATTCCTCATTGCACTATGAGGACACGTAGGCACGAGGGCCCCAATCCTCCGCGAGCACTCTCTTTGTCACTTTTCCTTCCATCCTTTCACGAGTAGCCCTTAGATAGATCACTCATCTGAGCCTATAAGCATTCAGAATGGTTCCCGTCAAGTACGACGGATGCGTGGGGTACTAATACCTTCCTCTTGCATAACCGACTCCCTTACCCGTTTCTCTTTCCCCTGGGTTTTATCGATATTTTCCCTTTCCTTTTGGAATAAATAAAGTTCAGTGGCGACTTTGTTGTACATCGAGCCTGCGATGCACTTGGGTATATTCCCGCTAGCTTCACACCCTAAAAAAACCACCCATTTCCACATAGAAAACAAAACCTTGTTTCCCTTACCTTTCTTATTATTCACTTAGAAGAAAACAAATAGCATAAGTTAACATTCAATCACCAATTAGACTAAAAGATTCCCGTTGAGTACAACAGACGTGAGGGGTGCTAATACCATCCATTTGCGTAATCGACTCCTGAACCTAGAATTTGGTTGTAATGACCATTTTCCTTTCTTAAAGGTTTTATCGATATTTTCCTATTCCTTCATTGGAATGAATAAAGTTCGATGGCGACTCTGTTCGAACAATTATTTTCGCGTCCCATCGCGAAGGATCATATTTTTTGAGGTATGACATTTATATGACATAAGATTTCTTGTACCCATACCCCAAACTTAAACATTGTTAATTCCAAGAGCAACCCCAAACTTAGCTTCTTGTACCACCCAGAAAATCAATCTACCTAACTCCAAAGAGAGGGTAGAAAGATAAATCTTTCAGGTCAATAGGCTAATAATGTGGCTAAGTCACCGAAAGAATGGCTCAGGCTCAAAAGGTTTAACAAAGGATAAATTATTTAAGGGGACACCTAAGAAAGGTTTTACGGTTAAAAAAATATGCATCGGCGCGTAATCAAATAAATAAATAAAAATTCAGAAAAAAATGCAAGTCCTAGTAGATATACAATATTATGTACACTCAGTACAAGGAAACGGTAAAAATTGGAAAATTTGGCTCAAACCTTACTTGTTGAGGTATATGAAGGTTGAGCACATGATTGTTGAAAAATTCTGCATGCTTCAGTTCAAATTCTGCTTGTTTTTCTCTTTTCTTTTTCTTTTCTTTTGTCTTGCTTTTTTAGTCATTGGTATGGCCAGATAATCCGCATTGAGAAAACACAGGACAAATTTATTACTTAAATAAAGAACATGCATTTTACAAATAGGGAAAGCATTGAAAATAAAATTCCTTCTTAGAAATTCAAAATACAATTGCTGAAATTGAAATAATGAAAGGGAAATAACAAAATAACTAGAATGATTGTGAAATGCTCGAATCACTAATCGTTGGAAGGCTGGAATCGTGGGAAATGACCCATAATTGCTAAGGTTTCCATCATCTTTTTATCTTCTCTAACCCAAGTAGCTATCATCTTCTTTTGTCTATGAGCAATCATACGCTTTTGCTCTTGAAAATAGTTTTCCAAGGCCAATTGTGTAAGAAATCATTGTCTTAAATTTTGAGGTGGGAGTTTTTCTCTTGAATCGTTGAAAAATTGGACCAAAGTTGGGAGCATTTGTGTAGATGTTGGTGAGATAGTTGTGGCCCAATCTTTCATCCCAAGTGAAAATTCCTCCATTTTTTGTTGGTAATCCAAAGCTTGATGTTGTGCATGATCTTTTGGATGATAAGGTTCATCATGAGTTTCTTCTTGCGTTTCTGCTTGTGCGCCTTCTTGTTTGTAACCTTGAACCGGCTTAATTAGCATCCTACGCATGAGGATGTTGTTGATTGGATATATTATAGGTTGTCGATCTTTTTCTCCTTGACTCTCCACTCTAGTTAACCTGCATTACTCGTAATAATACAAAAATGGCTACAAGAGTGTTGTGGTACATCTGTCATGGTCTTAAGATAGCATGGGTTGTCATTTCCTCTAGATTACTAATGATCTCCTCATTGTTTCTAAGGAAACTAATGGTGTTTTTGTAATTCCTGAATTTTTAAGCTTTTTGAAAAAAAAAAGAAGTGTTTCTATCTCCTTCTAAATGCCAGTTGACCCTAGCTTTCTCAAACCAAAACATCTCGTCATTGGCAAGAACTTGGTCCAACTAGATCTATGCCTTGGTTTCTTAAGCTCTAAGAATATCATCATGAAAATCTACATTGAATTGGCTTTTAATGTTATCTAATTTCTCTATAGCAACTTTCACATTGTTGTGGATGTTACCAAACACATCTCTATTCCAAACCTTTGGGTTAGTGTTGACAAATCGACAATTGTATCCATAATGTCGAAGTAATACTTAAAATATCGTCTCCATGAGGATTATAATTCAACAAGGTAGACAATTTTATTAATTAAAAAGTAACAATAAGGGGTTCGTGTTTGAATGAGAAAAAAAGGAAAATACAAAAGTTATCAAAATGCGAGAGGCGATTACGTTTTGTCTCGAATCCCTTATATGTCTCTGTTGATGCTAGAATCTATCTACCCTTATGATGATTAATTACATTACCACGACGGTCTAACTAAGCCAGTATACCTAATCTATTAGTGTATACCTCACAATTCTAAGCTATAATCCTCTAATCTCTTAGGCAAATTCGATAGTTAAAACATGTAATTTTTGTTCGTTAAACCATATGTCACAACCTTATAATTTCCTATCTCTAGCTCAATTATTAGGTTGAACAGATAACTTAGATCTAATACACATAGATATGGTTAGTACTCAGCATGAATCTGAATCGATACATGGACATTCGTAAACGCGTGTAAAGCCTTAAACACAACTATTAACTGAGTAGAAAACATTAGCTCTAGATCTTTACAATATTTCTCCACAGTCAGAATTAGGTTGCCATCCCAACATCCTCAAATTTGTGCCAAAAATCCCTTTATAAAACTTCAAATCGAGTCAATCCACATGTGGCATCGCACCAAAATATTGATGTGTCGCGCCACGATGAGCTGACCATCATGCCACGATGGGGCAAGATGGTTGCAGTTCAAAATTGCCTCCAATTTGCTCTTTTTCATGCCATTTCTTCATATTTTCTTCTTTCTTACTTTTTCTTCCATTTTTTAAAAAATGTGGTAAATCTTAATCAAACTCAACCAAAATGAGATGAAACTTAATAAAATAATTGATAAAATAGCGTAAAAATTATGTGTTAGCAGAGTGTCATCAGTTAGACTTAAGCCCTTAAAGTTTTTGGTAAGAATGTACATGGGGCAACCTATTATTGGTGCATACTAACATTTTGCTATGAAAGCTTTACAATTGTCATGTAGTGTCCACATTCTAATAAATCTAAAATTAGAAACATGCTTTTGTTGGGAAAAATCAACTTCTAGTAGTAAAGGGTGGTGATCAAACTTATGCTTAGTAAGTGTTGAGACACTCATGGTTGTGCTAGCAGTTAGCCACAACTGGTTACAAAAAGCCATGTTATGTCTTATTTCGACCCCAATCCCCATAATGTTCCAATGTATATTGATATTGCTAATGGAGGTAATGATGTCCCTCCAAAGATTCCTTCTATTGAAGTGGCATGTGGAGGCATAAACTGCAGTGATTCCAACCAAAACTGAGTGAGTAGTGATTTTAAAGGAGACATGTTAATCTTAAATTGATATGACTTAAGGGTCAATTAAATTACTACAAACACACCAAAGGTTTGGAAGAAGCCCAATTCTTTGGTTGCAGGCAAAAACTCTAAGGTTCAAGGATTAAAAAAAGTTAAAGGGAAGGTTGAAGATGTTCATCCAGGGTTCTTCAATAAAACAAAAGTTTGGTTTTTGAGTTTTAAGGTGTTTCTTAAGAGACAATCATGTATGGGAGTTGGCTAAACCCATTACATTCCAACATATACATTTCACTATAAAGGCTTAAAATAAATCGTCTTTGACAAGGTTGCATATGTTCTTTTGGCCTTGTATTTTTGCCTTAATCTCTTATATATTTATTTCAAAGTCAATTTTATCATCCTTTGTGTCGGCCATGTTATCCCATGACTGCTTCAAAAGATCTTCAACTTCCTTTTGTTTTGATGCTATTTGATTTCCAATTTCATTACTCCAAGTTGCATCCATAAACTCTGATTCATTAGAGCTTATTGTTTCTAGGATTACTAGTTGGTAATTTTTGGATATATTGGTTTCTCTGTCATCCTTATTTTGGTCATCTTGTTCAAGTTCATAAAGTTGTGTACTCGGTAATTCAATTGGTTGGGTGTTTCAATTTTCATGTTGAATTCCTTTGGTTCCTTTTTCTACTCTACTTGTTTCTCCAATCATCACTATTTTCTTATTTTTATCTCCCACATTATGCTCTTTATCTTTGTTTACCAAAGGCACATAAATTTCCTGAGTGTCATTTCTTACTTTGGGCTTGTTAGTTTCCTCTAGATTTGCATTCATTTTCCTGCATACCCTTAATGAGTACCCAATGACCTTGAAATGGTTACACAATTCAGGTTATTTTTCATATTCTATATCCACAAAGAAAGCGAAACTTACTATCTACTATACTTTTATGTCTTAGGTCTATTGCACCTCGAAAAAAACAAAATAGGACCTTCGCGCAAAAGGCGCAGAAAAATGGTTCGAACAGATTCGCCACCGAATTTTATTTATCCCAAAGAGGAAAAGGAAAATATCTAGAAAACCTTTAAGCGATAAAAACATGGTCATCGCAACCACATTCTGGGTTCGGGAGTCGGTTACGTAAAGGGAAGGTATTAACACCCCTCACGTCCGTTGTACTCAACGGGAACCTCTTAGTTCGATTTGTGATGAATGTTAGCTAATGTTATTTGTTTTCTCCTAAGCGAGTAAAGCGGGAAGGGTAAGGTAAAAAGATTTCGATGCTAAAGGTGAATGGGTGGTTTTAGATTATGGTGCTCGCCAAGGATTAGGGCCCTTGTGCCTACGTATTTCCATTTGGACGAGAATGAAAAATCAGAGCATCCGTAGTTCGGGCTACGGGGAAGGTTTGGATCGGAAAAGGTAGGAAAAGACGGAGAAAGAAAAAAAAGGTAGCTCGCCAAGGATTGGGGCCCTTGTGCCTACGTATCTTCATTCCGAAGAGAATGAAGAATCAGAGCGTTTGTAGTTTGTGGAACTACGACTTGGTTGATTGATTGCTTTAGAGGTGATAATTGTTCAAACACGAGAAAGGCAACTCGCACCCAAACAATCGAGGAGATGAATCAAATGCTCCAACCCCCCCCCCCCCCCCCCTTTTTCACCTTGAAAAGAGTTTCAATAGTTGTTATGCATTTTTGAAGTTTGATTGAGAAAATCCACTTGATGTTGGATCAAGGGTTTGATTAGATAAGCGTCTTGTTTGTGAAAAGAGGTCGATGGTGTGGCAAAAGGCGCTCGACTTACAAATTTGAAGAAAATGCCACTTGAATTTGAAACAAGGGTTTGAGAAAAAGGTGCGGATCGATCCAAGTCCATAAGGGTGCTCCTAGTAACGAACCCACGACGAAAAGGTGCAAGTGTGTGCGTTAGGTTGATGGCGATGCTAACAAGCAATCGACTTACAAGGGTGTTTTAAAAAGCGGCTCGACATCGAACCGGGAATTAGTTTGAAAAAGGTTTAGTCTATCCTAGTCCCTAGGTGTGCTCCTAGTAAACAAAACCACAATAAAATAAAAGCAAGTAAAGTGCACATCGAAAAGGGAGCGGGATACATGTAAAGTACACGAGATTGAGAGAAATAAATGGGGTCATTGTCAGGTAGCCAAAGAGGGAGCGAGTGTGTGCAAGGTGTCCTAGACTAAGCAATGAACAAGAGTTCAGACAAAATATCCTCTACTAGGGTTTCTGTACAGAGTCCAAACTCCAATGCTCGGGGTAGTAACCACAGTCCACCAATTGAACGTTTTTTAGGGTTTTGATAGTTTTATCGTGTTTTTGTGTTTTTTTTAATAAGATGAGAAACAAGGAAAGGGTTAGCATGACAAGATAATATGAACAATCATAATATGAACGATAATAATATGAATAGTAATATGATCAAGGATATATATATATAGTGATATATTAACAGAAACGTAAAGCAAGATAATATGAACATAAATTAACGTCAGTTGTTAGTTGTTAATCGTTAATTGTCATTGATCGAATGAATCACTTTCGAATCGGGTCCACTTTAGCGCTAAGCAATCGTAGTACAATCTATGAGGAAGATCACGCTATAAAAGGCCGGTCACATGATGTTCGTAATAAAACACGATAGAGAAATGATATGTAGATCATTCTCAAAGAATCGTGCCACAAGAAAAGAAAAAGAGAACGATCTCGTTTTAATCACAAACTTTCATCGATGAATCGAAGGTAACCTATCACGATCCCAAAGTATAGAAAATGATCTCAATGGTCATTCACTACATATTTGAAATGATGAAGGTTAAACAACCTCAATAACCAATATTCATGATATCAAAGACTTCATCGACCAAAACATAAATGAAAATAAAATCAAAGCAAAAAAAAGAACAAACAAAATGGGAATGATAAATTACGGAATCAAAAGTTAACATAATAGATTCAAACTAAAATTACGAAATATTATTAAAATAAAAGCTAGAAAGAGAGTTCCATAAAAACTTGAGAAAAAGAATAAAAATAAGAAAAAAATTAAAAGAGGGAATGGGGTGTTTAAGACAAAAGGGTGGTATAAAATCAAATGAGGATAATATAGGCCCACAAGCCCATCACCTATTCACCAAAACCTGGCATGGATAAAAAAAGAAAAGAGAGAAGGTGGTGTGTGCTTAGAACATCACGGACCTATGAGTCCAAAACCACAACATATGAAGGCACGACATTGTAACAACAAAATCAGATTCCCTAAAAAACAACAGGTTTCAACATTCTCTTATATTTTTTAAAACAAAACAAGGTATGTTGAACACAACAAGAGCACGTTGTGAAAGCATCAAATTCATCATCGCTTCTTTTGAAAGAAAAACAAAAAACAAAACATGATGAAGAAAACGGCTACGAAAAATTTGAAAAAAACCGAACAACACCGACACATATCATTTCATTTCAACCTTTCCTCTCGCAAAGTAAAACCTCTTTGAATTGTTTCCGTCCTTTGCTCGATTTCATTTGAATCAGGTTTGTTTAGTTTTAGGTCTCGTTTGATTTCGTCCGTCTCACTCTTCTTCTTCTTTTTCTGATCTGGGTTGGTCTGAAACCGATTTTGGGTTGTTGTTGTTAATGAATGGTGGAAGGGTTGAAGTAAGGAGGTTTGTGGGTTTTGAAGATGAAGGTTAGGTATTTAGGGAAGATGTTGGGTTGACAGAGGTTTGTTTTGTGAAAATGAAAGTTTGAGGTAGGTTCTGATTTGAGAAAAAAATGAGCAGGGTAGAATTGACTTTTGAGATTCTTTTCATTGAATGAAGAGGAATGTCTATTTATAAGATCAAGTGAGGTTGAGGATTGATTTGGAAATAATTGTGATGCAGATTGGGACGAAAATGTTGATGTTATTGTGCATAGGATGTGCGTTTCAGGTTGTGTGTACAAGTTGTGTGAATTGTTGGTGTGAATAAAATGGTTTTGTCGCGTTGTGGAAATTGGTGGGGTCGCTTGTGTAACGATTTTGTGAGGTCATAAGGAAATTGTGTAATAGCTGCAAGTTATGGTGATATAGGTTTCATTACGTGAATCATGGTTTTGTTCAAATTGGAGAGACATTGCATTGTGAAGATGCTGTAGTGAATTTGTGTTGTGTGGGTTGGATGCTAGGCATGGTAATATGTAGGGAATCAAGTTGGAGTGACCATAAGGATGCGTGGTACGGTTAGTGGAGTGAGGAGTGGGTCATTTGGTGTGTTATTATGTCTGTTGTTATGGTTTTTTGTGTAGGTCGCATATTGTCATAGGCTATGTGTAACGGTAAAAGATTGTGACGGTTTGAGGTATTGTTGTTGTGAATTTGGCTAGTGCATGTTGTGTAGGTTTGGCTTGGGAATGTGCATGTTTGGCAGAGAATTGTAATAGCTGGAACTTGTGGAAAATGGCTTAGTGTAGGTAATTGAGTAATGGGCTTTGGTTTGACTTTTTGTACAATTGTTTTATATGTAGTTTCATGGGCTTTTTGGATGTTGAATTGTAATAGACCTTGATAACATAATAAATTGAGAAATGATTTTACAATGAAAAATTGGATGTGGATTTCATCGGGCATTGGATTTGAAATGGATAGTGATTAAGGGATATTTAGATATGGACATGGATTTAAAATGGTTATAGGGATGAAAATGAATAATGGTAAAAATGGTTTTTAAAAAGTGGATAATGATTTAGAAAATGGATAATTGATAAATGAGTATGAATTAGATTGGATAAAAATGTGAATGGTTATAAATTTCCCTTGAGAAACTTATGAATCAATCTCAGCCCTGATGAACTTCACTGTGAATCTTCTCATTAAAAATGAACCAGTCATTGATAATCATCAGTCATGAAGACTTTGCACAGCCTGATAACCTAACCCACACAGATAACCTGAACTGACACAAAAACCCTAATTGAAAACACAAACATACACCACTCAAATTATGCACACTCTGGCCTGATGGTCTTGAATGAAACCTGACCTTAGGAAAAATGAATGTAACATTTGTTTTTTGGATTTTTTGAATGATGGTTCGTAACAGAAACACAAATGCTATATAGGTGAAAGTAATATACAGGTAGGATAAATTTGGGGTATGATAGATGCCCATATCTAATTGACTTAAACTTAGTAAGATGAACTGCTACGACATTCATGCTTTCGAGGTAATTAATTAGATATAAAGAAGACTCTGAATTTGTCCGAAAAGGAAAAAGAAAGCTTGGGAAATGGAATACTAGATCAATGTCGACCCTCGAGTGGACACTGAATAATTTACAAAGGTCGTCATCACCAAAAGAATGATGAGAAAGTTCTGACACCAAAAGGATGATAGTGAATTTACACGACTTGACTTGCTATCACTAAAAGGGTAACAGTAAGTACACACAATGACCCTTCATCAAAAGGATGAAAGTGAGGTCAACCAGAGTTGCCATTACCAAATGGATAATAGTAAACATACATGCAGGTTTTCGACATTAAAATGATGATGGTCCTCTTACCAAAAGGACGATAGAGAACACACGAAAGATTCTGACACCAAGAGGATGATAGATCTATCACCAAAAGGATGATAGAGAACACACAACTCCGACACCAAAAGGATGACATATCTACCACCAAAAGGAGGATAATAAACACAATTCCGACACTAAGAGGATGACAGATCTATCACCAAAAGGATGATAGAAAACACACGACTCTGACACCAAAAGGATGATAGTAAACACCACAAAGATACCCGACACCAAAAGGATGACGGTCATATCACCAAAAAGATGATAATACACACATGCAACCCAATGATCCTTCACCAAAAGGATGAAATTAAGGTCAACCAAACTTTCCATTACCAAAAGGATAATAGTAAGCACATAATGATATTAGATATTGTCATTCACCAAAAGGATGATACACAACCCAAAGATTCACGGATCGCCTGCGCCAAAAGGATGACAGTAAGATCAAACAACACAAATTGCTACCACCAAAAGGATGATATAAACTTTCCAATTTTGAGAATCACCAACACCAAAAGGATGGAGGTTAGGTTTAAACAACAGGAATGGCTACCACCAAAAGGGTGATAGTAAGATTGTTGACAAAAGGTCAAGTTTGCTGGATGTATAATGAGTAAGGCTTGTTTAGAGATATCAACAAAATATTAAAACAAAAAAATCACTGATGAATACCATCCTTATCAACAAAAGGTTAAAAGGAACCAACTCACTAGGGAACGCCCAAGAGGAAGGTTGAAAATTTATTCAGAGAAAAACCACTGACCGGTCTGAGGATAACAACTTCATCAACAAAAGGTTGAAGAGAACCAATTCAATAGGGAACGCCTACTGACTCAGAGAAATGCTATTGGATGAGCTGGGGGTAACAACATCATCAATAAAAGGTTGATAGAAACAACTCAATGGGGAACGCCCACTAACTTGCTTGAAGATCACAACTTCATCAACAAAAGGTTGAACCAACTCTATGAGGAACGCCCACGGACTTAAAGAAGATGCCCCTGGTTGGGATAAAGATCGTCTTGGAATCTTGGCTTCATCAACGAAAGGTTTCAACAACTCTGTGAGGAACGCCCATGAACTTGAAGAAGATGCCCCTGGCTAGGCTGAAGATCGCCTTGGAATCTCGAGATTGATCCTGGATCTTGACTTATGCATGTATGAATGCTTGATTTTGTATTGATATTCTATATCGAATGGAAATGCAAATGCAAATGCCGACGCGCTGAGATGCAAGTGCTAGGGAAGTATAATTTGGTTTTTGTATGCATATGATGCACATGATGCTTATGAAGTCGAATGTGACGTATATGATGCATATGATTGCAGACAAGTGATTAAATATGTTTTGTAATGATGCCAGCATGGTGGACTTTTGGTAGTTGCCAATGCAGATTGGACTTTGGGTGGTCGGAGGGTTTGATTTCCTCGACATCAGATATTTGAAGACGACATGATCAAAGGAGATGAAGATGCTCTAGGTGCCTCACGTTTGATCACTTGATGATAAGTCGTGTGTCCATTTCTGCGAGAACCATAACTCTTATGTCTGATGGTCGGGTTGACCTGAAAATGAGCATAGCGACGTGATCAACTCATGTAGACCGTGCTTTTGCTCTGAACTCAATGATTGCTAGCATCCGGCAGGATCTTCTTGTCCAACTTTAAGGTACAGAGAGGTTCTGTCCTCTGTAACTAGTCTTTCCCCAGTCTATAGGACTCTTGAAAGAAATCTCCTTGAAAGGAAGCTCTTAGGATTTACCATGACATGATTTGCCCCAGTGTCTGAATATGGTAATGGTCTTCCCCTAATTAACCAATTCTGGAAACAGTTTGTTCTTTGGAAGTTGAACTTTGATGTGATTCTGAGATGACTTGCCCCTAATTGAGCTGCTGAGGAATTTGCCCTTGATTGAGGGTTTTGAGGCAATCTTGATTTGGGTTGGCACCACTGAAAGTTAAAGTTCCTCTTCGATTTCCCCTTGTTGGAATTTACTTGAGGTCAAGCACTGATTTGCAGTTAAAATTGTACATTCACAAATGGTAATCTTAATGCAATGCTCATGCAAGTTTTGAAAAAGTCATTTATTGAAGTGATGTGATATTGTGAAACGAATGGACTGTTACCCCAAACGTTGCACTGATTTGGCTAGTGTGTGAAAGATATAGCAAGGAGAATGACACCAATGCTGAAGATTAGCAAATATGTGGGGAGTCAGTTTACGCAACCTTGCAATAATATGCTTTCAGAATAAACCTTGCCTCAATTAGTTCTTTTGAGGGTTGTAATGTGGTATGGCTCACGCTTTATGAAACAAAGGATATTAGGCTCAAAACTTGGTTTGTACCCACCCCTTCTTCGTGATGAACTCCAATCATACGCTCAGTTAATCTACACACATTTGTCTTCCAAAAGGGTTGACAGTGTAAGGGTTATGGTTTGAGGTTTTTTCGAGATGGCAGTCACCTTATTTTGCTTTTGATGGATGTTAGTGACCCTTTGATTTTGACATGGTAGTCACTGGATCTTTTTTTTTGCTGGGGATTTGAAGACCTCTTTTGATATTTCTTTTGATACCTAACTTTTGCATGAACTGATTTCACTTTTCGAGTCCATCGGGATTGCCTTGTTTTTTTTGCCTAAGTCGCCTTTTGAGGTGATCAACTTAGCATGCTTCTGATTTTTTTTATTTTGTTGGAGGATTGTGACTGCCAAGTCCTTGGTTATTGAAGAACGACCGTCATGACCTTTTGGGTTTTGCTTTATGATTTGAGTGCGTAATCAGATTGACTGAACACTACCCTACCCCAGGTTAAGCATAAGGGCTCGTAGATCCGAAGGAAACTTCTACTTCTAGGCTCGAAGTGGTTAACTAGGGATTAACACCTTGTCTCTCTACTGTTTGGGGATTGAAATAGTTCATGTACATCATCGACAGGATTTTATCCAAAAGCATACAGTTTGCAATTATGGGTATTTCGTTTTCGTCATCCTCCCTCCAATCTTTGCTAAACAACAGTTTGATAGAGAGAGTGAAGTGGAGAAGTATGTGTCTATGCTTTGTAGTAAATGGAAAAATGAGTGAATACGACATAACTAATTCAGAACATGCATAATCACTTCATTAATAAAACCAAGTACAAATGGCAATGTTTAAAGCAAATAGTACTTAAGACAAACAAGAACAAAAAACAACAATGTAAATGACGGGATGGCATAATGACTGCCTTCTTCAGGGAAAATGAACTTCATTCCTTAACTTGATGCTCGAACTAGCTTCTTCAAAGTTAGAGACTATTCTGCTTGTCTTCAAGAACCCCTTCAATAACATTCACTGATGGTCCTGCCTTGTACATGTGGCAGCATGGTCTTGTTGAATATGATTCATCATTCGTCTGGTATTGGCTCGAGTTACATACTGGTGTCGAGGAATCATCTTGATTTATTGGAGATAAAGGAAGGTGAAATGAGTTTCTGCTTTTGAAATGAAATGCAAGATGCATAACTGATGCAATTCAATGTCATGACATGTATGGATGCAATACAAGATGCAAGAATCCAGGATCACATGTTCAATAAATTCTGAGGTTGGGTAAATAACCAAAGTCTTTGATCGAAGAAACCCAACAGGTAGATTCTAAGACGGGTAGGTTCCCAGAATCATGGATATTTTCAAAGACATTATGGTCATGACGAAGGCTCATCAGACGATAATATCCTTGAAACAATCTCTTCTAGGTGAGGTTTTCGTATCATCTCCACGAGAAAGACTCCTCGGAGACTTCCACTACACAACCATCGACACAAGGGTTCTAAGAAAGGTTCTCAGAGTCATAGATCGAGGTTGAAAATATTACTGTTAAGAAGTAATACGTTCAAGGGATCTCATCTGATTGGGGCTTTCGTATTAACCCAACGAGGAGTTAACACTACCAACCGTCATGGATAGAACAGGATAATGGTCCTTAGAGTCAACGATTCAGGCTTGAAAACATTATCATCGTGATGAAGGCTCATCAAAACAATAACATTTCCAAGGGAATCTACTCCAAGCGGGGTTTTCGTATCGGCCCCACGAGGAAGGCTCCTCGCAAGTCTCAACTACACAACCACCATCCTAATCCTAGGGTTTTCCTCAGACTCAGGTAGAGAGCCTATCTCACAAAGAACCCATAGTCAGATAAGCCCAACAGTGTGACAATAAGCAATAATAACTCAGATAAGGACAGGTAAGCAAATAAACAAATAAACAAGAAGAAAACAAATAAGCGAGGCTAACAAACATCATAATTCAGACTAAGATAGGATTGGATGTCTCTTGCATGGAGCAATGTGTTCCCCAGCAGAGTCATCAGCTGTCGGACCTTGAAAAACACGATACGACCTTCGCGCAAAAGACGCGGAAAAAATGGTTCAAACAGAGTCGTCACTCTACTTTATTTATCCCAAAGAGGGAAACGAAAATATCAAGAAAACCTTTAAGAGATAAGAACATGGTCATCACAACCACATTCCGGGTTCGGGGGTCGATTACGTAAAGGGAAGGTATTAACACCCCTCACGTCCGTTGTACTCAATGAGAACCTCTTAGTTCGATTTGTGATGAATGTTAGCTAATGTTATTTGTTTTCTTATAAGCGAGTAACGCGAAAAGGTAAGAGAAACGGGCTTCGATTGCTAAGGGAAAAGGGTGGTTTTATGTTAGGGTGCTCGCCAAGGATTGAGGCCCTTGTGCCTACGTATTTTCATTCGGACGAGAATGAAAAGTCAGAGCATCCGTAGTTCGGACTACGAAGAAGGTTTGGATCAGAAAAGGTAGGAAAAGACGGAGAAATAAAAAAGGTAGCTTGCCAAGGATTAGAACCCTTGTGCCTACGTATCTTCATTCGGACGAGAATCTAGAATCAGAGTGTTCCCAATTCATGGAACTACGGGTTGGTGATTTGCTTTAGAGGCGATAATTGTTCAAACACAAGAAAGGCAACTCGCACCCAAACAATCGAGGAGAGGAATCGAAGGCTCCAAACCCCCCCATCTTTCACCTTGAAAATAGTTTTTGATAGTTGTTATGTGTTTTAAAGTTTGTTTAAGAAAATCCACTTGATGTTGGATCAAGGGTTTGATTGTATTCACGTGTGAGTTATTAATGGCGAGGCAAAAGGCATTTGACTCACAAGTTTGAAGAAAATGTCACTTGACGTTGGATCAAGGGTTTGCGAAAAAGGTGCGGATCGATCCTAGTCCCTAAGAGTGCTCCTAGTAACGAAACCACGAAAAAAAGGTGCAAGTAAAGTGCGTACATCAAAAAGGGAGTGAGGTACATGTAAAGTACACGGGATTGCGAGACATAAATTGGGCCATTGTCAGGTAGCCCAAGAGGAAATTGGATGTGTGCAAGGTGTCCTAGACTAAGCAATGAACAAGAGTTCAAAAAAAATCTCCTCTGCTAGGGTTTCTATACAGAGTACAAACTCCAATGCTCGGGGTAGTAACCACAATCCACCAATTGAACGTTTTTAGGGTTTCGATAGTTTTATCCTGTTTTTGTGTTTTTTGAATAAGATGAGAAACAAGGAAAGGGTTAGCATGACAAGATAATATGAACAATGATAATATGAACGATAATGATATGAATAGTAATATGATCAAGGATATATAGACAGTGATATATTGACAGAAAGGTAAAGCAAGAGATAATATGAACATAAATTAATGCTAGTTGTTAGTTGTTAATCGTTAATTGTCATTGATCGGATGAATCACTTTCGAATCGGGTCCACTTTAGCTCTAAGCACTCGTAACACGATCTATGCGGAAGATCACGCTATAGGAGGCCGATCAACACGATATTTGTGTTAAATCACGATAGAAAAATAATATGTAGATCATTCTCAAAGAATCGTGCCATACGAAAAGAAAAAGAGAACGGTCTCGTCTTAATCACAAACTTTCATCATTTAATCGAAGGTAACCTATCATGATCCCAATGTATAGAAAATGATCTCAATGATCATTCACTACAGATTTAAAATAATGAAGGTTAAACAACCTCAATAACCAATATTCATGATTCCAAGACTTGATCGACCAAAACAGAAATGAAAATAAAATCAAAGTAAAAAAGAATAAACGAAATGGGAATGATAAATTACGGAATCAAAAGGTAACATAATAGATTCAAACTAAAATTACGAAATAATATAAAAACAAAAGCTAGAAAGAGAGTTCCATAAAAACTAAAGAAAAAGAATAAAAATAAGAAAAAAATTAAAAGAGGGGAGAGGGTGTTTAAGACAAAAGGCTACGAGAAATTCAGAAAAAAAATGGAACAACACCGACACATATCGTTTCGTTTCAACCTTTCCTCTCACGAAGTAAAACCTCTTTGAATCATTTTCGTCCTTTGCTCGATTTCGTTTCAATCAGTTTTGTTTTGTTTTGGGTCTCGTTTGATTTCGTTCGTCTCACTCTTCTTCTTTCTTTTTCTGATCTGGGTTGGTCTGAAACTGATTTTGGGTTGTTCTTGTTAATGAATGGTGGAAGGGTTAAAATAAGTAGGTTTGTGGGTTTTGAAGAAGATGAAGGTTAGGTATTTAGGGAAGATGTTGGGTTGACAGAGGTTTGTTTTGTAAAAATGAAAGTTTGAGGTAGGTTCTGATTTGAGAAAAAAAATGAGCAGGGTTAGAATTGGATTTCGAGCTTCTTTTCATTGAATGAAAAGGAATGTCTATTTATAAGAGCAAGTGAGGTTGAGGATTGATTTGGAAATAATTGTGATGCAGATTGGGACGAAAATGTTGATGTTGTTGTGCGTAGAATGTGTGTTTCAGGCTGTGTGTACAGGTTGTGTGAATTGTTGGTGTGAATAAAATGGTTTTGTCGCGTTGTGGAAATTGGTGAGGTCGCTTGTGTATTGGTTTTGTGAGGTCATAAGGAAATTTTGGAATGGCTGCAAGTTGTGGTGATACAGGTTTCGTTACGTGAATCATGGTTTTGTTTAAATTGGAGAGACGTTGCGTTATGAAGATGCTGCAGTGAATTTGTGTTGTGTGGGTTGGCTGCAAGGTATGGTAATGTGTAGGGAATCAAGTTGGAGTGGGCATAAGGATGCGTGGTACGGTTAGTGGTGTGAGGAGTGGGTCATTTGGTGTGTTATTGTGTCCTTTGTTATGGTTTTTTGTGCAGGTCGCATATTGTCATAGGCTATGTGTAACGGTACAAGCTTGTGATGGTTTGGGGTATTGTTGTTGTGCATTTGGCTAGTGCACGTTGTGTAGGATTGGCTTGGGAATGTACATGTTTAGCAGAGAATTGTAATAGCTGGAACTTGTGGAAAGTGGCTTAGTGTAGGTAATTGAGTAATGGAGTTTGGTTTGTCTTTTTGTACAATTGTTTTATATGTAGTTTCATGGGCTTTTTGGATGTTGAATTGTAATGGACCTTGATAACATAATAAATTGAGAAATGATTTTAGAATGAAAATTTGGATGTGGATTTCAATGGGCATTGGATTTGAAATGGATAATGACTAAGGGATATTCAGATATGGACATGGATTTAAAATGGTTATAGGGATGAAAATGAATAATGGTAAAAATGGTTTTTAAAAAGCGGATAATGATTAAAAAAATGGATAATTGATAAATGAGTATGAATTGGATTGGATAAAAATGTGAATGGTTATAAATTTCCCTTGAGAAACTTATGAATCAATCTCAGCCCCAATGAACTTCACTGTGAATCCTCTGATTAAAAATGAACCAGTCATTGATAATCCTCAGTCATGAAGACTTTGCACAGCCTGATAACTTGACCCTAATTGAAAACACATACTTATACCACTCAAATTATGCACACTCTGGCCTGATGGTTTTGAATGAAACCTGGCCTTAGGCAAAATGAAAGTAACATATTTTTATTTTTTTGGATTTTTTGAATGATGGTTGGTAACAGTAACATAAATGCTATACAGGTGAAAGTGATATACATGTAGGACAAATTTGGGGTATGACAAGGTCCTTACTAAATCAATGTCCACTAGTACTCTCACAAAGTGACTAAAAGGGTTGCAAAAAACATGTTTACTTAATGATGAATCTATGCATATTTGTGTGCCTAAACTACCAGGAATAGCAAAGATAATCTTTAGCCTCCAGTATTCTTGAGGTAACTCATGTATTTTGACACAAACATGAGCTGAAGTTTGATTTACATTTAAAGGTACAAAGTCCTTATACCATGTGAAAAGTTTAAGGATATCTGGGGTTTATGTTCCATGAGTTTAAAGATATGACCCTTTGCACATCTTCTAGGCTTGAGAAGGAAAACTCGTAGAAGCCTTTCCCGAGTTAAGTCAACCCCCATTTTGTGATGGAAGTCCACTGAGCTGATAGCTTTGTTACGATACTTGCAACGGCTAATGGAGAAGATCCCTTGGGTCACATTATTCTTCCATGGAGAGTATGTTTACATGTCGCCAAGCCTAACTAATATTCTTCCTCTGAGATGGTGATTGTTAGACGCCCCCCTTTTAGACAGGGTACCAGAAGTTGACTTTGTGGAATGTCACTAACATTTGTAACTGCACTTGCGAAGGTTTCTTTGGTTGAGAATCTTTGATTTCGGCTTGTACATCTACACCTTGTTTTGCTTTGAAATTGTTGTCTATATTTTCTCGGAAAAGTAGACGAGGAAGGTTAGAAGTAATGGTTGATTGTAGAAGAATGATGAATCATTAACCAACTGAAAAAAGAATCTTCAGAAAAACACATCAGTCAATATTGTACTCCCCCCGTCCCACAATGAGTACCCCATTTAGAATAATAAAATGTCCCAAAATATAGAGGTGTAATCGATTCGGTTTGGACCGATTTTTGGCAAAAAAAAATATCAAAAGCGATAATATCTCCGTCGATTTGGTTTGGTTTGTTTTTTAGTCTTTTTTTTAAATTGAACCGAACCAAACTAACCGGTTTGGTTTGGTTGATCGATTTATATCTCTTTTTTTCAAACATTATATTAATTTTTGTATTTTTCATTATCATAATTTTCAATGTATTTTCTGCTATTATCTTTTTAAAGAATATATTTCATATAATATTGTGCATCTATTTCATGCCCTATTTTTCAAACAGCTTACAAGTTGTACTTAATTCATACAAAGCAATAACAAAAACACAATAATAACAATCAACAAAAAGTACATTAAAAATAGAAAAAAATTAGATATATACAATCTTTGGCTTTACAAACAATTAATCACAATTTTTATATTAATTAAAAAATAAAAAAATATTTTCTCTTCTTCATTATCTCAATCACTCCATAATTTCAATTAAAAATAATAAATTTAAAATTTTCCTTATTCTTATGGGTTGTTTTTATAAATAAGAATTTAGATTCGTTTTCAGGTAAGTTTTTTTCTCCAAAGATTCTCGATTATGATTTACAATATTAATTAATATTTCATATTATTCATGTGATTTTTCTTTTTTAAATTACTTTTATTTTATTTTATTTTATTTTAAAGTTTATTCAAGAAAAGGACTAACTCCTAAATGTATGATTCAGCTAGATTTGCAGAAGGCATACGATATGGTGGACTGGTCTGCCTTAAATTGTATTCTTATAGAAATTGGTCTGCCAAAAAAGTTTGTGAATTGGATAATGCAGGATGTTACATCTGTGAATTACAGATTTAGTGTGAATGGGGATCTAACAGAATCCTTGGAGGCTAAAAGGGGGCTCAGGCAAGGGGATCCTATGTCCCCTATGCTGTTTGTTATACTTATGGAATATCTGAATCGTGTGTTGGTAAAATTGCAGACAAATCCAAACTTCAATCATCATAGCAAATGCGAAAAAATTGGTTTAACTCACCTAGCCTTTGCAGATGATGTTCTATTGTTCAGTAGAGGTGATGCAGTATCTATAGATCTAATGCTGAAAGCGTTTCAAACTTTTTCTGATTCAACAGGGCTGCTGGTGAATCCACAAAAATGTAGAATTTTCTGCAGTGGGATGAATGAGGATGACATCCATTTGGTGAAAACAAACACAGGTTTTTGTGAAGGTAGCTTTCCTATAAGGTACTTAGGAATTCCATTATCTAGTAAAAGACTGAGTATAAGCCACTACTTACCACTGGTAGATAGGATAACTAGTAAGGCAAGACATTGGTCGGCGAAACTGTTGAGTACTGCAGGTAGAGTGCATCTAGTCAAAAGTGTGCTTACTTCAATGGCGCAATATTGGATGTTATGTCTTCCAATACCAAAATGTGTCATCCAGAAAATTAACTCGATTTGCAGGTCATATATTTGGGCAGGCAATAAAAATAGCAGGAAGAGTCCGGTGTCGTGGCATTCTATGTGTAAACCGCTAAAGTATGGAGGATTCAGCATGGTGAATATAGAATTGTGGAATGGCATAGCTATGTTTAAATGCCTTTGGAACATCTATACAAAGCAGGATAGTTTATGGGTGAAGGGGGTCCATAGTTACTACTTGAAACACGTTGATATCATGCAGACCAAGATTGTCAGCTCAAGTTCTTGGGTCATGAAAACCATAATGGGAAAAAGAGCTATCATTCAAGAACATCAGCAGCTTTGGGACGAGATGGTGCGCAATAGGAGCTTCTCGATAAAAAGATTCTATGAGCAGTGCTTTGAACAACAAACGGCAATCGATTGGAGTAGAATCATACAACACAACTATGCTAGGCCTAGGGCGATAATGTGCTTATGGCAAGCATGCCACAGTCGGTTAGCGACAAAAGATTGCTTGAAATCTTTTGGCATGATACAAGACACTTTATGCAGCCTGTGTAAAGAGGAAGAGGAAAATCATGCTCATCTCTTCTTCTCATGCGCAGGCACTAAGAGAATTTGGAAGGAAGTGATTACTTGGATAGATATGGTTCAATCTTAGTTGCCTTGGAGAGAAGATATTCATAGTATCATTGCTGCTACAAAGGGAAAGGGTTTCCAGGCTGGGATAGTGAAAATAGTTTTAGCAGAAACTGTTTATGGAATTTGGAACTTTAGGAATACAAACATTTTTGGAGAGGGAGAAGATTATACAAAGACTATCCACAAAATTATAGATACAATACTTTATATTATAGAGGTTGGATGAGAATAAAATATAGAAAGCACCTGGCTTTGTTGATGATTTGAATTTGTTAGTTTTAAAGTCTTGGTCACTTAAGTCCTTTAGGTGGATCAATTGATCCCTTCTTGTATTTCATGCTATTTTGGTATATAAATAAATTTATTTCCAACAAAAAAAAACCAAAGTTTTTTTCCCATATTTTTTCTCTTTTTCAACGTAATACTACACCCGTTTCAGTTTGTATAGTCTTTAAGATATAAATTAATATAAATTATTATTTTTCATTTAAAAATTTATTAGTTTATAAATACTAATTAATTTATTTATATTAATGTAGAAATATAAATAAATGTTATCATAAAAGATTAAACTCTTAATTTGTACTAGTTTACACTCATTTAATTTAACTAACATTTATAAATTAGGTTTATTCACCCACTCAATTAATATTAATTATATCTTCATTGAATAATTTAAATACTGAACTCATAATTGAGTTTAAATATATTAATTATTTAATAAATTTAATAATTTAACTCATAATTTATTTATAATAATGGTCGGAGAGAATACAACAGAGCCAAATAATTTAAAAATTGTAAAAACTTAAATTTAGGTAAATATAAAAAAAAAATTATTTAAATATAAAAAAAAATTATATAGAATCAAACTACCATAAACTCTTTTGGAAAAAAGGAAAAAAAAAAACTACATTATAGTATATATAAAATAAATAAATAATATAATATTTTATATTTAACATTATAAATCATATAGTATAAATAGTAGAAATTTGATTTTAATAAAAATAAAATTAAAAAATAAAAAGTATGCAAAAATTATTGTATGGATTTTTCCTAGTAGGAAAAAGACGCGACGAGCCGAATGCGCGAACCAAATCTTTTTATAATGAATCTGAATTTTGTTCCCTTTCTTTATTTATTATATATAAATGAATCTCTATCTTCTTCTTTTCACCTTCGTTTTCACTTTCATTCATTCATTCCACAAAAAAAAAAACTATGGAACTGAACTTGGATTTGACTTTAGCATCTGTTCCCAAAACCGTTTCTCATTTCCTCAACGAAGTTTCTCTCACCAAAGACTCGTCTCAGAAACTTTCAATGCTCGATGACTTGGTTCGTAGATTGGAAGAAGAAATGAACAAAGTGCTCGCTTTCAAACGCGAACTTCCTCTCTGCATACTCCTCGTTAACGATGGTAATTTATTCGTTAATTTTGGATTTCACTTTTTTGTTATCAGTTTTTGTTGATTTTGTTGTTAATTGTATGCTGATGAATGATGATTGATTCAGCTATTGCAAGATTGAAGGATGAAAAAGAAAAAGTTAGGTTAATCAAAATGCGGGATCCAGTTTTGGTGAATGAAAACTCTGATAATAAGATGAATTGGATGAGTTCAGTTCAGCTTTGGACTAGTCAGACAAAATCGGTAATTCACTGTTTTTTTATTCTGATGATAAATTGTTGTGGTAATTTTGATTTTGATTGAATTAAGAGAAAAATTGGTTTGATTTTTTTATGTAGAAGAATGAAGATGGTGATAGGCCTGTGTCACAGAAGAGTAATGGTGGAGGGGTATTTATGTCATTTAATGAAAATACTCCTACTCGTGTTCCTTTGAAGGAGGTTCCTCAGGTTCCGAGTTTTAGTTTGGTGTCTGAAGTGAGTCATGGAAATTCTAAGAGTGGTTGTGATCGAAGTAGTTCTGGTTCGACTTTGTTGCGCGTTGAGATACAGAATCAACAGCCGCAGCCACCTCAGCCTTTGCTGCAGAGTTCCAGGAAACAAAGGCGAAGCTGGTCGTCCGAGCTTCATCGCCGTTTTGTTGATGCTCTTCAACAGCTTGGTGGAGCACATGGTAGATTGTTTGTGTTCAGTTTTATTCTTTTGCTTGTTAATTGTGTGTTGTGTGTGTGTGTGTGGTGTTTTTGATTTATTTTGGGGTAGGATTTTTCTTAATCTCAATTTTATTTTGGATTTGAGAATAGAGTTGTTTGTCCAATTTGGAATTGAAATTGTGGGGGTAGGAAATGATAGATTTGCTGAAATTGGAAAATGTGTCGATTTAGTGTAGTTAATCGATATCGGTTGTTGGATGGAGATCACGCAGTTTTATAGATGTAAAATCGTCTGATCTGCATCGAACAACTGAGATTGCGACGGCAAGAATCCAATTCTTGTGGTGGGCATTAAGATTAATTTAAGCTTAGCATAGTCACTCAATTGTCTGAACTGTCTAATCAAGATTGAACGACTCGTATTTTAAGTTCAGTAAATCAAATTTAAAGTAATCTTTAAAACAAACTCAAAATTTTGATCCGACGGTTCCAACTTGCTAACTATGCGGATTTTCCGACTTTACACAGAATATGTAAGGTGTGAGCCTAATTGGTTTTTCTTTTTTTTTGTAGCAGCCACTCCTAAGCAAATTAGGGAAAAGATGCAAGTGGATGGATTAACAAATGATGAAGTGAAAAGCCATTTGCAGGTGAGTAACAGTATTTCACCTCAAAACACTAAACCTTATTATAACAATGATTAAGAACATCATTAGTTTCGGCATATTTGTATCTTTTATTAATTGTTATGTCATGTCAAAAACTTATGCAGTACATTTGTATGGTTATGCAGAAATACAGGCTTCATGTTAGAAGATTCCCAGTTTCTTCAATTGAGGAGGCTAATAAACTAGCCTTATATATGATCCAAGATCAAGATACATCAAAGGGAAACTTATCCGAGTCTGTTTCACCACAGGGTCCTCTTACTCCTATTCTCATTGGAGGATCCGTTAAAGGTCTCTCGAGCCATGGAAGAAACAGTGTGGATGCAGAAGATGAACAATCAGATTGCAGGAATTGGAAAGATGATCAGGAGCAGCAACACGAAGCTGAATAATCAGAGTTTCTAAATTTTTGCAGATAATGTAATATAATAAAGCATAGCATATAGGTGAAGGCTGAGAATTTAACATCATAAAAATATTATATATCTAACAAAGATAACTAGAGATATTGAGTTTTATGCCATAGTTTTTTTTCCAATATAACTATGCTATGGTTATTTTAGACTGTTGTGGAAAGAGCTGTTGAAGGAGGTTATTGTTGTAACTAGTGCCATTTTCATAGATGAATTTTCATCCATGTTCTGAGCTTAATTTCTTTATGTTATAATTTGGCTTTTAGATGTTGGATTTTGTGTAAATGGCACACAATATGGAATCCACCTTAGAATTTTCCATTTTGGATGTTTCAGTTATTCGAGTAACACTTCCATGAAAAGGTACATGGATTGGTGCTATCATATATGTTTTTGTCTCGTGTAAAGGAAATTGTTGAGTGGACAAAATTCATGTGTTGTTCTTAGCCATCCATTCCTGTGCTAGCCATCAATGTTTATTTAGGGATATCTTGCCCATACAAGTTTTTCTACTTCAATTATCTTAAAGTGCAAAATCTGTCGCGTACCGTTTGATAGCATTGGAATATTGATAGATATTGTGCTTGAATTTTATGAAAATTAACGTGCTTTTCAGCATTTTGGCTGGATCTTATTAAGGATGACACATAAAGTGTCAGAATATTTCAAGCAGCATATAAGTTGTCGTTTCTCATTTTTTTTTAAAGTAATAATCCAACTTTACGGTATTCTTTCAGCAATGTTTTATTTATTATTTTTTTGTTTCAATGTCTTTTTAAAAATATTAATTGAAAAAAAATTTGTTGAAGGAGGTTATTCTTTCAGAAATGTTAATTTAAAAAAATAATTTTATAATATTTGAAAAATTTTATTAAAAAAATAATATTTTTTTTATTTTAAAAATAATTGGATTTTTTATTTTTCAGAAAAAAAATCGGAATAAATTATGTGAATATTTTTTATTTTTCGAGAAAAAAATTTCAGAATAAATTTTTTTCAAAAATTAATATTCTGAAAAACAAAAATTTAAGAATAATAAAATTATTTTTTTTCAAAATAAAAAATTTTCAAATTTGGGGAAAAAAATTTTATTTTCGGAAAAAAAATTTCAAAAAAAGAAATTTCAGAATAAGTTTTAATTTTTTTTTTACTTTTTGAAAAAAAAATTCAAAATAAATTTATTTTGAAAAAAAATTCAGAAAAAAAATCAGAATAAGTTTTACATTTTTTTTCAAAAAAAATTCAGAATAATTTTTTTTTTGAAAAATATTTTTTGAAAAATAAAAATTCCAGAATAAAAAATTTTAAAATTTAGGGATTTTTTTTTTCGAAAAAATAAAATTATAAAAAAATAAATTTTTTTTCAATTTTTTTTCCAATAAAATCTTTTTATTTTTCAATAATTACAAATATATTTTTATTTTGATATTTTTTTTGTTTTCACTCTCAATAGTTATTTTTTTTTATGAAAAATTTACTTATATGATTAAAGCAGTTTATAAAAGAAAACTAGTTATGAATCGATTTTTAACTGAATTAGAATTGTTTGAATTAAATTGTTCAATTCTTTAACCATTTAAGTGGTTCAGTTTTTTATGGTGCAATACAATTCAGTTTGATTAATCATATTTTTGCGCACCCCTAAAATATATATGATAAACTCACACTACCATCATTAATTTAAATTGTTCAAAACCGATTGCACACTAGACATCATAACCTCTCTTTTTCGGATTCGTAAATGCACTGCAATCAATATTTAGGACTCAAGTATCATTATCACAATGTTTACAAAACATTTACTTTAAAGGTGGAAGAGAGGGGGGAAATTTAGTTACCATACGTTCTGTTCCGTCCTGAAATAAGAAATAGTTGAAGTAGGTGATTCAGAATCATGAACCAATGTTGTTGATCTGTGATACAGCGGTGCGGGATAGACCTGCAAAGTTAGCATTCTAGCATACAAGTCAGTTTAATATTCAAGATGATTGTAGTGAAAAATGGAGATCAGAAAGTGTTCATTGATTTCCATGTTGGATGACTTTTATACCTTAGGTGAGCTGGAGTGAATTTGAGTTGATTTGGGTCTTTGACCGACCTGGAACAGTTGCTCCCAAGGCTTGTCGAACGCTTAGGGAGTCAAGGAAGCCTTTAGCGGTTGAGGTCTAAGGACGTCCGATTCGAACTAGAAGTGAAACGCTTGAAGTCAGTTGAAAAAGTAGTGGGGAACAGGTGCACTAAATGCATTTCCATCACTGAAATGTTTCGCGTTTCTTAATGACGCGTAGTTTAAAATGACCAGTTAGGGCATGACGCTGCTTATAGTGCACTCAAATTTGCCTGGATTTTTAAGGGTGATCGAGCCTTTGAGTATGCAGCTCCTTTCCTCTACTGATTTGGATTGTTCAATCATCTTTGCCTATATATAGGAGGAGTTCAGTGCTTAGGAAAATTTTCACAATCCTTGACATTCAAGTTCATTCACAATCGTTCTTATTAGCAAATGTTTTCTTTCCTTCCTTCCCGAGAGCACTTTATCAAAGCAGTTGCAGCTATCAGCCCCAAAGTGTTCACATTTTTTCCTTACTTCGCTTCATCAACCTCAAATAATCAAGTATCCTTCTCAAATCAAGCTTTTACCTTTAACATTTCTTATTTTCTGCTCTAGATGAGTGATAACCTTATTCTCCTAGATAGTGATTCTGAATGTAGTGTTTCTTTCTGCTACGGGAATGAAGGTAGCTCCTTATTCATGTTCCCCTTTCCTTACTCACGATTACATTGGCCACGGAGTTGTGTCCTTGACCGAAGATTCTAATTCAAAAAGGGTGTCTAGAAACTCCCTCGATGGGAGAGCTTCTTTGCTGGATTCTTTTGAGTCTTTTCTGTCATATGATGATGGCAAGGAGGATTGCATTGAGGTCCTCATTCCCCTCCCATTCAAACGAAACAGAAATACAAGCAACTAAGTTGATAAGAGAACATGCTAACAATTTTGTCTAGATTTATCGGAGAACCAAGCGACGTTGAAATTAGAGCCGATTGGAACTGTTAGAGTAGGTCATACGTAGTAGTCTATTGGATCAGGCTCGGTGAGCATTTTAAAATTGATGAATTATTCTAGAGGAGAGTGACACTAGTGGAGTCAGCTAATTCAATTAAGTACAGCTATGTGGCTTCCGAAATGGTGAGGACCCCGTCCATTATGAATACTAAATCAGCTATAAATGTTGTTGATATCATGGTCGGAGACCCATTTGGCTAGTGAGTCCTCCTTGTAGGTTCAGAAAAAAGGACATGGAGTTCCTTTCACAATTCCTTTTCCCCGTTTTACGAATGTCTGTTTACCAGGATAAGACTCTGGTTGCCTTTCTCTGACTTTGAGGTGGTCATCCTAAATCACTTGAAGGTTTCTTGTTCCCCGCTTCATTAGGGGGCCTGGGCTTGTATAAAGGTGTACCAGTTTTGTGCTTAGCATAAGTCTTGGAAGTCTTCCCTAAGGCTATTCTTCAACTTATTCTATATGGTATGCACCCCCGAGACGACGCCAGTGACCAATGGCTCATTTCTTTCCACCTGGATGATCCTTGGTTCAACCTTTTCATAGGGACTGGGGAGATTTTCTAAGGCACTAATTGCTGGTGAAAACCCCCACTCAGCAGACCCACCTCTCTTTCATCTATTCTTTGGCTGCATCTTCTTTTTTTTATGTAAAATCAAATTCCTAAAGTATTGGTCTTAGCCTCACTTCTATCATATTCTCAAATTCTACCGTGTCAAATTGGGTCTTCTTTCCTCTGACGAGGTAACTATGAAGGAGGATTTATGTTCCTGGTTTCAGGGACTTGGCTATAAAGAATTTTTTGGCCCCGTGAAGTTCCTTCCTCTGAGTAGAGGAAAAAGCAAATTGATAATTATGCGATCGCGAGTGCAGCCGATCGAGCAGAGAGGAAAGAAGTATTTGGTAAAGACAAAGTCACGTAGCCTTTTTTTAACATGTATGATTGTACCTTGCAGATAATGTAGACAAATTGAAATTACGCTACCAATTTTCCAATGCTTAAGGTATCAAGATAAAGGTGGAAAAATACACAAGAAGGGGGGGTTGAATTGTGTTCACTAAAAACGTTTATGCTTCTGAACAAAGTTTAGACTCTAAACAATAATTCAGAATCTAGTAACAGGTGCAGCGGAAAATATATCAGAAGTAAACTAAATAGAATAATGAACACAACAGATTTATCCTGGTTCCTCTTCAATCTGAGAGTACTCTAATCCGCTTGCAGCACAAGAGATTTTTCACTATAATAATCACATGATTACAACTACTTATACACTTAAGTACAAGACTTTCACTGCTCAGACCTACAGCCTAAGACTTCCTGGCTTAATCAGCACCTGATTAAGACTTCTCTGCTTAGATCCTCAGACCCTAAGACTTTCCTTGCTTAAACCCTCCTGGTCCAAGACTTCACTGCTTAGACACTTTGCATAAGACTTCTTTGCTCAGACGCACCGTCTAAGACTTCCTTTGCTCAGATTTACAATCCATGACTTCGCTACTCAGATACACCGTCTAAGACTTCCTTTGCTCAGATTTTCAATCCAAGACTTCACTGTTCAGACACACCGTCTAAGACTTCCTATGCTTAAATTCTCAATCCAAGACTTCACTTGCTTAATCCACATAGATCAAGACTTTCAATGCTCAAGCACATAGCAAGAGACTTACTTGGGTCAAACTTTTCAACCAGAGACTTTTATGCTCAAGCACTTAGCAAGAGACTTTGATCTAAACTGCTAAACATGTTCAGCAGAATAGAGAACAAGGCGTACTTGATACTAATATCAGAGGTACAGGGTAATCACCTTAACAAAGACCTTAATCACTTAATATTTCCAAGATATTCAATGTTTAGGAAATCTTAAGACTTTTTACAATTTAAAACAAGTAAGAGAAGTTTCTGCATATTCAGTAGTGTTGCTCATTGTTGATCTTGTTATGTTTTTTTTTTCAGATAGAAATGATGAGAACTTCTAATCTTCTTGGCATTCCTTCTTCTTCTTATTCCTTGTTAAAGATTCAGATTGAACCTTCAGCAATTTATATAGCAGTTTGTAGAAGACTAGCCGTTGGAAGAGATAACTTGATCAAGTGTCTTGGTTTTCTCCATAGTACAAGAGAAGTTAAAGATAGATACATCAAAAGATCTTAATCCATTATGTATCGTGTTTAACCATTGAGTCTTCAAAGAGATCATGTATTATAGATCCGTTGAGAGTTGTTATCCGTAAAATATGTCAACTCATCTTAAGCCTTGTGAACTTAAACTTTAGCTGACAAACTAATTTGACAATGCAGCTTGCATCTTGCAGTACGGATAACTTTAGTTTTGCTACTGTTTCTGAATGGTCATAAAAAACTAATACAGTCACCAAGTGTAGAGACAATGTGTTGTTTCTTCTGATGCTGAGGCCTTCAGCTTCAGAGTCTATGTCAGACATCACTTAGGGAGTGTTATTCATATTATGTATTATCAGGAGCAAGTAACTCAGCTTCTCTCAAGTGTGCTTTCATATCAGTTTCTGAATGTATATCTTTAAGCATAAGAACTTGCATACTCGGACACACATTAGATAACACCATTGTTCTTTTAGTACTTTGTTATCATCAAAACCCAAGGAATATATGTCATGAACAAATCTAGTTCTAACACAAGATTGGTCTTCTTGGTCGGGTTGGGACACCCCCATACAACCATTATTCCATCGATAACCATTTCTCTTATCCCAGCCACCGAGATTACTGTCGCTGCCCTCGGGGTCGACAAACTTACCAAAGTTGTGGCCAATTTAACTGTGGAAGATATGCCCTAATCTCGTGTTCTAGCAAATAGAGGTTGGGATGATGACCAATATTCCCCTCTGGAGGAGGAATTTCCTAAATGGATCCATCTATCCGAGGATGCTACCTCGGGGACTTTAAATACCTTCCTTCAAATGCCTGATATTCTTCCTTCTCGGATTCCTTGCACCCTAGGGAAAGTTGTTGTTGTATTAATGGATGATGATACAAATTTATACCGTATTTTTAGGCTCACTTTGCACATTTTTAGTCCGTATTTTATCGAGTCTTGTTGTTCTTACTTTGTTTTTATTATGTTTTATGTTTGCAGGAATAATAATCGAGATCCCGGAAGAATCGGAGAAAATAATCAAAAGAAAGAGAAAAATCCAACAAAGCAGAAATTTGTGCAGTCCCAGCTGATATGGCGTTCGCCATGCCCCCATGGCATTCGACGTACAGACGCGGGAGCAGTTTTTCACTGCAGAATCTGTTTCTGGCAGTTTTGGGGAGTTTTCTAACTCCCTTTTCCTCCATGATTCGAAATTGGCAGTTGGCAACTCTGATCCTCTCTATATAGCTTGGAGCAGATTTTAGAGTCGGAAAAAGTACGCGGAAGCTCTGGCAAAATTGTATTAGAATTCTAAGCATAAATTTCCCAAAAAGCAACAATAACTCGCATTAAGGGATTGTTGCAAATTATATTTACTTGTACTTTTGCTGTACCATTTTGGATCGAAGATTTAATTCAAGTTCATTTCCTTTCCGTCCGATTTACGTTACCGCACTTTATTTTTCAGGTTTTCTTTACTTTACCGCATTCTTACTATAATTGTCACTTTTAAATTGCTTAACATGTTAAATTCAGATTATGTATGCTTAAAAATGGTAGACTTAGGATTAATTATGTCTGAGTAAATAATTGGAGACCGTTATGTGAGGACCGTCGTATTTGGCGGGACTCCGTAGAAAATAATCGGTGCGATAATATGAATGTATGTCATTTTGGTTTTAATTTCCAAGTTTAATTTAAGTAGCCTTGTCATGAGAGTGAAAGGTTATTTAACATTGCTTTGTCACGAGAGTGAGAAGCATATTAAGGTTTAAGCTGAGATCCACGAGAGCGTGAGGAGTGAACCGGATAGTGGGAATTAGGCAGCATATCTAAATACCGTGAGAGCGCTTTAGATGTTGTTTAGGATAATATCGGTTTCCAAACCGTGTTTCTTAGTTACCGGGCGAGCGAGAGCAAAATCTTGGGATTAGGAAGCATGGCTCTTGTCGAGACCGCGAGAGCGTGAGGCGGAGCCTTTAAGTCGGTTTATCCTACGGATTGACAGCATAGTCGTAGTTAGTGCCTATTTTCTATAAGTCTCGTCGGTGCACGAGAATCGCATTTCAGACTCGTTTTAGTATTAAATTTCAGTTTCCTATTTCAGTCTTTTATTTCCCGTTAAATACCTATTTCCATCCAGCCTTAGCTTTGCACAGCAACCTTGGATAACATTAGTTTGACAAATCTGTCCCTGTGGGTTCGACAACCTTTTTAAGACTACACAATCAACTATATACTTGCAGATTTATCCGTCAGTGTCGACCGATCAATGGACGATATGTCTTTTGTTCAAAACTTATTCGAGGTTGAGAAGATGGAGCTTATTTCTGAGGTCACCTTCAGTATGTATCAGACAACTTCCTTGTTTTCTCTGGCCGCTGCTGGTAGAGGGGACGTCTTAGATTTAGGCAAGAAGAAGAAGAAGAAGAAGAAGAAAAAGAAGTTTATCGTGTCAGGGCTCGTTAAAGACCAACAAACAGAGAGCAACTAAGGACGATTGAGTCCTTTAAAAAAATCGAAAGAAAAGAAAACATTTGTTGTTGTTCGTGAGGTGAAAAGCAAGATGCGGACAGAGAATAAAGTGGCAAATAAACAAGATGAGAAAAAGAGAAAAGGGACATAAAAGGAGAAGGTTACCATGAAAAGCAAAAAGCTTCAAGCATAGTTAGTATTTCCTATCATCATTTACTGTTTTATCTAGTTGTCTAAGTTATGACGTGCCATAACTCACCAATCGATAGTGAGAACCTTGTCTTTACTCTTTGTTTGGGGGGTATGGCAACTTCCTTCACGTGTCTACTAACTTCTCTATTTATAGATCGTAGTTTATGTTTCAATCATTAATAATAATAATAATAATAATAATAATGATAATAATAATAATAATAATAATAATAATAGTAATTATTGTTGTTGTTCCTTTTGGATTTGCTACATTATGCCAAACAATATGGAGTGTTCGAGATGTCTTGGTGAAGAAAGGACTCATCTGGGACTTGATGTTCCAGCATGTATTCAAGATGTTTTGGTGAGGGAATAACACATGTAAGACATGATGTTCCAGCATGTGTGTAACATCTGGCCCTTGTCAGCAGGTCATGATGGATGTTCTTCTGAGCGTATTTTTATGGTTGTGTTTCAATAAGAATTATTGTTATCTTTTAGCAATGCATTTATCTAGATTTGTTGATTAGATGGGATATGATCAAATCAATTTAAATGGAAATCTAAATTTGAATCAAATCAAATCTATTTGGAGGATATTTGAAAAACAAATCTTAACATAATAATCTACAATTCTATATGTGATCAAATGCCCATTGAATTGATAAAAAAATGCCCATTGAAAAAGCCCAGATTTGACATTGCTATTTAAGGAGACTCAAAATGTTTAAAGTGTGCAAGTATTGAAGATTCCTTATGTTATAGTTTATCTTTGAAGTATTTGTTTGTATTATTGTTTGTGCACCACTCTAGCACTTTCATTTATTTCTTAAAGCATAAAGTCTGGTTTATTTAGTTGAGTTGTAATTTAACAATCATTATTTTGATTGTTGTAGTAATCACTTGGGATTAGAGATTAAGAGAAAGAGAGAGGAGTTCTCATATTTAGGGGAGTCCTAAATATAAAATCACTAGGATTAGGAATACGCATATTGAAAAACACGAGGTTGTTGTTCCTATAAGACTAATTGTACTAATTCAAAATAGTGGTTTTCCTTTCTGATGTTGAAATCCACTCATACGTAGGTGGGGTTGCACCGAACTGGGTTAACAATTATTTATGTTCCTTTATTGCTTTATCACTTATCATCTTGTTTATCAATAATCTGTAATTTCTGGTTTAAGATGTTGAACACCTTGGCTTAAGCATTTGGACCAACATTTGTCCCCTTGAGAACAGAATAATAATAATAATAATCAGAATAATAATAATAATAATAATAATATTAATAATAATATTAATAATAATAATAATAATAATAATAATCAATAAGAAAATACACAACTTGATCTCAAAAATAGCATAATTCTTAATAACTCAGGAGACTTATAATTGGACTGTTAGCAATATTGGAAACAAGGTCTTTATAAGAATTAATGTACCAATTTGTGACTTAGTGATAAACATAGTTGCGCCAGAAGAAGTCAAAAAAGTACTTCATTGTAGAATTTAGTTTAGGGGAGGAAAACACGGGTAAATAAGGCTAGCACAAAGATCTACTACATTTGCTAAAATATTAAAAAAAAACACACACACAAGTGTGTAAAAAGAATGAAAATGTTACTTGTGGGTCTCTCAAAACAAAATTTAGCCCTCAACTTGTTTGATATCCAAGGAAGGTGAGACCAAGTTATGACACCAAAAACTCGGTCCTCTCGATCTCAAGAGTATGAAAAAAAATCATATACGAATATGCTATCAGAGGGTTGCTAAAACTCAAGATTGAAGATGGGAAAATTTGCAGAGAATGCAAAATAGGCAAGCAAACCAAGATATCCCACAAGAAGCTCCAACATATTGCCACCAACAAAGATTTAGAGTTACATCATATGGATCCTATGTGGCCCGTGCAAGTTGAAAGTATGGGTGGGATAAGATATATCTTTGTGTGTGTGTATGGATGATTTATCAAAGTATAGTGAGATCAAATTCATTAGAGAAAAATATGACACTTTTGATGTTTTCAAAGAGCTATGTCAACAACTCCAAAGAGAAAAAGTGAGTTGGATATTGAGGATAAGAAGCGACCATGGAAAAGAGTCTGAAAACTCAAAATTCTCTTAGTTTTGTTCCTTTGAAGGGATTGATCATGAATTCTCAACACCTATCACACCTCAGCGTAATGGAATGGTTGAAAGGAAAACAGGATCTTACAAGAGTAAGCCAAAGTTATGTTGCATGCCAAAAACTTACCTTATTATTTCTAGGCTAAAAAAATGAACATAACTTGTCACATTCACAATCGTATGACAATAAGATCTGGAACCAAGGATACTCAGTATGAAATATGGAAAGAGAGAAAGACAACTATCAAATACTTCCATGTAATTTGTAGCAAGTGCTACATGTTGTTATATCGTGAGAAAAGAATGAGGATGGATCCAAAGAGTGATGAGGGAATTTTACTTGTATATTCCATCAATAGTAGAGCTTTCAGGGTATATAACAAATGTACTAAGACAATGATGGAATCAATAATTATTGTCATTGATGATACTCCTGAAGATAAGCAAGAATATGAATATGATTATGATGTTTCTCCTCAATAAGCATATGTCCCAACAGATGTTCCAAACAAGGGATCTGACATTGAGTCTGTAACCACAAATTCTAAAGATACTCATATCAACAAGGGACCATCTATCATAATTTAGAAGGATTATCCCTTTGAAAATGTCATATAAAGTCTAAATGAAGGAGTTATCACAAGATCAAGAGAAATGATTTCCAACACATGTTTCATTTCCAAAATTAAACCAAAGAACATCAAGGAAACATAAATTGATGAATTTTTGATAAATGCCATGCAAGAGGAGTTGTGTCAATTCAAAAGAAATAATGTATGGGAATTAGTCTCAATACCTAAATATGTGAATGTCATTGGTATCAAATGTATCTATAAGAACAAATATGATGAATATGATAATGTTACTAGGAACAAGGCAAGGTTAGTTGCCTAAGGGTACACTTAAATAGAAGGACTTGATTTTGATGAAACCTTTGCTCCAGTTGCTAGACTTGGGTCTATTAGATTGCTACTTGGAATTTCCTACATGTTTAAATTTAGGTTATTTCAAATGGATGTGAAAAATGGCGTCCTGAATAGATATCTGAATGAGGATGTTTATGTTGAGAAACCAAAAGGATTTGTTAATCCTAGTTTTCTAGATCATGCGTACAAGTTAAAGAAAGTTGTTTATGGTTTAAAGCAAGCTCCAAAAACTTAGTATGAAAGATTAATCGAATTTTTGGTCAACAATGGATACAAAATATGTGGAATAGATAAAACACTATTTGTGAACAATGATAAAGGAAAGCTCATGACATCGTAAATTTATGTTGATGACATAGTCTTTAGTGGGATGTCAGACTAGATGGGGGAACATTTTTTTCCAACAAATGAAGTCTGAATTTGAGATGAGTCTTGTAGGAAAACTCACTTACTTTCTTGATCTTCAAGTAAAGCAAATGGATGACAACATTTTTGTATCTCAAAGAAATTATGCTAAGAGTATAGTGAAGAAGTTTGGGCTTGAAAACGCAAGTCACACGACAACTCGTGCTTCAACACATGTGAAAGTAACCAAAGATGAAAAGGGTGTTGATGTAGATCAAAGTTTATACAGAAGCATGATTGGCAGTCTGCTTTACCTTACATTAAGCATACCTGACATCATTTTCTTTGTAGGTGTTTGTCCAAGATATCAAGTTAAACCCAAGGCTATTCATCTCACTCGAGTGAAGATAATTTTGAAGTATGTAAATGGGACTTGTGACTATGGTATTCTTGATTCACATAGTACAATTCAATACTTGTATGGTATTGTGATGCTAATTGGGCTGGAAGTGCAGATGATATAAAGAGCACACATGGTGGATGTTTCTTTCTTGGAAATAATTTAATCTCATGGTTCAACAAAAAGAAGAATTATGTTTGTTTATCTACCACTGAAGCTGAGTATATTGTTGCAGGGAGCAGTTGCACTCAATTGTTCTGGATGAAACATATGTTGAAGGAGTATAATGTCAAACAAGATGTCATGATATTGTTCTGTGACAACTTGAGTGCTATAAAATTTTAAAAAATCATGTTCAACATAGTAAAACCAATCACATTAACATTCATCATCACTTTATAAGGGAGCTTGTGGAAGATAAAATTGTAATCTTAAACATATAGCAACTGAAAAATAGTTGGCTGACATATTCACAAGCTCAGTTTAAAAAACTAAGGAGTGCACTTGGGATTTGCATTTGTGAGAATTTGTAGCAATCATTATTTTGGGAGGCGTGCAAGAATAATCTCTCTCTCTCTCTCTCTCTCTCTCTCTCTCTCTCTCTCTCTCTCTCTCTCTCTCTCTCTACCAATGTTGCACGTGAAATATAGCTGGTTGAAAATTTACTTTATAACTAGTATATTGTTACAAGCAAGAATACTCTTTGCATATTTCTCTATTGTAGTTCAAAAAAGTGTTCTCACTCCCCCTCTATCAAGTTTTTCCATTATTGTCAACAGTGAGTCAATCATCTATAAAAGCTAAAGCTAAAGAGGTCAATATGCTGGAAGACAAGTCTATAAAGAAAAAGGATTTGGAGAAGAATGAATCCAAGGTGGGGACACATATTGGACCATCTATTGGAGCATTAGTGACTAGGAAGAAATATGTAACAATGATGAAGTCTTTGAAGAAGAAACCTGTTCAAACACATGATTATGACTCATATACTAATGGATATTGGGTTACCTTCATTGAATCAGGTGGTTGGTCTGGAGATCAATTATGAATATTGATTTTTCCACGTGTTTTTGTGTTAGGATGATTGTATGTGATGGGTCATCATGAGGGGGAAGCATTCACATTGGGTCACACACTAACCTAAAGGTCAAATACTCACCCAAACAAGTGAGAGAAACACCACATATTCACCCAAAACCTTAAGGTGATAGGTGTATGGGTTCTCTCACTAATAAAGTGCTCAACCTCCACTTTTCTAATCAATGTAGGACTTAGAACTCACACTTGTTTCACAACACAACTCACACTTGTTTCTCAACAATCTCCCCCTCAAGTGTGAGTTCATCCACTATGCTTCCCCTCAAGCGGAAGCTCTTTCATCCACATACTTGTACCACTGTTGAGAGACACCCTTATCTCGTCATGGGCACTTCAACGGAACACGCCGCCTGACCATAGTGTCAGGAAGACTTTTGACACAAGGAGCCGGTCCCTTACTCGAACCGGGCTCTTATACCAGTTGTTGGGAAAATAACAAAAAAAATCAAATTTCTACGCACGCGAAAGCATACCCACAAAAAAGAAAAAGAAGTAATAATTCCAACAAAAACTCATAAAATCATAATTCAACTTGTAATTTTATAAGGACAAAATTACAAACTCTCTCAGACAATCGTAATTTTTAAGGAGAAAATTGCAAACCCTACCAATTATAATTTTTGAACGGAAAAATTGCAAACCCTCGCTCAATTGAAATTTTTGAACGGAAAATTGCAATCCCTCTCTAAACACACAACTACCCAAATCCCCAAAACACTCAAAAGACTATATTTTATTGTAGTGTTTAAAACTAAAACAAACTATCTCTATTTATATTAATACTCAAATTCTATTTTTTTTTACTACCCGATGTGGGACTTGGATGAATAAACTATTTGACCCAACAAATCCTGCCTTCATCCAAAGTCTCACATATCTTCACTTTGTCTTTAACTTCATCTTCAAAGCGATCTTTATAATTATAATGATTAATTATAATGATTATGCATATTTGTAAAATAATTACTCTTCAATCTTTTTGTCTTCTTCCTCCCTTGATCAGAATAATTGTTACTCTTCCTTCCTCCCTTGATCGGAACCTTAGCTCTGATACCACTGATGGGTCATCATGAGGGGGAAGCATTCACATTGGGTCACACACTAACCTAAAGGTCAAAGACTCACCCAAACAAGTGAAAGAGACACCACATATTCACCCAAAACCTCAAGGTGATAGGTGTACAGGTTCTCTCACTTATAAAGTGCTTAACCTCCACTTTTCTAAGCAATGTGGGACTTAGAACTCACACTTGTTTCACAACATAACTCACACTTGTTTCTTAACAGTATGTTCCTTGGTTTTTTGTTGGATCTATAACAATTCCTAACCAATCTTGGATCTGTTATGTTATTCTTTGGATTTGGTTATAAGTTGTTTGGAAATTTGTATATGGTTTTTTACTCTTTTTATACCTTTTCCAAATCGTGGCAAAAAGGGGAATAATGGTAGTAGTAGTAGTGTGCTTGATGAGTAATCTAAATACTAAATATGTATGTGTTGCAAAGGGTGTATGGTGTGTATGTGTTGTAGTATTGATGTATGGTGATACTGGTGTGTGCTCACATGCTGGAGCATCTGGCCTGACATTTGGCATTTAAGCATGTGTGAGCTGATATACTAATCGTGTATGAGCTGGAATGTTCTGATGCTTGATGTGTAGTGTAGTGGTGTGTGTAGCGCGAGTTTTATGTGTGGTTGCGAAGCACTATCGCTTTTGGGTACTACAGCTCGATTCATTTTTTATCCTATTGAAGCTGGTGAAGGAAGGGAAATAGATGTCTCCAATTAACCCTGCTTGCAAACTGAGTTTAAACAGATAACTGTTGGTTTACAGATGCTACAAAGATTGTGGGTCTCTCTTAGGTTATGTTGTTGAGAACACTGGGTCTAGACTATTGGTAGGATGTTAGGACTGATGCTTTTCGATTTATGTATGAAGGTACAGGATTTTGGGTTTTTGATTAGTGCGCTCGCTAAGATTCTTTTGCAATCTTATGTCTACGTATTCCCGTTTAACGAAATAGGGAAATCAGAGCGATCGTAGTTCCTCCTATTCTATGGGAGGAAATGGTGTTTTGGTGTCTTGTTCAAAGCCCAAGACATGAGGCTAAAGGTGGTTTGTATCTTGTTCAAAGCCCAAGATGTGAAGCTGAAGGCTCTATTTGTATCTCGTTCGAAGCCCAAGATGTGAAGCTAAAAGGGTGTTGACTTTAGAGAGAATGTGTCATCTCTAAAGGGGAATATTTGGTCTGTTTGGCACAACTGTTGGGTGACTGATTATAAAGAAGATTACTTTAACTGGGATATACGAATCCAGCAATGCCATAATTTCCATTTATAGGGGATTTTCAACCTGAAGGAGAAGACTTTACCTCAGTTTAGAGCAATGCCATCTTTCCTTAGGAATTTCTCATGTTAAAAGAGGGACAGTGGCGTGGATGTAAATAATCCAGAGGCTTGCCGCTTACAACAATTATACGAGGGAAAATGAGTTGTTGATGTTTATATGTTGTGACCAAAGCATGATTTGATGCTAAAAGGTTGATTGAATCAAATGGGGATTTTTTTATACAAAGCCTAAGAGGAGGCTATTGACCCAACAAGAGGATTCTTTTGTGTCTCGTACGAAGCTCGAGATGAAGGCTAAAAATATTTGACTCAATAAGAGAGTCTTTTATACTCAACAAGAGAGTGATTTGTATCTCGTACGAAGCCTGAGATAGAGGCTAAAAAGGTTAGCTCCGCTGGGGAGAATCATTGTACAAAGCCTAAGAGGAGGCTATCTATCCTGGTGGCTGTTTCAGTTCAGTGACAGGTCCAGTATGTTGTATAAAAGTGAAAATCAGTTCTTATAAAGAGACTGATTCCAGGTGAGGTTGTACTTTGGTACTGATCAGAAGATCGGGGTTATTTCATGTTCTTTAAGGAAATGGGAAATCCAAAGGGTATTGAGACTGTCCAAGTCTACTGGTTTCATCTTTTGTACAATGCACAAGAGGAGGTACGGGTGTTTAAGGGATGAGTACTAACCCTCAAATGGTCGGAGCTTTGACGCTGGAAAGACTGCTCTAGCAAAGGATGACTAAGTTCTGACTTATACCTTTAAGAGGTCGTCAGGGTCCTTGTATTAAGCCCAAGAGGAGGCATGAGAGTTTTTAAGAAGCCGAAGGGTCCTTGTACAACGCCCAAGAGGAGGCGGGGATACTTTTAAGAAACCTGTGGGTCTCCAAACCCCGAAAAGTTCAAGACATGCCATTCACAGAGAATAGATCAAGCCAGGAAAGTCCGAGAATTTGGAAGAAACTCAAGATATGCCATTCACGGAGAAAAGATCATCTCTGGGGAGTTAGAGTTTTTTTGACAACTTTTAAGGGTGCTTTTAAGAAGCTTGTGGATCCCCAAACTCCGAGAAGTTCAAGACATGCCATTCAGAGAGAATAGATCAAGCCAGGAAAGTCTGAGAATTTGGAAGAAACTCAAGAGATGCCATTCATGGAGAAAAGATCATCTCTGGGGAGTAGAGTCTCTTTGACAACTTCTAAGGGTGATAGTCTGAGAAAGGGTTCCCCGATAATGCTGCCTTTCACGTCTCCATATTGTTTAACCCCAAGAGGAGGGAAGACTGTGTCTGGTAATCCTATGGGGATCTAGTTTTGACTGTATCTAAGAGCGATCAACGAGGCTTTACCTAGTGCTAGACGTAGTTGCTGGGGAACATTCTAAATAACTATACTAGTATTACACAGTTGATATTTGACAAGTATATAAAAGTTTGTGAAAGAAGACTTACAGTGAGCAGCCCCACAATACAGTTATATATATATGAAAGCGGATAAAGAAATCGGGTAAACACTTACTCGGTTGTAGAGCTTCCATGTTGTTTTGTTTGTTGTTCAACAAAGAAAGCTTTGATAACAATATTATATTCAAAATCAAGGGAGAAAGTGCTTTGAAAAGATTGTTGGGGCTTACAGCTCAAGGAGAGGCCCAAAGTTTTATCAGTGATTGCACTGTTGTTTTGTACATTGTACAGGGACTTATACAAGTGACTGAGGCCCAAAAGCTTTTCTGTACAAAGGGATGGATCTTACACTCTCTCAAGAGGCCCAAAGGTTTATTTTTGTACAAGTGTGGGGCTTACTGCTCAAGGAGAGGCCCAAAAAAATGGTTTTTAAACTGGCGATCGCGCCGAGATTTTCTTTTAACACAGAGGGACTTATACAATATCTGAGGCCCAAAATAGTTTTGGTTAAAAGGGTTTGGGTCTTACACTCTACTAGAGGCCCAAAGGGTTTGAAAAAATTTGACGAGGGTTGAATTAATCAAAAACCCTAATTTGTTTCCAAAATGTATTTTAATTGAATAAAAATTCAATTAAAATGATCAAAATTGTTAAACATGTGGAAAACAAATTGTGATCTTGGATTAATGTTTCAAAAATCAAGTTTTGACCTACAAAATTATTAGAAGTCATTAAAATTTGCAAAGTCAAGAAGGAAAAAATATTTTAAATGTCAAAAACAATTAAAATATTAATTCTTTGCAAAAATATCAATTATATGTGTAATACCCCAAAATTTGCTCTCCCTCTTTGTCATCATAGCATGGCATTATCATTTATCATATCATATCCACCTCATTAACATTACATTGCATTTAACATAGAAAAATGAAGCATGGCATCCTTCTTACCATCAGGGCATGTGATCAGGTGGAAGGTGGACAATCAAGGAATCATTCAAAGCACAAAAAGGTCAATCAAGTTGCCTCAAGGCAAGCCAAGAGTCTCTCATGTCTCATACCATCTCAATTGATCATCCACAATCTCAAGGAAGTGAGATCCAATGGGAGATTGAAGCAATACATACTTCAACATGCAAGAGGTTCAAAAAATGAAGGAAAACCCTCAAAAGAGATAGCTCATTGATCCAAAATCATCCTCAAATGGCATATCCCATCATCCTTTAAAAGGATACACAACATACTCTGAGGAATTTGAAATTGAAGACTGCACTTTTCCCTCCTAACCAGAGGGGGTCAAAATTAGGGTTTCTAATAAAATCAGGATATCTCTGATTTTTTGGACAAAGCTTGTTGTCATGGTATTCTACATGTCCTTAAGTGTATGTATGTGGAAAATTGCCTCTCAATTGGTTTTGGAAGTGTTTCAATTGGGAGAAAAATCAGAAATCAGGAAAATTGGGGCCAAGTCAAATAATCAGAGGAAAAAGTCAACTCTTGACTTTTTGAGCCCAAAATCATGAAATTCATGTTACATATGTCCAATGTACAAAATTTGGTCAAGAAACTCCAAAGGAATCATGAAAAAATCAAGAGGTGGAAAGTTGCCATTTTTGGAAGAGGAAGGGTTACTAAAAATAGCAAGTTTTGGCCATTTTGCATCAGAGTTTGAACCAAGGCCATTTAAAATTGAAGCACCAAATGAAAATTCCACTCGGCCACAACAAAAGATCTTGTTTTAAGCTTCACATCCATATGTGGAACATCTCCATTGGATAAAAATTGAGTGAGATATGATTGATCAAAGTTTGAGCAAAGTAGGTCCAAAACTAGGTCATGACCAAGATTTTCAAGGCACGCGCGCAGTCATTTTCTCAAACACTTGGTGGGCCAAATGTATTGATCAATTACTCATGATTAGAGGCTTCAAATGGAAAACTTTTCAACATCAAAGTTGTTCCTTGTAGTGTCATCTTCAATACTCATGTTGGACAAAATTCCATTTGATCAAGTTATAGTGGAGATATATTGGTTCAAGGTCATGTTGATTGTGCTGAAATTTTGTGTGCCAAGTTGCCATGCCATGACTTGCTTGCCACGCCCACAAATCAGTTCCAAACCCTGATGTTCCAAGCTATTTTTCACCAACTTCCAAGCCTTAATTCAATCCAAAATCAACATCAATCATGTTCTATGATGTTCTATCTTTCATTTGGCACCTAAACCTCATTGAATCATTCACTAACAAGAGAGAAAATCATCTTCAAACAACCACTGCTGTATTTGTTCTTAACTGTCATGAAAAACCAAAAAAAACAAATGTTGTTGTTGATTGTCATAGCACTCACCCGTGCATTGCTCATACTGTCCAACCATTTCCTCTTTCAACCAAACACATTTCACCTACACTATGCACACTAGCACGTGCCTTGCATGAAATTGGAAAAAGCAAACTTGCTAAGCAAGTTTCTGATATAACAGCCATGCCCTCACCTTTTCAATTCCACCATAACTGTCATGAACCACCACCACCTTATCATTGCCAATCTAACTCGCCCCCTAACTAACTTGACTCAGTTAGTTAGGGTGGACTCACTTTAACCACCTTAACTCAATTAACCAACTCACTAAACCATGGTTAACTCATAGTATAAAACAAAACTTCTCTTCACAAATTCATTTTCAACTTGATTCTCACTCTTTCTCTCACAAACACTCTCTCTTCTCTGAACTTTTTCTCTGCTCTCTCTCTCTTTGAGCTCACACGAATTCATCAAATTTTCCTTCTACATTTCATCTCCACAATCATCATTGTTCAGTTTTGATCAAGAACAAGAGTGGATAAGTTCAATTAATCCAGTTTCACTTCAATTCAGTTGAAGCTTCAATTTGGTTTTCTGCACGATTTCGAGAGCATACGCCTTTATTTGGCCAAATCAAGCTCCAGACCAAGTGTTTCTCTGATTTTCTCAAGAATCTCAAGGAACTGCAAGTTCAGGTTCCAAAACACTCAAACATTTCATACGCATTTTCTTGATTATTTTGTTATTTTCATGATGATATGAGCTCACTAGGAGCATTTGAACACTGTCTAGTTGATAGAGCTTCTTAGAAGCCTAGATCCAAAAACTTAGGGCAATATGTTCGTGTTTGTTTCTTGCTGTATGTGAATGGTTTGATGATTTCATTGATGGATTTGGAATGTACGTGATTTCCTCTTTATATTGATGTATGCCACATGATTTTTTGGATGGTTTGGAAGTTGCAGTCGCCGGAGAGTGGCCGGAGAAGGTGACCGGAGGTCCCTCTCCGGCCGGTGAGGGTTTGAATTAGGGTTTAGTGCATTTTAAGTCGTGACCGTTGGATGTGAGTGATCGTGTGGCTACCATGTTGACAGCACATTAAAATTCACGTGCAAGTCATGTGCCTAATTGCTGATTTTACTTAAACATTGTGTGATGCAGTACATGATAATTTGTGTGTGACCTCATGCGCGTGTGTTGGATCTGTGTACTTTGACTTTTGTTTGACTATGACTTAATCTGATGGCTTGGATTGCTTTGACTATGTTGACTGAAGAACATGCTAGTTATGGTGTTTTGCGCGCTTATTGGACCTAAGCCAGATTGATATCCACACCCCATGTTTTCAAGGCCCAATGATTTTGAACTGAATAATTACTAGGCATGCACCCCCTTCCCTCATTTCATTGCATTTTATTTTTCCATTTTTCTACACGTTTGCTTTTTAATTTTTAAAAATACTAAATAGCATCATAAAATTCCACAAAAATTCATGAGTATCATTAAAACATTTAGAAAATTTTTGGTGATTTTATTTTCTGATTTTATGACCTTTTTACCCCTGCTCCATAATTTTCTTTGAATTTCTTTGGTGTACATTCTTAATGTGGTACATGATCTTGTTTAATTTTGTTCTTGATCATTAAAAATTGTTTTGATGCTCTTCTTTTTGCATTGAGTCATTAGCATCTTGAGGTATGTTAAGTGATTTTTATTTGATTTTTTAGGTCATTTTATGGCATGTTTAGTGTTCACTTTTGTGCTACTTTGTATGATATGCCTATTTGACCTAAGTGCATTGTTTGACATCATTTTGCCTTGGTTCCTTGCATGCTACTTTGATATGTGATTCATCTCTGATTAGTGAACTTCAATACCATGTTTTCATAATTTTCATGAGGCCATTTGATTTTTGTTTGATGCATTTCATTTAAAGCATCATAACATGTCATATCATTGTAATCTTTTGTGCATGTTTACATGTTTTCTTTTGTACATAATGGCATAATCATTTACATATTTGGTGAACCATTCACTTGACATTATAGGTCATTGGTACATATTATATGTCATCCTTGCATGTTGACTTTCATTTAAACCTTGTGCACCTTTAACATGTGGTGTTTGTACTTGTGTTTTCTTTTGAACTTCCATTTCAATTCTACTTCTTCTATCACTTCTTAAATGTCTTGATGTGCTTCATGAATACTTGTGAGAGGTTTGTGAATCATTTTTCATTTTCATTTTAATTCTGATCCATGGATTACATGTTCCATTTATGCACATTTCTTCTTTTTCCCTTCATCTTTCATTCTCCCTTTTCTTATGGTGGCATGTTCTAATGCCATGGATGATGTTTGTTGCCTATCCACTTGGACTTGCATGATAATAACCATTTGTTTTCCATATGATGTACATTCTGGTTGTGGCTCTAGGATTCGATTTCTCATTTAATTCTTTTGAGTGTTATGATGCATTACATGTTCTTTTACTTCTTACACTTCTTATACATGTTTACTAACCATGTAGGGGCTTTGGTAAGTTTCAATTGAGTGTGGATAAGGAATCCACATTCAACTTCTATCCTTTCTCTTCTACAATTCCATTTTATGTTTTGTTAAGCACTTATGTGCTTTCTTTTAATAACTCGTCACTTTCCCTTTGTGAATTACAATTCATCTTCTACTTTAGAAGTGAATTGTTTAATTCATTCTTTCTTTAGACTTTAGGTTGAAACCTCACAAACCTTAGGATCACTCCCTTAACTAATCAATTAGGATTGAGTCTTAGTCCATATATATTTTTACCTTTATCCTCTCTTGAGTCTCTTTTCTCATCTCAAAGAAAATTCAAAATATCTAATAAAGGTAGGCATTTATTGCATTTAGGCCTTTCACATAAAGAAAAGGTTATAAGGGCTCTTCTCTTATAATCTTAGAATGTATAGCATATAGCCCATCTTGGGTCAATGTGTTAAACATTTGATCTTGTATGAGGGACTTAAATGCAATACTTGTTGAAGGTACAAATAAAAAAACACTTCTTCATTTCTTAATCAACAAAAACACTTAATAAACACAAGTATGCTAGTGTGTTTGAACCTTGACAATTGAAACTAAGTGTGGGGGTCTTCTTCACATTTAGTGTACTTTCTTACTCATTCCATCTTGGAATGTGAGAAGGTACACATTCCAAGGACTAAGGTTTGGATACGCTGTCATATGCAAACAAATCCAAAACACTTCCTTCTAAAAGACAAAAACAAACAATAACGTCTTTCCTTCGGGAATTCTTTTCTCACCTCATTCACTCTTAGCGTACGAACGCGCTTCTACTCGTTCTCTTGCAAGATGGTAACGCACTCGGACCAGCGAGCCTGCAACACCTGAGCTAGAACGTAAGCCGTTCTCTAAAAAACACAATCCATCCCTAGTGAGGGGAACTACGTCGCTCTGATTCTCATGCTCCCGATGAGATACGTAGGCAGTGGGGTAGGGCCCATTCGAGCACTTCTTTTATTTTCCCTACATGTGTTTCTTGTTCCTTTTCCATTCTTTCTCCTTTCTTTCTTTCAGTTCTTTTCCAGTATCTTTTCCTACACCCTTTGATCGAGACAAGCAAGCGTGGATCCCATCGGGTACGATGGACGCGTGGGGGTGCTAATACCTTCCCCGCGCGTAACCGACTCCCGAACCCAGTTCTCTTGGTCGTAAGACCATGCTTTTCCTTTCTCTCAGGTTTACACGGTGTTTCCTTTCCCTCTCTTGGGATAAATACACATTGCTGGCGACTCTGTTTCGGTGCCACTTTCGCGTTTGTACTTGGATGAAAATCCCGGGAGCGACAACTGGCGACTCTGCTGGGGATTAGATTGACCTATTGCTGGTCCATCCTAAGCGAGTCAATCCTAGCGCCTGTCTGTTTTTCTTTCATTGGGTGTTTACTTTGATGCAGTATGTTGCTGTATTTACTGTTGTATTGTATTGCTATTTATTGTATTGCTGCTTTACTGTATTTTACTGTATTTATCGCATTTACTGCATTACATATCATTATTATACTGGACTGTGCTGGTTTTCTGTTTGGCGGGATGGGTGTTCTGAGAGATAAGCCCACTACCAAGGCTTGAGTACACACATAGGTATTAGAGTGGATAGTCGTGACGCTTGCGTGGTGGTGACCACGCATTGTTGTTCATGAGACCCACAACCAGATGAGGTTCTATCAGGAGCTTTCTGCTACTGCATGTTATGCAGGCCAGTAGTTATTCTCTTGAGGAACTATCGACTCTGGTGACCATTCCCGAGGACTCAGTTGCGGCACTCCTCCTGAGTTGTGACAGTGACAGACCACATTCTGTGGCAAACCCATTGTACATTCTCGATCCGAGGACCCAATGCTGGGAACTTGCTATAGGACATCCCTTTTTGAAAGAGAATCAGTGGAGGCACTCCTCGATTGGCGGTAGTACTGTATCCCGAGGGATGAATGTACTATTGCTTCTCGACCTCAGTGCCAGAAGCTGAGGACCTTTTGTTTTGGAGAATCAGTTGAGGCCTCCTCGATTGGTGATGATGCCAAACCAGAAATGGTGAACGTATCATCATTTCTCGACCTGAGAGCCCGGGATACTGAACATCCTAGTACCCACATGTGAGTATGGGCGGGATGTTTACAGGTTTGCAGGTAACCATGACTTCCTACATACCCGATTTTCTATCATCATCGTACAAAAGGAAGTTTCATCCTATTGTATTCAGATGGTTCTTATCTATGGTTCTATGTTAATCTCAGAGCTACACTGACACCGTCCACAGCTCAGCACAGACACCTGATTACCTGATTACATTGCCCTTTGCATTGCATTATCATATTTTAACATACATGTTTATTCATTTCCAGGTGCATATTACCCTTGATTCCAGTCATCAGGTCCCTGCAAAGATGAACACTAAAGAGAGGAAGAATATCATCAGCTATAAGTTCCTTACGCCTACTTTAGGCCCTATTGTTATGCTGAAGGGAATGGCGAGCCCTACAGTACGAGAAGCTTTTGAAGAGAAATATGGGTGGATTTTATCTATGGTCCGTAATGTCAGTGATTATGAAGCCAGAGGTCTCCATACGTTGATGCAGTTCTATGATCCGCCTCTGAGGTGTTTTGTATTGCCAGACTATGTGTTGGTTCCTACCCTGGAGGAGTATTCCAACATGTTGGGGATTGCTATCAAGGAGGAGCCCCCTTTCTTTGGATCAGTGGGGGATCTTGACTTCGGAAAGGTGGCTGGTGCTCTTTATTTGAGCAAATCAAAGTTAGGCGACAATGTCTCCAACAAAGGAAAGATTCGTGGTTACAAGCTAGAATATCTGATTAAGAAGGCCCAGGAAGCAGCTAAAGGCGAGAATTGGCTTGTTTTTAATGCTTTGCTAGCCCTTTGTATATACGGCATAGTGTTGTTTCCCAACGAGCCGGATTTCATTGATACAGACGCTATACGAATATTCCTGATGAAGAACCCGGTGCCAACACTACTGGGAGATCTTCACTACTCGTTGTACAACCGAAACAAAAAGAAAAGAGGAGGGATAATTCGTTGTTGTGCACCCTTGTTCTATAAGTGGTTTTCAGGCCGTTTACCACAATCAGGGGCTTTTGTGGATTCCAAAGATTCTCTAGAGTGGAAACAACGTTTAATGGGATTGGTGGCCAAGGACATCGTATGGGTAGATCATGGGCTGATTGGCAAGAATATTATCCACAGCTGTGGTAAGTTCCCTAACGTTCCACTGATAGGAAGAATGGGTGGGATTAACTACAATCCGTCTTTGGCCATTCGACAATTTGGGTATGCCCTGACAGGTCCGCCTATTAAGAGAGATGTGGAGGAGTCCCTCTATTTTCATACATCAGATGGTTGGGAAGCAGCACAGAAAGCTTCTGAAAGCTGGGGTAGCATACTGAAAAAGGGGAAAGTTACTCTAGGCAAGCCTAACAACCGGGTTTATCCAGCATATGAAGAGTGGGTGAAGAAAAGAGTTGAAGATTTTCTCTTGCCTTTTGGTAAGGCACCCCTTTTGTATCCGGAGAATGAGAAAGCAAGAAGCACTGCTACTGTGGAAGAAGTTGACAAGTTGCAAGCCTTGGTGAAAAAGCTCCAAGGAGAGAATTCCGAGTTGAGTAGCCGTCTTCAGAATGCTCTACATGCCAACAAAGAGCTGGAGCGGAAAGCCCAAGATGCTGAACAAATCCTAACTGCAAAAGAAAAAGACTTTGCTGGAAGAGCCCAACATTTCCGGAAGATTAGTAAAGGTGCTGATGATGCTACTCAAGCCCACAAGCAAACCAAACAGGCGTTAGCACAGACCAAAGAAAAGTTAACAAAGTTTCAGCACGCTTGGGACGAAGTTAGGATAGAGAATGCTGAATTACAGGAACAGTTGCAGATTAAGGACGAAGAGCTTGAAAAGGCGCATGAGCAGAGGAGAAAGTATCGGGAAAGCCTCGGTAAGAGTCAAGAACAGCTAGAAGAAGCTAGAGGTGAGCTGAGGAATACCAAGAAAGAGCTTGAAGAAGTCATGATAGAAAGGGAGATACTCAAGACGCAAGCCGGCATAAAGAGACACAAAGGAGTGTGTGATGACGAGGCTCTGATGCTGCATATGGGTTCTTTAAATGAAGCTCTTGAGAAAAGGGATGTCTTGATCAAAGAGATGATTGAAAAGCCGAATCACCAGCGTACCCGTATACTTTTTGAGGAGATCAAATACTCAAGTGATAAGCTGAAGGATGTGGAATTGTCAGACTGATGTTCTTTTCCTTATATTTTGTTGTTAATGGTTACCATCAGGCTTGTTGATGGATCCATTTTTCCTTGTATTGCATTTGCGGATGAGCCTTTCTTAAATGTACTTGAATACTTTGTTGAATGAGTATGAGCAGTTTTATTCAGAATTACTCTTTATCAGATATTTGTACACAAGCACATGACCACGATACGTCTCTTTATATCACGATTTCTGGTCTTCAGATTTCTGTGGTTTGGATTGGAATCAGGGTGTAAAGCACCTTGGAAATGATAAACATAACATTGCATGGCATTGCATATCATTCTGCATTTCTGTTACTTGCTTTTCAGGTATTCGTTGCAGGGTCTCTAACCTTTGTTTGACTTCAGGCATTATAGCGGAGAATCATATTCACCGATATTCAACGCGAGGAAATCAAGTAAGAATCATATTATGGATCAAATGCAGAAGGATTTGGCTGGGGTGAGGGCCCAATTGGGGTATTTTATGGGGGACATTCAGGCGCTGTCCCGAGGTCAGGAACTACTGAGGGAGGAAGTCAACCAGATGAAGATTCAAATGGGCCTGGTCATGGAAATCTTGAATAAGGTGTTAAAAAAGGAAAATGATCATGTGCCTGCTTCCACAACAGAGGTCTCTACTCCTCCCGTCTCTTTGGGATATGCTCTAGATCATGGATTGCTTCGTGAATCTCCTCTGAAAGCTAAAGGTTCAGAGCTCTCTCATCAGCAGTCACTTCCTGATTTTCAAGAGGATCCTAAGTCAGAGGGGCCTAAGAGGAAGTTCGATCCCATTCCGATTTCGTACGCGCAATTGCTTTCTTACTTGCTCGAGCTCAAGCTGGTTGAGTGTGTTAGTTTGGGACCGTTGCCCACGAAGATTCCTCTGGGACCTAATGCTAAGGCTAGATGTGAGTTCCATTCTGGGGCACCTGGTCACAATGTTGAGAATTGTACCAGGTTCAAGCATAAAGTCCAGGAGCTAATTGATTCAGGGGCAATCAAGTTTGCATCAGTTGGTGCTGGTAAACCAAGTGATGTCACTCCCATTGTTGCAAGGGAACTGAGGACTCTCTCCTTTTCCAAAGGGTCTACCTCGCGTCAGGGATCTCTTCCACAACCCTGTGTTGCAGAAGACCTATGTCAGCAACCCTTATTTGTGCCTCAGCCGAATGCAGAAAGGAAAGTACAGGGCCAGGTTGGGCGCCCGAACCAGCAGCAGCAAGATTATCAGCAGCGGAGGCTACTCAGACCAAGGAAGCCCAAGAGGACATTTGATCCTATTCCTATTCCGTACAGTCAGTTGTTGGCTCGTTTGCTCAAAAGTTCGCAAATCCAGCTGAGAAGGGCCATGCCCGTGCCATACCCCATTCCTCCGGACTATGACATGAGTGTTAGCTGTGAGTTCCATTCAGGAACGTTTGGGCACACACTTGATAACTGTAATGTGTTCCAGCACAAGGTGCAGGATTTGATTGACTCAAAGGTTATCACCCCAGATGGTACCCCATAAGGTGAAGCTTCTGTACCATGGTGAGTGCTCAAAGTTACAAGAACATCACCAGAAGTGGTCAGTCTAGACGGAGCCAAGCCTCCTCAACAACGGCAATCTTTATTTTCCTTGCTGCATTTTCATATGTAGTCTTTATTTGTTCGTTCAGACATTGTTTGCATGTTAAAATTTGTTTGTATTTGGTATGAGGATTTTAATGCAATGAATATGTTTTCTTGAAGAATTTCATTTGTGTTTACTCATTTAATGCTAATGTGTACTGCAATACCATTTTTCTTGCTCAAACTCTATGAGGGAGAATGATGGTCTGAAAACGCAAAAATCTCTAACGGTGTGCTTTGCAATAAGAACCCTGTTGAGGATGTACAGGCATTGTTTCAACTCCTCAAACACTGGAGATATAAGGGAGATAGACCCTCGTTAACCCCTTTGAGCCTTGAAGTAGGAGTTTCTTTTCGTACGAAAAAACCCTCACATTTAACCCAGGGGCAGGGTAGGCGTCAGTTAATTTGACCAAGCATTCAAATTTCAAAAGGAGTGTGCATCTGAGGATCCATTACCTTCTATTCCACCGTCAAGAGGGCAAGAGATGTGAAACCACAATGGTTATCCATCAACAATCAAAGAGTGAGGCAGTCACGACCTTTCCAATCAAGTCAAGACAAGCCAGTGTCACACGATTTGTTCAAGAAAAAAGGAAAAAGAATAAAAAAATGAAAAAATGAAAAAAAACCCGCTAAGTTGAAACTTGAAAACAAGCAACTTAGGCAAAAGTTAGGGCATCCCGCTGGACTCTGAAATTAAAGATTCAAAAGAATCAGTCCAGGCAAAAATTAGGGATCAAAAAGCAAAAGAATGTGAAAGCGAAAAACAAAAGGATTACAAAAGAAAATCCTCGAGCAAGAACAAAGTCGTGTGACTATGGACAAAATACAAAGGGGTGACTGTCAATCCAAAGCCTCATTAGGTGTCAAACCATCAGTATCATGGTTTCCTTAAAGATCACAAAATCTTTTTGAGAGGCGAACGCTTATGCAAATTAGCTGAACGTAGGACTGGAGAACATCACGAAGAGTGGGTGGGCACCAATAAACTTTGAGCCATAAATCCTTTTTTCTCAAAACCGTGAACCAGGCCCCGTTACAACCCTCAAAAGTCCTAATTGAAACAGGGTTATTTCAAAGGCATACTACCAAGAGATAGCGTTCCTGACTCCTATCAGTTGTGCTAAAAGATCTTTGTTGGTGTTGCATGTGCATTGCATTATTTCTTTCAAAAATTAATGTCGTATCCTAACCCGTGATTCGCTCACAAAAGGGTTTGCTACATCTTTTTAGTAAAACTTCGAGATTAACATGTTGTGTTGCATTAGAATTTTCATTCTCAGAATAAAACATTTTCTGCTTGCATACATTTGTTTGACATCAAAAGAAGTTTACATATGGAAATCCAGTCCAGAAGTTTAATCTTGCCGAGTTGAGAATCCTGAAACTCCCGAAGGGCAGTCACGTCCAATGGTACCTCCTCAGGAAACTTTGTTGAGCAGGAGCTTTCCCAACAAGTTGTGTTAAGACGTAGTCGATCCGGGGCAGTCACGTCGAATCATCTCTTTAAGGTGTAGCCGGTCTGAGCCAATTACGTCGAGAAATCTTTTCAGAGTTCAGCCAAACTGGGGCAAAACCACTTCAAGGGTCATACTGAGGCAGGCCATCCCAAAAGCACGAGAAGTTAGTCCATCCAGACAACTAATCAGCCCATCCAGGTTTCAGAATACCGAGGCAGAATATCCCACGGTGGTATGAGATTCTTCATGGATCTTTCCAAGGTGAATTCCTCTGTAGTCCATACGGTCTGGGGAAGTTACGTCGAGATCCAACGAATCTCTACAAGAGTTTGAAGACACTGAAGCATTGAGCTTGCCAAGTCTTCTGTAAAATCCTCATGCGATGACTTCTTCTAAGTAATCCATGCGGTCTGGGGCAGTTACGGCGAGATCCAACGAATCTCTACGAGAGTTTGAAGACATTGAAGCGTTTTGGATGTCAAGTCTTCTGTAAAATCCTCTTGGGACAATTTCTTCCGGTGGACCATGTTGGTTTGGGACAAGTGAAGAAAAACAGTTGGTCACGCATATGCAGTCAATCAGCCAAAAGGAGTGAAACTAAGGGGCATTCCAACCCAAGGCATTTTTGGTCCCCGTCTTCAGTAGGCTTCATTAATAATGTTCTCCCGCAAGAGATTGCATGCAAACCTTTCTCCCCAATAAGTGGTGGTTCAGAGTTAGATTTTCTCAGTTGCAGAAGTCATATCTCGCACGGGGTATACGTGCATATCCTTTGCTTGCAGGTAGCAGCCTCATACTAGGCTCAAAGGCAAAATTGAAGCCTTTGCGAGATCACGGGATCATGTCTTCTAGACGAGTAATCACTTACTTCCATGCAGAAGACTGGGGCAATCATGTTCGAGAAAGGTGGTCACCCTTTTGTCACAATGTTCACTGATTAAGTCCATCATTCGGTCGACGGTCGGTCACGACGATTCGATATCAACGAATTGAGCTCAACTGGGTATCGTGGTATCTTATTAAGTCGATTCTCTTATTCAGTCCTTCCAACAGCTACAAGCTTTTCTGTGTCGATAACGGTCACAGGTTCCCCAAAAGAGTGGTCTCGTCGACACCGAAACTGATGGTCATTATCCCCAGCGAAGTCGCAGGAGTTTGAAGAGGCTAAATCTTCTGTAAAATCCTCTTATGACATCTTCTTCGGGGACAAATTGTTGGTTTGTCCAAGCATGGGGCATGTTTGTTTCCCCATCATGAAGTGTTGATCATCCCCGGTAGAGTTCGAGGACAGTTGGTCTTCTGTAAAATCCTCTCAAAAGGCATTCCCCAGCACGAGACGTTTTAAAGCAGTTTCCTCCAGCAGAGTTTGTTATAAACTCGTCATCCCTAACGGAATTGTCTAAAGGGAAGCTCGCCTAACATGGGGCATTGTGGTACTTATCCTAAGCTTGACAGTCATATTCTTCAGCAGACTACTGTGGATTTGCTTTGGGTTTCCCCAATAGATCTCTAAGGACTCTTTCCTAGCAAGTTGCAGGGGAATGTTCTAACCAGGATTCGCATATCCCTGGCAAAGTAGCCCTGGTCCCCAGCAAGTTTGTGTCTCTGGTAATGATCCCCCACAGAGGTCAGCATCGAATCTTGTCAGCAATACTCCCCAGCTGAGTTGTTGTTCTCCCCGCAGAGGTTTATAAGATCGGCAGAATCTATTCCTCAACAAGGATGGCACAGTCTTTCCCCAGCCGGGTCAAAAGGTGGATAACCCCTACAAAGGGTCTTGGATTGGATAGATCCCCAAGCAGAGTTTTTTTTATGACTTTTCTTCCTTAGCAAGACGCCATGCAAAGAAATTCTCATCCCCAACGGAGTCGCTGTGACCAGAATTCATTCCCCCAGCAGATGAAGTGATTACTGGCAGATATATTATTCTTCAAGTCCAATTTATTTTTGGCAAACTTGACAATTCGGAGCAGACGGATTGTTCATTCATTATCCAGCAGAGATGCTATCCTCTCAGGAACCTCTAAAGTCAAGTCATTGATCATTGTTCCTCAGCAAAGTCGGCAGAGATGTCTGACACGGATGCAGAGTGTAATCCAGTATTGGAATTTTGCGAAAGTCCACCCGTAGTGTGGCAAGCCAGTAGTCGTCTGGCATTGTTAAAAGACGTTAGCAAAGTCCAACAGTGGATTGGCAAAAGTCCGTCTTCGGGTGGCAAAAGTCCAACAGTGGATTGGCAAAAGTCCGTCTTCGGGTGGCAAAAGTCCAACAGTGGATTGGCAAAAGTCCGTCTTCGGGTGGCAAAAGTCCAACAGTGGATTGGCAAAAGTCCGTCTTCGGGTGGCAAAAGTCCAACAGTGGATTGGCAAAAGTCCGTCTTCGGGTGGCAAAAGTCCAACAGTGGATTGGCGAAAGGTCCATCTAAGGGTGGCATATTCTAAAAGTCCAACAGTGGATTGGCAAAAGTCCATCTTCGGGTGGCAAAGCAGCTAAAAGTCCAACAGTGGATTGGCAAAAGTCCGTCTTCGGGTGGCAAAAGTCCAACAGTGGATTGGAAAAAGTCCGTCTTCGGGTGGCAAAAGTCCAACAGTGGATTGGCGAAAGGTCCATCTAAGGGTGGCATATTCTAAAAGTCCAACAGTGGATTGGCAAAAGTCCGTCTTCGGGTGGCAAAAGTCCAACAGTGGATTGGCAAAAGTCCATATTCGGGTGGCACGAAGCTGCAAAGTCCACCAGTAGTGTGGCAGGCCAGTAGTCGTCTGGAGTTGCATAAAAGACATTATTAAAGTCCACCAGTAGTGTGGCAGGCCAGTAGTCGTCTGGAGTTGCATAAAAGACATTATTAAAGTCCACCAGTAGTGTGGCAAGCCAGTAGTCGTCTGGCGTCGTTCAAAAAGACATTTCTAAAGTCCACCAGCAGTGTGGCAGACCAGTAGTCGTCTGGAATTGCATAAAAGACATTGTTAAAGTTTACCAGTAATGCGGCGAGCCAGTAGACGTCTGGTGTCATTCAAAAGGCAGATTTCTCCGACAATGTTTCATTGAAGATTCAATCCAGCAATGTCGGGGGGTTTCTTTCTCACCATCCAGAGCAAATTTTTGGTTATATTTGGTATTCAATCACTATATACCTTGAAAGTCCGAAAGCAATTGCTTTCAGGCATTCAGGTCTACAGCGCTTGAATAGGGGCAACTGTAATACCCCAAAATTTACTCTCCCTCTTTGTCATCATAGCATGGCATTATCATTTATCATATCATATCCACCTCATTAACATTACATTGCATTTAACATAGAAAAATGAAGCATGACATCCTTCTTACCATCAGGGCATGTGATCAGGTGGAAGGTGGACAATCAAGGAATCATTCAAAGCACAAAAAGGTCAATCAAGTTGCCTCAAGGCAAGCCAAGAGTCTCTCATGTCTCATACCATCTCAATTGATCATCCACAATCTCAAGGAAGTGAGATCCAATGGGAGATTGAAGCAATACATACTTCAACATGCAAGAGGTTCAAAAACTGAAGGAAAACCCTCAAAAGAGATAGCTCATTGATCCAAAATCATCCTCAAATGGCATATCTTATCATCCTTTAAAAGGATACACAACATACTCTGAGGAATTTGAAATTGAAGACTGCACTTTTCCCTCCTAACCAGAGGGGGTCAAAATTAGGGTTTCTAATAAAATCAGGATATCTCTGATTTTTTGGACAAAGCTTGTTGTCATGGTATTCTACATGTCCTTAAGTGTATGTATGTGGAAAATTGCCTCTCAATTGGTTTTGGAAGTGTTTCAATTGGGAGAAAAATCAGAAATCAGGAAAATTGGGGCCAAGTCAAATAATCAGAGGAAAAAGTCAACTCTTGACTTTTTGAGCCCAAAATCATGAAATTCATGTTACATATGTCCAATGTACAAAATTTGGTCAAGAAACTCCAAAGGAATCATGAAAAAATCAAGAGGTGGAAAGTTGCCATTTTTGGAAGAGGAAGGGTTACTAAAAATAGCAAGTTTTGGCCATTTTGCATCAGAGTTTGAACCAAGGCCATTTAAAATTGAAGCACCAAATGAAAATTCCACTCGGCCACAACAAAAGATCTTGTTTTAAGCTTCACATCCATATGTGGAACATCTCCATTGGATAAAAATTGAGTGAGATATGATTGATCAAAGTTTGAGCAAAGTAGGTCCAAAACTAGGTCATGACCAAGATTTTCAAGGCACGCGCGCAGTCATTTTCTCAAACACTTGGTGGGCCAAATGTATTGATCAATTACTCATGATTAGAGGCTTCAAATGTAAAACTTTTCAACATCAAAGTTGTTCCTTGTAGTGTCATCTTCAATACTCATGTTGGACAAAATTCCATTTGATCAAGTTATAGTGGAGATATATTGGTTCAAGGTCATGTTGATTGTGCTGAAATTTTGTGTGTCAAGTTGCCATGCCATGACTTGCTTGCCACGCCCACAAATCAGTTCCAAACCCTGATGTTCCAAGCTATTTTTCACCAACTTCCAAGCCTTAATTCAATCCAAAATCAACATCAATCATGTTCTATGATGTTCTATCTTTCATTTGGCACCTAAACCTCATTGAATCATTCACTAACAAGAGAGAAAATCATCTTCAAACAACCACTGCTGTATTTGTTCTTAACTGTCATGAAAAACCAAAAAAAACAAATGTTGTTGTTGATTGTCATAGCACTCACCCGTGCATTGCTCATACTGTCCAACCATTTCCTCTTTCAACCAAACACATTTCACCTACACTATGCACACTAGCACGTGCCTTGCATGAAATTGGAAAAAGCAAACTTGCTAAGCAAGTTTCTGATATAACAGCCATGCCCTCACCTTTTCAATTCCACCATAACTGTCATGAACCACCACCACCTTATCATTGCCAATCTAACTCGCCCCCTAACTAACTTGACTCAGTTAGTTAGGGTGGACTCACTTTAACCACCTTAACTCAATTAACCAACTCACTAAACCATGGTTAACTCATAGTATAAAACAAAACTTCTCTTCACAAATTCATTTTCAACTTGATTCTCACTCTTTCTCTCACAAACACTCTCTCTTCTCTGAACTTTTTCTCTGCTCTCTCTCTCTTTGAGCTCACACGAATTCATCAAATTTTCCTTCTACATTTCATCTCCACAATCATCATTGTTCAGTTTTGATCAAGAACAAGAGTGGATAAGTTCAATTAATCCAGTTTCACTTCAATTCAGTTGAAGCTTCAATTTGGTTTTCTGCACGATTTCGAGAGCATACGCCTTTATTTGGCCAAATCAAGCTCCAGACCAAGTGTTTCTCTGATTTTCTCAAGAATCTCAAGGAACTGCAAGTTCAGGTTCCAAAACACTCAAACATTTCATACGCATTTTCTTGATTATTTTGTTATTTTCATGATGATATGAGCTCACTAGGAGCATTTGAACACTGTCTAGTTGATAGAGCTTCTTAGAAGCCTAGATCCAAAAACTTAGGGCAATATGTTCGTGTTTGTTTCTTGCTGTATGTGAATGGTTTGATGATTTCATTGATGGATTTGGAATGTACGTGATTTCCTCTTTATTTTGATGTATGCCACGTGATTTTTTGGATGGTTTGGAAGTTGCAGTCGCCGGAGAGTGGCCGGAGAAGGTGACCGGAGGTCCCTCTCCGGCCGGTGAGGGTTTGAATTAGGGTTTAGTGCATTTTAAGTCGTGACCGTTGGATGTGTGTGATCGTGTGGCTACCATGTTGACAGCACATTAAAATTCACGTGCAAGTCATGTGCCTAATTTCTGATTTTACTTAAACATTGTGTGATGCAGTACATGATAATTTGTGTGTGACCTCATGCGCGTGTGTTGGATCTGTGTACTTTGACTTTTGTTTGACTATGACTTAATCTGATGGCTTGGATTGCTTTGACTATGTTGACTGAAGAACATGCTAGTTATGGTGTTTTGCGCGCTTATTGGACCTAAGCCAGATTGATATCCACACCCCATGTTTTCAAGGCCCAATGATTTTGAACTGAATAATTACTAGGCATGCACCCCCTTCCCTCATTTCATTGCATTTTATTTTTCCATTTTTCTACACGTTTGCTTTTTAATTTTTAAAAATACTAAATAGCATCATAAAATTCCACAAAAATTCATGAGTATCATTAAAACATTTAGAAAATTTTTGGTGATTTTATTTTCTGATTTTATGACCTTTTTACCCCTGCTCCATAATTTTCTTTGAATTTCTTTGGTGTACATTCTTAATGTGGTACATGATCTTGTTTAATTTTGTTCTTGATCATTAAAAATTGTTTTGATGCTCTTCTTTTTGCATTGAGTCATTAGAATCTTGAGGTATGTTAAGTGATTTTTATTTTATTTTTTAGGTCATTTTATGGCATGTTTGGTGTTCACTTTTGTGCTACTTTGTATGATATTCCTATTTGACCTAAGTGCATTGTTTGACATCATTTTGCCTTGGTTCCTTGCATGCTACTTTGATATGTGATTCATCTCTGATTAGTGAACTTCAATACCATGTTTTCATAATTTTCATGAGGCCATTTGATTTTTGTTTGATGCATTTCATTTAAAGCATTATAACATGTCATATCATTGTAATCTTTTGTGCATGTTTACATGTTTTCTTTTGTACATAATGGCATGATCATTTGCATATTTGGTGAACCATTCACTTGACATTATAGGTCATTGGTACATATTATATGTCATACTTGCATGTTGACTTTCATTTAAACCTTGTGCACCTTTAACATGTGGTGTTTGTACTTGTGTTTTCTTTTGAACTTCCATTTCAATTCTACTTCTTCTATCACTTCTTAAATGTCTTGATGTGCTTCATGAATACTTGTGAGAGGTTTGTGAATCATTTTTCATTTTCATTTCAATTCTGATCCATGGATTACATGTTCCATTTATGCACATTTCTTCTTTTTCCCTTCATCTTTCATTCTCCCTTTTCTTATGGTGGCATGTTCTAATGCCATGGATGATGTTTGTTGCCTATCCACTTGGACTTGCATGATAATAACCATTTGTTTTCCATATGATGTACATTCTGGTTGTGGCTCTAGGATTTGATTTCTCATTTAATTCTTTTGAGTGTTATGATGCATTACATGTTCTTTTACTTCTTACACTTCTTATACATGTTTACTAACCATGTAGGGGCTTTGGTAAGTTTCAATTGAGTGTGGATAAGGAATCCACATTCAACTTCTATCCTTTCTCTTCTACAATTCCATTTTATGTTTTGTTAAGCACTTATGTGCTTTCTTTTAATAACTCGTCACTTTCCTTTTGTGAATTACAATTCATCTTCTACTTTAGAAGTGAATTGTTTAATTCATTCTTTCTTTAGACTTTAGGTTGAAACCTCACAAACCTTAGGATCACTCCCTTAACTAATCAATTAGGATTGAGTCTTAGTCCATATAGATTTTTACCTTTATCCTCTCTTGAGTCTCTTTTCTCATCTCAAAGAAAATTCAAAATATCTAATAAAGGTAGGCATTTATTGCATTTAGGCCTTTCACATAAAGAAAAGGTTATAAGGGCTCTTCTCTTATAATCTTAGAATGTATAGCATATAGCCCATCTTGGGTCAATGTGTTAAACATTTGATCTTGTATGAGGGACTTAAATGCAATACTTGTTGAAGGTACAAATAAAAAAACACTTCTTCATTTCTTAATCAACAAAAACATTTAATAAACACAAGTATGCTAGTGTGTTTGAACCTTGACAATTGAAACTAAGTGTGGGGGTCTTCTTCACATTTAGTGTACTTTCTTACTCATTCCATCTTGGAATGTGAGAAGGTACACATTCCAAGGACTAAGGTTTGGATACGCTGTCATATGCAAACAAATCCAAAACACTTCCTTCTAAAAGACAAAAACAAACAATAACGTCTTTCCTTCGGGAATTCTTTTCTCACCTCATTCACTCTTAGCGTACGAACGCGCTTCTACTCGTTCTCTTGCAAGATGGTAACGCACTCGGACCAGCGATCCTGCAACACCTGAGCTAGAACGTAAGCCGTTCTCTAAAAAACACAATCCATCCCTAGTGAGGGGAACTACGTCGCTCTGATTCTCATGCTCCCGATGAGATACGTAGGCAGTGGGGTAGGGCCCATTCGAGCACTTCTTTTATTTTCCCTACATGTGTTTCTTGTTCCTTTTCCATTCTTTCTCCTTTCTTTCTTTCAGTTCTTTTCCAGTATCTTTTCCTACACCCTTTGATCGAGACAAGCAAGCGTGGATCCCATCGGGTACGATGGACGCGTGGGGGTGCTAATACCTTCCCCGCGCGTAACCGACTCCCGAACCCAGTTCTCTTGGTCGTAAGACCATGCTTTTCCTTTCTCTCAGGTTTACGCGGTGTTTCCTTTCCCTCTCTTGGGATAAATACACATTGCTGGCGACTCTGTTTCGGTGCCACTTTCGCGTTTGTACTTGGATGAAAACCCCGGGAGCGACAATATGAAATAAATAATATTTTTTGATTTTTTGGTAAAATAAAATATTTTAACATTTTTGTGAATTATTAAAAAAAGAATCAACTCAAAATCATTAAAACTCAGAGAGAAATTAATTTTTGAATCAATTAAATAAAATCACAAAATTCAAATATTCAAATATTTGAAAAAGGGGGCCAAGAACATGGCAAGAACACGCGCCCTTCCTCTGTTTCTGCAGATTTGCGTTCTCTATCTAATCTCACTGAATACTTGATTGTATCATGTAATCTACATATCAATCTACTCGTTTCAACCTCACGATCATGTCTATGGCCTTTAATTTCATTTATTTTAAACATGGAATAAGAAATCAAAGAGAAACCTCAAGAACCCTAAAATTTGCATGAAGGTTCAGAAATTCCATACACGATTCAAATAATGCAATTGATTTAGGGAAAACACTCCATGCATGATTATGAACACATGGCCAAATTATTGTGCAGCAAAAATTGCATGGATCATAGAGTTAGAAGAGTTCATGCTTACCACTTGCAGCTGGTGATCGTGTTTTGTGTTAGAGGTATTACAACTTGGTTCCAAGGTTATGGACAGTTTCCCTAGGTGCTATGGAGTGTGTCTGGATGCTTAGAGTGGATTGATTTGAGCTGGAACTTGATTTGGCACCTCAACTGCAATTTTGTCAAAGGCTTGAGCAGTTGGCTGGTGATTTTGTGATTTTGGTGTTCCAGATGTTATGTGAGTGTTTTGATCACTTCTATATGATGTTTATGAGGTGTGTGTGTGTGATTGGTTTGATTGGAATTGCTCTCAAACTCAAAACCCGATAGTGACTTGCTTTGGAAGGCAAAATTGAGTGAAGAAGGAGATTTTGAGGAAAACATCTGTTTGATGGCTTTGGTGTACTCAAACTGATCACAAATGAGCTCTATTTATAGTAGAGCAAGTTTATTTTGCAAGGAATAGAAAATGGCAACTGCTGCATAGGTTTGGCCAATGTTGAGCAATGAGAATCCAAGTCTCCTCTAGCCATTGACTAGAGGTTAGGGCACAGGCTGCTGGTTCCCTTGGTCTTGGATAAGTCTTGACTGAATTCAGTTGGCAATGGCTCAGTCCATGCCACCTTGGTGTATGCATTGAATGCTCCAATCCAAAATTGGAGTCTTGTCCCTCTTTTAGGCAATTCTAGGTTTGGCATGCTACTTCTTGTTCCAAAGACTTTGGAGGCTTGGATCAGTGTTTGTTCCCTTTAGATTTGATCCTCAGATGTGTCCAAAGTGATGACAAGGCTTGGAATTATCTGATTTTGCCAAATCGAGCAAAAGTGCAAAATTCTGCCTAGCCTTGGCAGTTTTCAGCAAGGCATATTGCCATTGTCATATCACATGGCTCAAGTGGAATTTGATGGAGTTCTTGGCCATTTTGGAAAGCCCTCATATGATACAATAATTGTTTGATCATAATTAGTTTTGATACTTTTTGGATCCAATTGAAAAATGCCCCTACATTTGGAAAAAAGTGAAGGCAGATTCTGACTTAGTGAGAATTTCACTAAGTGTTGGAAAAAAGTGACATTTTCACTTTTCTTGATTTTGATCATTCCATAACTTGAAATCCATGGGGAATTGGAATGAGTGGTAGTTGAAGCTTTTGTAGAGGGTAATGAGAGCTACAAATCCAGCTTTGGATGGGAAAAATGGCCTTGTGGTTTAGGAGTTATGATCCTCCAAAGTTGGTACCCTAGCCACTTTGTTCCATAACTTCGAAAATTTTCTAAGTTTTTTATGGTTACCCCTTTTACAAGTTATCCCACTTTATTTTATTTTCTTGATGAATGATGATTCCAACCACACATTAACATCATTTTAGGGTTAAGGAACCATAATTGTGAAAAATCTCAAAAAGTCAAAGTTTGACTTTTGTGCACAGTTGACTTTTTGTCAGATGAATTCTAAACTGTGCGATCCTCTATGAAATCAAGTCTTTGACCTAAATAAAACTTGATGGATTAATTTCATAGGTGTTATAGGGTGTATTGAATCATGTCTTAGGGTTTGGGAGCATGTCCTGGTCAAAAGTCAAAGATACAGTTGACTTTTTTCGCGAAACCCTAACAGTGGTTCTGATGAACTTGAAACTTGTTGCTCAAGCTTCTTGGATCAATCTATTGTTACAAATGGATCAATGTGATGTATTTGAGACCCTCAAATCCCCTCTTGAGGTCTTGGCTCATGTTTTGTCCCAAAAGTCAACTTAGGGGTGAATTAGGTCAAGAAACCCTAATTCCTGATTTTTGATGTATGCATCCCCCGAGGCTAAATTGACTTGGTGATTGGGTTCATGAGATCCCTTGGAGCATCATAGGTTATGATTTGAAGCATTGGCTCATGCCCAGAGGAAAATTTCCATCTGGAGGCCCTGGTCGACCAAACCCTAATTTGGTGACACTGACGATCTTAAGGCTTGATCCACCTAGAAGGGAGCAGCCTTGTGCTTAATCCTTGAAGTGGGAGTCCTCTTAATCCTTATAGACAAGTTGAATATTGTGTCATTCCTTGATTGATCCTCTGTCTAAGAACTCTGAAAGGGCTTGAAACCCTAAGTTTGATTGTAGTGGATGCTCACCCATCTTTGGGGAGACTAATGAGGCATGATGGTTCGCCCATATTGTGATGATGATTTGCACAATGATGGGAAATCTTAGTGGTCAAAATTTGGGGTATGACAGATGCCCCTATTTAATCTTCTTGGACCCGAAGGTGTGAATGGCGAAGGCATTCGGGCATTCAGAGTGCAAGAGGATTAAATATCGAAATGCCCGAAATTTTGATGGTGGTTAAGAATGGCGGTTCACACATCCTTCTTCTTTTGCAAAGCAATGATGCTTAGAAAAGGTAAACTTCCCCTCGATCCTGGTTTACTACCAAGGAACTGGTCTTAGTTTCTAAAATAAACTTCCCTTCGATCCTGGTTTTCTACCAAGGAACTGGTCTTAGTTTCTGATTTAAACTTCCCCTCGATCCTGGTTTCCTACCAAGGAACTGGTCTTAGTTTCTGATTTAAACTTCCCCTCGATCCTGGTTTCCTACCAAGGAACTGGTCTTAGTTTCTTTTGTCAATAAACTTTATCAACAAGGGACGCTATGCGTAGCGGTTTTCCTCAAACTTCTCGCCGAATTTTCCTGGGGAGATGCTATTTGATGGAAAAAAATTTGATGTCAGACTTACTGGGGAACCCATCTGTCTGAATTGTAGAGATGTGCAAACTTCTCTATCGGAGACGCCATTTGTCGACTCTACTAGTGAAAGCAGGTCTTTTGAGAGACTGCTGTTGCTTGGGGATATTACATCATACTTTTCTTCAAGCTCTTCTCGGAGAAATGCCATATGATGTGATCCAATTTTGAGGTGCTGATGACTTCTGTTAGTTCTTGTATTGGCTGGAATTTTGGTAAAACAAAGTTGAGCAATGTATGTCTGATGTCTTAACATTGGTTCCTAACATTAGTTGTTGCAGGGTTGAAGTTTTATATGCTGATGTTAAACTTGATGTCTTGACATCAGTTATCTGAACATCAGAACATCAGGCTGTGATGTTTTACGGCTGCGCGTGAAAGTTTGGTTTGAGAAGATCTGTTAGAGTGATTGTGTGCGAATATCTTGGAGAAGATGTTTTCAGTTGCAATCAGATTTGGAGCAGATCCTGTTGCTATGTTTAAGGGCTATTTGATTTAAAAAGATTTGAAGATCAAATCTGTTTTAAATTATGTTTTTAAAACAAATCAAATCAGATTTTTGGAAGAGGTCCAAGCCCAAGTCAGAATTCAATTTAAAGCAGCCTTAACCCTTGTTGGAAGGTGACAAAGACAAGAGAGCATAGACTGAGTGTCAAGTTAGAGTTTTCGTGTGTATTTTGTAAGCCTTTCATGGTTGAATAGGTGTTACTATTTTGGGTGGTAAGTGTATTCACTCTAGAGCTTTTAAGCAAGAGTGTGTTGTTCTTGATCAAAGCTGTTAAGCAAGATCAAGGTGTGGTTTGAAGTGTAATCTTTGAATTGTATCACTGAGGTGATTTAGGGAGTGAGTGGTTTCTCATATCTAAGTGGTCTCTTAGGTAGAAGTGTCATTGGGTAGTGATTAAGATTAGTAGATGTCAACTGGGATTATTGAGTCTGTAATTTAATACTACTAATAGTGAATTTCCTCCCTGGCTTGGTAGCCCCCAGACGTAGGTAGTTAGATCGAACTGGGTGAACAATTCATTGTGTTGATTTACTGTTGTTATAGCCTTGTTCATATTAGCAGATTGTATTATTGTGACATCACACTTAACATCACACGTCTGATACCAGAATTTCAATTGGTATCAGAGCAGGCATCCTGCTCTGCATCTGGGTGAGATCTAGGGCTGATACTTTCTGGTGCATTGGACAAGGAGTGTGGTGGATTTGTGAATAGACCCCCTATTCTAGATGGATCAAATTATGACTATTGGAAACCTCGTATGGTTACATTCTTGAAGTCTTTAGACAGCAGGGCCTGGAAGGCAATTTTGAAAGAATGGAAACATCCTGTTATTGTGGAAAAAGATGAGAATGGGAAGGAAGTAGAGGGTAGCTCAAAACTGAAACCTGAAGAAGAATGGACCAAGGAAGAAGATGAACTTTCCCTTGGGAATTCTAAAGCCTTGAATGCCATATTCAATGGTGTTGATAAGAACATCTTCAGGTTGGTCAACACTTATGAAGTAGCTAAGGAAGCATGGGATATCTTGAAGACTACTCATGAAGGAACCTCCAAGGTTAAGATGTCAAGACTTCAACTTTTGATAACAAAGTTTGAAAATCTGAAGATGAAAGATGATGAGACCATTCATGACTTCCACATGAACATTCTTGAGCTGTCCAATGCTTCTAGTGCTTTAGGAGAAAGAATGACTGAAGAGAAGCTGGTAAGGAAGATTCTCAGATCCCTTCCTAAGAGATACAAAATGAAGGTGACTGTTATTGAAGAAGCTCAAGACATCAGCAAGATGAGAGTTGATGAGTTAATTGGTTCTCTTCAGACATTTGAATTAGGGATGAATGAGGAATTTGAAAAGAAGACCAAAAGCATAGCATTGGTGTCTAAAGAGAAAGAGTGTGATCCTAAGACTGAGGAGGAGCTTTCAAATGCTATTGTTCTGCTGGGAAGACAGTTTAACAAGGTTCTAAAAAGGATAAACAGGAGCTACAAACCTCATGTCAAGAACATCACATCTGATACCAACAGATCAGGAGATCAGGGGAAGAAAACTAGAGATGAAGAAAAGACCAATAATGAAAAAGGAGTTCAATGCTTTGAGTGTGAAGGGTATGGTCATGTCAAGAAAGAATGTCCTACATATCTCAAAAAGAAGAAAAAGGGGTTATCTGCTTCCTGGTCTGATACTGATAGTGAGAGTGAATCTGAAGAAGAATTAGCTAAGCTTGTTAGAGCTATGATTGGGGTTTGTAAGTCAGATAATGATTCATGTGATGATGAGGTTTCTTATGAAGAGCTTGCCGCCTCTTATAAAGAATTGTGCATGAGAAGTGAACAAGTCTGTCGTGAAGGAGAAAAGCTAAAGAAAATCATAGTGCAGTTAGAAGCTAAAAAAAACTGAACTAGAAAATGAAGTCAGTGTGCTTAACTCTAAACTGGATTCTATGACCAAAACTGTCAGAATGTTGAACAATGGTACTGATGCTCTAGACAACATTCTTAGTATTGGAAAACTTGCTGGAGACAAAAGTGGTTTGGGATTCAACAATGGTGCAACTTCTAATGATGTTATTACCAGTTCCAAACCAGTGATGTTACAACAGATGTTTAAAAATCCTGACAGGATTCCTTCTAGGAAGAAATTCAGGTGCTGGAGATGTCATCACTGTGGGCGTTTTGGATACATAAAGGCTTACTGTTATAAGCTACATGGGTATCCTCAGAAGACACATCAGTATACTCCCAGACACAAGTTTCACAAAGGTAATAAGGCCTTCAATTCTAAGAAGCAATGGGTTCTAAAAGGTAAAGTTACCAGCTTAATAGCTCATACTTCTCTTAGGGTTTCTACCAAAGAAGACTGGTACTTTGATAGTGGGTGTTCAAGACACATGACAGGAGTTAAGAATTTGTTGGTAGATGTTAAGCTTCATTCTTCAGGTCATGTAACCTTTGGTGATGGTGTCAAAGGAGAAATCAAGGGGATAGGAAAGCTGAATTGTGCTGGTGCTCCTAGACTGGATGATGTTCTTGTCAAAGGGTTGACAGCAAATTTGATCAGTATTAGTTAACTTTGTGATCAAGGATTCAAAGTAGACTTTACAAAATCTGAGTGCAATGTCGCAAATGAGAAAGGAGAAGTCATCATGAAGGGTGTTAGGTCTAAGGACAACTGTTATCTATGGGTGCAACAAGACTCTAGTACCTCAACATGTGTGTTTGCTAGAGATGATGAAGTCAAAATATGGCATCAAAAGTTGGGACATCTTATCTGAAGGGAATGAAGAGAATCATATCTTCAGAAGCTGTCAGAGGAATTCCTAAACTCAATATTGAAGAAGGAAGAGTTTGTGGAGATTTTCAAATAGGGAAGCAGACCAAGATGTCACATTAGAAGCTTCAACATAACACCACCTCCAAAGTTTTGGAACTTCTTCATATGGACTTGATGGGACCTATGCATGTAGAAAGTCTAGGTGGGAAGAAGTATGCTTATGTTGTTGTAGATGACTATTCTAGGTACACCTGGGTAAGCTTCATCAAAGACAAAACAGAGGTGTTTGATGTATTTAAAGATTTATGTCAAAGACTCCAAAGAGAGAAAGAGAGCAATGTCATCAGAATAGGGAGTGATCATGGGAGGGAATTTGAAAATAGCAAGTTTGCTGATTACTGCTCTGCTGAAGGCATCAGTCATGAGTTTTCCTCTCCTATTACTCCTCAACAAAATGGAGTTGTTGAAAGGAAGAACAGAACTCTCCAAGAATCTGCTAGAGCAATGATTCATGCCAAAAAGCTTCCTTACCATTTTTGGGCTGAAGCCATGAACACTGCTTGCTATATTCACAACAGAGTTACTTTGAGAAGGGGCACTTCAGCTACTCTGTATGAACTGTGGAAATGGAGAAAGCCTACTGTGAAGTACTTTCATGTTTTTGGAAGTAAATGTTATATTTTGTCAGATCGTGAACAGAGGAGAAAATTGGATCCTAAAAGTGATGAGGGAATCTTTCTAGGATACTCTACAAATAGCAGAGCTTACAGGCTTTTCAACTCCAGAACAAAGGTTATGATGGAGTCTATAAATGTGGTGATTGATGACATTGATAAGTAGGAAGATGCTGATTTCCTGGATGATGTTGAAACATCAGTTGAAGAAGTCACATCAGAAACTGAAGACAGAAGTAGGTCTCCCAGTCATGTTGATGCTGAGCCTGAACCTGAACAATCTAATAACGAACCATCTATTATAGTGCAAAAGGACCATCTAAAGGAGCTTATCATAGGTGATCCTAAATCAGGGGTTAGCACTAGATCAAGAGAGGTTGTGTCAAATTCTTGTTTTATTTCCAAAATTGAGCCCAAGAATGTCAAAGAAGCTCTGACTGATGAATTCTGGATTAATGCCATGCATGAAGAGCTGGAAAAATTCAAGAGGAATAAAGTGTGGGATCTTGTTCCAAGGCCTGATGGAGTTAATGTGATAGGCGCCAAGTGGATTTACAAGAATAAATCTGATGAACAAGGAGTGGTCACCAGAAACAAGGCCAGATTAGTTGCTCAGGGATACACTCAGGTTGAAGGAATTGATTATGATGAAACCTTTGCTCTTGTGGCAAGACTGGAATCTATCAGATTACTCTTAGGGGTGGCCTGTAATTTCAAATTCAAGCTTTTTCAGATGGATGTTAAGAGTGCCTTCTTGAATGGTTACTTAAATGAAGAGGTGTATGTTGATCAGCCAAAAGGATTTATTGATCCAACATTTCCTAACCATGTTTACAAACTAAGGAAAGCTCTCTATGGTTTGAAGCAAGCACCAAGAGCTTGGTATGAAAGGCTTACTGAATTCCTGGCTGTGAATGGCTACAGAAAAGGAGGGATTGACAAGACTTTGTTTGTCAAAGAGGAAGGAGGAAAACTGATGATAGCTCAAATATATGTTGATGACTTAGTATTTGGTGGGATGTCAGATGCAATGGTGAAACATTTTGTGGAACAGATGCAATATGAGTTTGAAATGAGTCTTGTTGGAGAGCTCAGCTATTTTCTAGGTCTACAAGTTAGACAAATGGAAGACTCCATATTCATATCCCAGAGCAAGTATGCAAAGAACATTGTTAAGAAGTTTGGTCTGGAAAATGCTAATCACAAGAGGACACCTGCTCCTACTCACTTAAAGTTGTCCAAGGATGAACATGGTGTGAGTGTGGATCAAAGTCTATACAGAAGCATTATTGGTAGCCTATTGTATCTCACAGCTAGCAGACCTGACATTTCTTTTGCTGTTGGAGTGTGTGCCAAATATCAATCTGAGCCTAAAGTTAGTCACTTGAATCAAGTGAAGAGGATTCTGAAATATGTGAATGGGACTAGTGACTATGGAATGCTTTACAGTCATGGATCAGACACTGAGTTATGTGGTTTTTGTGATGCTGATTGGGCAGGGAGTGCTGATGATAGAAAAAGTACTTCAAGAGATTGCTTCTTCTTAAGGAATAATCTGATATCATGGTTTAGTAAAAAGCAGAACTGTGTGTCTCTTTCTACTGCTAAAGCTGAGTACATAGCAGCAGGGAGTAGTTGTTCTCAACTTGTTTGGATGAAGCAGATGTTAACAGAATATAATGTTAAGCAAGATGTCATGACATTGTACTGTGTTAATCTGAGTGCTATCAATATCTCTAAGAACCCTATTCAACATAGCAGAACTAAGTATATTGATATACGTCATCATTTTATAAGAGATTTGGTTGAAGATAAAGTAGTTGCTCTGGAACATGTTGCTACTGAAAAGCAGTTAGCAGATATTTTTACCAAGGCCTTAGATGCAAATCAATTTGAAAAATTAAGAAGCAAATTAGGAATTTGCATATATGAGGATTAAATGTGCTGGGAAGTGTCTTGTGCAGTTGTGATCTTTATTGCATATGTTTAGTTTAAAGGAAACAGAATTTTATTCAACTGCTGAAAGCATACAAGATTAGATTTTAGTACATCAAAAGCAACATATAAAGGGTCTAAAGATTATCCCAACCCCCTGCATCAAGAAAAGTTTTCCAATCCTCATCCCATTCATCATTAGAAGCATGAAGTTGCACTGGAGGTTTTTTGATATTTTTCATCCTTGTCTCTGATGTTTTTCTTGTTCTTGTTGCTCCTGAAGAAGTCCCAGCGGCTGTCATTGTTTTGTTCTTATTCTTCAGTGGATCTGGTTTCTTGACCTCCTGCATGTGGTTCTTCCCGGGATCTTTGTTAGACTGACTCATACTTGTTTGTTGTCTGGTGTTGTTAGAAGGAAGAAGGCTTGGATTTTATAGTTCTATAAGAATCCATTGTTTGTATCGCCTGACCAGTCAAAGTTTTTGGAATTTGTGTTCCTTGGGAAGCTTGTTATTTGACCATGTCTTAATGGCTGTCAGATCTTTGTGTTTGATGTAGAAGTTGTCCAATTATGGCTAAAAAGGGGGAGAGTTAGCCTATGTGCCTATGTGTTGCCTAGTGCATATGTGTTGCCTAGTTGTCTATTGTGGTTCTAGGCTTGAGGGGGAGTGTGCATGTTTGAACAGCTGGTATGCTGGTTCCTGTTTTGAGGGGGAGTTTAGCTTTGAGCAGATTTTGGATGTGATTGCTGCTGGTTGTGTTTTGGAATGTGTCATACCCCAAATTTGTCCTACTTGTGTATAGCTTTCATCTGTCACACCCTCATTTTCACCTTAACCCTAACCTTGCATATCATATCATTTTTATCATATCTGCATCCTCCATTAGATCATAACTTTGTAATCTTGCATTCATCAACCTTTATTTTCAGTTTTCATCATCCGTATAGCATAACATGCTCTTCATCGTGCATACTACCTAAAATGTCAGCCGGAGTAGAATTCTAGGATTTACAGACAAATCAGTCAAACTAAATGCCGGTCACGGTTAATTTCAAAATCTGACAAAATGCTGTATTGTTCCGAGTGATTTATTTTGTGCTGATAATTTTGGTGCAGACGTTTTTATTTGGGAATTTCGATGCCTGACTTTTTATTCGCTTCTTATTCATTTTTGGTTAAATCATCCTTTAATTAATTTAGAACTAATTTAAATTTGTCTAGTTAATTAAAATTTTATTTTGGTTAACTTTGTTTATTTTTATCATTTTTTTTATTTGAATAATATTTTAATTAATCTAAATTTATTTATTTTTAGATAAGTAGGTTTTATTTTAGTTAAATTCATTTATTTTATCATTTTATATTTAATGTTATAATATATATTTATTTCTGCTTTCTAACTTTTTTTTAGTAATCTTGTTTATTAAGATTTGAAAAGTTTTTTTTTATTTTGCTTTATTGGAAAAACTTAATCCACCTGTGTATATATATACACGTTTGCACTAGTGTGAGGGAGGGCAGCCGCCACTGATCCAAAATTTTTTTCTCTCCTCTTAAAACTTCAAAAAGAATACAAAGAGAGGATCCTCGTTCTTGCCATAGACCTCACACAAACCCTTCACTCCCACTCTCCCTTACGACACCCACTAGCTTCAAATTCACACCATGAAAGCCCATTATTAATCAATTGTCCATTTTATTTTACATTATTCTTATTCTACAATTACAAAATTTCATCATTCCAAAGCCCACTAGTTTCTACACAAGGTCTTACAAAAATTAATAAAAAAAGAGTTCACAAGCCATCACGTTTGACTCTATCTTGTGATCAGGTTGTTTCACTAAAAAATCACGTTTGACTCTATCTTGTGATCAGGTTGTTTCACTAAAAAAGGTCTGCACCATCTGTACCATAACTGGTTATGCTGCTATGCTTGCCCATAGCAAGCAGCAGTACATATCGTCATGAAAAAACAAGGTGCAACCTGCTATCCTTTCCGAGCAAACTGTACTAGCCTAGCCACAAGCAACAACGACAACACGATGTCGCAGTGGTACCATACCTGTCATGAAAGAAACCCATCAGCATTACAAGACAATGAGGATTTGGTTCTTTAAGAAAGGGGAAGAAAAACCAGAAAATTGACAACACCACGGATTCTCTTCAAAACTTCTACCATCTAACCATTCCATTTTGATTTTATCAAGAACCAACCTTAACACCCATCATCTTTCTCCTTCAACACACAACAACATAATCACCCCTGTTTCTTGCCCTTCGACCTCTACAAATTTCTTCACCATCTCCCTTCCTCTTCCAAAAAGTACCGCCAGCCTCCATTCATTTCCACCGTGTAACAACAAGCTTCAACAGGCAACTCACCATCCTCTTTATCTATCTCACTGCAGAAAATACAACTCACCTTGTGAAATCTTCCAATTTCTTCAACCGTATATCCTTCGCCATCAAATCATCCTCATAAACTCATCAACAACCATAACTACAGAGCAACACTTCCGGACCCTCAATCCTCACCGCCAAACTTCTGATCTACGACAATAACAACCTTTCTTCAGCCTTCATTTTTCACATCTTCACCTCAAATAAAAACCTTCAGATCGCTCAAACCAAACCCTTCCTCCATTCTCAACCCAACCACATGCTTCACCTTCTTCAAACAGTGACCTTGACCCCAATAATTTCTCCAACCGCGACTCCTCCTACAACATTGAATGAACTGAAACTGTTTCTTCTCAAACTCATTCTCAAATCATCACACAACCAGATCCAGATTTGACTTAGAACCAGAATAGAAAAGATTAGAAGAAGAAGAAAAGATCGAAGGAAGGTGAATCGGAACTGATCTGAACAAGAACATGAAGCTTTCATTAACTCTCACTCTCTTTGATTTTTTTTCTCCATCCGATACACCTTCGATCTCCCTTCGTCTGACCTTCTACAAAAAACTTCCGCCGCGACTTGAGAACGAAACGAGAGTTTTGCAAAGGGGAAGAAAGGGAACCAGATCGAAGAGAATAAGAAAAAGCCGCGATCGAGATAACGCGAGAGAGAGAGTGATACGACATCATTTGATTTGCGGCCGGAAGTACATCGCGAGGGAAACTGCGAAAGAGATTCAGAGAGCAAAAAGGTGCGAGCTTGTGAGAAGGAATATGGCGATGAGAACGGTGCTGAGAAAAAGAATTGAGAAATGGAAAAGTTTGTGTAGATTGTTAGGTCAATGCAAGATGGATCGTTGGGCCATGATACTCTGGGTCTCTATGCAGTTGGACCGAGTTGTGTTTTGGAGTGCTGTTGATTAGTTTAATTATTTTCATAATATTGTGATTATTGCTTTATAACTTTGTGTTTTTTATTTTTTTTTATTCTCGGTTTTTTTTGTTGGTTTAGTTTGATTTCTTAAAACTTTTGTCATTTATTTTGGTTAGTCTTGATGTAGATTTTTGATTAAATTTTATTTTATTTTTTTTATTTATTTTTTCTTGTAGAATTTTCAATTAATTTTCTTGTGAAGTTCTTGGTGATTAACTTTGGTTATCGTTCCCGATGATTCATAAATTGTGTTAATGAGATTGGTGCTTTGATACTTGAGATGTTTTTGTTTGCTTAGTCTTGTTGATGTTTGAAATTGCACATGAATTCTCATTGGTTGATTGTTGCTAAACTCTCCTTGTTCATGAGTTGATTGAATGTAGGAAATGATTGCTGGAATACACTACTGTGCTGAAGCGTTGTTGTTATTGCTGTTGTTCTTCATGCTTGACTACTAGACTTGCTTATTTGATGGAAGTGTCTAATGGCTTAGAGGTTTGAGCTTTTTGTGCATGGTGAAGAGGCAACGGACCTTCTCCGTTAGGTACCCCTAGAATCTCGATTTTATCTTTCATGCCTCATTTTATTCATGATCCTTAGATGAGGTGTATGATCTTCTCTTGTAGATTTATTTCATGGCTTGATGATATTATGTTATGTCATTGCGTGTTTATTCAAATCAAAATATTTTCTAACTAATATTTGGACTTCGTGTCAATCATTTTCATACCTGATAAGTCGATCGTTTTCACGATCGCAATTGACCTCACTTTGCCTCCTCTTGGGCCTTATGCAACGATTACCCATTTTATTCTGATTTGAACGCATGTATGTGATTGGTTTATGTTTAATCATGGCTTAATTAATTCCATAAGATTAAAATCAACCCTTTTTATAAGAGTAAAATAAACTTGATCCAACATCAAGTATTTTCCAAATAAACTCAATCAATTCAATCCTAAGCATTTACTTGATCCATATATCAAGTATTTCCAACCTTTCGCTTCACACCATAACTTCCTTTCCTTCCATTTCTTAACCTCCTCATACGTAAATTAAAACCTCGATCCAACGTCGAGTGCTTTTCTCAAATCAAACCAACATATGTAATAATACTTAAACATTTTCATAAAGGTGAAAAAGAGGGGGACCAAGTCTTTAGTCTTTCTCTTTAATTGCTTGGGTGCGAGTTTCCTTACTCGTGTGTGGGCAATTGACGCCTTCAAAATACATATAATCCGATAACACTCAAACTCCTTTTCTTAATCAATCATCAATACATTTAATCATACTTAAAGATCATTTATTAAAAGGTGAAAAGGAGGGGGATCAAGTCTTTGGTCTTTCTCTTCAATTGTTTGGGTGCGAGTTTTCTTACTCGTGTGTAGACAATTGGCGCCTCTAAAAAACTTAAGCCTTAACCTATCAATTATTTAGGTGCGAGTTTCCTTACTCGTGTGCGAACAATTGGTGCTTCTAACAAAACTTAATCCTTAACTTATCAATTGTTTAGGTGCGAGTTCTCTTACTTGTGTGTGGACAATTGACGCCTTTAAAACACGCGAAACTCGACAACATTCAAACCCTTTTCAAAATCAAATTATCAAAACACTTAATCATATATTCAAACACAATTTCCTACAAAGTGATGCGAGGGGGATCAAGTCTTTGGTCTTTCTCCTCGATTGTTTGGGTGCGAGTTTTCTTACTCGTGTGTGAACAATTGACACTTCTAAAAGACATAAACCCTAATTGGTCGATTGCTTCTGTGCGAGTTCTCTTACTCGTGTATGAGCAATCGTCAGCTATTGCTTGGGTGCGAGTTCTCTTACTCGTGTGTGAGCAATTGTTATTTCTAAAACATCCAATACGATCAAAATTATCCTTTCCTCGCCTCCGTGCGACCGAAACCTTAAAACACGTCCCAAATCAAACCTTTTTCTCAATCAAATCTCTAACACACTTAATCCAAGTCAAACAACTTTCCACAAAAAGAACATTGTTTAATCCATTCTCTCGCGCATATGAACTAGTGCTTCAGCCTCCCATGACGAGCCGACAAGCCAACGTTTAGCAGTTAAAATGCGAATTAAACTCTCGTTCATCTAAAAAACACAAACCAACCGTAGTCCCACGAACTACGAATGCTCTGACTTTCCCATTGCACGAGGGAATACGTAGGCCCGAGGATCTTAATCCTTGCCGAGCACCCTAATAATAAAAAAACCACCCCATTTCCCCCTTAAAAATTAATTAATCCTTTTACCTTAGAAGATAAACAAACAAACCTAACTAATTTTCTCACGAATCGAATCAAGAGGTTCCCATTGAGTACAACGAACGTAGAGGGTGCTAATACCTTCCCTCTTGCGTAACCGACTCCCGAACCCAAATTTGGTTGCGATGACCACTTTCTTATCCCTTTAAAGGTTTTCTCGATATTTTCCTTTCCCTCTTTTGGGATAAATAAAGTTCGGTGGCGACTCTGTTTCGAACAGTTTTTTCCGCGTCCATCGCGAGGATCGTATTTTTTGAGGTACGACAGATGGCGACTCTGCTGGGGAAATGCATTGCCCTATACTAGAGAGAGTCAAGCCTAACTTGACTCGATTCGTGAGTGTTAGATCTGCTTGTTTGTTTATCTTCTCTTGCTTATTTGCTTGCTTGACTATCTATTATCTACTTGCTTGCTTATTTTTATTATATCCTATTGTTATATCTTATGAAACTATGGGGGTTCTCTGATCATTGGTGTTTTGTGAGATGGCTCTACACCCGAGTCCGAGTATAACCCTAGGATTAGGATGGTGGTTGTGTAGTGGAGGCTTGTGTGGTTTCTTCCGCGTGGGCCAAAGCAAAGACCCCGCTTGGAGTAGATTCCCTTGGAAATGTTATCGCTTTGACGTTACTTCATCACGATGATAATGTTTTCGAGCCTGAATCGTCGATCCCAAGGACCTTTAACCCATTTTACCCATGGTGGTTGGTAGTGTTAACACTTTGTGGGTTAATGCGAATGCCACAATCAGATGAGATCCCTCGAACGTATTACTTCCTGACAGTAATATTTTTGACCTCGATCTGGGATTCTGAGAACCCTACTTAGAACCCGTGTGTCGATGGTTGTGTAGTGGGCGCCTCCGAGGAGTCTTTCTCGTGGGGAAGAAATGAAGACCTCACCTAGACGAGATCCTTTCAAGGATATTATCGTCTGATGTTCCTTCGTCATGGCTATAATGTCTTTGAAAGATATCCATAACTCTAGGCACCTACCCGTTTAGAGCCTACCTATGGGGTCCTGTGATCAGAGATATCCTGTGTCTAGCTCCTTCCTCAGAATCAGATGTTGTTTTGATCTTGGAACCTTGCATAAGCATTGCATACTCATGACATTAGCATATCATTATCCAACCAACTCATTCGATCCTCTGTCCATTTCCTGCCAGCTGATTTCCCGACGCTTATACTGAACCTGTGGTAACCTCAAAGCATTTGAAGCAAGTTCAAGCGAGATAAGAGGAGCATAGACAATTTGAAAGTTGTGATGGCTATGTCAGAGGATAGCTTTCAACATATTGGGATGAAGGATTTTTGACACCCCATCAGGTTTTGTTGTGTCAACTAATCCATTGTTTGATCATCTACCTGGTGATCATACTCCATAAGTGAACATCCCTGCTCAGTCTCAGAGGATGCCGTTGACTGATTCCATGGAGAAAAGGTTTTGTGCCCTCGAAGAGAAAGTTCAAGCTATGAAAGCGCGCGATACTTCTGGGCTCGATGCTGTTGATATGTGCCTAGTGCCAGACTTGGTAATTCCTCCAAAATTCCAAGTACCCAACTTTGAGAAGTACGTTGGTCTCAGTTGCCCAAAACATCATTTGGTGATGTTCTGCCGAAAGATGACTTCTCATGTCCGCAATGACAAGTTAATGATTTACTGCTTCCAAGACAGTTTAAGCGGTGCATCTTTGAATTGGTACATGGATTTAGAAAGAAGCTGTATCCAATCATGGAAAGACTTATCCAATGCTTTTCTAAAGCAATATGAGTACAATTTAGACATGGCTCCCAGTCGCACGCAGCTGCAAAGCCTATCTCAGAAGAGCGATGAGTCTATTAAGGATTATGCACAACGGTGGAGAGAGTTAGCAGCTAGGGTACAACCACCACTCTCGGACAAAGAATTGATTGACATGTTCTTGGACAGTCTTCATGCTACCTACCTTAAAAGAATGACTGGTGGTTCATTCTCAAGCTTTTCTGACCTTATAATAGTAGGAGAACGCATTGAGAGTTACCTCAAAGCTAAACAAGTCCAAGACATCTCGAGCAATCAAGCTAGTGAGACCGAATCCTTCAGCAATTCCCAAGAGGAAGAGGATAATGAAATTGATGCAGTCATAGCAAATATTGAGCATTCTCAAAGTGCACCAGCAAGACTTTATGGCCCTTCAGCTTCTCGGCAGTTATCATTGTCAGTGCCATATCATCCTTATGGGCGACCTGCCAATCCTAGGGCGTCATACCAAAAACCTTGGGCTGCTCCCAATGCAAATCAACGAGCCCGTGGTCGAGGATATCAGAATCATCGTCAGAATCAGCATAGGCCTCGAAACAACTTGGAAAGAAGGACTGCTCCTCTTCACCCAGTTCCTATGTCGTACAGTCAACTTCTGCCGCATCTGGTCCGAAACTCACTGGTAGAGCCCAAAGCTATCAAGCCATTGCCAAAACCATACCCGTCTGGATACGATCCCAATGCACATTATGGATATCATGCTGGATCAATGGGGCATTCAACTGAGGATTGCAAAGCTTTTCAAGCCAAGGTGCAATAATTGATTGACAAAAGGTACATATCATTTCCAGAAGGAAACTTGGTTGTGCACGTCAGCTTCTCGCCCAAATAAGTTCCAAGACTTCAAAAGGCAGCTAGTGGTTCAGACAGGAAGACTTCCTCAGATACTGGCAACCATTGGATTGTTTTTATCATTCGCATTTGTAATTTCTTTATGATTAAATGCTACTTATTTCGAACATTGTTTATTTTGAATGGTAATATTAATGAAGTGATCATGCATTTTTTGAACTAATCACGTCGCATTCGCTCATTTTTCTTCACTTATATAAAAAAACAAAAAAAATATTCATCTATATACCTCTCTTCCTTTTTTTCTTTACAAAGTTGTTTAGCAAAGATTGGAGGGAGGATGACGAAAACGAGATACCCATAATTGCTGATGGTATGCTTTCGGATAAAATCCTGCCAAGGATGTACAGGCATTGTTTCAAATCCCCAAACACTGGAGAGATAAGGAGCTAATCCCTAGTAAACCACTTCGAGCCTAGAAGTAGCAGTTTCTTTTAGATATTCAAACCCTTACACTCAACCTGAGGCAGGGTAGTGTTCAGTTAACCTAATTATGCACTCAGTTCACAAAAGCAAAATCCAAAAACATGATGGTTGTTCATCAATTACCCATGACTTGGCAGTCACAATCCTTTGACGAAACAAAAAAACAACAATCAAAAGCCTGCTAAGTCGAGCACCTCAAAGGAGACTTAGGCAAAAAATCAAGGCTACCCTGATGGACTCGAAAAGCAAAATCAGTCCATGCAAAAGATGGGGATTAAAAGAAAAAACAAAGAGGCCCTCGGATCCTCAACAAAAACAAAATAAGATTCACTGACATCCATCAAAACAAAATAAGGTGGCTGCCATTTCGAGCAAACCTTGAATCATTCACCGTCAACCCATTTGGAGGATAAACATGTGCAGAGTCAACTGAACGTAGGACTGGAGAACATCACGAAGAAGGGGTGGGTACAAAACACACTTTGAGCCTTATATCCTTTGTTTCATAAACCGTGAACCAGACCATGTTACAACCCTCGAAAGACCTAATTGAGGCGAGGTTTATTTTGAAAGCATATTACAGCAAGGTTGCGTAAACTGGCTCCTATAGATTTGCTAATCTTCTGAATTGGTGACATATTCTTGCTATATCTTTCACACCAGCTAAATCAGCACCACGTGTGGACTAATGGTCCATCCGTCACACACTATCACATCATTCTAATAATGACTGATTTTCAAAACTTGCATGAGCATCGCATTAAAATTACCATTTGTGAACGAACAATTTTGACTGCAAGTCAGTGTTTGACATTAGGGAAATTCCAACAAGGAGCAATCAAAGAGAGCTAGATCATTCAACAATGTTGGCTGGAGTTGACAGCACCTCATAACCCTATGGAGCAGGGGCATTGACATCTAATGATTATGGAATCAGTCAGTTCAAAGCAAGTCCTCGAAGAATTAGTTGATTATGGGGCAAATCATTCAAGAACGGGTTGATCAAAGTGAATCATCTCAAGACTCTACCAACCAGGGGCAGGCCACCCAGAGGTTCCTTTTAATTAAAGGAAAACCCCTCCAATGTTCAATCAACACAAGTTAAGTCGCTCAAACGCTCATTCTGGGGCAAGCTACCTCAAGGGTACTTCGAAACCAAATACTTCAAGAGTCATTCAATGAAGGAAGAATCCTTTCATGACTTGGAATTCTGGGGCAAGCTATCTCGAGTTCATCTCATGGTCCAACTGTTTCCAATTTCCTTTCGAGGACAAATCCTTTCACGACTTGGAATTCTGGGGCAAGCCGTCTCGAGTTAATCTCATGGTACATTTGCTTCCAACTTATTTTCAAGGACAAATCCTTTCACGACTTGGAATTCTGGGGCAACCCATCTCGAGTTCATCTCATGGTACAGTTGTTTCCAATTTCCTGTCAAGGAGAAATTCTTCATAGACCCAGACTGGGGCAAGATGAGTTATACAGGGGCAAATCTCTCCGTTGCTTTCAATCTGCTCAAGCGAACACCGTCAAGTGACCTTTGAGTTCAAGACAAGTGTCGGGGAATCATGCTATCACCCCACAAATAACCTTTTGCCTTCCTTCTGACAAGAAGCCTTGCTGCATAGTAACCTATCCATCCCTTATCCTTTGCTGGGGCATCTTTGGAAACCTTCATATCATTGCATAAATCACTCATATGCATTAGTCATGTCGCTTCGCTCATTGCATAGGCATGCGCATCATACCTCAAGCCTAACCTTCCAATAAGATTTAACGTCTCAAAGCCTGGTTTTGCAAGACTTGACTCCAAAGTCCAACTTAGCTTGGCAACCTAAAGTCCAATTTCATTGGCAATCCAAAGTCCAACTTAGCTTGGCAACTTAAAGTCCAATTTCATTTGGAAATCCAAAGTCCAATTTAGCTTGGCAATCCAAAGTCCAATTCTTTATTGGCAAGTACCCAAAAGACCACACTCGTTGGCATCCTCATAACACCAAAATAACCAAAGTCCAATCCTCTATTGGCAACTACTCAAAAATCCACACTCGTTGGCACCTTTAAATTTACCCTTCAAAGTCCAGTCTTCATTGGCAACCATTAAAAGTCCACCGTCGTTGGTATCCTCATAACACCAAAATAACCAAAGTCCAATTTCATTTGGCGATTACCAAATACAATCCCTGGTGATACCCTCGACAAGGAAGCCTGTCCCCAGCGCGCCCGATCATTTGCATCGTCATATGCATAACATGCTAGCATAACATTACATAATCATATTGAGCACTATCATATCATACGTGCATTAGATTCCCTAGCAGTTGCATCTTAGTATATGTTTCAGTGCATCAAGCAATGCATGGCATGTTCATCCCCAGCAACATAGCATAACAGGATCCAGGATCAGTTCGCAAGCATCTTGGTCGGTCCTCCTTCGAAGTCGGCAGTATTCTTCTAAAGAGAAGTTGATACCCCGAACGTGCGCAAGGAATTCAATTCATCAGCAAGTCATTCTTCAGCCACGCAATTGATAATGACAACCCCCAGCAGCTGTTGCTATTCTTACTCCCCAAGCAGAGGATACCATAGAAAGTTTCTTGTGAGCTTTCCCCTGCAAAGCCAGCACATTTCCTCTGACATGAATCTTGCTCAATTATCCTTCAACAAGTTTACCGCAAAGATACTGCTTTGGTATTGTTGAGGAACCTTAATGGATAAGGGACTGCTTCGATGACCCAGAGAATCGTCTGCCTTCAGAGATAATGCTTTGGTATCATCGAGGAACCTTAATGGATAAGGGACTACTTCGACGACCCAGAGAATCGTCTGCCTTCAGAGATACTGCTTTGGTATCATTGAGGAACCTTAATGGATAAAGGACTGCTTCGACGACCCAGAGAATCGTCTGCCTTCAGGGATACTGCTTTGGTATTGTTGAGGAACCTTAATGGATAAGGGACTGCTTCGACGACCCAGAGAATCATCTTCCTTCAGAGATACTGCTTTGGTATCATCGAGGAACCTTAATGGATAAGGGACTGCTTCGACGACCCAGAGAATCGTCTGCCTTCAGAGATACTGCTTTGGTATCATCGAGGAACCTTAATGGACAAGGGACTGCTTCGATGACCCAGAGAATGTCTGCCTTCAGAGATACTGCTTTGGTATCATCGGGGAACCTTAATGGATAAGGGACTGCTTCGACGACCCATAGAATCGTCTGCCTTCAGAGATACTGCTTTGGTATCATCGGGGAACCTTAATGGATAAGGGACTGCTTCGACGACCCAGAGAATCGTCTGCCCTCAGAGATACTGCTTTGGTATCATCGAGGAACCTTAATGGATAAGGGACTGCTTTGACAACCCAGAGAATCGTCTGCCTTCAGAGATACTGCTTTGGTATCATCGAGGAACCTTAATGGATAAGGGACTGCTTCGACGACCCAGAGAATCGTCTGCCTTCAGAGATACTGCTTTGGTATCATCGAGGAACCTTAATGGATAAGGGACTGCTTCGACGACCCAGATAATCGTTTGTCTTTCAGAGATACTGCTTTGGTATCATCGGGGAACCTTAATGGATAAGGGACTGCTTCAACGACCCAGAGAATCGTCTGCCTTCAGAGGTACTGCTTTAATGTTCCAGAGAGTCTTCTGTTTCCAAAGATACTATTGTGGTATCATTGAGGAACCTTAACGGATAAGGTACTGCTTCAATGTTCCAGAGAGTCTTCTGCTTCCAAAGATACTGCTTTGGTATCGTTGAGGAACCTTAACGGATAAGGTACTGCTTCAATGTTCCAGAGAGTCTTCTGCTTCCAAAGATACTGCTGTGGTATCGTTGAGGAACCTTAACGGATAAGGTACTGCTTCAATGTTCCAGAGAGTCTTCTGCTTCCAAAGATACTGCTGTGGTATCATTGAGGAACCTTAACGGATAAGGTACTGCTTCAATGTTCCAGAGAGTCTTCTGCTTCCAAAGATACTGCTTTGGTATCGTTGAGGAACCTTAACGGATAAGGTAATGCTTCAATGTTCCAGAGAGTCTTCTGCTTCCAAAGATACTACTGTGGTATCTTTGAGGAACCTTAACGGATAAGGTACTGCTTCAATGTTCCAGAGAGTCTTCTGCTTCCAAAGATACTGCTTTGGTATCGTTGAGGAACCTTAACGGATAAGGTACTGCTTCAATGTTCCAGAGAGTCTTCTGCTTCCAAAGATACTGCTTTGGTATCGTTGAGGAACCTTAACGGATAAGGTACTGCTTCAATGTTCCAGAGAATATTCTACTTCCAAAGATACTGCTTTGGTATCGTTGAGGAACCTTAACGGATAAGGTACTGCTTCAATGTTCCAGAGAGTCTTCTGTTTCCAAAGATACTGCTTTGGTATCGTTGAGGAACCTTAATGGATAAGGGACTGCTTCGACGACCCAGAGAATCGTCTGCTTTCAAAGATACTGCTTTGGTATCATCGAGGAACCTTAATGGATAAGGGACTGCTTCGATCACCCAAAGAGGCTCAAGTTATTTTGTTTAGTTTAAACCCCGCTACCTCGTTCTGTTAGCTTTTACACTTTACCTTTCGTCAGACAAATTTTGGGCTCTTCTTATATCTAATTGACTTCTACCCTAAAAATGAACGCCAGGCAGCCGTTCACTCTCTCGGGTCCAAGACAATTAGATAGGGGCATCTGTCATACCCCAAATTTGTCCTACTTGTGTATAGCTTTCATCTGTCACACCCTCATTTTCACCTTAACCCTAACCTTGCATATCATATCATTTTTATCATATCTGCATCCTCCATTAGATCATAACTTTGCAATCTTGCATTCATCAGCCTTTATTTTCAGTTTGCATCATCTGTATAGCATAACATGCTCTTCATCGTGCATACTGCCTAAAATGTCAGCCGGAGTAGAATTCTAGGATTTACAGACAAATCAGTCAAACTAAATGCCGGTCACGGTTAATTTCAAAATCTGACAAAATACTGTATTGTTCCGAGTGATTTATTTCGTGCTGATAATTTTGGTGCAGACGTTTTTATTTGGGAATTTCGATGCCTGACTTTTTATTCGCTTCTTATTCATTTTTGGTTAAATCATCCTTTAATTAATTTAGAACTAATTTAAATTTGTCTAGTTAATTAAAAATTTATTTTGGTTAACTTTGTTTATTTTTATCATTTTTTTTATTTGAATAATATTTTAATTAATCTAAATTTATTTATTTTGTTTAGATAAGTAGGTTTTATTTTAGTTAAATTCATTTATTTTATCATTTTATATTTAATGTTATAATATATATTTATTTCTGTTTTCTAACTTTTTTTAGTAATCTTGTTTATTAAGATTTGAAAAGTTTTTTTTTTATTTTGCTTTATTGGAAAAACTTAATCCACCTGTGTATATATATACACGTTTGCACTGGTGTGAGGGAGGGCAGCCGCCACTGATCCAAAATTTTTTTTTCTCTCCTCTTAAAACTTCAAAAAGAATACAAAGAGAGGATCCTCGTTCTTGCCATAGACCTCACACAAACCCTTCACTCCCACTCTCCCTTACGACACCCACTAGCTTCAAATTCACACCATGAAAGCCCATTATTAATCAATTGTCCATTTTATTTTACATTATTCTTATTCTACAATTACAAAAGTTCATCATTCCAAAACCCACTAGTTTCTACACAAGGTCTTACAAAAATTAATAAAAAAAGAGTTCACAAGCCATCACGTTTGACTCTATCTTGTGATCAGGTTGTTTCACTAAAAAATCACGTTTGACTCTATCTTGTGATCAGGTTATTTCACTAAAAAAGGTCTGCACCATCTGTACCATAACTGGTTATGCTGCTATGCTTGCTCATAGCAAGCAGCAGTACATATCGTCCTGAAAAAACAAGGCGCAGCCTACTATCCTTTTCGAGCAAACTGTACTAGCCTAGCCACAACCAACAACGACAACACGATGTCGCAGTGGTACCATACCTCTCATGAAAGAAACCCATCAGCATTACAAGACAATGAGGATTTGGTTCTTTAAGAAAGGGGAAGAAAAACCAGAAAATTGACAACACCACGGATTCTCTTCAAAACTTCTACCATCTAACCATTCCATTTTGATTTTATCAAGAACCAACCTTAACACCCATCATCTTTCTCCTTCAACACACAACAACATAATCGCCCCTGTTTCTTGCCCTTCGACCTCTACAAATTTCTTCACCATCTCCCTTCCTCTTCCAAAAAGTACCGCCAGCCTCCATTCATTTCCACCGTGTAACAACAAGCTTCAACAGGCAACTCACCATCCTCTTTATCTATCTCACTGCAGAAAATACAACTCACCTTGTGAAATCTTCCAATTTCTTCAACCGTATATCCTTCGCCATCAAATCATCCTCATAAACTCATCAACAACCATAACTACAGAGCAACACTTTCGGACCCTCAATCCTCACCGCCAAACTTCTGATCTACGACAATAACAACCTTTCTTCAGCCTTCATTTTTCACATCTTCACCTCAAATAAAAACCTTCAGATCGCTCAAACCAAACCCTTCCTCCATTCTCAACCCAACCACACGCTTCACCTTCTTCAAACAGTGACCTTGACCCTAATAATTTCTCCAACCGCGACTCCTCCTACAACATTGAATGAACTGAAACTGTTTCTTCTCAAACTCATTCTCAAATCATCACACAACCAGATCCGGATTTGACTTAGAACCAGAATAGAAAAGATTAGAAGAAGAAGAAGAGATCGAAGGAAGGTGAATCGGAACTGATCTGAGCAAGAACATGAAGCTTTCATTGACTCTCACCCTCTTTGATTTTTTTTTCTCCATCCGATACACCTTCGATCTCCCTTCGTCTGACCTTCTACAACAAACTTCCGCCGCGACTTGAGAACGAAATGAGAGTTTTGCAAAGGGGAAGAAAGGGAACCAGATCGAAGAGAACAAGAAAAAGCCGCGATCGAGATAACGCGCGAGAGAGAGAGTGATACGACATCATTTGATTTGCGGCCGGAAGTACATCGCGAGGGAACCGCGAAAGAGATTCGGAGAGCAAAAAGGTGTGAGCTTGTGAGAAGGAATATGGCGATGAGAACGGTGCTGAGAAAAAGAATTGAGAAATGGAAAAGTTTGTGTAGATTGTTAGGTCAATGCAAGATGGATCGTTGGGCCATGATACTCTGGGTTTCTATGCAGTTGGACCGAGTTGTGTTTTGGAGTGCTGTTGATTAGTTTAATTATTTTCATAATATTGTGATTATTGCTTTATAACTTTGTGTTTTTTATTTTTTTTTATTCTCGATTTTTTTTGTTAGTTTGGTTTGATTTCTTAAAACTTTTGTCATTTATTTTGGTTAGTCTTGATGTAGATTTTTGATTAAATTTTATTTTATTTTATTTTATTTATTTTTTCTTGTAGAATTTTCAATTAATTTTCTTGTGAAGTTCTTGGTGATTAACTTTGGTTATCGTTCTTAATGATTCTTAAATTGTGTTAATGAGATTGGTGCTTTGATACTTGAGATGTTTTTGTTTGCTTAGTCTTGTTGATGTTTGAAATTGCACATGAATTCTCATTGGTTGATTGTTGCTAAACTCTCCTTGTTCATGAGTTGATTGAATGTAGGAAATGATTGCTGGAATACACTACTGTGCTGAAGCGTTGTTGTTATTGCTGCTGTTCTTCATGCTTGACTACTAGACTTGCTTATTTGATGGAAGTGTCTAATGGCTTAGAGGTTTGAGCTTTTTGTGCATGGTGAAGAGGCAACGGACCTTCTCCGTTAGGTACCCCTAGAATCTCGATTTTATCTTTCATGCCTCATTTTATTCATGATCCTTAGATGAGGTGTATGATCTTCTCTTGTAGATTTATTTCATGCCTTGATGATATTATGCTATGTCATTGCGTGTTTATTCAAATCAAAATATTTTCTAACTAATATTTGGACTTCGTGTCAATCATTTTCATACCTGATAAGTCGATCATTTTCACGATCGCAATTGACCTCACTTTGCCTCCTCTTGGGCCTTATGCAACGATTACCCATTTTATTCTGATTTGAACGCATGTATGTGATTGGTTTATGTTTAATCATGGCTTAATTAATTCCATAAGATTAAAATCAACCTTTTTATAAGAGTAAAATAAACTTGATCCAACATCAAGTATTTTCCAAATAAACTCAATCAATTCAATCCTAAGCATTTACTTGATCCATATATCAAGTATTTCCAACCTTTCACTTCACACCATAACTTCCTTTCCTTCCATTTCTTAACCTCCTCATACGTAAATTAAAACCTCGATCCAACGTCGAGTGCTTTTCTCAAATCAAACCAACATATGTAATAATACTTAAACATTTTCATAAAGGTGAAAAAGAGGGGGACCAAGTCTTTAGTCTTTCTCTTCAATTGCTTGGGTGCGAGTTTCCTTACTCGTGTGTGGGCAATTGACGCCTTCAAAATACATATAATCCGATAACACTCAAACTCCTTTTCTTAATCAATCATCAATACATTTAATCATACTTAAAGATCATTTATTAAAAGGTGAAAAGGAGGGGGATCAAGTCTTTGGTCTTTCTCTTCAATTGTTTGGGTGCGAGTTTTCTTACTCGTGTGTAGACAATTGGCGCCTCTAAAAAACTTAAGCCTTAACCTATCAATTGTTTAGGTGCGAGTTTCCTTACTCGTGTGCGAACAATTGGTGCTTCTAACAAAACTTAAGCCTTAACCTATCAATTGTTTAGGTGCGAGTTCTCTTACTTGTGTGTGGACAATTGACGCCTTTAAAACACGCGAACTCGACAACATTCAAACCCTTTTCAAAATCAAATTATCAAAACACTTAATCATATATTCAAACACAATTTCCTACAAAGTGATGCGAGGGGGATCAAGTCTTTGGTCTTTCTCCTCGATTGTTTGGGTGCGAGTTTTCTTACTCGTGTGTGAACAATTGACACTTCTAAAAGACATAAACCCTAATTGGTCGATTGCTTGTGTGCGAGTTCTCTTACTCGTGTATGAGCAATCGTCAGCTATTGCTTGGGTACGAGTTCTCTTACTCGTGTGTGAGCAATTGTTATTTTTAAAACATCCAATACGATCAAAATTATCCTTTCCTCGCCTCCGTGCGACCGAAACCTTAAAACACGTCCCAAATCAAACCTTTTTCTCAATCAAATCTCTAACACACTTAATCCAAGTCAAACAACTTTCCACAAAAAGAACATTGTTTAATCCATTCTCTCGCGCATATGAACTAGTACTTCAGCCTCCCATGACGAGCCGACAAGCCAACGCTTAGCAGTTAAAATGCGAATTAAACTCTCATTCATCTAAAAAACACAAACCAACCGTAGTCCCACGAACTACGAATGCTCTGGCTTTCCCATTGCACGAGGGAATACGTAGGCCCGAGGATCTTAATCCTTGCCGAGCACCCTAATAATAAAAAAACCACCCCATTTCCCCCTTAAAAATTAATTAATCCTTTTACCTTAGAAGATAAACAAACAAACCTAACTAATTTTCTCACGAATCGAATCAAGAGGTTCCCGTTGAGTACAACGAACGTAGAGGGTGCTAATACCTTCCCTCTTGCGTAACCGACTCCCGAACCCGAATTTGGTTGCGATGACCACTTTCTTCTCCCTTTAAAGGTTTTCTCGATATTTTCCTTTCCCTCTTTTGGGATAAATAAAGTTCGGTGCCGACTCTGTTTCGAACAGTTTTTTTCGCGTCCATCGCGAGGATCGTATTTTTCGAGGTACGACAGAATGTTAGGAGTATAAAGTTTTTCTGCTGCAGGTATCTCTGATATTGGCAGAGTTTGTTTTAGCCAAAATTAGCTAAAGGGGGAGATTGTTAGTTCTTGTATTGGCTGGAATTTTTGTAAAACAAAGTTGAACAATGTATGTCTGATGTCTTAACATTGGTTCCTAACATTAGTTGTTGCAGGGTTGACGTTTTATATGTTGATGTTAAACTTGATGTCTTGACATCAGTTATCTGAACATCAGAACATCAGGCTATGATGTTTTAGGGTTGCGCGTGAAAGTTTGGTTTGAGAAGATCTGTTAGAGAGATTGTGTGCGAATATCTTGGAGAAGATATTTTCAGCTGCAATCAGATTTGGAGCAGATCCTGTTGCTATGTTTAAGGGCTGTTTGATTTAAAAAGATTTGAAGATCAAATCTGTTTTAAATTCTGTTTTTAAAACAAATCAAATCAGATTTTTGGAAGAGGTCTAAGCCCAAGTCAGAATTCTATTTAAAGCAGCCTCAACCCTTGTTGGAAGGTGACGAAGACAAGAGAGCATAGACTGAGAGTCAAGTTAGAGTTTTCGTGTGTATTTTGTAAGCCTTTCATGGTTGAATAGGTGTTACTATTTTGGGTTGTAAGTGTATTCACTCTAGAACTTTTAAGCAAGAGTGTGTTGTTCTTGATCAAAGCTGTTAAGCAAGATCAAGGTGTGGTTTAAAGTGTAATCTTTGAATTGTATCACTGAGGTGATTTAGGGAGTGAGTGGTTTCTCATATCTAAGTGGTCTCTTAGGTAGAAGTGTCATTGGGTAGTGATTAAGATTAGTAGATGTCAACTGGGATTGTTGAGTCTGTAATTTAATACTACTAATAGTGAATTTCCTCCCTGGCTTGGTAGCCCCCAGACGTAGGTAGTTAGACCGAACTGGGTGAACAATTCATTGTGTTGATTTACTGTTGTTATTGCCTTGTTCATATTAGCAGATTGTGTTGTTGTGACATCACACTTAACATCACACATCTGATACCATAATTTCAACTTCATTAACATCGACTCTCTGGAGAGCAAAATCAATGTGTTGTTGAAAGTCTTTAGTTGTGAGGCTTTCTCTGGGGATTTTCCTTAATCCGGGAAAGCGAAGACATCATCTTCAATGGTGAAGAATGATGTTGGCTGAGGGTTCTCTGGTTTTTCAGAGGTTCAAGTTATCAAAGTGGTCAAGGGCCGACTTTATCCCAAAAATAAATTGGAGGAGTGAGGTAGTGCAGATGCAACATTTCCTGATGAGGAAAGAATCGACAACTCGATTGTGAAGACTTTTATCCCTAGGGGACAAGGCCGACTAGAGTGATAGTAATGCAATATGAATGCGAATGTAAATCAATAATGCATGATGTATGTATGTGTATGTTAACAAAACTGACACGACATACAGACTAGTGGATGAACATGACTAGATACTTGGCCACTGCAGGGGACAAAAAGTATCGCTGGTTCAAGATAGCAATTCTGCCTTGCTTAGGAGAAGTAGTCCCTGCGGGGAACAACCGTTGATCGGGCTTAGGAGGTAAGAACTCTGTCGAGGATGTCAGATGGAGTATTCGCATCTGACATAGTCGATCCTTCCTTCAGGCGCACTGGTTTAGAAGGAGTACTTTGATTCTGCACTTTGAAGCTCGCTTACTTCTGGCGAAGCGATCGGTGTTCTTTCGATGTTCAACAGTCAAAAGAAATTGCCATCTTCATTTTAAAGCAGAAAATTTTTAACAAGTAAATTAACTTTGTTTCGTTTCAAGAATCGTTGATCATGTTAAAATGTCGTTCTGTAAAGCTAAAATAAATAAGAATTGCAAACAAAAGCACAAGGGCTCAAATTTTATTGATAGGATGGAAATCAGCCAAGCGCGTGATTCCATAGAGTATTTACAAAGTTTGAAAATGGTAATTTAAGGGAAAAGGGCTACATTGAAACATAATAACTGTTATCCTTCTACCAACTTTGAATTCTGGACATCCTGAGCTTCCAAAGAAGATGACCGTGACTGGAGTTTTTTTATGGATGGCAGGACTGCCGCTAGGGAATTTGCCCCTGTTGGACGTAGTTACTTGCCATTATCCCTAATTTCTGCCTAGATTGTACTGTGATGTTTCCAATCCACTGGGATGATTTTTGATTATGTCTCTAATTTTTGCCTGGACCGCCCTTTCGGGTTTTCAATCCACCGAGACGTTTTTTTTTTTTTAGTTTAGGCGAAGTATTTCTTGACTACATCAACATTTGTGGGGTAGGCAAATTCCTCTCCGTCCATGGTTGCAAGTCTCAAGGCGCCGCCTGAGAAAGCTTTCTTGACCACATAGGGGCCGTCATAGTTTAGAGTCCATTTGCCCCGAGAATCAGTGAGAAATGATTGTATCTTTTTTAGCACAAGGTCTCCTTTCCTGAAGACGCGAGGTCGAACCTTTTTGTCAAACGCCTTCTTCATTCTTTGCTGATACAACTGACCGTGGCATAGTGTCGTTACTCGTTTTTCTTCAATCAGATTCAGTTCGTCGTGTCGACTTTGACACCATTCAGCCTCTGTTAGCTTAGCTTCCATCAATACCTTGATCGATGGGATCTCTATTTCGATGGGGAGCACTGCCTCCATGCCATATACTAGAGAGAAAGGGGTTACCCCTATTGAAGTGCGGATAGATGTGCGATAACCGTGAAGAGCAAAGGGCAGCATCTCGTGCCAATCTTTGTAGGTTACAACCATCTTTTGAACGATCCTTTTGATGTTCTTGTTAGCCGCTTCTACCGCTCCGTTCATCTTGGGTCGGTAGGGAGATGAGTTATGGTGTTCGATTTTGAACTCAACACACAACTCTCTCATCATCTTATTGTTCAAGTTAGATCCATTATCCGTAATGATCTGGCTCGGAACACCATAACTGGAAATGATATTATTTTTGATAAATCGGACCACCACTTGTCGGGTTACATTGGCGTATGATGCTGCTTTGACCCACTTGGTGAAGTAATTAATGGCTACCAGGATGAACCGATGTCCGTTTGAAGCTTTGGGCTCAATCACGCCAATCATGTCGATTCCCCATATGGAAAAAGGCCATGGGGAAGAAAGAATTTTGAGATGCGTTGGCGGTACATGGATTTTGTCAAAGTATATCTGACACTTGTGACACCTCCTCATGTACTTGTAGCAGTTGGATTCCATGGTCAACCAATAGTACCCGGCCCTAAGAATTTTTTTGGCCATTGTGTGTCCGTTGGCATGAGTTCCAAAGGATCCTTCGTGAATTTCTTTTATCAGCATGTTTGCTTCTGGTCTATCTACGCATCGGAGCAAGATCATGTCAAAGCTTCTCTTATAAAGTGTATCACCGCTCAGGAAGAAGTTTCCTGCCAATCTTCTGAGGGTTTTTCTGTCCTTCCTTAGTGCCCCATGTGGGTACTATTGTTTCTGAAGGAAGCATTTGATATCGTGATACCAAGGTTTGTCGTCTATGACTGCTTCAATCGTGAAGATGTAAGCGGGCCGTTCAAGGCGCATTATGTCGATCTTAGGTAGGTCATTCCATTGACCTACACTAATCATGGAAGAGAGGGTGGCTAATGCATCAGCCATGTGATTCTCATCACGAGGGATGTGATGAAACTCGATTTTATTGAAGAAGGGTAACAACCTTCTTGCATAGTCTTTGTAAGGAATCAATCATGATTGGTATGTGTTCCAATCTCCTTTGATCTGATTGACGACCAAAGTTGAGTCGCCATATACATCCAAGTTCTTGATCCTCAAATCAATTGCTTCCTCAAGACCCATGATACAAGCTTCGTATTCGGCCTCGTTGTTTGTGCACTTGAATGTAAGTATGGCAGTGAAAGGAATGTGGGTACCCTGAGGTGTTATGATGATTGCCCCAATTCTGTTTCCGTAATGATTGACAGCTCCGTCGAAAATTAGTCCCCATTGGGAACCTGGTTCTGGCCCTTCACTGGGTAGCGGTTCATCGCAATCTTTCATTTTCAAATACATGACATCTTCGTCCGGGAAGTCAAACCCGATTGATTCCTGGTCATCAATCGGTTGATGAGCCAAATGATCGGCTAAAATACTCCCTTTAATGGCTTTTTCAACGTGGTATTCGATGTCGTATTCTGACAGCAACATCTGCCAACGGGCAATCCTTCCCGTGAGAGCAGGTTTTTCAAATACATACTTGATTGGATCCATTTCAGAGACCAACCAAGTAGTGTGACGAATCATGTACTGGCGAAGATGTTTGGCTGCCTAAGCCAAAGCGTAACAAGTTTTCTCAAGCATAGTGTACCGAGTCTCACAGTCGGTGAATTTCTTGCTCAAATAGTAGATGGAAGACTCTTTCCTTTTGGTTTCGTCTTGTTGGCCAAGTACACAACCCATGGAGTCCTCTAGGACTGTGAGGTAGATGATCAGTGGTCTTCCTTCCACTGGAGGTGATATAATCGGTGGGTTCAACAGATATTCCTTAATACTGTTGAAAGTGGTTTGACAGTCTTCTGTCCAAACGCAGTCCTGGTTCTTTTTGAGTAATTTGAAAATCGGCGCACATGTCGCGGTCATGAGGAATATGAATCTGGAGATGTAGTTCAAACGTCCCAGGAATCCTCTGACTTGTTTTTCAGTTTTCGGAGAAGGCATTTCTTGAATGGCCTTGACCTTGTCGGGATCAACCTCAATTCCTTTCTGGCTGACCATGAACCCTAAGAGTTTCCCTAAACGGACACCGAAGGTGCACTTGTTGGGATTCAAGCAGAGTTTATACTTTCTCAACCGCTCGAATAGTTTTGATAGGTGTGTCACATGCTCCTCCTCTGTTTTAGATTTTGCAATCATATCATCGACATACACTTCGATTCCTTTATGTATCATGTCATGAAACAGAGTAGTCATGGCCCTCTGATAGGTTGCCCCGACGTTCTTCAAACCGAACGACATTACCTTGTAACAGAAGATACCCCAGGGGGTAATGAACGAAGTTTTCTCCATGTCTTTCGGCGCCATTTTGATTTGGTTATAGCCCGAGAATCCATCCATGAAGGAGAAAACTTTGAACTTTGTTGTACTGTCTACCAGCATGTCAATGTGTGGTAAGGGAAAGTCTTCCTTTGGACTAGCCTTGTTTAGATCTTTGTAATCCACACACATTCTGACCTTTCCGCCCTTTTTCGGAACTGGTACGATGTTGGCTAACCATTGAGGATATTCTGATGTGGCGAGGAAACCCGCGTCAATCTATTTCTGTACCTCCTCTTTGATTTTGATGGCCATGTCAGGATGAGTTCGTCTCAACCTCTGTTTTACTGGCGGACATTCTGACCGTAATGGTAAATGATGTTCCACGATGCTGGTATCCAACCCTGGCATGTCCTGATAGGACCAAGCAAACACATCGGGAAATTCTTTGAGAAGCTTTGCCAAACTTTCTTTGGCAGTTGGACTGAGCAGTGCCCCAATCCTGATTTCTTTTCTCTCTTTTTCTGAACCCACGTTGATCGTTTCAAACGGCTCTTTGTGAGGTTCGATAGACCTTTCCTCCTGTCTGAGTAGTCGGGAGATCTCTTTTGGAATTTTGCCGTCAACTTCTTCTTCAGCCCCAAATACCGGGAACTCAAAGTCGGGAGAAGGCATCGGATCGTATGTTTCAACGGGGTTTAAAACAAGCAATCTGCATGACGTGATGATTTGTGTTTAGAAGAGGTAGAGAAAATGCAAGTGTCTGCAGTGTATTTCTTTTACTGCTTACTTTTATTATTGAGTTGTTTTTTAGGATTACCATTTTCTGAAAAACGAAAAGAGAAAACAGCAATTAATGCGGAAATTACAGAACGACGTTATTTTATTAATGAACAAGTCGATTCTTGAAACTACAGCCCTATAAAACAAAACTTTGTCGCTTTGGGCGAAACGAAGAAGGAAATTTACAGAAAGTGAGCCCTATCAAAACATCTGTTTCACCTGGGCAGGGCGAAAGGTTAAAGACGGAAATTACTTTGACTTATGAACAATCTTCAGAACATCGACAGCAACCCATTGGCGGCGAACTCCTCGGTGAATCACAAAGGCTGGTACCTTCCTTGATTTGTCTTCAGAAATGACGCTGATTTCTGGCGGAGCAGGATCATTGGAATCTGTCTCCCAGGCAGAGTTGTCGTAGGAGGATTCCTCTGTTGTATTTTGCATAGTATTTGTACTCTCAGGTATACCTCCCCATCCAGTTGGCTGGATGTCTTCGAGCCTGATACGAGAGCTTTCGGGAGCGGTGTACTTGACCATAAAGTCAAATTTTCCACTTGGTTGTCCCAAGGTGTCCCACACTTCTTTGGAACTGGATGAGTCATCCCTCTCGATGACGTTGACCTTGGGAAAAGCATAGTTGATGAATTCTAGTCCGACAAGCTTTGCCAATTCATCGTCGTACGAGATATTTTCTGAATGACCTGAGTGTTGATCCCATGACATGGTGGGGACACAGGTATTCTGTTTAATGATGCTCAGCTAATTTTCATTGTTCGGCTAATTTCCTTGCCCCGAGTTTCCTGGGTACGGCTGCCAGATAGGCAGGCCATCCACCAGGCCATAATAGTCGTGGTCAAAGTTGTCCTTCATCAGAATGTCTTCCTCTAATGAGTTTGGTGGAGCACGACATCCTTCCGGATCACAATCTCCATATATCATTTCGACGTCTGACCTGGGTATAAATCTCGGACTCTGTGCGGGATAGCAAAATGGCGTAGGCACCTCTTCCTGAGACATATAACCATCCTCGTTGAGATAGGACTTCCATTCCTCATCCGTATCAGAGGGATCCTCCTCGTTGATAGTATGGACTGTTTAAGGCACTGGGTGAAGGAAACCTCCATTGTGGAAGAAGTCTTAAATGGGATGAAGACTTTCATCGTTAGCAGCTGTTTAGGTGCAGGTTGCAGAAAAACCAAGACCATTCTTTATTTTATTATCAGTAGGAATGACAATATGTCCCCATCCTTTTGCATTGTTATTCTCGATCACTTCGAGAGCATCTCTGTAAGAGGAAATAGATGTTCCTTTCTCTGATTGATTCTCATTGCTCACCGAAAGTGCTTGGAACTGAGTCCCAACAACCTCCTCGGGTTCTACACAAGTATATAATGACAAGTTACTCACGAGCAAAGCTCGTTCTCAACAAATCGTGACGAGTTGATCGTTTTTGACGAACTTTAGTTTCTGGTGCAGCGTCGAAGTGACTGCCCTAGCCTTGTGTATCCAAGGTCTTCCTAATAAACAATTGTACGCTGCCCGGACGTCCATGACCTGGAAAGTGATTAGGAAAATGTGAGGACCAATAGTTATGGGAAGGTCGACTTCGCCGATAACTGCTTTCCGAGACCCGTCAAATGCTTTGACGATAACCTCACTGCCCCTCATCGGGGATCCTTTGAATGATAGTCGCATTAAAGTGGAATTCAGCATAACGTTGATGGCTGATCCTGTGTCTACCAGTACGCTGGCTAAAGCATCCTCCTGGCAGTTAACTATGATATTGAGCGCCATGTTGTGGCTTTTGCCCCCCTCTGGCAAATCCTCATCACTGAATCCTAAGTTGTTGCAGGAAGTGATATTAGAGATGATGATGTCGAACTGTCGTATTGACACATCCTGTTCCACAAAGGCCTGCTCTAATACTTTCTGTAGAACCTCTCTGTGGGCTTCGAAACTGAGTAAAAGTGATAGCACCGAGATCTTTGAAGGATTTTGTAATAGTTGGTCAACAATGTTGTATTCACTCCTTTGGATGAGCTTCAGCATCTCATCATTATTTTTTGAAAGGTCGGATTTACTGGATTGACCGACTGGTGGATCAGGAGCTTCTGTCTGAAGTTCCTTTTCTTTGTTAGGTTCTCTAACTCCTCGGTTGAAGATTCGACCACTCCGTGTTACTCGACTGATGTCTGAAATATTCACGATGGAGGGTAATGGAATTTCCATTCCATTTTCAATTATCGTTGCACCGTATTTGTAAGGGATCGCTTTACCTGATTCATACGGTAACGGTCCTAGCAGATAGATAACTACAGAAGCCTTCTGATTTTTCTGACTGTCGTAATTAACCTCAATCAGTTCCTTGCTAAGAACTTTTGATTCGTCCAGTAGAGGGATGATGGTACAAACATTCTTGTTCCTCTCAGGGTCAGAGATTACAACCACGTCTCTGATCTGATAAGCGAAGTAGTCCGGCGTCCAGTCAACGGACCCTGAAGCTAGATTTGGGTGAATCTCTTTGCGATCCAACTGACCTTGGAAAGCTGCTCGCATGAGGTAGCATCCTTGGTTATTCTCGGAGCAGAGTCTACAACGTTCATAGTTGTGTGGTGGCACCTGGCCACACCCGCTTTGAGTACAATGTAACCTCACTAGATCTATTTCCGTAGATCGGACATCCTGACTTTGATGCCGAGTAGGGTTCCCGTCAACCACACTGATTTATTGCGTGTCTTCATCCATATAGATTGGAAGCCACCAGTGGTTTAACAAGTGTTGTAAAGTTCTTTGAACGAGAGTGCACCCTTGGTTACCCTCACAAGATCCTTTACAGTTCTGATAATTATGCGAAATGAGAAAACCGAGTTGGACATGCCTGGCATGTAATTCCACCAAGCTGGTATTCATCAGATGAATATCAAAGATTTGAATCATGTTGATCTGATAAGGATTTCTATCGTGGTAGTCCTGGATCCATCCTAGATCCATCTGACGCTGGAGGGCCTCTTGTACAAAAGAGCATCCCTGTTTGTTTACCGAGCAAGTCAGATAGGAACTGTAATCGTGCCGCGGCAGATTATGATATTGGCTTTGCCTTGAGTGTATTGCCACCAAGTTGACATTCATTGCACGGACGTCGTGGTTCTGAATGATGTTGGAATTCGTATAGGTCATGTTGACTCCACGAACTCGATGCTCTTGGATCCACCCGAGATCCAATTGTTCCTGTAGAGCTGATTGCACCACAGAACATCTCTGATTGTCTTTAGAGAAGATATCACACTGGTGATAATTATGAGGTGGCACATGGCCATATCCACTCTGTCTACAATGCATCTTGACCAAATTGGCCCTTAACAAGAGTACATAATGAATTTGATAGCTGTCGCTAGACTCTCCCTCTATCAAAGTGACTGCAGCTTTCTCGTGTTGAGGCAGCGGGTTCGTGAGAACATTCGGATTTGTATCTTTGAAAGATAAGACCCCGCTCCTAACAAGCTTTTGTACGTCGGATTTGAAACTGAGATAGTTTTCTATGTTATGCCCTGGTCCTCCTTGATGGTAAGGGCAAGTCTGATCCGCTTTGAACCAGAAAGGAGGATTTTCTGGTACTGTAAGAGGAGATCTGGTTTGGACATGCCCCTTGACCAGTAGTAACGGAAACAGTTCTGCGTACAACATGGGTATAGGATCAAACCCTGATGGTCGTGTTGCACGATTGTTGTTATATGGAGGACGAGCCTGCTGAAGAGGCTGTTGTGTCCTTTGCTGAAATTATTGTTGATTCGATTGGCTCTGCGTAACCTGAGGTTGATACATACGTAGGAACAGGCGCAGGGTTGATAGCAGGAGTTACAGCTGCTACTGGTTGATATCGTCGCCTTTGCTTTCTGAGAGAGATATTCCCAATATCCAACTCTTTTTTCTTAGGGAGAGCACTACCTTATCATTTTGTACTACTTGATGATCCAGCGTCTTTCACTAAATGTCCTTCTCGGACCGCTTCTTCAAGACGAACTCCCTTGCCCACCATCTCGGTGAAGTCACTGGGCGCACTGGCGACCATTCTATCGTAGTAAAATGAGCCCAAGGTCTTTAAGAAGATCTTTGTCATCTCTTTTTCCTCAAGAGGTGGACAAATTTGAGCGGCAATTTCACGCCATCTCTGAGCGTATTCCTTAAAGGTTTCCTTTTCCTTTTGTGACATTGATCTGAGTTAATCTCTGTCCGGTGCCATGTCCAAATTGTATTTATACTGCTGAACGAAGGCAGTGCCAAGATCTCTGAATATGCCGATCGTAGCGCGGTTTAAACCCGTGTACCATTTTAATGCGGCACCGGTTAAACTATCCTGAAAGTAGTGAATCAGTAGCTCCTGGTTCTCTGTTTGAGTGGACATTCGCCGAGCTATATCACCAGATGACTCTGAGGGCAAGAATTACCCTTGTATTTTTCAAAGTCGGGCACTTGGAACTTATGTGGGACTTTCACATTGGGGACCAAACAAAGGTCTGCAGCGTCCTTTCTAAATAAATCCTGGCCGCGAAGGGCTTGTAGTTCTTTCTGCATCTCTAGGAATTGTTCCTAGAATTCATTCATTCTGTCGATAATGCTATCATTTCTACCAGAAGGTATCTGTGGAATCTGTCATTCCGAAACAGTGTGTACCACAGGTGGTGGTATAGTCATTATGGCCGAGACTCTCGGTGCCTCCCGAAGTTTGTAACCTTCAGGAGTTGCTGCCATGCCCCTGGCATCTTCGCTTTCCCGAAGTTTGTAACCTTCAGGCCCAGCGGCTCCTGCTGCAGTTCCTTGATCCTCATTGATCAGCGGAACATATCCTTCCGGGATATAGTTAAGTGGCATGCCCCAGGGGCGATCTTTCGGCATCTTGTACCTAGGATCATACTTCTCCACTATAGGCGTTGATGTGATCTCCGAGATCACAGTCCTTTGTTGTTGCATCTGAGCTTCTACTAGAGCTTGCATGTCGTTATGAAGCTTTCTCAGATCCTCTTTCAGAGTGTCGATCTCTTCTCTCAACTCTCTGTTCTCTTCCTCGAGATCATCCATCTATTTCTGACGATTGGCCCGAGTATTGTACGAATGAGACAGTTTGACTCTAGAATCGAGACGCAAACGTGAGATTCGTAGGTAAGAAGAATACATTTATGAGAATGATGAATGCAATGATTATTAATTATTTTTGTTTATTCAAAGTAAACTCCGTGAATTAGATTGCAAATATCAAACAGTGGGGAAACCCTGTTTTATTGAATTCAAAGGATTGCGGAAATGGAAATACAGTAGATTACAAAGTGCTGGAAAAGGAAATCTAAACTAATGGATCCTGAGTCCTCTCTGAAGAGAGCTCAGGTGCTGGTTCGGGTGCTTTCCTTTTCTTTGATTGGGGCTCTTGGGCCGTTGTCGGGTTGTCATTCCTTTGCCAAGTGAAAGGAGCAAGCAAATTCCTTTGGTTATCCTGATTTTCTACAGCATGTTGCTCTAAAATCTTAATCAGAGCATCCTTTTCTCTTAATAGCTGCTGTATTTTCTTACATTCCACATTGAGAATACGGTACTTGTTCCTCCAAGACCTCTTCTCCTGCTGAACTTTGCTGAGAGTAACCTGAAGTTTTTCCGTCTCAGACATGAAATAAAGGGCAGAGTCCTTTAATGGAAGAACTTCCTGGCGAGGGTAAGGCATCCTCAGCTTGAGAGCTCTAGTTTGTACCCAATGGAGATAAGGCTCCATCGAGACACAGTCAAGTTTTCCTAGAGACTCTCGTCCTTTCCTATGAACATGTTTCCAAGCATGCACTATTTTTGTCTTTAGTGCCCTGTCATTTTCTCCTTCCTTTGAGAAAAGACCTTCCAGATGAGCACTGCGCGGGACATGCCTCATCGGGTATCCAAATTGACGACGAACCAACACCGAATGATAGTTGATTCCTCCCTTAGTTCCTATAAGGGGCACATTTGGGAAAGTTCCACAACGGTCAATGATTCTGATCCCGTCGTAGATTCGATTGTACCAATCGATGTCCGAGTAGGTAAGAGACATGACTCTCTGCGACCAACGTAAAGTATTCTTTTGATCCCAAAATGTAGCAGACTTGGGCAAGTGGGAAGTGAACCATTTGTATAGCAGGGGTACACAGCACATGATCATCCCTCCGCTGTATAAATTCCTTAAGTGTACCGAATGATACGCATCTGCGAGTAAGGTCGGTACATGGTTTCCAATCAGGAAAATCTTAATGGTGTTGATATCTACAAAGTTATTGATGTTGGAAAACAAAAATAACCCGTAGGTGAGCAAAACAAAGATGCTCTCAAATGCGGCCACGTTCCCTATACTAGCAAAGTACAGGGCTTTCTTTGTCAAGAACTAGGCTGGAAAACCTTGGATGCCACCCTTAGTGGTCGTGTGAGTCCTGACTTCTGACTCGTCCAAATAAATTGCTCGTGCAATAGTCTGATCCTTTGGAATTTCTTCCAGTCTAGAAAATGGAGCTTGATCATTGATATGTAAATCAGTCAAGTGAGAGTACTCCTCCAGTGTTGGTGCTAGTTGATAATCCGGGAATATGAAATAGTGATAGACCGGATCGTAGAACTGGATTAGCGTGGACAGGATTCCTTCGATTACATGTACCCTTAACAAGGACAACAGTCCTCCACACTTGGCTCTGAAAGCCTCATGGTTGGTGATCATTCTCGCCAAACCTCTCAAATCCTCTAACTTTGGAACTTTGAAGGTGTACTTATGAGTTTTCCTTCTACCGAAATCCATTAGCGCAATCTCCTTTCTCTGATATTTGTAATCATTGTCTTAGTTTAATTTGAAAAAGAGAGACTAGAAGAGAAGATTTTCTATGTTTTAATGTTTTTTAGATGAATGTATGAATGCAACACACAAAAACATAGAAAAAACATGGGGTTAAAGGGTCGGTGTCATGAAGTCAAGGCTCTACCCCCCCCCCCCCCCACCAAAGGTTTATGCTGGTGATTTTTTGTACCTGTCCGCAAAATCATTGACCCCTCTGGGATAACAACAGCAAGCGGATCGCCAGCGAGCTGATGTATCCTGGAGTGATCTCAGATGAGGGTAGAATCGCGTGACAACTATTTTCGATAGCTTTCGCACTACAAAATGGCTAACGTCTGCTAAAAACCTCAGTTTCTCAGATAACCCAGTCGACCACACTACTTTCAACAACCAAAGTCGTATAGGCAATGTATCTGCAAAGGGTTTCTCCACTGAGTTTGATTGTCGATCGGGGGCTTTTAACTGGAATTCACTCCTAGTAAGATTGCCCGCATTGCCATCACCTATCTTAGGTGTTTACTCAATCTTTCCACATGCGGCATCACACACATTCCCATTAGCAGAAAAATAAACACAGATATCAATTAAGAAAAGCAGTATATATATTTGTCTTAATCATCCTAGACCTCTAGTCTTATGATTCTATACAAACAATGACACCCCAGCAGAGCTGTCATTTCTATGATATGAATGTGAACTCAAGGTCTCTGCCTAAGAGATGGGAACATCTGATAAGGACAAGACACTCCCCAGCAGAGTCGCCATTTTTCTGTTGGAAAATGGGGACGATGATGACTAGATCTTACGATCACTAGTAACACCCCCAATCTATACCCCCAATTAAATAAAGCGGTAACAGAAAATTCAAAATTTCATCAGAGTATATCTAAATTATCATGGCATAGACTGGGAGGAATCACATTATATTGAAACAATTCATATAACACCTGCTCATAAAGATATGCAACAGTGGGGTAGCAATCAACAGAGGAACTCAGTTCCTTACACCCACATTTCAGATTATAGAATAAAAGCGGAAAATCTAAAACTGAATAACATATATATATATATATCATGAAAAGTTTGTCATACATCAAGTTGTACATGCCCAAGCCAAAAGATATATATACATAATACACAAATATCACAAACGGCCTCCCTAACTACCCGGTGTCACATATCAGAGCCGACCGACAAAAGAATGAAGACGTAAAGCTTCACAAAAATACCTCCAGCAACTCTAATCTGCAATGCCTCATAGAGCATTATAAAACAGCAGAAGGGTGAGAAAAACAACCATAATATAATTGCACACAATTATATATATAACACCAAAAACACACATATATACAATTCTCACCACAACTCACGCCACAATTCAATCACAAGGCCATACAAGGAATAATTCATTTTTCCATCACCAACAAGTATCCATATATCAATTTATCCACAATTCCACACATAAACAACCATTAATGATTTATCCAAATGCAAGAGGCCGACACAACGACTCTATGCATATGCACATGCGGTACCGACTTCCAATATTTCTCATCACTAGTTCACTCAGGAACTCTGCTGGAATCATCGCTTGTTACTGAGGATCACTCAAGTAACACCCCGTCGGGCCTACGATGTTCACCCGTCGCTTTAGGTCCTCTTGGTATAAGGCGCACGACGTTTATGGATTGCTTTAGGTCCTCTCGGTATAAGGCGCACAATCCGATCGCTCACACCCCACATGGGCACACGATTGTCTATAACCATCGCTTTAGCTCCTCTTATTTTTAAGGCGCACGATATATCAAATAGCTTTAGGTCCTCTTATTTTTAAGGCGCACGATGCTATAGCAGATTCCCTCTGGAATCAAACCGTCACTCAGGACGTCACAACAATGCATATCATGATGTTTGGCATACAATGACTCGTGACATTCAAATACACACATATATGCATACACCTCCATCACCAAAATCACACTTTGCACTTATGCCCAAAACAATGCATTTAATTGCCATACGGTCACAAATCATCACAACACTCTCTAAACACATACATTCACATCATACAACAGCACCTTGCATAATACGCATCGATTACGCACAGTTATAACGACAAAAGTTGACAACCGACACTATTCCCGATTTTCTGACATAATTAAATCGGCTAACAATTTCCAAATCATCATAATAAGAAAGTACAACTCAATAGCTACACAACAATACCAAGAAAGTAAAAATCGGACAAACGGAACCCAAGTTACGAAAGAAAAACGAAAACGACATTTTGAAAAGTCTCATTTTACAAATGTCCTGTCCATACGCGTATTGCCCTGAGCCATACGCGTATGGGCAGAGACTCATTTTTCCCCAAGTTCACGTGTAAAAGTCCGTACGCGTAATGCCCAACCTCGTACGCGTACTGCCCTGAAAGGCTACGCGTATCATACGCAAATCACCAGATGGCCGAGAAAATTGAAGACCCATACGTGTATTGGCCCATGGCTCGCCCATGTTACGCGTATTGCCAAGGTCCATACGCGTATTGATAAGCCCCATACGCGTATGACCTGGAAAAACCAGAAAAATTTCTGCAGAACTTGTTCTGCGTTTTTTCAACCAAAACACTCCAATTTCTCACCTACACTCAGAAAATTACCAATACAATGCATAGCAATATGTATCTATCATTTACAAACAATAATGAACACTAAAAACATGATTTCCAACACATTTAATCAATTTCTACTCAATTTCACATAATATGGGTTTTACTAAATATTTTCAATTCAATCCAATAACAACAACAAAAGCACATATATAATCATATACAATCATACAATAATTGAGTTTCGCACCCTTACCCGATTAAATCGATTCTAGGAGTTGTTTTCTTGAATTTCCCAAGCTTTTCTCACTTTTTCTCTTCTTCTTCTCTTTTCTCTCCTTTTTCCTTCTTCTCTTTTTCTTTCTCTCTATTTTTCTCTCTTTCTATTCTATCCTTACTAACTTAATCAAAATATTATGAAATGACCAAAATACCCTCACACTTAATTATCTCGCAAATGTTCCCAAAACCCGATAAAATATCACAACATCGACAAATAACATATTTTCAGATAAAAGTCAAAAATAAAATAAAATAAAATAAAATAATCACACGACTCGATTAAATAAAAACACACAAAAACTAGGGCGTTATAACTCTCCCCCACTTAGAAATTTTCGTCCTCGAAAATATACCTGAGACGAACAACTCTGGATACGACTCCCGCATCCGACTCTCCAACTCCCAAGTCAAATTTCTCTCAGCAGCGCCTCCCCACGCCACCTTCACAAGTGCAATATCCTTGTCTCTCAACCGCTTCACCTCGCGATCCAAAACCCTAACAGGTAATGCCTCAACTGTAAGGTTCTCCCTTACCTCCACTTCATCCATCGAAATCACATGCGACGGATCCAGAACATACTTCCGAAGCTGTGAAACATGAAACACATCGTACAAATTCGACAGATTCGGCGGCAACGCCACCCTATACGCCACTGCACCCACTCTCGCGGATATCTGGTAAGGACCAATAAACCGAGAAGTAAGTTTCTTCGATTTCAATGCACGACCCACACCCGTCACCGGCGTAACCCTCAGAAATACATGATCGCCCTCTTGGAACTCAAGATCCTTCCGTCTCCGATCATGATAACTCTTTTGCCTACTCTGAGAAGCCTTCATTTTCTCTCGAATAAGCTTCACTTTCTCCGTCATCTGTTGTACCAACTCTGGTCCAACCACCGTTCTCTCACCAGATTCGTGCCAACACAACGGTGTTTGACACCTTCGTCCATACAATGCTTCAAACGGTGCCATTCCAATACTAGAATGAAAACTGTTATTATACGTAAATTCAATCAATGCAAGATAACTATCCCACGCACCACCTTGTTCCAAAACACAAGCCCTCAACAAATCTTCCAACGACTGAATCGTCCTCTCCGTCTGACCATCCGTCTGCGAATGATAAGCCGAACTCAATCTCAATTTAGAACCCAAAGCCTTCTGCAAACTTTCCCAAAATCTCGAGGTAAACCTAGGATCTCGATCAGAAACAATACTCAATGGAACCCCATGCAACTTTACAATCACACTGATGTAAATCTCAGCTAACCTCTCCAAAGGAAAACTGATGTCAATCGGAATAAAATGAGCCGATTTAGTCAGCCTATCAACAACCACCCAAATAGCATTATGCCCTCGCTGAGTATTCGGTAACCCTGTCACAAAATCCATAGAAATGCCATCCCATTTCCATTTCGGAATATCCAACGGTTGCAACAAACCACTAGGCCTCAAATGTTCCACCTTCGATTTCTGACAAGTCAAACATGCATAAACAAACTGAGCCACATCTCTTTTCAATCCAGACCACCAGAAAATCTTCTTCAAATCCTGATACATCTTATTTGCTCCCGGATGTATACTTAAATTACTCCGGTGTCCTTCCTCCAAAATCATCTTTTTCAACTCCGCATCATCAGGAATACAAATCCTACCTCGGAATCTCAAAACACCATTAATATCCACTTGAAAATCACTATTCGCATCTTTTTCTCCAACCAACATCAAATCCACAAATTTCACATCCAACTTTTGCTTCTCACTAACAGTCATCAGAAAATCATTAGTAATCGTTAGCATTCCAAGCCTCACGCTATTCGATGTCACTTCACAAACCAAACTCAAGTCTCTAAACGATTCCAAAAGTTCCCACTCCTTAACCATTAAAGTGAACATATGTAACGATTTCTGACTCAATGCATCGGCTACCAAATTAGCTTTACCAGGATGGTAATTCAAGCCAAAGTCGTAGTCCTTCAAGAATTCCAACCATCTACGTTGCCTCATATTTAGCTCTTTCTGATCAAACAAATATTTAAAACTTTTGTGATCACTAAAGACTTCAAACCTTGCACCGTAGAGATAATGCCTCCAAATCTTCAACACAAAAACCACAGCCGCTAATTCAAGATAATGAGTAGGATAATTCTTCTCATGCACTCTTAATTTCCTTGAAGCATAAGCCACCACCTTACCTTGTTGCATCAGAACACCACCTAGACCAATCAAAGAAGCATCACAGTAAACCATAAATGGTTCATTAGGATTCGGTAAAATCAAAATCGGAGCTGTCGTCAATCTTCTCTTCAGCTCATTAAAACTTTCTTCGCACCAAATATCCCAAATGAATGTTTGCCCTTTACAAGTCAACTGGGTCAAAGGAAGTGCTAGTTTAGAAAAACCTTCAATAAACCTTCGATAATAACCGGCCAAACCCAAAAAGCTTCGAATTTCAGTAACAGATCTCGGAGCCTCCCATTGTAGAACTACTTCTACTTTAGATGGATCCACAGAAATGCCATTACCTGAAATTACGTGTCCAAGAAAACTCGCCTCCGTCAACCAGAATTCACACTTGGACAATTTGGCAAAAAGCTTCCTCTCTTTCAAAACCTACAAAACAATACGCAAATGCCCCGCGTGCTCTTCCCGAGACTTAGAATAAATCAGAATGTCATCAATAAACACAACGACAAATCGATCCAGATGTTCATGAAAAATACGATTCATGTACTCCATAAACACACCTGGCGCATTAAAAACCCTGAACGGCATCACCGAATATTCATAATGACCGTAACGTGTCCTAAAAGCCGTCTTCTGGATATCTTCTTCCTTCACCCTAATCTGATGATATCCTGATCTCAAATCAATCTTACTGAACACACATGTACCAACCAATTGATCCATCAGATCATCAATTCTTGGAAGAGGATACTTATTCTTGATCGTCACCTTATTCAACTGGTGATAATCAATACACAACCGCATACTTCCATCCTTCTTTTTCACAAACAAAACTGGAGCACCCCAAGGCAACACACTTGGTCTCACGAACCTTTTTTCTAACAACTCATTCAACTGTTTCTTTAACTCCACCAACTCAGATGCCGACATACGATAAGGTGCCATAGAAACAGGTTTAGTACCAGGAACTAGATCTATAGAAAACTCCACCTCTCACTCTCTCTGGCGGCAAATCTGAAATATCTTCAGGAAACACATCCGGAAATTCACACACAATAGGAAACACATCAAGTGAAACTTGGCTATCCACAGCCAAAGATGCAAACAAACCAAACAACTGAGCTTCATCCGCCAAAAGTCTCTTCAACTCTTTGGTAGATAAGAAACTCGAGTCTTCGTCTTCTTCAAGAGAAGGAAACCTTACCAACTTATGATAACAATCAATATGAACCCTATTGAATTGCAACCAATTCATACCCAGAACCACATCTAAACCCCCTAACGGCAAACACACCAAATCCATCTCAAAGTCTTTACCATAAATGGTCAAAGGATAACTCAAACAAACCAAAGAAGTAGTTACTGACCCCATTGCTGGAGTATCAATAACCATCTCACCACCCATCAAAGACAACACAAGATTCAAACGCTTTGCGCACTCAGAAGAAATAAACGAATGAGTCGCTCCAGTATTAATAATAGCAACTAAAGGCGTACTATTAATAAAATAAGTACCTCTGATCAGATGATCTGCACTTGAAGTCTGAGTCCCCGATAAAGCAAATACCTTCCCACTAGCTGGAGCTTGCTTCGGTTTCGGAAACTTGGTACTAATATGACCAGGTTCACCACAGTTAAAACACTTAACCACATTCTTCCGTTTACAATCAGCTATAACATGTCCGACACCTCCACAATTAGAACACTTACTCACATCTTTTCTGCACTCAAACTGACGATGCCCTAACTCACCACATTTAAAACATCTCGGAGAATTAGACATACCTCCTCCACCCGACCTTCTATAAAAAGTACCCCTTTGTTTACCTTTATCAGCTGGTGTCACATACGGACCACCACGGAACTGTTGCTTCCCTTTCCTCTCGCTCACACTCTTGTAATGAGTAGAACGAGCCTTATTGTCTTCTTCATAAATCCTACAGCAATCCACCAAATCAGAAAACCTCCGAATCCTCTGATACCCAATTGCCTGCTTTATCTCAGGACGCAGTCCGTTCTCATACTTCACACACTTAGAGAATTCAGCAGTCGCCTCAGCATAATGAGGATAAAACTGCACAAGTTCCACAAACTTAGTAGTATAATCAACAACAGACATATTACCTTGTTTCAGTTCCAAGAACTCAATCTCTTTCTTTCCTCTCACATCTTCAGGAAAATACCTCCTCAGAAACTCAACGCTAAATACAACCCAAGTAATCTCCTCCTCTTCAGCCTCCAACACACGACGAGTACCAACCCACCAATCATCAGCTTCTTCCAGTAACATGTGAGTACCCAGTCTCACCTTTTGATCCTCAGCATAATCCATCACTCGGAAAATCCTTTCAATCTCTTTCAGCCAAATCTGTGCACCATCAGGATCATATCTCCCTTTGAAGACAGGAAGTTTGTTCGTCCTGAACTCATCATTACCCGCAGCATTAGGTGCACCCTGCACAGCCCGAGCCATAGCCTGCATTGCAGCAGCCAAAGCAGCATCGTTCCTACCAGCCATATTCTGTTCATTTCCAATAACAGAAACTATGGTTAAACAAAAAACTCACTCCAACGCCAAAACCGACAAGGACTGACACAACTGACACAGACTGACTCTGATACCACTTAATGTAACACCCCGAATTAAATAAAGCGGTAACAGAAAATTCAAAATTTCATCAGAGTATATCTAAATTATCATGGTATAGACTGGGAGGAATCACATTATATTGAAACAATTCATACAACACCTGCTCATAAAGATATGCAACAGTGGGGTAGCAATCAACAGAGGAACTCAGTTCCTTACACCCACATTTCAGATTTTAGAATAAAAGCGGAAAATCTAAAACTGAATAACATATATATATATATATATATATCATGAAAAGTTTGTCATACATCAAGTTGTACATGCCCAAGCCAAAAGATATATATACATAATATACAAATATCACAAACGGCCTCCCTAACTACCCGGTGTCACATATCAGAGCCGACCGACAAAAGAATGAAGACGCAAAGCTTCACAAAAATACCTCCAGCAACTCTAATCTGCAATGCCTCATAGAGCATTATAAAACAGCAGAAGGGTGAGAAAAATAACCATAATATAATTGCACACAATTATATATATAACACCAAAAACACACATATATACAATTCTCACCACAACTCACGCCACAATTCAATCACAAGGCCATACAAGGAATAATTCATTTTTCCATCACCAACAAGTATCCATATATCAATTTATCCACAATTCCACACATAAACAACCATTAATTATTTATCCAAATGCAAGAGGCCGACACAACGACTCTATGCATATGCACATGCGGTACCAACTTCCAATATTTCTCATCACTAGTTCACTCAGGAACTCTGCTGGAATCATCGCTTGTTACTGAGGATCACTCAAGTAACACCCCGTCGGGCCTACGATGTTCACCCGTCGCTTTAGGTCCTCTTGGTATAAGGCGCACGACGTTTATGGATTGCTTTAGGTCCTCTCGGTATAAGGCGCACAATCCGATCGCTCACACCCCACATGGGCACACGATCGTCTATAACCATCGCTTTAGCTCCTCTTATTTTTAAGGCGCACGATATATCAAATCGCTTTAGGTCCTCTTATTTTTAAGGCGCACGATGCTATAGCAGATTCCCTCTAGAATCAAACCGTCACTCAGGATGTCACAACAATGCATATCATGATGTTTGGCATACAATGACTCATGACATTCAAATACACACATATATGCATACACCTCCATCACCAAAATCACACTTTGCACTTATGCCCAAAACAATGCATTTAATTGCCATACGGTCACAAATCATCACAACACTCTCTAAACACATACATTCACATCATACAACAGCACCTTGCATAATACGCATCGATTACGCACAGTTATAACGACAAAAGTTGACAACTGACACTATTCCTGATTTTCCGACATAATTAAATCGGCTAACAATTTCCAAATCATCATAATAAGAAAGTACAACTCAATAGCTACACAACAATACCAAGAAAGTAAAAATCGGATAAACGGAACCCAAGTTACGAAAGAAAAACGAAAACGACATTTTGAAAAGTCTCATTTTACAAATGTCCTGTCCATACACGTATTGCCCTGAGCCATACGCGTATGGGCAGAGACTCATTTTTCCCCAAGTTCACGTGTAAAAGTCCGTACGCGTAATACCCAACCTCGTACCCGTACTGCCCTGAAAGGCTACGCGTATCATACGCTAATCACCAGATGGCCGAGAAAATTGAAGACCCATACATGTATTGGCCCATGGCTCGCCCATGTTACGCGTATTGCCAAGGTCCATACGCGTATTGACAAGCCCCATACGCGCATGACCTGGAAAAACCAGAAAAATTTCTGCAGAACTTGTTCTGCGTTTTTTCAACCAAAACACTCCAATTTCTCACCTACACTCAGAAAATTACCAATACAATGCATAGCAATATGTATCTATCATTTACCAACAATAATGAACACTAAAAACATGATTTCCAACACATTTAATCAATTTCTACTCAATTTCACATAATATGGGTTTTACTAAATATTTTCAATTCAATCCAATAACAACAACAAAAGCACATATATAATCATATACAATCATACAATAATTGAGTTTCGCACCCTTACCCGATTAAACCGATTCTAGGAGTTATTTTCTTGAATTTCCCAAGCTTTTCTCACTTTTTCTCTTCTTCTTCTCTTTTCTCTCCTTTTTCCTTCTTCTCTTTTTCTTTCTCTCTATTTTTCTCTCTTTCTATTCTATCCTTACTAACTTAATCAAAATATTATGAAATGACCAAAATACCCCCACACTCAATTATCTCGCAAATGTTCCCAAAACCCGATAAAATATCACAACATCGACAAATAACATATTTTCAGATAAAAGTCAAAAATAAAATAAAAAAAATAAAATAATAATAAAATAATCACACGACTCGATTAAATAAAAACACACAAAAACTGGGGCGTTACATCACTCCCCAACAGAGTCGCCATTTTTCTGTAGCGCGAGTTTTATGTGTGGTTGCGAAGCACTATCGCTTTTGGGTACTACAGCTCGATTCATTTTTTATCCTATTGAAGCTGATGAAGGAAGGGAAATAGATGTCTCCAATTAATCCTGCTTGCAAACTGATTTTAAACAGATAACTGTCGGTTTACAGATGCTACAAAGATTGTGGGTCTCTCTTAGGTTATGTTGTTGAGAACACTGGGTCTAGACTATTGGTAGGATGTTAGGATTGATGCTTTTCGATTTATGTATGAAGGTACGAGATTTTGGGTTTTTGATTAGTGCGCTCACTAAGATTCTTTTGCAATCTTATGCCTACGTATTCCCGTTTAACGAAACAGGGAAATCAGAGCGATCGTAGTTCCTCCTATTCTATGGGAGGAAATGGTGTTTTGGTGTCTTGTTCAAAGCCCAAGACATGAAGCTAAAGGTGGTTTGTATCTTGTTCAAAGCCCAAGATGTGAAGCTGAAGGGTCTATTTGTATCTTGTTCGAAGCCCAAGATGTGAAGCTAAAAGGGTGTTGACTTTAGAGAGAATGTGTCATCTCTAAAGGGGAATATTTGGTCTATTTGGCACAACTGTTGGGTGACTGATTATAAAGGAGAATCACTTTAACTAGGATATGCGAATCCAACAATGCCATAATTTCCTTTTATAGGGGATTTTCAACCTGAAGGAGAAGACTTTACCTCAGTTTAGAGCAATGCCATCTTTTCTTAGGAATTTATCATGCTAAAAGAGGGACAGTGGCGTGGATGTAAATAATTCATAGGCTTGCCGCTTACAGCAATTTGACGAGGGAAAAGAAGTTATTGATGTTTGTATGCTGTGACCAAAGCATGATTTGATGCTAAAAGGTTGATTGAATCAAACGGGGATTTCTTTATACAAAGCCTAAGAGGAGGCTATTGACCCAACAAGAGGATGCTTTTGTGTCTCGTACGAAGCCTGAGATGAAGGCTAAAAATGTTTGACTCAACAAGAGAGTCTTTTATACTCAACAAGAGAGTGATTTGTAACTCGTACAAAGCCCGAGATAGAGGCTAAAAAGGTTAGCTCCGTTGGGAAGAATCATTGTACAAAGCCCAAGAGGAGGCTATCTATGCTGGTGACAGTTTCAGTTCAGTGACAGGTCCAGTATGTTGTATGAAAGAGAAAATCAGTTCTTATAAAGAGACTGATTCCAGGTGAGGTTGTACTTTGGTACTGATCAGAAGATCAGGGTTATTTCCTATTCTTTAAGGAAATGGAAAATCCAAAGGGTATTGAGACTGTCTAAGTCTACTGGTTTCATCTTTTGTACAATGCCCAAGAGGAGGCACGGGCGTTTAAGGGATGAGTACTAACCCTTAAATGGCTGGAGCTTTGACGCTGGAAAGACTGCTCTAGCAAAGGATGACTAAGTTCTGTCTTATACCTTTAAGAGGTCGTCAGGGTCCTTGTATTAAGCCCAAGAGGAGGCATGAGAGCTTTTAAGAAGCCGAAGGGTCCTTGTACAACGCCCAAGAGGAGGCGGGGATACTTTTAAGAAGCCTGTGGGTCTCCAAACCCCGAGAAGTTCAAGATATGCCATTCACAGAGAATAGATCAAGCCAGGAAAGTCTGAGAATTTGGAAGAAACTCAAGAGATGCCATTCACGGAGAAAAGATCATCTCTGGGGAGTTAGAGTTTCTTTGACAACTTTTAAGGGTGCTTTTAAGAAGACTGTGGGTCCCCAAACCCCGAGAAGTTCAAGACATGCCATTCACAGAGAATAGATCAAGCCAGGAAATTCCGAGAATTTGGAAGAAACTCAAGAGATGCCATTCACGGAGAAAAGATCATCTCTGGGGAGTAAAGTCTCTTTGACAACTTCTAATGGTGACAGTCTGAGAAAGGGTTCACCGAGAATGCTGCCTTTCACGTCTCCATATTGTTTAACCCCAAGAGGAGGGAAGACTGTGTCTGGTAATCCTATGGGGATCTAGTTTTGACTGTATCTAAGAGCGATCAACGGGGCTTTACCTAGTGCTAAACGTAGTTACCGGGGAACACTCTAAATAACTATACTAGTATTACACAGTTGATATTTGACAAGTATATAAAAGTTTGTGAAAGAAGACTTACAGTGAGCAGCCCCACAATACAGTTATATATATATGAAAGCGGATAAAGAAAGCGGGTAAACATTTACTCGGTTGTAGAGCTTCTATGCTGTTTTGTTAGTTGTTCAACAAAGAAAGCTTTGATAACAATATTATATTCAAAATCAAGGGAGAAAGTGCTTTGAAAATATTGTTGGGGCTTACCGCTCAAGGAGAGGCCCAAAGTTTTATCAGTGATTGCACTATTATTTTGTATATTGTACAGGGACTTATACAAGTGACTGAGGCGCAAAAGGTTTTCTGTACAAAGGGATGAGTCTTATACTCTCTCAAGAGGCCCAAAGGCTAATTTTTGTACAAGTGGTGGGGCTTACAACTCAAGGAGAGGCCCAAAAAAATGGTTTTTGAACTGGCGATCGCGCCGAGATTTTCTTTTAACGCAAAGGGACTTATACAATATCTGAAGCCCAAAATAGTTTTAGTTAAAAGAGTTTGGGTCTTACACTCTACTAGAGGCCCAAAGGTGTTTAAATAAAAATAATGGGGCTTATAACACGAGGGTAGGCCCAAGGGTTTGATTTGTTAGAAAGGCGACGACCGCGCCGAATTTTTTTGACGGTATCGGAACTTATACAATACACTGAGGCCCAAATTATTTTGGTTTTCTAAAGGGTTGGGTCTTACACTCTACTAGAGGCCCAAAGTGTTTTTTAGAAAAAGAAATGGGTCTTATAGCTCAAGGAGAGGCCCAATTGTTTTTGTTTAGAAGGCGACGATCGCGTCGTTCACTTGAAATTGTTCAGAGGGACTTATACAATAAGTGAGGCCCACAATTGGTTTATTTACAAAAGGATTGGGACTTACACTCTATTAGAGGCCCAAAGGGTTTGAAAAAGTTTGATGAGGGTTGAATTAATAAAAAACCCTAATTTGTTTCCAAAATGTATTTTAATTGAATAAAAATTCAATTAAAATGATCAAAATTGTTAAACATGTGGAAAACAAATTGTGATCTTGGATTAATGTTTCAAAAGTCAAGTTTTGACCTACAAAATGATTAGAAGTCATTAAAATTTGCAAAATCAAGAAGGAAAAAATATTTTAAATGTCAAAAACAATTAAAATATTAATTCTTTGCAAAAATATCAATTATATGAAATAAATAATATTTTTGGGATTTTTTGGTAAAATAAAATATTTTAACATTTTTGTGAATTATTAAAAAAAGAATCAACTCAAAATCATTAAAATTCAGAGAGAAATTAATTTTTGAATCAATTAAATAAAATCACAAAATTCAAATATTCAAATATTTGAAAAAGGGCGCCAAGAACATGGCAAGAACACGCACCCTTCCCCTGTTTCTGCAGATTTGAGTTTTCTATCCAATCTCACTGAATACTTGATTGTATCATGTAATCTACATATCAATCTACTCGTTTCAACCTCACGATCATGTCTATGGCCTTTAATTTCATTTATTTTAAACATGGAATAAGAAATCAAAGAGAAACCTCAAGAACCCTAAAATTTGCATGAAGGTTCAGAAATTCCATACACGGTTCAAACAATGCAATTGATTAAGGGAAAACACTCCATGCATGATTATGAACATATGGCCAAATTTTTGTGCAGCAAAAATTCCATGGATCATAGAGTTAGAAGAGCTCATGCTTACCACTTGCAGCTGGTGATCGTGTTTTGTGTTAGAGATGTTACAGCTTGGTTCCAATGTTATGGACAGCTTCCCTAGGTGCTATGGAGTGTGTCTGGATGCTTGGAGTGGATTGATTTGAGCTGGAACTTGATTTGGCACCTCAACTGCAAATCTGTCAAAGGCTTGAGCAGTTGGCTGGTGATTTTGTGATTTTGGTGTTCCAGATGTTATGTGAGTGTTTAGATCACTTCTATATGATGTTTATGAGGTGTGTGTGTGTGATTGGTTTGATTAGAATTGCTCTCAAACTCAAAACCCGATAGTGACTTGCTTTGGAAGGCAAAATTGGAGTGAAGAAGGAGATTATGAGGAAAGCATATGTTTGATGGCTTTGGTGTACTCAAACTGATCACAAATGAGCTCTATTTATAGTAAATCAAGTTTGTTTTCTAAGGAATAGTGAATGGCAACTGCTACATAGGTTTGGCCAATGTTGAGCAATGAGAATCCAAGTCTCCTCTAGCCATTGACTAGAGGTTAGGGCACAGGCTGCTGGTTCCCTTGGTCTTGGATAAGTCTTGACTGAATTCAGTTGGCAATGGCTCAATCCATGCCACCTTGGTGTATGCATTGAATGCTCCAATCCAAAATTGGAGTCTTGTCCCTCTTTTAGGCAATTCTAGGTTTGGCATGCTACTTCTTGTTCCAAAGACTTTGGAGGCTTGGATTAGTGTTTGTTCCCTTTAGATTTGATCCTCAGATGTGTCCAAAGTGATGACAAGGCTTGGAATTATCTGATTTTTCCAAATCGAGCAAAAGTGCAAAATTCTGCCTAGCCTTGGCAGTTTTCAGCAAGGCATATTGCCATTGTCATAACTCATGGCTCAAGTGGAATTTGTTTGAGTTCTTGGCCATTTTGGAAAGCCCTCATATGATACAATAACTGTTTGATCATAATTGGTTTTGATACTTTTTGGATCCAAGTGAAAAATGCCCCTACATTTGGAAAAAAGTGAAGGCAGATTCTGACTTAGTGAAAATTTCACTAAGTGTTGGAAAAAAGTGACATTTTCACTTTTCTTGATTTTGATCATTCCATAACTTGAAATCCATGGGGAATTGGAATGAGTGGTAGTTGAAGCTTTTGTAGAGGGTAATGAGAGCTACAAATCCAGCTTTGGATGAGAAAAAATGGCCTTGTGGTTTAGGAGTTATGATCCTCCAAAGTTGGTACCCTAGCCACTTTGTTTCATAACTTAGAAAATTTTCTAAGTTTTTTATGGTTACCCCTTTTACAAGTTATCCCACTTTTCTTGATTTTTCTTGATGAATGATGATTCCAACCACACATTAACATCATTTTAGGGTTAAGGAACCATAATTGTGAAAAATCTCAAAAAGTCAAAGTTTGACTTTTGTGCACAGTTGACTTTTGTCAGATGAATTCCAAACTGTGCGATCCTCTATGAAATCAAGTCCTTGACCTAAATCAATCTTGATGGATTGATTTCATAGGTGTTATAGGGTGTATTGAATCATGTCTTAGGGTTTGGGAGCATGTCCTGGTCAAAAGTCAAAGATACAGTTGACTTTTTCGCGAAACCCTAACTGTGGTTCTGATGAACTTGAAACTTGTTGCTCAAGCTTCTTGGATCAATCCATTGTTGCAAATGGATCAATGTGATGTATTTGAGACCCTCAAATCCCCTCTTGAGGTCTTGGCTCATGTTTTGTCCCAAAAGTCAACTTAGGGGTGAATTAGGTCAAGAAACCCTAATTCCTGATTTTTTATGTATGCATCCCCTGAGGCTAAATTGACTTGGTGATTGGGTTCATGAGATCCCTTGGAGCATCATAGGTTATGCTTTGAAGTATTGGCTCATGCCCAGAGTAAAATTTCCATCTGGAGGCCCTGGTCGACCAAACCCTAACTTGGTGACACTGGCGATCTTAAGGCTTGATCCACCTAGAAGGGATCAGCCTTGTGCTTAATCCTTGAAGTGGGAGTCCTCTTAATCCTTTTAGACAAGTTGAAGATTGTGTCATTCCTTGATTGATCCTCTGTCTAAGAACTCTGAGAGGGCTTGAAACCCTAAGTTTGATTGTAGTGGATGTTCACCCATCTTTGGGGAGACTAATGAGGCATGATGGTTCGCCTATATTGTGATGATGATTTGCACAATGATGGGAAATCTTAGTGGTCAAAATTTGGGGAATGACAGTGTGTTCTAACTAACTTCTGACCTGACCAACTGACTACGGACTATTGAATGTCTGCATTCATGACTGATTGTGTGTGTGCCTGGCTTTATAGGAGCTTATTTTGTGTAGCAGCCACTTTTCTTATTTGTTGCTTTTGTTGTTGTTGTTGTTGTTGTTGTTGTTTGCTCTGTGTATTTTCTTGTGGTGTGCTTATTGCTCTTTTTTTTTTGCACATCTTGTGAGTTTATGAAAGAATTGTTTTGCCAAAATTTGCCAAAGGGAGAGATTCTTGTTCCTTTTGGATTGTCTGTATTATGAAAACAACATGGAATGTTCAAGATGTCTTGGTGAATAAAGGACTCATATGGAACCTAATGTTCTAGCGTGTATGCAAGATATTATGGTGAAGGAAGGACACATGTGGGACCTCATGTTCCATCACGTGTGCAACTTTTAGCATTTGTCGGCAGACTATGATGGATGTTGTTCTAAACATATTTTTCTGGTTGTGTTTCATTCATAATTGTTGTTATCTTTTAGCAATGCATTTATGTAGATTTGTTTGATTAGATTGGATGTGATCAAATTAATTTAAATGGGGATTAAATTTGAATCAAATCAAATCTTTTTGAAGGATATTTGAAAAATAAATCTTAAGTGAATATCCTACAATTCTGGATGTGATCAAATGCCCATTGAAAAAGCCCAGAGTTGGCATTTCTATTTCAGGAAACTCAAACCTAACGTTTGAGGTGTGCAAGTATTGAAGATTCGTTGTGTTAGGGTTTATCTTTTGAGACTTTATTTGTGTTATCGTCTGTGTATCTCTCTAGCACTTTCATTCATATCTTAAAGCATAGAGTTTGGCTTGTTTAATTGAGTTGTAATTCAACAATCATTATTCTGATTTTTGTAGGGATCACTTGGGAATAGTGATTTATAGAAAGTGAGAGAGGTTCTCATATTTAAGGCGAGTCATGAATAGAAAGTCACTAGGATTAGGAAGAAGCATTGAGCAACATGGGGTGTTGTTCATAAAAGTCTAATTGTACTAATTCAAAATAGTGGATTTCCTTTCTTGGGTTAGAATCCCCCTAGACGTAGGTTGCACCGAACTGAGTTAACAATTCTTTGTGTCTCTTTATTTCTTTATCATTTATCATCTTGTTTATCAATAATCTATCAGTTTTGGTTTAAGATGTTGAACACCTAGACTTAAGCATCTGGTTCAACATATGTCCCCTTGAGAACAAAATTTCAATAATAATAACAATAATCAATAAGAAAATACCCAACTTCATCTCAAAAATAGCATAATTTCTAAGAACTTAGGAGACTTCTAATTGAACTGCTGGCAATATTGGAAACAAGGTATTAATAAGAATCAATGCACCAATTTTTGACTTAGTGATAAACCAGTTGTGCCAGAAGAAGTCTGAAAATAGTTAGCATTTTAAGAAGTTTGAATTGTTCTAAAGTATGGAATAAGATTCACTGTAGGATTTAGTTGAAGGGAGGAAAACGCTAGTAAATAAGAGTAGCACAAGAATTTACTGCATTTACTAAAATATTACAAAGAAACACACACAAGTGTGTAAATAGATTTAGAAAGACAAAAAGCATTATAAATAAAGTTCATGTGCCTGGAACTGAAGAAATAGTGGGTGTTTTCACTCTGAGTAATAGGTTAGACTCATTATAAGTGAGATCCCATTAGGTGAAAATGTGGAGCATCTAGAAAAAGTTACTAAAAAAAGTGATGCAAGTAGAATCCTCAAATTCAAAATGAAGTAAAAATCCAAAACAAAGCAACCTAGTTATTTCCCCTGCTGATACTGGAAAAAATGAAATCATGGACCATGGGATAGAATAGTCAAACTAGGACTTAGGTTGATTATCTTGATGGAATACTTATGGCATGACAAGCAACCACATGAAGCGCACACACACAAGCACTAACATGACTAATATGTGAAAAAACCAAGTTGTGCCGATTTTTGGATGTGTTTCTCTTAGACAAATTTTGGATTGTGCGGTATGTGCTGCTAGAGTAAGAGACGATATGAGTAAAATTTTTTGATTTTGATATTATCTGCCACATCACCTCAGGACATGTAATGGTTTAAGTTTAGGGGTGTGATAAATCATATGTTGTGATATATTCCAGCCATTAACACTTGAATTTGTGTTGCTTTATTTGATTTTAATTTAAGTTCTCAATTGAGTTTTGTTGTTTTTTGCTAGATTAATATGGAGCACACTAGGTGCTCGCTTTTGCAAATTTTATGTGTTTTGTGCCTGTGTAGGATGTCACTCTGGTGACAAATTCTGTCACACTAGGAAGACACTTCATTTTTAGTAAATTTTAAGGCTAGAAGATGCTGAAAGAAGTAAAAAACTTGAAGAGGAAAATGTATATGGAAAAAGATTGGCGTAGAAGCAAGAAGCTGAGCTGGAAAGTAAATGGATAAGACCAACCACTACAAGACAAATGAGTGCAAATAGTATAGCCGCTTCAGAGTCCCACTTATACATCAGGTATATCACCAGACACTTTTTCCCCTACATGCGTTGTGTACTTCACCTTGTACTGGTACGAGAAAGAGAAGAAATGCAAGGAATATGACGATTATCATGGTCCTAGAAGTGATGGATAATCAAGAAGCTCATGCTCTAATACGTCACGAAATTGTAGATGAGGCGTCCTATAAATGAACCCCTTGGAAGAAATGAGAAGAGGTTTAGACCTAGAGAGAGACTTGTGTGAAAGTGAGCTGAATCAAGTGTGGAAGACTTTTCTTATCTTCTTCTTGAGCATAAAGCAAAGGTTTCTTGCAAGAAGACGAAGATGTTACTCTTAGGTTTTCATTTCTTTTTCATTATGTGTTTAAGAATGTTTAGCTTAGGAACTAATGTTGATGTATTTACTTGGCTCATTATGAGTTAAACTCTTTTATGTTGAGAAATATGAAGTTTAATATGAATTAATCTTTTGTGTACCTATATGTGATGTTAGTGAATAATTTTATCATGAATTATATTGTTATATATATCTGATTCTTTGGCTAATCATCTTTGGAAAAGATAAAAATTTATTGATGTGAGGAATCCATAAACAAGTGGAACTTGTGATAAATATGATTGAAAATAGTAGGATAGACATGTTCACTAGAATAGCTACTTTAGGCATAAAGATCTAAAACCATATGAGAAATTTTGAATGAAACCGGACATGCATTAAAGTTAAATGTGAGGCTTAGAATTTCCCCTTACTTTCTTGCACATGTATTGATGTTGTAGGAATACATCATTAGATCACGTTCTAACCTCATCTGGCACGACATATCACATCATATACACACATAAGACAAAATAAATTAAATGGATCATTGCCTAACATATATTCCATTACTGATTTCACTTACTTACTCAACTTCAGTTCTATCATTATTTACTTAAAAAAATCTAAAGTTGTGATAACCATCGATCTATTATTATTTACTTAGAAAAATTGAACTTGTAAAAAAAATGATAGAATAACTCTCTTGTAAATACATGAAATAAAGCATTAAGAAAAAATAGGTAAAATTAGGCAAACATCCCTTAGGTAAATATAGTAGCCCTAGAACTATTAGAGGATCCCATTGAGTACAATGGAGGTGAGGGGTGCCTGACACCTTCCCCTCCTTTAACCGACTCCCGAACCCTAATGCCTTGTCCTTACTTTTAGGTTTTATCATTATTTCCCCTGTTCATTAGGAACGAATAAAGGATGATGGTGACTCTGTAATTTTCCAGCCGCGAGATATGGTAGGTGGAAAGATTGGTGTTATACGTTCTTTGGGTGTTTTGGCTATAGTAGGATGATGTGTTGGAGGCATATGGTTGTTGGGTGTTTTCATGATAACCATGTTGGTGGTGGTGGTATGAGGTATGCTTTTGATTTTATGGATGGGTGTTTGGCATGTATCTGTTGTGGATTTGAGTGTTTGTCAATCGGTAATTTTGTTAGGTAGGGGTTCTAAGTAAAGGGTCTAATAATTTTGTGGGGGCTAGACGTTTAAGTTTTTTGTGTGTAAGTAGTTTGTTGTGAGTCGTATAAATACCTATCTTCAGATAAAAACTCAATTGTAATCGATCTATACCAATCATATAATTATTAGTTGGTTTAGATTCGATTGGCAAGACAACTTTGGGTAAGACTCGTTGACGACGGTGTCTCCATTTACGACACTCAGCTTTAGCGAAGTCTTTCCAATCGTCAAAAGGTTCATTGTTCATTAACTTTACATTGATGTCATTGTCTAAGGGACGTTGAGGGATCTGGGATTTGTTGATGCATGTCAAACTGCATTTTCACAGTCACAATTGTGCATCTCCACGATGGTGAATTTGGTGATTGATGTGCATGTAGTCCAAACAGCGGCAGCTTCTATGTTGATTTCATGATACCTTCCAAACCTAGATATGGCCTCCAAACAAACTGTAAAGGAAAAAAAAATTAAATTATTAAATAGATATTATTAAAAATAATTTATTATAAAATGATTCTTTTGGTGGCAATACATCGTGGTGGTATTAGATGATACTAGGACTTCGATAATCATAATCATAGTAGTTAGTGTTAAAAATATCATTATATGTAACCATGTTATAAATTAAATATTAATATTTTTATTATATAAATTATATATAATTTATTGTTATAATTAAAAAAATCACATTGAGGCGCCAGATAAATTATCACCTCTTTTTAACCATTAGTCGTCAATTAAATTGACCGCTTTATATATAATCATCAATTTGATTAGCCTCACCTTTACTTTTTCTTATCATAAATGTCAATTCAATTGGCAACATTATTATCTTAATTTTATTTTTCTATTTTAAACATAATTAATTTGAAAATTAGTGGAGAAACTTAAAAATTTGAAAAACATGATTATTTCTATAAAAAATTCTTATCAAATGACTAAAAAAATTCTCCTTCTCAATTTAAATAATTAATTATTTTAAGTCTGATTCACACTTTTGAATAGTTGAATGTGGTATGCGGACTAGAATCATCTTTTTTTTTTTTTTTCCGCTTCTTCTTGATGTATTTTCTAGAGTTTGAGAATGGCACCACTCCTTTATGTGTAAGAATCATCCACATTATTCTTTTCAGTGCATCTATCCTCAAAAGAATATATTTAAGATTTAATTCTCATACTTTAGAATTTTATTGAAGGAAATGTTTTACCTATACTTTTTATTAGGGTGGACGATCGGTCGGATTCGGTCGGTTTCGGGCCAAAAATTTAAATCCGACGTAAATTACAGTTTCAGTTTTATGACTCAATTTCGACCGATTAAATTTCGGTTTTCGTCGGATTCGGTTAAGTCGGTTTGTCGGTTAAGTCTAGTCGGTTTAGTCGGTTTAATATTTATTAGAACAATTCTATAAAAATGACTATTTTTTAAATTTATTATAAAAAATATCAAATTTTTAGAATAGAACAATATTTTTTATTATTAAAAGAAAAACTATTATTATGTGATATTATATTTTCAATATTATTTGAAATTAATTTTGATCATTATCATAATTTAAACCATAAATTAAATAATACTCAAAATTTTATATTACATGTCTTGTATTTTTTAGAGTACACAATGTCATCATTAAATTATAAAAATGATAATATTCTCAAACATTATAAATTTCATTTTTATAGTGAGTCGGTCATATATTAATAAAAATAAATAAAATATATATTAATTAAGTTCGGTCGGTTTCGGTTTTCGTTGGTTCCAAAATAAGCATCCGAGTCCGACCGAAGCAACCTTATATTGTCCAAATTAAGCAACCGAATCAACCCGACACCCGATCCGACCCGACCCATTTGCACAAATAAGACAATGGATCGGTTGGTTCAAATTTGTTCACTCCTACTTTTTATATAACAGTGTAACGCCTAATTAATTATATAATATAATTCATTTAAATAAATGATTGCTTCATTTTTAATGTACGGTTAAAATTATGATTAATTCAATTGTATAAACTAATCATATAATTGTTTATTAATTATATATAATTTGTATTAATTATTTGTTTAGTTGAATTAACTATATATATATATATATATATATATATATATATATATATATATATATATATATATATATATACTAACCAGACGTCCAACAGACTATAAAAAAAAATATGTTCACCAGCATTATAAATAATATTTTTATATATTATTATATCTGTTTTTTATATAAGAAACAACTTATTTTTTAAATTTATTAAATAATTAATATATTTAATTATTTTTAAATTAGATATATTGGTTATTCAATAAATCTAAAAAGTTAATTTTCTATTATAAAAAGAAAAGAAAACCTGGATAATATCTATTAATAACAAATAGTCATTTTAAATGATATTTTACGAAGAAAATAATTTGTAGATCTTACATAAATTTAGTAGGTTTTAAATGTGACTTGGTTTAGAATTAACTATGCGCTTTTTCATCTCATTGGTTGGCTAAGCACTTGATATAAGCCATTGTTTAAAGTTAAAAAAATCTAGTGAAATGCTAAAATGACACTAAGAAGTTACACCAACACCCTATAACTACGTTATTTATACATTTTGTTTTTTTAAATAATTTTCTTTATGCTTTGGTTTTTGTGCCAATGTTTAGATGCTTTAAAAAGTCTACACAGATGTAAAAAATTGAGTATAAACATAACACACCTGAAAAATCTATTACCTTTTTCTCTAAATTTTGAGAAATTAAACATTTTCTGCAAAATTGAAACACTATTTTCAACCTTTATGATAAGGAATAATGGAATGTTAATAAGAAGACCCCTCTTGTAGCAAAACAATCTTATATTAACAAAATGATAACTTAAAAGATTATGTTGATATATTTTAGGAAATTATACATTTGTTTTTTTAATAAATTATAATATGTTTTTCTTCCTTCACTATATACTATTACTGATTTGGTGTGATCAAACTGGATCGTCGTGGCCTTTCGCGTAGGGCAGAGATGATGATGTAGGAGAGGAGGGAGTGTACCTGCAAGGTACTCCGATGCCAAAGTAAGTTTGGGTCATAGAAAAAGTAAGTACAAAGCTTTTAGGTATGATTTAGAGTATTGAATAGTGATCAAATCTGACCCTCACAAGTGAGAGGGTATTTATAGAAGTAACCCCCAGAGCGGGGCCAAGGTCTCCCATGTGGCCGAATTATCTAGTCGACCAATGGAAGACTGTCAGGTGGAGGGCCAGGCACGTGACCCTTTGACCTGGTCCAACTGTTTCCGTGAGTTTCGGGGAGGCAGTTGGTCGCGTGAACTGTTAAGCGCGTGAAGTGGACGTCCCCAACGGTCATATTGTGCTCAACGGCTATGTTATACTCAACGGCTAGTTTGTGCCCAACGGCTAGATTGGCTGCATCCAATTATTGGGCCTTTCTAAAAGCTTGGGCCTTGCCCTACTGTGGGCCAAGCGCCTGCCCAGTCCAGAACAGGAGCCCCCAAGTCTTTGCTCTGAGGAAGAGTGATGACTTGAGGTAGACTTGTGGACTGTTGCCTTTGAATGACAAGAGTGATGACTTGAGGTAGACTTGTGGACTGTTGCCTTTGAATGACAATGTTCGGGGACATGCCATTTGTCTTTTCTATGGTTATTGTGGTCGACACTGGTTGCTTATCAACCCGACACCCTTTTGTAAGCGGGGACATGCTCGCAAAAATGGCGTTTTTATGTTGACCAGGTTTAGTGTATGTGCCCGTGTTAAAGCAGTAAAGCGGCAAGCAACAAAAATATTTGGAAGTATTTTTCCGGGAATTTATCGTGTCCTCAGAGTTCAGTGTTATTGAACTGTCGTTCGACAATTTAAATGTTAAAGAGTTTGAGTTTAAAAATGGTTTAAATTAAATGCGGGAAATAAAACTTATGAACATAAAAAGAATTCATTCTTTGGAGAGTAGAGAACTCTCGAGTTTACATTTCATCTACCCTATCAAATACTTAAACTTACTACCCAGTTGCACGCAACCTAAATCACTCGTCAACATTATCACGTATCGCTCACAACAAAGGTTATGTCTAACGCAAAATTAAGAGAAAAACCGCATTGCCTCATCGATGATGTCTCACGCAACTCGACCACACAGAAGCATTAAGTTCCAATACCCAAGTGAATATTAAACCTAAATCTATCTCTAGAATCTAGAACCTAATAGATGTTCATCCTAAATCCGGATTCAAAGAGGATATGTCTACCGCAACTCAAACCCAAATAAAGAAAGCAATCATCAACATTAATTTGTAAAATGAGTTTTATACAACACCATGAGCAATAAATATACAGATAATCAAGGTAAGCTTACATACAAACTCACAACAAATGGAAACTACAAAGGGAAGAGAGAAGAGGAATCAAAATCTCTCGCGGTGTCAATCACGATCCAAGAATCATCCACCCCCAATCGTCGAGTTGCAACCTTCATTGATGTTTTTCTAAGCTCTAAACAATCAAAAAATGAAGTTTGATGGAGTGGGAGCAAAAAATACCCAAACCATCCTAAAAAATGAATGAAATGACTTAAATAGTATTTCAAAATCCGTCAAGTTCGCAGTGCGAACTTTTATTCGCAAAGCGAACTCCAAAAATTGGCACTTAAGTGCCTCAGAATAGTTAAACCGACTCTGCATTTCTGCAGAAGTTCGCAATGCGAACTTTTATTTGCAAAGCGAATATTCACTGGAAAGTTCGCAAAGCAAACTTTGGTCCCTTTTTCTACTGCCATAAGTCTGGGAGCGTTCGCAAAGCGAACTTGACAGTGAACCAACCCTTATTTTGACCACAACTTCTGAACCGTAACTCGGATTGACGCACGGTCAGAAGCACTAGAAAGCTTATTCAATGCTCTATACAGCAATGGCAAAATATCATTGCTTGAATACATACAAAAATAAGAGAAAATCAATTAAACTCAATGATATTTACATGATACACAATATATACACTATAACGTAAAGTAAACGTATTTACAAACAAAGCGATGTTTATTCGTATGATATTGACAAAAAGTATCGATAAGTGCAACAAAACTTATATACAAAAGTAGCTACAATTTGCACTTATCAGACTCTCCCCTACTTAAACTTGTTTGTCCCCAAACAAGAATCAAACAACTCAAAGACACAAAAGCAATAACCAAAGAATGATGAATCAACAAGTTTTGAAAAACGAAAGCATATGTATGGTTCAAATGAAAAACGGTACACACAAAGTAAATAATTACCACTAAACTACGACGATAACATAGTCACGAAACAAATGCAAAATACAAAAATCATGCCAAACATCCTAAAACAACACAAGTTCAAACGTGAATCACACCTAGCAAAAATAATCATCGGTAGATGAAAAACACAAAATGAGGTTCTTTCACTCACACAACAATCTTGCAAACAAAAGACTAAATTATGCATTCAATCAAAAATTCACATTGAACATACAAAAGAAAGAATCACAAGGGCTTTCAAGGTTGTAGCGTGGTCGGGTAAACAAACAAGGGGCAATTTCTAAAGGTAATTGAAACAAAAACTTGCCTAAACCTAAGGGAGTGATCAACTCACAAAGACGCAAACACAAAATTCCAATCAACTTCTTCCCAAATGCCAAGTGTTACACAAAACACAATACTTATTTAGCACAATTATTTGAACTCTTTTTGTTTCCTTTCTCAAGGATTTTCTTTTTCTTTCTTCTTTTTTTTTCTTTTCTTTTCTTTTCTTTTCTTTTTCATATTTTTCTCCTTTTTCTTTTCTTTTTCAACCTCATAGAAACCAACCAATGAGTAAACAATCATTCTCTCCCCAACTTGAATTCAACCACATCATCATGTGAATACTACCTACTTTCTAAGGCAAGGTAAAAAATTCATAGAACAACACAAAGTTTAGGGTTCAAGAAAAAACAATCAATCAAAATCCATACAAAAAGTAAATTCAATACTCATAGACAAACATTAAGTTCAAACAACATAGATAATGATAGAAAGGCACAAAGGGGTTACGAATGATCACACGCTCACAAGGTGAATGACTATTTGGCTAGGTAGTTGTGTTCAAAATGAAACAAAATGTCTTGATCCTTTTCATGCTTTCATATAATCAATACAAACAAACAATTAAGCATAATAAAATCCAGTTAGAACAAGAATGTTGGTACTCCGCGCATATATGAACAATGGAAAGCTACCTCACAAAAAGGGTAGGAACTAAAGTGATTCACAACAAGAACAAGTATACAAAAGAATGAATGGCATGGAAGTTTGTAAAATGCCTAAGTATCATGAATATGCTAAAGTCTAGAAAGCGATAAACACATACCTTGGACTTGTACAAAACTTAATAATATCATTACCATACATCTGCAAGTTGAAACGATCAAACTTGGAACATCACCTTAAATTTCCTCAAGCTACTCAAAACAAGCTCTTAGACAAGCACAAAAACTATTAATATAAACAAACTAAAAGGCCGGGTGAAAATGGATTAAACAAGTTGTAAAGTGAAGATTTGAGAATTTTACGACTAATCCGAGTACAACTTGTTTAATGAATGTTCACCACACTACCTAAGCTAGAATGAAAAAGTAATAACGAAACAAAAAACGGTAAAACATGCTTGTTTTACGTCGTAAGCTCGACGCCTTTACTGTGCTTAGCTAGTAACTTCTTTCATTCATGCCATGGTGATGCCTCACCGCGCAAACCAAAAGCAAGTGTCCTAACCAAACACTTGAACAAAAGTTACGGGAACAAAATATACAAGTATCAGTGTAAACAAGTGAAAATATACAATATGTACGATATCTACAAAACTCAAAAACAAATAAACTATCGCAATGCGATTCAATAAAAACACCAATCCTCGGCAACGACGCCATTTTGTTGAAGCGGTAAAGCGGCAAGCAACAAAAAGATTTGGAAGTATTTTTCCGAGAATTTATCGTGTCCACAGAGATCGGTGTTATTGAACTGCCGTTCGACAATTTAAATGTTAAAGAGTTTTAGTTTAAAATGGGTTTAAATTAAATACGGGAAATAAAACTTATGAACATAAAAAGAATTCATTCTTTGGAGAGTAGAGAACTCTCGAGTTTACCTTTCATCTACCCTATCAAATACTTAAACTAACTACCCAGTTGCACGCAACCTAAATCACTCGTCAACATTATCACGTATCGCTCACAACAAAGGTTATGTCTAACGCAAAATTAAGAGAACAACCGCATTGCCTCATCGATGATGTCTCACGCAACTCGACCACACGGAAGCATTAAGTTCCAATACCCAAGTGAATATTAAGCCTAAATTTATCTCTAGAATCTAGAACCTAATAGATGTTCGTCCTAAATCCGGATTCAAAGAGGATATGTCTACCGCAACTCAAACCCAAATAAAGAAAGCAATCATCAATATTAATTTGTAAAATGAGTTTTATACAACACCATGAGCAATAAATATACATATAATCAAGGTAAACTTGCATACAAACTCACAACAAATGGAAACTACAAAGGGAAGAGATAGGAGGAATCAAAATCTATCGCGGTGTCAATCACGATCTAAGAATCATTCACCCCCAATTGTCGAGTTGCAACCTTCATTGATGTTTTTCTAAGCTCTAAACTATCAAAAAATGAAGTTTGATGGAATGGGAGCAAAAAATACCCAAAACATCCTAAAAAATGAATTAAATAACTTAAATAGTATTTCAAAATCCGTTAATTTCGCAGTGCGAACTTTTATTCCCAAAGCGAACTCCAAAAATTGGCACTTAAGTGCCTCAGAATAGTTAAACCGACTCTGCGTTTCTGCAGAAGTTCGCAATGTAAACTTTTATTTGCAAGGCGAATATTCGCTGGAAAGTTCGCAAAGCGAACTTTGGTCCCTTTTTCTACTGCCATAAGTCTGGGAGCATTCGCTGGAAAGTTTGCAAAGCGAACTTGACAGGGAACCAACCCTTATTTTGACCGCAACTTCTGAACCGTAACTCGGATTGACGCACGGTCGGAAGCGCTGGAAAGCTTATTCAATGCTCTATACAACAATGGCAAAATATCATTGCTTGAATACCTACAAAAATGAGAGAGAATCAATTAAAATCAATGATATTTACACGATACGCAATATATACACTATAACGTAAAGTAAACGTATTTACAAACAAAGCGGGGTTAATTCATACGATATTGACAAAAAGTATCGATAAGTGAAACAAAACTTATATACAAAAATAGCTACAATTTGCACTTATCATCCCACAAAAATGGAATTTTTATGTCGACGAGCCCTAACGAGGACACGTACTGTCGAGGAAGATATGCTCGCGGGGACTGTAGAAGACTTGGGAAATGCAACGTCTAGCTTTAGGAATGTCAAACGAAGATTCTCTTCTAAAACGTGGTGGTGCATTTAATTCCTGTCAGGCCTAGGGGTCTATGTTATTATGGCATTTGCATTTCCCCAAGCGTGTAACTGCTTATAAAAGGGGGGAGCGAGGATTCGTTTGCATATTTCACGCAAATTCCTCTCCCCAAATCCTTTTGCTCTGTAACTCGTACTTTCAACGGAGCTTCTTCGCCGTCGTCGATCTTCATAGTCCACGCCGAAATCTTCATCTTCAACCTCTAGCACCAAGTAAGTTCTTCACCCTTCTTTGTTATTTCTATGGTGTTCTTCATTTTCTGGAAATTGTTATGAATTTTCCGGTGATTCATGAACTTTTCGGTTGAATGTACATGTGTTCTTCGATGAACACATGAATTTTCTGGAAGATTCATGAAGAACATGAAGAACACAAAGAACATAGGATGAATGTCTTTGAACATAGCGTATGACTGTGTAGATCTTCCTAGATTTCCGGTTAGGATTAACTTTAGGTTTGTAGTCGGGCATAAGGCCTCCTCGACGCGACAATTGATTTTCGCGTGACAAGTTTTATTTCGTCGAGGAGACTTGTCCTCGTGGAATCCTTTCGTAGAGTCACGGGGACTCGTCCCCGTTTTATAGAGAAAGGATGTCGCCGCGTCCCGACGCCGTCGACTAGGGCCCAAGAGCGTCCTTGACCTATTCCTCTCTCTTTCACTTGATTAGTGGTGGAAGGGTGTATTTGATATTTGTCGTCGAATTCACTTTTTCTTCCTCTGCTTTTCAGGTGAAATGGCTGACAGAAACGAGGGAGTCGTCCCCGAAGTTGGGGCCGCTAACGGGGAGGCCGAGCAACCAGTCGAGCATGCAAATGTCCGTATGGCTGAGGGAGACGTCGACTGGATCGCCCAAGAGCCAATGTCAACGAGATCGACTTTTACCAAAGAGGAGGCTCGCGAGTTTCCCTACCTTGAAGATTGGGCAGAGGATGCACCCATAAACTGGAGGGCTAACTGCCCCACGGAGGACGACCGAATATGTTCGGTGTATCCGGGGATGCGATTCCATATGTATGAATTTGTCTTCGTGGAGGCGGGGTATCGTCTGCCCTTCACCGACTTCCAAGAGGCCATCTTCTGCCATCTAGAACTGTGCCCTGCTCAACTTCATCTGAACGCACTGGCGTTTATCAGGGCCTTCGAGCTGGTCTGTCGTTACCTGAAGGTCGGGGCCACCGTGGATCTCTTCTTCTGCATATTTCAAATCCATAGGAGCATAGCAGGCCCTAAGCAAAATTGGGTGTCCTTTAAGCAGCAGAGCAGGCTCTTCTAGTCGTACTCGGAATCTGTCTGAAACTTCAAGTATATGTTCCTAGTCATGAAGCCTGTCTCGGAGGCGGCTAAGAGGTCCATATCCACCCTGGAGACCGTGGAAATTGGTGGTCGGGAGGTAGTGAAGGTGGTGTCAAAGTTCCCATTGGAATGAGTGTACGCCCATTTTAGATATAGGACCGACCAGTTCCTTGTAAATAGGGCTGGCAATGAACCGAACCAACTCAAAAATAGTTCGAAACTCGATTCAAAAATTAATTCATTGAACTTGGTTCCTAAACCTAATGAGCTGAATATGAGCGAAAAACTAAGTTCGTTAACTAAATGAGTTGAACTTGAACTATACATAGTTCGACTCGTTAAGTTCATAGCCAACTCGATTATATATGAGAAGGATTATATTGTCTTTAAGAATAGGTTTAAAGATTTAATATAAATTTTAACCTTATATTTTATTTTAATCTAACGGTTTTAATTAATAATTTATATTCTCAAGTGACAAAATATTTCTAAAAATAATTATACAATTAAAATTAGCATCATATAAATTAATTAATTTTTGAATTAGTAGATTTTTGAGACAAAGTTAAATTTCAATTTAATAAATTTTATTTTATTTCAATACTTTCTTTTTAAAATAATATTAATTTAAAATGTCAAATATATATAAAATATACTTTTAAATGGCTTTTAAGTCCGTGAAGCAAGCGAGCTGAACCTAACGAGTCGAACCGAGTTGCTCGTGAAGTTATAACGAGTTGAGTTTGAGCTTAAAAAAAAGTTTGTGTCAAACTCGAACTGATATTTGAGCTGAACCAATTCTTAACGAGTCGAGCCAAACTGAGGCGAGTTCGACTCGACTCGGCTCATTTCCAGCCCTACTTGTCAAGCACGAGTAGCTTAGCGATGGGGACAAGGAGTCTTTTCGGGCATTGCATGCCTATGTAGAGAGTTCCAGCCCCGCCTTCGTGGTGGACAGGGACGACAACAAACTGTGTGAGGAGGATGGAGAGCCTGCTCAGGGAGCTCGTTACATAAATACAAAAGCCCTCCTCGAATGTGAAACCGAGGACGTTGTGTTTGAGCTCTATGGTATAGGTTATCTCTTTGCCCGTGTTTTTAATTTCTTGTTCAATGTGCTAACCTCCCAAATTACTTTTGCACGGAAGATATCGAACATGAGGGAGTGTCTGGTCAGTTCCGCAACGGCCAAGAATTTAAAGAAGGCGTCAGTGCCGAAGGTTGATGCTGCCAAGCAACAGGCAACGCTGGAGAAGTTCGTGGGCGGCACCGCCTCCTTCCCGGGGACCACTTTGAACCCTCCTACTCCAGACACAACAAACAAAAGGAAGGGGGAAAATACTGGCTCCTCCCCAGCGGGTGGTTTAAGCAGTTTCGTCGGGGGTAAGTTTGTACTTCCTCCGTGATACCTTCAAGGAAAAGTATTTGACGGGGAAGGCTCTGTTGTTGTCCCCGACCTCGAGGTGTCGGCCATTCTGTCTGCCGACCCCAAGGTGAGAATGAAGGTTCTCTGCCAGGAAGCGACCGCTGTTATGAGGGTGCTGGAGGCGGCACTGGCCCTTAGGGATGCGAAGACAGTTCCGCTCACGGATCTCAAGAGGGCGTAGGCCAAGATCACGGACCTCGAGCTGGAGAACGTCGAAATACATAATCGACTGGCAAAGCTCGAAGGCAACCTGAAGGCCAAGATCGCACTCCAGAAGGAAGTGACCCAGGTGAAGGGGGAGGTGATGAGGGTAACCGAAGAGATTTCCCGCCTGAAGGCGAAGGTAGCCGAGCTGGAGGGCTCGTCAGTGGTCTGTCAGGATGAGACCGAGGATGAGAAAGCCCTGAAGACCTGGAGGGACCTGATCGAGAGAATCCGCATCCTCGAGCAGGACAACTTAGGAGCGGCTGAGTTTGGCTTCAACACAGCAGTGGAGCAGATGAAAGCTCTCAACTCTGACGTCCAGCTTTTGACTGAAGGGATGGGCGTTCTCCACGTGGCTGTCGATGACGAGGTGGTTCCTCTAGAGGTTCCCGGTGATGCTGCTTAGTTGTTTGTACTTGTACTTTGTTGGCCCGCGTTCCATTTTGTTTTTAACCGTTTGTCGGGCATAGCCCCCTTTTGTAATATTAACAACTCTGGCCTTGTGGCCATATTCATATAAATATCTTGTGTTTGACGTTATGTATGTTGCATTTTATTTGTATATGCTTTTAACATTTGAATGTTAAGTATGAACGTCTTGCTTGAATCGTTATTGTTATGCTCGACGGTTTATGGGGACTCGTCGAGGAGGCGAAGTGGTTTCGCCGGTGGCGGGACTATGATCTCGGTCGAGGTACTAATCCCACAGGCTTGGATTATTCCCATCGCGAGCTGGGTGTCCTGCCATGTTGGTGCAGTAACGACGGAGCTCGATTGAGGTATCCCCATTGTGCATAGAGTCTGCTCGTCCCATAAGCAGAAACTGGTCAGCGTTGTAGGGTGAAGGATCGTGCTTACACCGGGGCACGGTCCTGTGGCCGGGCCGTCTCCCCGTAGTGGGGTGATCTCGTCGGCAGTTAAGCCAAACTAGTGGTTGGTCCTAACTGTAATACTATTTGAGCTTTTCAGCATTTCATGGTCGAGCAAATGGTTCTCCGTCCAGAGTTTCTAGGTAGTAGGCTTCATTGCCTATTTTTTATTTGACCCTGTAGGGTCCTTCCCAATTTGCGGTCACCTTGCCCTCATGCGAATCTTTTTGATTTTTGTGTAGGACCAGACTACCAACTGGGAAGTCACGCTTCACGACTTTGGCATCGTGGCGCAAGGTTATTTTTTGTTTCAACCACGCTTCACAGAGAGTTGCCCCTGATCGGATTTCTTCAACCAGGTCGAGCTCTTCTCTCAGAGCCTCGTCATTCATCTCCTCGTCGAGGGGAGCTTCCGTTCGTCTGGAAGGTTCCCTGATCTCCACCGGTATCACTGCCTTGGTTCCGTAGGCTAGTCTAAAGGGAGTCTCCCTGGTGGTAGAATGTGAGGTTGTTCTATAGGCCCAGAGCACGTTGTGTAGCTCCTCGACCTATCTCTTTTTGGCTTCACCTAGCCTTCGTTTTAGACCTCGAAGGATCACCCTGTTCGCGGCCTCTGCTTGCCCATTAGTCTGGGGATGCTCGACGAAAGTGAAGTTTTGCTTCGTGCCTAGTTTACCGACGAAGTCTTGGAACTTCCTATCCGTGAATTAGGTTTCATTGTCGGTCACAAGGGCCTAGGGCACCCCGAATTGTGCAAGGACGTTTCTTTTGTAGAAATGAAGTATGTTGAAGGTTGTGATCTTGGCAAGAGCTTCGGCTTTGATCCACTTTGTAAAGTAATCGACGACCACAATCAGAAATTTGTTTTGGTAGGACCCCATTGTGAAGGGCCGAGGATATCCATCCCCCACCAGGCGAAGGGCCAAGGCGAGGACAGGGTCTTCAACTCGTTAGGGGGTGCCAAGTGCATGTCCCCGTGGCGCTGGCACCGGTCACATTTTTGGACATGCTCCTTAGCGTCGTGCTGCATGGTCGTCCAATAGTATCCTGCTCGCAAGGCCTTTCGCGCCAATGATTTCCCTCCCACGTGTTGTGCGTTGATACCTCAGTGAATTTCCTAGAGAACTTCGGGGACCTTGTTCTCCTCAACGCATTTCAGGAGGGGAATGGAAAATCCTCGTCGGTAGAGTTTGTCACCGACCAGGACGTATGAGCAGGCCCTTCGTTTGGTCACGCTGGCCTCCTTGATGTCTTCGAGCAGCTCCCCTGTAGTAAGGTACTTATACACAGGAGTCATCCAGTAGCTGTTGTCATCCATGGCGTTGACGTCGAGCAGTCCCGATGGCTTTGCGATACTTGGGTGGGAGAGTATCTCTTGTATGACAGATTTATTGCCACCTTTCTTTTTGGTGCTAGCCATTTTCGATAGGACATTTGCTCGAGTGTTTCATTCGCGAGGGATGTACTGGACTTCTCATGCGTCGAACTTAGCTATCCTTTCTTTTACCAGTGTTAGGTACTCGACCAGGTGATCATTTTTTCCTTGGTTCTCTCCTCATACTTGGGATGCTATGAGCTGGGAATCTATGAAGATCTTTACTTCCTTGGCACCCAAATCTTCGGCCAATCGTAAGCCCGTGAGGAATGCCTCATACTCGGCTTGATAGTTTAATGTGGGGAAGGATAGTACTAGAGATACTTTAATTAGGATTCCTTCTTCGTTCTCAAGGATGATGCCGACACCACTGCCCATGGAGCTAGATGCTCCGTCAACAAAGACAGTCCATTTGTGTGCCCCTCTAGACGGGGATGCCGAAGGCGTCATTTCAGCCACGAAATTGGCCAGGGCTTGTGCCTTGAGGGCCTTCCTTCTTTCATAGTGGATGTCAAATTCTGACAACTCCAAAGACCATTTGAGCATTCTGCCAGCCATATCTAGCCGGCAAAACAACTGTCTTATGGGTTGGTCTGTTCGCACTACTATTGTGTGGGTCAGGAAGTAATATCTTAATCTCCTCGCTGCGTTGATGAGGGCGAGGGAGACCTTCTCGATCTGCTGGTATCTGAGTTCTGGCCCTTGCAGGGCCTTCCTCGTGAAATATATGGGTTTTTGCCCGTCAGGTGTCTCATGAATGAGGGTGGCGCTTATGGCTTTGCTGGTGACGGAGAGGTACAGGTATAACATCTCCCTGCTATCTGGTCGAGACAAGACAGGGGGTTCAGACAAAGCTCGCTTGAGGTGGAGCGAGCATCCCATTGAGGGATTGCATGGATTTCTTCGACATAGGTGGGGGAAATTCAGCGAATGCCCGACATTTGTCAAGGTTGGCCTCTATCCCCCTCTCGATGAGGTAGAAGCCGAGGAATTTCCCTGCCCGCACGCCGAAGGTTCATTTTTCTAGGTTAAAACGCATTTTGCATTTTCTAGCTTGGTCAAAGACTTTTTGCAAGTGGACCGTGTGATCGGATTCCTCTTGGGACTTCACGATCATGTCGTCCATGTATACTTCAAGCATGTCTCCGATTTCTGATCGGAAGACCTTGTTCATCATATGCTGGTACGTGGCCCCATCGTTTTTCAAACCGAAGGGCATTACGTTGTAGTAATAGTTCCCCGACGAGGTCATGAACACGGTATATTTCTTGTCCTTTTCAGACATGGGAATTTGGTTGTATCCCGAATAGGTGCCCATGAAGGACAAAAGTTTGAAACCTGCAGAATTGTCTACGAGCTTATCTATGCTGGGCAAAGGATAAACATCTTTTGGGCAAGCTCAGTTGAGATCAGTATAATCAATGCACATGCCCTATTTTCCATTATGTTTTTTAACAAGTACAATATTTGACAGACAGGTTGTATACCTGGCTTCCAAGATAAATTTTACCTCTAAGAGGTCTTGTACAAGTTTTTCGGCAGCCTGTCCCTTTTCCTCAGATTGTTTGCGCCTGCGTTGTGCTATCACCTGAGCAGCTGGGTCGATGGTTAGCTGATAGCATGCAGTCTCAGAGTCAAGTTCGGCCATGTCCGTGGTGCTCCAAGAAAATAAGTATGCATTGTCCTTCAGGCATGTCTTCAACTGCTGCTTTACCTCGTCAGGCAGCCCTGTGCCTATCTTTACCCCTCTGTTCGAGTTGTCTCTGAAAGTGATTACCTCAAATTTCCCATCTGGTACCAGACGCATGCTGATTGATGAAGGGGAGCTGCCTATTACTGCTGACGTGCCTTCGTTGTTGTCTTCCTCTCCTTCTTCATAGATCCGGATGTCGAGGTTGATTGTGTGCATCGGGAGATTCGGTTTCTTGTCAGGCTGACTTTCTTCGCCGGGAAGATCTTCATCCCTTTCCCGATTGGCGGCCTTGGGCGCTGCACCGATTGAGCTTTGTCCTTGGGTAGCTGCTTCAAAGCATCTCTTCACAGCCTCTATATCTCTGTGCAAAGTCGCGATGTGGCCCTTCTCTGTAATATTTCATCTTGAGATGAACGGTTGAAGGGGCAGCAATCAGCTTCGTGAGGGTTGGTCTGCCCAGGATGCATTGGTACAGCGATGGATAGTCGATCACCTGAAATTGAGTCTTGATCGACTTGGACGCCTCCTCCTCCCCGAACGTAACTGGGAGCTCCATGTACCCCCATGGTCTGGCGGTAGCTCCGTTGTATCCTTGCAGGTCGGATCCCACATATGGTGACATATTCTTCTGGTCAAGCTTCAAAGCGCGGAACAACCTGGTGTACATGATGTCCACCGAACTGCCCTGGTCGACCAGGATCCGCCGGACCTCAATGCTAGACAGTCTTGTCCTGATGAGCAGAGGAATATGTAAGTTCGGGGAGCCCCCAAGAAGTTCTTCATGGTAGAATCTAATAGGCAGAGAACGCCCCCCAGAACTTCTCGAGTGTGGATAACCGATCGGGACTGCAGTCAATCAGTTGGTCGAATTTCCTTATGACCAGCCCTACAGTGAGCTTGTTGTATCCACCACATGAAATAACCATTGTCGTGGGGAAGGCCTCCCAGGTGTTGTGCGTGGATATCTGGGGAGGATCCTCGAGGTAGTCGGGGATGATGAAGTCCTCTGGCAGCGTGATTGACATAGTGACTTACGGGGGAGGACGAGGCAGTGAAGACTTTGTTTCCTTCTTGGACTCCGAAGTCTCTCGTCGGGAAGATTCACCCTTTTTCGTATACTGCTTCAGGTGGCCCTCCTTTATGAGTATTTCAATAGCGTCCTTCAGGTGCATGCAGTCTTCGGTCACGTGGCCATGGCTGCGATGGAAACGGAAGTATTTTCTCTTGTCTGTGTTACCCTTTGACGTTGTTGGCTTGGGGAACCGAACACCCATTTGCTTGAACTCCGCGTTAATGCATTCGGAGAGAATATGCTTGTGGGGAACTGTCAGCAGGGTGTACTCTGTGAAATGACCAACAGGTCCCTTGCCCTCGCGAGGATGATCATCTCGTCGTCCCTCCCTGTCGCGCTTGGGGGCCTCTGATTTGTCTTTGTTGGTTGCCCAAGAACTCTCTTGATCCATTGAGTCTCGGACCTTATACACGGCTTTTTTCTCCTCGTACTGTATATAGGCTTGAGCCTTACGGAGGCGTTCGGCTAAGGTACGAGGGGTCTCGATGCCCACAACTTTGCAAAATTTGCTCTTCGATCTCAGCCCCTTCTCGAGGAGATATTTCTCCATATGGTCCATTGTGCGGACCTCGATAGCTTTCTTGTTGAATCTCTTGATGTATGTGTGTAGGGGCTCATCCTTGCCCTGTATGATGGCTTCGAGAGTGGCTTCCGACTTGGGATGGCGTCGGGAAGCAGTAAAATGTCGGGCGAATTGGTTCTTTAGATCCTTCCAGGACGTAACCGAACCCCGGGGAAGCCGCTTATACCAGACCATGGCCCTCTTCTTGAGAGTGATGGGGAATAACATTCACTTAATGGCTCCGCTCACGTTGTGGTAGTGGAGCATGGCTTCGATATTTTCTATATGCTCGCCTGGGTCGGTGGTTCCATCATAAGTTGCTAGAGGAGGGGGCTTTTCCAGCCCGCGAGGAATACGAGTGTCCATTATCTCTTGAGATAGGGGTCCATGGGCATCGCCATCACTGCTCGCGCTGGATGACTGGCAGGGGGAGTGGCTGTGCCTGCGACTTCTGCTACGCCGAGGAGAATATCTGTGCGACCGATGGTGCTCATGATGTTTTCTGAGGGCCTGGTCCTCTTCGGGGCAAGAGAACGTTTGGATCTCCTCGGAGGAGAACGGTGTCGTCTTCTGGAGACTTCTGACTCTGGTTCTTCCAATGTTGATCATCCCCTGATGGGAGAAATGCTCTGGGATATGTCTCGTCGACGTTTCTGAGGAGGAGAATACGGACGTGGAGAGGAACTGCTAGGCTTCTGCGAAGGAAGTCGCTCCTGGAGGACGTGCTCGAGCATACTGATCTTCTCACCCTGTTGGAAGATCAGGAGGTTGGACCTGTTGAGAGATGCAATGAGGGCAGTAGTGCCGAGGTCAACATTTTGAGGGACATGAATGGGCTCAAAGACATGGCGGGTAGCCTGTGCGCGTGGCTTCACATCGTCAGAAGAGGGAGACGTTGTCTTTCCGTCCTTGTGATCAGTCTCGTGGACCGCAACTACGAGGTTATGGTGGTTGACGTTATCCACGGTTACGGCAACAACAGGTTCTTGATGTACACCATCGTTTCTGTAGGAGTCCATGATGATCAAGTGAATTTTGGAGAGTAAGCTTTGGTCTTTTGGGTGAAAAGATAAGGAATCTTGATTCAAAAAGACGGGGAAGCGACATTTCCACAGACGTCGTCATTGATCTGGTGTGATCAGACTAGATCATCGTGACCTTCCGCGTAGGGCAAGGATGATGATGTAGGAGAGGAGGGGGTGTACCTACAAGGTACTCCGATGCCAAAGTAAGTTTGGGTCAGAGAAAAAGCAAGTACAAAGCTTTTAGGTATAATTTAGAGTATTGAATAATGATCAAACCTGACCCTCACAAGTGAGAGGGTATTTATAGAAGTAACCCCCAGCGCGGGGCCAAGGTCTCCCATGTGGCCGAATTATCTGGTCGACCAATGGGAGACTGCCAGGTGGAGAGTCGGGCGCGTGACCCTTTGACCTGGTCCAACTGTTTCCGTGAGTTTCGGGGAGGCAGTTGGTCGCGTGAACTGTCAAGCGCGTGAAGTGGACATCCCCAACGGTCATATTGTGCCCGACATCTATGTTATGCCCTACGGCTAGATTGGCTGCATCCAGTTATTGGGCATTGCCAAGAGCTGGACTGGATTAGGCCTTGCCCTACTGTGGGCCAAGCGCCTGCCCAGTCCAGAACAATTACTATTACGGAAAAATACCTTTTATCTCAATTAAAAATAGAGTTTAATTTTGGTTTTTTATGCATTTTAATGAATGACATCATGAAAATTGTGTTACATCTACTCTCGGTTGTTCTTACACCGAAGAAAAAAACATATTGATCATTAGTTCGATCTCCAACAAGTATATTTATTTTTTCATAACTAGATAACACATCTCATTTTTCTCTTCATTTATATGAATCACCAAGGTATGGGATGACAATGGACAGGGTTTAAGCAGTGTACTATAGTACTCGTCTCCAAATTCGTGGTTTAAAAAAATTCTCGTACCCGAGCTCATACCCACGTGGGCATCAACGTTTGTACCTGGACCCTATGGGTACCTAAGTACCGATACCCATACTCGTTTATCCGCATTTCTAATAAAAAATATCGATCATTTATAATTTATCACGTCATTTTAATTTTTTAAGAATATTTAAAAAAAATTGAGGATGTTATTGTTAATTTAAGAAATAAGCAAACATTTATATTAAAATGCATAGAAATTTAATATTGATTATTTAATAAAATTGTTAGATTAACATATATACATAGTAATGAAAATATAAAATATAAAAATAAATATCGTGCGGGTATGAGGCGGGTTGGGTACTAAGATACCCGTACCCGCACTCATACCCGCTTATTTTAGTGGGTAATTGCTCGTGTCCATGCTTGTACCCATTTTGTCGGTTTTTACCTTATCTGTTGTGGATAAATTTTGCGAGTATCCACTGAGGATGGTACAATTGTCATCCCTAAAGGTAATAAACTTAGTCTTATTACCTCGTTTTATTAAAATAATCGAGGGAAAAATCCTTGTTATTAAATTTTTTTCTTCTATATTTTTGTTTTAACCTGTATTATTTTAAACATAACATATTTTTCTCATTTCTGAAAAAAAAAATATTATTATGTATAAAAATATTCATTGTTTACATCAAATGTAAAGTCAAGATGCCAAACACATTATCTTTTTACAATAAAACAAAAACTAATGATTAACCAACAACATCAAAAGCTAAAATGTGAATTCTTGAAAGGTCGTCTAAAAGTTTCCTTCTATGAATTTTGCAACTGGTCATTAAACACCTATAATTTGAACCACATTTGAAACCAATTAGGATAATCAACAATAACAACAACATTAAATCTTTAAGTCATTGATCTCAACAACAACAACAACAACAACAACAACAACAACAACAACAACAACAACAACAACAACGACAATAACAACATTCAAACTTCAACATCAAGAACATGCTTCAATAACTACAACTAACATAAATAATTTATAAGCATATATGAATATCACAAATATTAACACTTAATTTAGGGGTTTTTAATTTTCAGCCTTTTACTTCTAAAATCATGCAACATATGATATCCTTTGACATCTCTTCATGTTGGAAAAAAATAAATATTAGCAAACAATATACAAATATAAAATGAATAAATATATATTACTAAGTCGTATAATTTTTTTTACTAGTTTTCACATATCTCTTCTTGATGATCATAACGAATAGCATGCACATCATCCGAATCATTTTTTTTTCAGATAAGAGGCAATCATATGTTGTGAAAGAAGGAGTCTCAAAATTTAAATCTTGATTTTCATCACTATTAGGAATATTTTTTTCTTTGTAGAACAACTGGCCATCTAGTGTTAGAAGGATCAGTGACATAAAAAACTTATTTTGCTTGGGATGCCATAATGAATGGTCTGCTCATATAAGTTGTCTTTCGAAGGTCAATTTGTGTGAATTATAATTCATATGTTTCTACATTAGTGTTATTGTCAATCCACTTAAACTTAATAAATAAAGGCACTTTAAAAATATCATAATCAATCTCTAAAATATCTTCAATGATCCCAAGTACGCTCTATATGTCAGTACAAGATTCTTATCTTTGGAACTAGAGAAGTACATAGATTTAGTTTCAACCATAACCCCACTATTTTGCATGGTACTACGATCATCCTTTGATTTTGTATAAAATAAAAATTTAATATCGTCATATGCACTCTAATTTATTACATTAAACTTAGGCATATATGTCATCCATTTAATTATCTCGGATGCATTACTATCTTTAGAAACTCTTTCATTAAACCAATTTATGAAAGTTTTGTGATGCTTTATTAACATCAATTTTTCATCCATCTGGGGAAATTTTTACTTGATAAGACTTTTGTGAGAAGACAAGTAAGGTTGAAATTCATCAATCTTATTCAATATATACAAATGTACTTGAAGAATTATTTCTTGGCCCATCGTCTTAACATTTAAACCTTTAGTACATTTACCTTCATATCTTTCAAGATGACAAGATTCGGGAATTCCTATAGAGTTTGCTTTTGACAAATAGTTTAAACATAACTCAATAGCTTATTTTGTGATGTATCGTTCAAAGATCGAAGCTTTTGGATGATGATGATTCTTCATATACCCTTTAAAGATCTCCATGTATTGATCTACATGATACATACACCTTAAATAAATTGGGCCGCAAAATCTAATATATCTTACTAGATGAACAATTAAGTGAACTATAATGTAAAAAAATGATTGAGGGAAATAAATATCTAATTGACACAATATAATTGCAACCTCATGTTCTGACTCGTCTAAATTTTCAGGATCAATGACTTTATTAAATATAGCATTGAAGAATAAGCATAATCTGGTTATAGTTAACCTTACACTTTTTGGTAAAATGTCGGTGATAGCCAATGGTATAAGTGTCATACCCCAAATTTTGACCACTCATTGTAAAAAAAATTTGTTTATCTGATTGTGTTTCACTTCGTGTCATCTGCATATCATATCATCTGTTTTTGTCATGCATATCGTTTAAATTTTCAGTCAGAATATATGCATTGATATCTCTGTCTTTTCTGGTTAATTATGCGAAAAATCGATGAACGGACATATTTTTCAATCGAATTGACGAATGTCTCTTATTCACTCATTTTTCTCACAATTTGATCCAATATCTCATTTTTGTTTTATTTTGCATAAATAAGATTAAAAAATCCAAATATATATATATATATATATATATATATATATATATATATATATATATGCTTCATCTTCATCTTTTTTATGTTAATAATGAAAAGAAAAAAATAATAAAAAAATTATGTATATATATTTGTTTTGTGCGCCACTTTATATATATTTATATATATTCAAATTTTTGTTTTTTTAGAAATAAAAATATAATTCCATATATTTGATTTTTGTCTTTTATGATTTTTGTTTCTAATGATTTTTGTTTCTAATAAGTTTTGTTTTTACTAACTTTTGTTTTTCATAATTTGTTTTATATATATTAAATTGTAACAAACTTTGAAACTTTGATCCAAGACTCATCATTCCATTTGAATCTTGGAGTCCAAGTTTTGAACTTTGAATCAAAACTTTGAATGTCATAGTTTAATCCTTTTGATATCTTCATCTCTAAGTTTTGTTTCTCTATAAATAGAGATTCACAATTCTCTTCACAACTACACCAAACTTGTTCATTAACTTGTTTCTCTAACTCTCTTGAACTTCTTTTATTTTTATTTTTATATATAACTTAGAAAGAAAAATTTTGAAGCATATATGGGGGAGGGTGCAGCGAACCACTCCTGTCTCACTTTCTCTACAAAATTGTTTTTCTCTTCTTTATACACATACATATTTTACTCACTACACATACATATATATATATATATATATATATATATATATATATATATATATATATATATATATATATATATATATATATATATATATATATATATATATATATATATATATATATATATATATATATATATCCTTTACATGAACTAACAACTTTACAACCTTCATTTCATACACATATACATAAGCAATGATTCCTCTTTTCTGTACTAAAACTTTTGCATGAAAATTCACATACAATTTCTACACTAATTTTATCACCAAATTCATGAATTTACATTCTTTTCTTAAATTCAAAATACAGTTTTCATAAGCTGATGAATTTCTGCATAAAAACAACAGCAACCTTTTGCTTTCACAAATCACCCTCTGCAGATTTTTTCTTGTAGGAACTCTACAGCAACAACTGCTGCCACAACTTCAAGCAGCAACACAATATCTGCAGAACAAGAGCAATATCTTTTCATCTTCAATTCAATTTCCTCAATTACCAATTCTTATTTCAAAGTTCTGGTTAAATTTCATAAAAGAGAAACTTACAAGTTTTAACCTCTATATTTTCTCTTAACAGTTGAAGAAAAGAAAACATCTGTTAACAATTACAGAAAAATCATGAAGTAAAAAACAGTTTTTACCTGCTGCAAACAAAATTTTGCAATTTTCTCTTTTTATAGGAAGAGCATCATTTAACCATTTCAACGGAAAACTCCTAATCTTCAAATCTGCTGCGAAATGCCGAAACTTTGCCGACAAACTGACAAAAATCAGAAGCAAAGAACATCAGCAATTCGATTCACAGAAGCACAATTTCATCAATTACAATTTCAATTTTTCAATTTCAGAAAATTTCATCAATTTGTTCCTATTTGTAAACCCTAACACAAATTTATTTGTTTTAACAGCAAACTGCAGAAATCAAAAAGAAAATGAGAAGAAGAACTCACCTTCATCATCATCGCCGGAAATCACCACCCTTAATCAATCGCAGCGCCGCTCAGGACAATCGGAGGGAGATGAATCGCGTCCCTTTTTCAGACCACCGCCGAGCTTCCATGGAGGGTCGTCGTTGAAGAACTGCCGCAAAATCATGGGATCATCACCGGAAAAGCATCGCGGCCGTTTGTATTGGAAAGAGAGGGTCACGATTGAAGAAAAACAAGGAGAGGGTTTGAGCGTTTGAAGAACGTGTTTCATTTTGTCCTCTCCCTCTCTCATTTGCTGATTTTATTTTCCCTTTTTTAAAAGAGAAATCTGATGAAAATTTGTTTTTTTTAGGATTAGAACATTGGGCTCAGCCCATTTCCTTTAAAAAAAATCACTAATCACACCCTTCTTTACTAATCAGACCCATTTTCATTTTAATTAAGTTAAAATTAATTAATTATTATGATAATAATTAATATGGTTTAGTGAGTTTTTATTAAACATATTTTGACTTAATTGATCATCTAATTGTTTAAATTGATTATTTGATTTTCCGTGGTTTAGAATTACTTTCATTAATTTATGTTTGTAATTAAATATTTGTTTTTTTTCGATTTACTTTGTGACATCGATTCAAATCTAACCACTTGATGAAATCAAAGGCATTTTTATGCGATCTTTGGTTTTCTCTGCTTGTTTGGCTTTTCCATCTGATGCAGAAATTCTTAAGTGATGCCTTGAAGCTCATTGGACGCTTAAAGCTTCGTCGGGATCTCAAGCTCATCAGACGCTCCTCTGCTTGCGTGGAGAAATTCACCGGTGTACGGTAAACTCGAATTTAAATGCTTTGCTTGTATGCCATACATGATTTATTCACATCTGTTAAAAACAATTAAACTTGCAAACAAGTATTTCCTGTAAATACACAATGCACCAGTCATTTTCAAAAATACTTTTGGGCCTCTAATAGAGTGTAAGACCCAATCCCCTTTTATACCAAAACCATCTTGGGCCTCAGTCATTGTATAAGTCCCGATACGTTAGAAAATCTCGGTGTCTCACGATGCTTTGCCGTGAAGTTTCTGTTTATTTTACATGATGTTTTGCCGTGTATTTTCTCTCTGTTTATCCACGATGTTTTTCCGTGTATTTTATATTTTTTATTTATCTCACGATGTTTTGTCGTGCACTTTCTGTTTATTCTTCACGATGTTTTACCGTGATTGTCTGTTAATTTTCCGTGTTGATGATTCACACACGATGTTTTGCCGTGTATTTTCTATTTATTTTCACTGTGATGTTTTGCCACGTATATCTTTTATTTATCTCGCGATGCTTTTCCGCGTATCTTTGTCCGCTGATTACATGATGTTGTTCCGTGTATTTCAGCTGATTTTTATTGTCTGATTACCATGATGTTTTTCCATGTGTATTCCGTAACTTTTTATCTGTTTAATCTGTCACGATGCTTTGTCGTGTATTTATTTATTCCGTGATGTTTTGCCACGTATGCATGCTCCCTTAGGATCTCTTAGTTCCAATTTAATTTTCAATTACGTTTGAAATAAGATAGACATTAGGGTATTTAACCAAGCATGATAACATTAGGATAGATTTTCCCTCTCGCTGCCGTGCGATTTAAACTTTATTTTCGGTAGTTCGTGCCCCATAGGGGTGAACTACGACTGCTCTGATTTCTCAAGATCCCATTGAGAATACGTAGGCATAAGACTGTAAAGTCTTAGCGAGCAACCTTTTCTTTTTTCCATCGTCTTTTTACATCCGACGTTTTACCGGATATTCATATCGTTTCTTTTCAAAACAACTTTCCTTGTTATTTAAATTCAAATACATATTTGTTATCAAAACTTTCAATCTTTCTTTGTTGAACAATTAACCAAACAGCATGGAAGCTCTACAACCGAGTAAGTGTTTATATGCTTTCTTTATCCGCTTTCATATACATATAACTGTATTGTGGGGTTGTTTCACTGTAAGTCTTCTTTCATAAACTCATATCAACTGTGTAATACTAGTATAGATATTTAGAGTTTCCCCGGCAACTACGTCTAGCACTAATCCCTTTTGATCACTCTTTAATATAGTCAAAACTAGATCCCCATAGGATTACCAGACACAGTCTTCCCTCCTCTTGGGGTTAAACAATATGGAGACATGAAAGGCAGCATTCTCGGTGAACCCTTTCATAGACTGTCACTCGTAGAAGTTGTCAAAGAAACTCTATTCCCCAGAGATGATCTTTTCTCCGTGAATGTCATCTCTTGAGTTTCTTCCAAATTCTCGAACTTTCCTGGCTTGATCTATTCTCTGTGAATAGCCTGTCTTGAACTTATCGGGGTTTGGGGACCCACAGGCTTCTTAAAAGCACTTGTCAAGAAACTCTACTCCCCAGAGATGATCTTTTCTCCGTGAATGGCATCTCTTGAGTTTCTTCCAAATTCTCGAACTTTCCTGGCTTGATCTATTCTCTGTGAATAGCCTGTCTTGAACTTCTCAGGGTTTGGGGACCCACAGGCTTCCTAAAAGCATCCCCTCCTCCTCTTGGGCGTTGTACAAGGACCCTTCGGCTTCTTAGAAGTTTTCATAGCCTCCTTTTAGGCTTCGTATAATGATTCTTCCTTAGCGAAGATAGCCTCCTCTTGGGCTTCGTACAAATTGTCCCTCGGCTTCTTAAAAGTTATTCTCGCCTTCTCTTGGGCTTCGTACAAATTATCCCGACGACCTCTTAAAGGTATAGGAACAGAAACTAGTCATCTTACTAGAGCAGTCTTTCAATTGAGTCTAGATCTTGATCTCGGAAGCGTACTTTCTCTTACACATAGTACAAAAGACACACCCAGTAGACTTGGACAGTCTATATCCCCTCTTGAGTCTCAAAGACATTCTCAAGTTCCTTCTAAACACAGGAAAAACCCTTCCCTCTTTTTAACATCCGACGCTTTCCCGGATATTCCTTTTCTTTACATCCGATGCTTTTCCGGATATTCCTTTCATCCGACGGTTTCCCGGATATTCCTTCAATTTTCATCCGACGCTTTCCCGGATATTCCTTCAATTTTCATCCGACGCTTTTTCGGATATTCCTTTTCTTTACATCCGACGTTTTCCCGGATATTCCTTCAATTTTCATCCGACGCTTTCCCGGATATTCCTTCAATTTTCATCCGACGCTTTCCCGGATATTCCTTCTATTTTCCGATGTTTTTTCCCGGATATTCATATCTTCTCACTCTTTCAATCAATTCCCAGAAACACCCTTTAGCTTCATATCTTGGGCTTTGAACAAGACACAAAATACTCAACCCTTTAGCTTCATATCTTGGGCTTTGAACAAGATACCCAAATATCTCTTTTCCTCCCATAGAATAGGAGGAACTACAATTGCTTTGATTTCCCTGTTTTCTTTAACGGGAATACGTAGGCATAAGATTGTGAAATCTTAGCGAGCACACTAAACAAAAACCTTAGGTCCAGTACCTTACCAAAAACATCAAAAAACCCGAAAACAACAAAAATATCTTTTCAACATCTCTCAACCTTCCCAAAGGAGAAACTTTCCCAACCCATGACAGATAAACACCAGTAAGTAGAAAACAGTAGAATAGTAGAAAATTGCTTTCAACCCATGGATAACCATGTATAGGATGGGTAATTGACAACTCCCCATTGTATAACCTGACCCCGAACTCCTCAATCTCTTAGCACTTGTTAAAGAAAACATTTGCGTGCAAGGTTAGTTTGAGATAGCTTCCCTTTCCTTTCCAGCTTCATAGGATAAATAAGAAATCAGAAAGTAGCACCCAATCCCATCCGCAGGCGGATGCGGGTGGTCACAAAAACCGCGCTACAATAAGTAATTGCATCAAGACATGGAAATCATGAGATTTTAAGCCAACTAATTTGAGATCTTTTATTAACACAAGTTTCTTCGCATTTGATGAGTACACTTGGGGAATTTTGATACTCTAAAAACAATCATAAAAACTTTTATTTTTATTTTTTAGACAGAGTGTGACATGCCGAGGGAAAATATGTTATGTTTCCTATTTCTTTTGGGATAACTCTTGTTGTATATCTATACCCATTGTATCTAGATGGGAGTTATTATTATCTTTTTTATTGCCTTTAATATTGATAAGTGTTTCAATCAAACTATCACACACATTTTTCTCCACATGCGTCACAACAAGACAATGTCTTACATTGAGCATAGACCAATATGGAATATCAAAAAACACCGACCTCTTTTTTCAAATATTTTTCTCCACGAAAGCTTTTTGGTTCTTTCTAAAGACAACATTAATGTGTTGTTATTTTTTATAAAGTTCATACTCGATTAAGGATTTTATAGCGATATCAAACTCTTGTTCTCTATTAAAAGTCTTCCGCAATCTACGGTATAAATGATTGGATCTTATAAATTTTTGATACCCAAGGTAAACAATCTTTCTTCCATTTTGTAGTTGGTGGGAGCATATATCATCTTCACATATATAACACACTTTATGTCCCTTAACTTTATACCTAGGAAAATTACCGTATACAGGAAAGTCATTGATTGTGCAAAACAACATGACATACATCTTAAAATTATCATCCATATATGCATCATCAACAATGTCTTCCTCCCATAAAACTCTTAAATATTAAATCAATGGAGTAAAATAAACATCTATGTTGTTTCCTGGTTGTTTTGGGCCCGAAATCATCATTGATAACATCATATATTTGTGTTTCATGCACAACCACCGAGATAAGTTGTAAGTTATGAGAAGAACATGACATGAAGTGTAGTTAGTACGCATATTACCAAACAGGTTCATTTCTTCAGTGGCAAGTCCAAGCCTAAGCTTCCTTGGCTCAAGGGAAAAATATGGAAACATCGAATCAATTTATTCCATTGCAATGAATCTGATAGTATTCTATGCATCATTCACATTAACAATCAGTCTCTTGAGCCTTTGAATTATCGGTAGATATTACATCACCTTGGTAGGAACACCCTTTTTTGTTAGACCATCATCATCTTCAACACTATTATTGTAACGCCCCAGTTTTTGTCAGTTTTAGTTAATCGAGTCTATTTGATTATTTTATTATTATATTATTTTATTATTGACTTTTATTTGGCAATATATTATTTTTCATCGTTGTTGATGTTTTATCGCATTTTGAGAGCGTTTGAGAGATATTTGAGCTGAGGGGTATTTTGGTCTTTTGCTTGGGTAAGTTTTATGTTTTTATATAAATAGAAAGAAAAGAGAGAAAAATAGTAAGGAAGAGAAAAAGAGAAAGAAAGAAGGAAAAGAGAAAAGAAGAGGAAGAAGAGAGAAAAGAGGAGAAAAGGGAAAAAATCGCGGGAACTCCGTTTCAAGCGCGAATAATCGGGTAAGGGTGAGAAGTTTCAATTATATATTGCTTGTGTATGTATATGTGTATGTTTTCTTGATTGTTTTGGATAGTTTCATATAGTTTTCATTTTAGGTCGAAATGGTAAAAATGGTTAGAAATCGATGTTTTCACGGATGAATTTCGAAATAAATTGCGTAGATTAGTCGTATGAGGTTAGACCGAGATTATAGAAACTCGTTTGGTTGAAATCGGTTGATATTGTGAGTTTTGACATTTTTGGGTTTTGAGAATGTGAGATTTTGGTGAAAATCGAACGTCGTAGAATTATCGTTTTATGGTCCTAAAACGTTGATATATATTTGGTAAGCATTACTGTGTATTTGTTTCGTATCATAGAATTGAATCGGTCGGATTTTCGGGCAAAATAGCCGAAATCCGTAGCAGCCCGCAGGCGTACGGACGCGTGCTGTAGGTGGAAAATTCTGTTTTGGAAAAACTTCGGAAATTCATATCTCTTGAACCGTAAGTCGGTTTTGATCCCCGTTCGAAGCGTTGGGAAGCTAACGAGATGTTCTTTCTAGGAAAAATAGTTTTGAGGTCTAAACCTAGTCCAATCAGTACAGTTTTTTCGAACCGTTTCGTAGTGTCGGGCGTCCGGTTTATGTTTTCGCGTTATTTTGAAATATTCATATCTTGTTAACCGTTTATCGTATTTAAGAGTTCTTTATACCGAATCGAAGCTGTCGATGAGTACTTTTTGATGATGATAGAAAATATTATTTTTGGTCGACTTTTAGCCGACTTTTTCAGAAAACCGAATAATGGAATTTTGAGTTATTTTTCAATATTGTAAGACATATTATAATATGTTATGAGATGGCTGGTGTGATGATTCTTTGATGGGAATTTGATGTTGTGGAATGGTATATTGGTGTTTGTGGCCATTTTGGGCAATTGTGTGCATTACTTTATATGTACTTGAAATACATGATTATTGTTAATGCATGAGCATTTGATGTTGGCATGAGTCATTAATGTGTCAAGTATCATGATATGCATTCTTGCATTGGAAGATTCATAGATGAATCAGTTTTATCGTCTTACGCCCTGAAATAATGGTAGAAGCGATTAATCACAAATGATTGTGCGCCCTGAAATAGTGGACTATGGCAATCGGATTGTGCGCCTTGAAATAGTGGTCGAAAGCAATCCATAAACGTCGTACGCCCTGAAATAATGGTTTATAGCGACGGGGAACATCGTAGGCCCGACGGGGAGTTACTCTATGTAACGAGCGATGATTCCAAGAGTTCCTGGGGAACTAATGAATTACAAGGTTGGAAGTCGGTACCGCATGGCATTTGCATAGAGTCGTTGTGTCGGTCTCTGTGCATTTGCATAAATCATGAATTAATTGGCATGGAAATGTGATTGTGATTGATGAGATGAAATATGTGGAATTGTATTGAATGGTATATGTTTGATTGGAGTATGTGATTATGTGTGGAAAATCATGATTTGATTGATTATATGTGGAAGTTGTGTATTGATTAGTTATGTGTTGAGATTGTGATAGCTTTGGTGAGTTGATATGCATTTTGATAAATGTATTGAGCATGATTGGTATGCTTTGTGATGGATGCATAAATGATTATGTGTTGTGAATTATGTTATGTCTTGGTGACATGCTATATATATTGGTAGGTGATGTTGTGGTGAGAAATATTTTATATGTGAATTTATTTGTGTTGTGGCATATTATTATGCAATCTTGTTATAATTGTTATTTCTCACCCTTCTGCTGGAATATGCTTTTTATGGCATAGTGCAGATTGTCAGCTTTAGAGGCTTGGAGGCTTTTGTGGAGATTAGTCCTCCGTTCCGTTGTCGTTCGTGGTGTCTGCTCTGATACGTAGCACGGGAGTCGGGGAACGTTTTGTTATATGTATATAATTGTTGAATATATTTTGTATTTATATTTTGATGTTCTAAAACCATTTATTTGTAAAACAAGTCAGTTATGGATCTTTCCGCTTTATTCCATAATTGACCATCCTTTTGTAAGGAAAAAGTTTCTCTTTGTGTTATGTATCAAAAATGTGGAGCAGGGATTGTATTTTGTTCATTTAAGTGTGACATCCGTGTTTCCTGTCGGAGAAATAAATTTTTAGTTACTCTGATATTTATTATGTGTTATTTATTTTATGATGGGAATTGGGGTGTTACATTAGTGGTATCAGAGCAGGTCGGTCCGTCCGGCCAAGCTATTGAGTCAGTTGGTGTGACAGTTGAATACTGTCGTTGTTGTTTATCTCTTAGTACGTGATAGGTGTGTGGAACACTGTCAGTACTTTCTGGGTTTTCTAATCCTTTGTTTTCAGGATTGAGTTTGAGATAAGTGGGGGAGAAGTTGGTACTTCTCCATGTTGCTTCAGGTGTGGAGCGTTGGCTCAGTGTATTGTGAATTGCAAGATTGTAAGTGTTGTTCGGACAATGTTGTTCTCAGTTCCGAAGGGGATGCGGAGGTAAGGTTTATGTTAACTAAGGATTTGTGCCTTAGGTAGTTTTGTGTACAGGATGTAAGAAATACTATTATAGTTTGGTAAAGACGGTTTATGCCACATCATGATTGTCGGCTGTCTATTGACAAATTGAGGAACTGATCACCCTTAATCTCTTGTTGATAGCAGACGGGAATTATGTTGGATGGAATAGACGGGTCTTTTCGGTTTTGATAGTATGTGCAATGAATTGTTTGGAATTTAAGGAAATGATTACAGATTGTTTTGATGGGTTGATGAAGATTCTTATACTGGAAGATGAGGCGGATTAGAGGTTTTGGTATGTTAGTCCAGTTGGAATGTCATTGAGAAAGAATGTTGGGTATTACTAATGGTTGTTCTCAGAGAGTAGAGTGTGAACTCAAATTGGACGAAGGTAAGGATTTGAGGTTTGGAGTCCTTGGAATTGTAGAGCATTAATGGAAATGTTGAGAGGGCCCTTAGGTATGGATGTAATATTTAAGAGTTCTTTTTGGTTGGTTGTTGATACATGTTGGAATTGCGGAATTAGACGGTCAGGAGAAATTGGGTATGGATTACTAACAGTTGAATAAGGTAATGATTGAGAATAAGTGTCCACTTTCATGAACAGATGACTAGAATGGTTTGGTTGAGTATGAGTGAATTACAATTGTTTGGAATGTTTGATAAGAGTGGTGAATTGTGTGAGTTGAGGCTTTGATCGATTTAATGTGACTGGTTAGGTTTGTTATCCTCGGAATAGGTTGTTCTTTACTCGGTTAAGCTTGTATGTGAGTAACCAGTTACCCAGTGAAAAGTTTTGCAAAAGCTTTAAGGATTTATATCTTTTGGATTTTGGTTGGGAATTGCAACGTACAGTGAGGGTATTTGGTGTTAGTAACGCGTCTCTAATGTTTATGGAGTAGAGGAATCGTATCTTCCATATTTAATTGGATAAGTTCGTAGTGGTTTCGATTGAGGATATTTGGATTTGTTATAAACTCAGAGGAAGAATGAGTAAAGTGTTTGAGATTTGAACTACAAGTGTTGGAAAGGGATGAAGTGCTATGCTAAGTTATTCAAGTGAGAATTTGGGTTGAAAAAGGTTAGTTTTCTTGGATATGTTATTTCAGAGGAGAGTATGGTAAGGGATTCATCGGAAGTAGATGTAGTTCTACATTGAGAGGCTCCGAAATTGGTTAAGGAGATTAGAAACTTTTGGACTCAGTTGGTTGTTATTACAGGTTATGGAAGACTTTGTTAAGTTCGTACTTCTGGTATCTCAGTTGACTTACAAAGGGTGAGTCGTTTGTTTGGATGTTCGTTGTGAGTAAGTTTTGGTGAGCTGGAGTAGAAGTTGTCTACGGCTCCAGTTTTGATTCTGTGTGATCCTAATAAACTGTTTGTGAGGTATTGTGATGTGTCTCTGAAGAGTGTGGTCAGGTGTTAATGCAAGGGGGTAAAGTCGTGGCTTATGCTTTATGACAATTGAGGATTTATAAAAGGATCTATACTCTTTTGGGTTTGGATTTGGTCGCGGTTGTATTGTGTTGGAATATTTGGAGGTATTATCTTTATGGTTCCAGATTCGAAGTGTTTAGTAATCACAAGGATATGGATTACTGGTTTGGTCTGAAGGCATAGAGGGTGAGACAGCGAGGATGGTTAAAATTCGTGACGAGTTATGAATTTGGCTCAGATTATCCTATTGGTAAAGTTAATGTCGTGCGGGATGAGTTAAGTTGGAAGTTTTTATACATGGTAGTTTTGATGGTTGCGAGTAATCAGAGTGCGCATCGGAAGCGTGAGGTGGCACATTTTGTATTTACGTGTGAGACTTGTAAGAGTTCATAGGTTGAACATTGAGAACATGTAGGAATGGTGAGACTATTGGACGTTTCAGAATGGAAGTGTTAGGTGGAAGGTTTGAATATTATTCATGGGCTACTATGTAAATGGATGTTTTGATTGTATGTTCGATTGGTGAATCGTAGCATTGTTGTAGTATGGCTGTGTGACAAGGATGTTGGTGTTCTGGTTTTGTTGATGTTGTTGAGACCTTGTGGTGTCGTGTAACTTTATGTTCTTGTTTGTGTTGATTGCCTCGTTTCCATGGTGATGGTTCGAGTGTGTGTAGCTAATTCCTGTGTGGGGAATTAGGGGAGTGTTACCTAGGGTTGGGTAACGATCTTGTTGTGTTTCGGTTCTAGAGTGAACCTGTGTGTTGGTATCTTGGCTTTTCTTTGAGTTCTGAGTTTGTCGTCAAGTGCATTGTATGGGCTTTGCATCTTGTCGTTGTAGTTGTCGTCGTTGTCGTGTCGTTGTGGTAGTTAGCAAGGTGGTTTGTCAGTTGTGTTATTCGTGGTGTGACTTTTGTTGGCATGTTGGTTTGTTAGTCGGATGCGAGAGTCGTATCCGGAGTTGTTCGTATCGGTTAGATTTTCGAGGACGAAAATGTCTAAGTGGGGGAGAATTGTAACGCCCCAGTTTTTGTCAGTTTTAGTTAATCGAGTCTATTTGATTATTTTATTATTATATTATTTTATTATTGACTTTTATTTGGCAATATATTATTTTTCATCGTTGTTGATGTTTTATCGCATTTTGAGAGCGTTTGAGAGATATTTGAGCTGAGGGGTATTTTGGTCTTTTGCTTGGGTAAGTTTTATGTTTTTATATAAATAGAAAGAAAAGAGAGAAAAATAGTAAGGAAGAGAAAAAGAGAAAGAAAGAAGGAAAAGAGAAAAGAAGAGGAAGAAGAGAGAAAAGAGGAGAAAAGGGAAAAAATCGCGGGAACTCCGTTTCAAGCGCGAATAATCGGGTAAGGGTGAGAAGTTTCAATTATATATTGCTTGTGTATGTATATGTGTATGTTTTCTTGATTGTTTTGGATAGTTTCATATAGTTTTCATTTTAGGTCGAAATGGTAAAAATGGTTAGAAATCGATGTTTTCACGGATGAATTTCGAAATAAATTGCGTAGATTAGTCGTATGAGGTTAGACCGAGATTATAGAAACTCGTTTGGTTGAAATCGGTTGATATTGTGAGTTTTGACATTTTTGGGTTTTGAGAATGTGAGATTTTGGTGAAAATCGAACGTCGTAGAATTATCGTTTTATGGTCCTAAAACGTTGATATATATTTGGTAAGCATTACTGTGTATTTGTTTCGTATCATAGAATTGAATCGGTCGGATTTTCGGGCAAAATAGCCGAAATCCGTAGCAGCCCGCAGGCGTACGGACGCGTGCTGTAGGTGGAAAATTCTGTTTTGGAAAAACTTCGGAAATTCATATCTCTTGAACCGTAAGTCGGTTTTGATCCCCGTTCGAAGCGTTGGGAAGCTAACGAGATGTTCTTTCTAGGAAAAATAGTTTTGAGGTCTAAACCTAGTCCAATCAGTACAGTTTTTTCGAACCGTTTCGTAGTGTCGGGCGTCCGGTTTATGTTTTCGCGTTATTTTGAAATATTCATATCTTGTTAACCGTTTATCGTATTTAAGAGTTCTTTATACCGAATCGAAGCTGTCGATGAGTACTTTTTGATGATGATAGAAAATATTATTTTTGGTCGACTTTTAGCCGACTTTTTCAGAAAACCGAATAATGGAATTTTGAGTTATTTTTCAATATTGTAAGACATATTATAATATGTTATGAGATGGCTGGTGTGATGATTCTTTGATGGGAATTTGATGTTGTGGAATGGTATATTGGTGTTTGTGGCCATTTTGGGCAATTGTGTGCATTACTTTATATGTACTTGAAATACATGATTATTGTTAATGCATGAGCATTTGATGTTGGCATGAGTCATTAATGTGTCAAGTATCATGATATGCATTCTTGCATTGGAAGATTCATAGATGAATCAGTTTTATCGTCTTACGCCCTGAAATAATGGTAGAAGCGATTAATCACAAATGATTGTGCGCCCTGAAATAGTGGACTATGGCAATCGGATTGTGCGCCTTGAAATAGTGGTCGAAAGCAATCCATAAACGTCGTACGCCCTGAAATAATGGTTTATAGCGACGGGGAACATCGTAGGCCCGACGGGGAGTTACTCTATGTAACGAGCGATGATTCCAAGAGTTCCTGGGGAACTAATGAATTACAAGGTTGGAAGTCGGTACCGCATGGCATTTGCATAGAGTCGTTGTGTCGGTCTCTGTGCATTTGCATAAATCATGAATTAATTGGCATGGAAATGTGATTGTGATTGATGAGATGAAATATGTGGAATTGTATTGAATGGTATATGTTTGATTGGAGTATGTGATTATGTGTGGAAAATCATGATTTGATTGATTATATGTGGAAGTTGTGTATTGATTAGTTATGTGTTGAGATTGTGATAGCTTTGGTGAGTTGATATGCATTTTGATAAATGTATTGAGCATGATTGGTATGCTTTGTGATGGATGCATAAATGATTATGTGTTGTGAATTATGTTATGTCTTGGTGACATGCTATATATATTGGTAGGTGATGTTGTGGTGAGAAATATTTTATATGTGAATTTATTTGTGTTGTGACATATTATTATGCAATCTTGTTATAATTGTTATTTCTCACCCTTCTGCTGGAATATGCTTTTTATGGCATAGTGCAGATTGTCAGCTTTAGAGGCTTGGAGGCTTTTGTGGAGATTAGTCCTCCGTTCCGTTGTCGTTCGTGGTGTCTGCTCTGATACGTAGCACGGGAGTCGGGGAACGTTTTGTTATATGTATATAATTGTTGAATATATTTTGTATTTATATTTTGATGTTCTAAAACCATTTATTTGTAAAACAAGTCAGTTATGGATCTTTCCGCTTTATTCCATAATTGACCATCCTTTTGTAAGGAAAAAGTTTCTCTTTGTGTTATGTATCAAAAATGTGGAGCAGGGATTGTATTTTGTTCATTTAAGTGTGACATCCGTGTTTCCTGTCGGAGAAATAAATTTTTAGTTACTCTGATATTTATTATGTGTTATTTATTTTATGATGGGAATTGGGGTGTTACATTAGTGGTATCAGAGCAGGTCGGTCCGTCCGGCCAAGCTATTGAGTCAGTTGGTGTGACAGTTGAATACTGTCGTTGTTGTTTATCTCTTAGTACGTGATAGGTGTGTGGAACACTGTCAGTACTTTCTGGGTTTTCTAATCCTTTGTTTTCAGGATTGAGTTTGAGATAAGTGGGGGAGAAGTTGGTACTTCTCCATGTTGCTTCAGGTGTGGAGCGTTGGCTCAGTGTATTGTGAATTGCAAGATTGTAAGTGTTGTTCGGACAATGTTGTTCTCAGTTCCGAAGGGGATACGGAGGTAAGGTTTATGTTAACTAAGGATTTGTGCCTTAGGTAGTTTTGTGTACAGGATGTAAGAAATACTATTATAGTTTGGTAAAGACGGTTTATGCCACATCATGATTGTCGGCTGTCTATTGACAAATTGAGGAACTGATCACCCTTAATCTCTTGTTGATAGCAGACGGGAATTATGTTGGATGGAATAGACGGGTCTTTTCGGTTTTGATAGTATGTGCAATGAATTGTTTGGAATTTAAGGAAATGATTACAGATTGTTTTGATGGGTTGATGAAGATTCTTATACTGGAAGATGAGGCGGATTAGAGGTTTTGGTATGTTAGTCCAGTTGGAATGTCATTGAGAAAGAATGTTGGGTATTACTAATGGTTGTTCTCAGAGAGTAGAGTGTGAACTCAAATTGGACGAAGGTAAGGATTTGAGGTTTGGAGTCCTTGGAATTGTAGAGCATTAATGGAAATGTTGAGAGGGCCCTTAGGTATGGATGTAATATTTAAGAGTTCTTTTTGGTTGGTTGTTGATACATGTTGGAATTGCGGAATTAGACGGTCAGGAGAAATTGGGTATGGATTACTAACAGTTGAATAAGGTAATGATTGAGAATAAGTGTCCACTTTCATGAACAGATGACTAGAATGGTTTGGTTGAGTATGAGTGAATTACAATTGTTTGGAATGTTTGATAAGAGTGGTGAATTGTGTGAGTTGAGGCTTTGATCGATTTAATGTGACTGGTTAGGTTTGTTATCCTCGGAATAGGTTGTTCTTTACTCGGTTAAGCTTGTATGTGAGTAACCAGTTACCCAGTGAAAAGTTTTGCAAAAGCTTTAAGGATTTATATCTTTTGGATTTTGGTTGGGAATTGCAACGTACAGTGAGGGTATTTGGTGTTAGTAACGCGTCTCTAATGTTTATGGAGTAGAGGAATCGTATCTTCCATATTTAATTGGATAAGTTCGTAGTGGTTTCGATTGAGGATATTTGGATTTGTTATAAACTCAGAGGAAGAATGAGTAAAGTGTTTGAGATTTGAACTACAAGTGTTGGAAAGGGATGAAGTGCTATGCTAAGTTATTCAAGTGAGAATTTGGGTTGAAAAAGGTTAGTTTTCTTGGATATGTTATTTCAGAGGAGAGTATGGTAAGGGATTCATCGGAAGTAGATGTAGTTCTACATTGAGAGGCTCCGAAATTGGTTAAGGAGATTAGAAACTTTTGGACTCAGTTGGTTGTTATTACAGGTTATGGAAGACTTTGTTAAGTTCGTACTTCTGGTATCTCAGTTGACTTACAAAGGGTGAGTCGTTTGTTTGGATGTTCGTTGTGAGTAAGTTTTGGTGAGCTGGAGTAGAAGTTGTCTACGGCTCCAGTTTTGATTCTGTGTGATCCTAATAAACTGTTTGTGAGGTATTGTGATGTGTCTCTGAAGAGTGTGGTCAGGTGTTAATGCAAGGGGGTAAAGTCGTGGCTTATGCTTTATGACAATTGAGGATTTATAAAAGGATCTATACTCTTTTGGGTTTGGATTTGGTCGCGGTTGTATTGTGTTGGAATATTTGGAGGTATTATCTTTATGGTTCCAGATTCGAAGTGTTTAGTAATCACAAGGATATGGATTACTGGTTTGGTCTGAAGGCATAGAGGGTGAGACAGCGAGGATGGTTAAAATTCGTGACGAGTTATGAATTTGGCTCAGATTATCCTATTGGTAAAGTTAATGTCGTGCGGGATGAGTTAAGTTGGAAGTTTTTATACATGGTAGTTTTGATGGTTGCGAGTAATCAGAGTGCGCATCGGAAGCGTGAGGTGGCACATTTTGTATTTACGTGTGAGACTTGTAAGAGTTCATAGGTTGAACATTGAGAACATGTAGGAATGGTGAGACTATTGGACGTTTCAGAATGGAAGTGTTAGGTGGAAGGTTTGAATATTATTCATGGGCTACTATGTAAATGGATGTTTTGATTGTATGTTCGATTGGTGAATCGTAGCATTGTTGTAGTATGGCTGTGTGACAAGGATGTTGGTGTTCTGGTTTTGTTGATGTTGTTGAGACCTTGTGGTGTCGTGTAACTTTATGTTCTTGTTTGTGTTGATTGCCTCGTTTCCATGGTGATGGTTCGAGTGTGTGTAGCTAATTCCTGTGTGGGGAATTAGGGGAGTGTTACCTAGGGTTGGGTAACGATCTTGTTGTGTTTCGGTTCTAGAGTGAACCTGTGTGTTGGTATCTTGGCTTTTCTTTGAGTTCTGAGTTTGTCGTCAAGTGCATTGTATGGGCTTTGCATCTTGTCGTTGTAGTTGTCGTCGTTGTCGTGTCGTTGTGGTAGTTAGCAAGGTGGTTTGTCAGTTGTGTTATTCGTGGTGTGACTTTTGTTGGCATGTTGGTTTGTTAGTCGGATGCGAGAGTCGTATCCGGAGTTGTTCGTATCGGTTAGATTTTCGAGGACGAAAATGTCTAAGTGGGGGAGAATTGTAACGCCCCAGTTTTTGTCAGTTTTAGTTAATCGAGTCTATTTGATTATTTTATTATTATATTATTTTATTATTGACTTTTATTTGGCAATATATTATTTTTCATCGTTGTTGATGTTTTATCGCATTTTGAGAGCGTTTGAGAGATATTTGAGCTGAGGGGTATTTTGGTCTTTTGCTTGGGTAAGTTTTATGTTTTTATATAAATAGAAAGAAAAGAGAGAAAAATAGTAAGGAAGAGAAAAAGAGAAAGAAAGAAGGAAAAGAGAAAAGAAGAGGAAGAAGAGAGAAAAGAGGAGAAAAGGGAAAAAATCGCGGGAACTCCGTTTCAAGCGCGAATAATCGGGTAAGGGTGAGAAGTTTCAATTATATATTGCTTGTGTATGTATATGTGTATGTTTTCTTGATTGTTTTGGATAGTTTCATATAGTTTTCATTTTAGGTCGAAATGGTAAAAATGGTTAGAAATCGATGTTTTCACGGATGAATTTCGAAATAAATTGCGTAGATTAGTCGTATGAGGTTAGACCGAGATTATAGAAACTCGTTTGGTTGAAATCGGTTGATATTGTGAGTTTTGACATTTTTGGGTTTTGAGAATGTGAGATTTTGGTGAAAATCGAACGTCGTAGAATTATCGTTTTATGGTCCTAAAACGTTGATATATATTTGGTAAGCATTACTGTGTATTTGTTTCGTATCATAGAATTGAATCGGTCGGATTTTCGGGCAAAATAGCCGAAATCCGTAGCAGCCCGCAGGCGTACGGACGCGTGCTGTAGGTGGAAAATTCTGTTTTGGAAAAACTTCGGAAATTCATATCTCTTGAACCGTAAGTCGGTTTTGATCCCCGTTCGAAGCGTTGGGAAGCTAACGAGATGTTCTTTCTAGGAAAAATAGTTTTGAGGTCTAAACCTAGTCCAATCAGTACAGTTTTTTCGAACCGTTTCGTAGTGTCGGGCGTCCGGTTTATGTTTTCGCGTTATTTTGAAATATTCATATCTTGTTAACCGTTTATCGTATTTAAGAGTTCTTTATACCGAATCGAAGCTGTCGATGAGTACTTTTTGATGATGATAGAAAATATTATTTTTGGTCGACTTTTAGCCGACTTTTTCAGAAAACCGAATAATGGAATTTTGAGTTATTTTTCAATATTGTAAGACATATTATAATATGTTATGAGATGGCTGGTGTGATGATTCTTTGATGGGAATTTGATGTTGTGGAATGGTATATTGGTGTTTGTGGCCATTTTGGGCAATTGTGTGCATTACTTTATATGTACTTGAAATACATGATTATTGTTAATGCATGAGCATTTGATGTTGGCATGAGTCATTAATGTGTCAAGTATCATGATATGCATTCTTGCATTGGAAGATTCATAGATGAATCAGTTTTATCGTCTTACGCCCTGAAATAATGGTAGAAGCGATTAATCACAAATGATTGTGCGCCCTGAAATAGTGGACTATGGCAATCGGATTGTGCGCCTTGAAATAGTGGTCGAAAGCAATCCATAAACGTCGTACGCCCTGAAATAATGGTTTATAGCGACGGGGAACATCGTAGGCCCGACGGGGAGTTACTCTATGTAACGAGCGATGATTCCAAGAGTTCCTGGGGAACTAATGAATTACAAGGTTGGAAGTCGGTACCGCATGGCATTTGCATAGAGTCGTTGTGTCGGTCTCTGTGCATTTGCATAAATCATGAATTAATTGGCATGGAAATGTGATTGTGATTGATGAGATGAAATATGTGGAATTGTATTGAATGGTATATGTTTGATTGGAGTATGTGATTATGTGTGGAAAATCATGATTTGATTGATTATATGTGGAAGTTGTGTATTGATTAGTTATGTGTTGAGATTGTGATAGCTTTGGTGAGTTGATATGCATTTTGATAAATGTATTGAGCATGATTGGTATGCTTTGTGATGGATGCATAAATGATTATGTGTTGTGAATTATGTTATGTCTTGGTGACATGCTATATATATTGGTAGGTGATGTTGTGGTGAGAAATATTTTATATGTGAATTTATTTGTGTTGTGGCATATTATTATGCAATCTTGTTATAATTGTTATTTCTCACCCTTCTGCTGGAATATGCTTTTTATGGCATAGTGCAGATTGTCAGCTTTAGAGGCTTGGAGGCTTTTGTGGAGATTAGTCCTCCGTTCCGTTGTCGTTCGTGGTGTCTGCTCTGATACGTAGCACGGGAGTCGGGGAACGTTTTGTTATATGTATATAATTGTTGAATATATTTTGTATTTATATTTTGATGTTCTAAAACCATTTATTTGTAAAACAAGTCAGTTATGGATCTTTCCGCTTTATTCCATAATTGACCATCCTTTTGTAAGGAAAAAGTTTCTCTTTGTGTTATGTATCAAAAATGTGGAGCAGGGATTGTATTTTGTTCATTTAAGTGTGACATCCGTGTTTCCTGTCGGAGAAATAAATTTTTAGTTACTCTGATATTTATTATGTGTTATTTATTTTATGATGGGAATTGGGGTGTTACATTAGTGGTATCAGAGCAGGTCGGTCCGTCCGGCCAAGCTATTGAGTCAGTTGGTGTGACAGTTGAATACTGTCGTTGTTGTTTATCTCTTAGTACGTGATAGGTGTGTGGAACACTGTCAGTACTTTCTGGGTTTTCTAATCCTTTGTTTTCAGGATTGAGTTTGAGATAAGTGGGGGAGAAGTTGGTACTTCTCCATGTTGCTTCAGGTGTGGAGCGTTGGCTCAGTGTATTGTGAATTGCAAGATTGTAAGTGTTGTTCGGACAATGTTGTTCTCAGTTCCGAAGGGGATGCGGAGGTAAGGTTTATGTTAACTAAGGATTTGTGCCTTAGGTAGTTTTGTGTACAGGATGTAAGAAATACTATTATAGTTTGGTAAAGACGGTTTATGCCACATCATGATTGTCGGCTGTCTATTGACAAATTGAGGAACTGATCACCCTTAATCTCTTGTTGATAGCAGACGGGAATTATGTTGGATGGAATAGACGGGTCTTTTCGGTTTTGATAGTATGTGCAATGAATTGTTTGGAATTTAAGGAAATGATTACAGATTGTTTTGATGGGTTGATGAAGATTCTTATACTGGAAGATGAGGCGGATTAGAGGTTTTGGTATGTTAGTCCAGTTGGAATGTCATTGAGAAAGAATGTTGGGTATTACTAATGGTTGTTCTCAGAGAGTAGAGTGTGAACTCAAATTGGACGAAGGTAAGGATTTGAGGTTTGGAGTCCTTGGAATTGTAGAGCATTAATGGAAATGTTGAGAGGGCCCTTAGGTATGGATGTAATATTTAAGAGTTCTTTTTGGTTGGTTGTTGATACATGTTGGAATTGCGGAATTAGACGGTCAGGAGAAATTGGGTATGGATTACTAACAGTTGAATAAGGTAATGATTGAGAATAAGTGTCCACTTTCATGAACAGATGACTAGAATGGTTTGGTTGAGTATGAGTGAATTACAATTGTTTGGAATGTTTGATAAGAGTGGTGAATTGTGTGAGTTGAGGCTTTGATCGATTTAATGTGACTGGTTAGGTTTGTTATCCTCGGAATAGGTTGTTCTTTACTCGGTTAAGCTTGTATGTGAGTAACCAGTTACCCAGTGAAAAGTTTTGCAAAAGCTTTAAGGATTTATATCTTTTGGATTTTGGTTGGGAATTGCAACGTACAGTGAGGGTATTTGGTGTTAGTAACGCGTCTCTAATGTTTATGGAGTAGAGGAATCGTATCTTCCATATTTAATTGGATAAGTTCGTAGTGGTTTCGATTGAGGATATTTGGATTTGTTATAAACTCAGAGGAAGAATGAGTAAAGTGTTTGAGATTTGAACTACAAGTGTTGGAAAGGGATGAAGTGCTATGCTAAGTTATTCAAGTGAGAATTTGGGTTGAAAAAGGTTAGTTTTCTTGGATATGTTATTTCAGAGGAGAGTATGGTAAGGGATTCATCGGAAGTAGATGTAGTTCTACATTGAGAGGCTCCGAAATTGGTTAAGGAGATTAGAAACTTTTGGACTCAGTTGGTTGTTATTACAGGTTATGGAAGACTTTGTTAAGTTCGTACTTCTGGTATCTCAGTTGACTTACAAAGGGTGAGTCGTTTGTTTGGATGTTCGTTGTGAGTAAGTTTTGGTGAGCTGGAGTAGAAGTTGTCTACGGCTCCAGTTTTGATTCTGTGTGATCCTAATAAACTGTTTGTGAGGTATTGTGATGTGTCTCTGAAGAGTGTGGTCAGGTGTTAATGCAAGGGGGTAAAGTCGTGGCTTATGCTTTATGACAATTGAGGATTTATAAAAGGATCTATACTCTTTTGGGTTTGGATTTGGTCGCGGTTGTATTGTGTTGGAATATTTGGAGGTATTATCTTTATGGTTCCAGATTCGAAGTGTTTAGTAATCACAAGGATATGGATTACTGGTTTGGTCTGAAGGCATAGAGGGTGAGACAGCGAGGATGGTTAAAATTCGTGACGAGTTATGAATTTGGCTCAGATTATCCTATTGGTAAAGTTAATGTCGTGCGGGATGAGTTAAGTTGGAAGTTTTTATACATGGTAGTTTTGATGGTTGCGAGTAATCAGAGTGCGCATCGGAAGCGTGAGGTGGCACATTTTGTATTTACGTGTGAGACTTGTAAGAGTTCATAGGTTGAACATTGAGAACATGTAGGAATGGTGAGACTATTGGACGTTTCAGAATGGAAGTGTTAGGTGGAAGGTTTGAATATTATTCATGGGCTACTATGTAAATGGATGTTTTGATTGTATGTTCGATTGGTGAATCGTAGCATTGTTGTAGTATGGCTGTGTGACAAGGATGTTGGTGTTCTGGTTTTGTTGATGTTGTTGAGACCTTGTGGTGTCGTGTAACTTTATGTTCTTGTTTGTGTTGATTGCCTCGTTTCCATGGTGATGGTTCGAGTGTGTGTAGCTAATTCCTGTGTGGGGAATTAGGGGAGTGTTACCTAGGGTTGGGTAACGATCTTGTTGTGTTTCGGTTCTAGAGTGAACCTGTGTGTTGGTATCTTGGCTTTTCTTTGAGTTCTGAGTTTGTCGTCAAGTGCATTGTATGGGCTTTGCATCTTGTCGTTGTAGTTGTCGTCGTTGTCGTGTCGTTGTGGTAGTTAGCAAGGTGGTTTGTCAGTTGTGTTATTCGTGGTGTGACTTTTGTTGGCATGTTGGTTTGTTAGTCGGATGCGAGAGTCGTATCCGGAGTTGTTCGTATCGGTTAGATTTTCGAGGACGAAAATGTCTAAGTGGGGGAGAATTGTAACGCCCCAGTTTTTGTCAGTTTTAGTTAATCGAGTCTATTTGATTATTTTATTATTATATTATTTTATTATTGACTTTTATTTGGCAATATATTATTTTTCATCGTTGTTGATGTTTTATCGCATTTTGAGAGCGTTTGAGAGATATTTGAGCTGAGGGGTATTTTGGTCTTTTGCTTGGGTAAGTTTTATGTTTTTATATAAATAGAAAGAAAAGAGAGAAAAATAGTAAGGAAGAGAAAAAGAGAAAGAAAGAAGGAAAAGAGAAAAGAAGAGGAAGAAGAGAGAAAAGAGGAGAAAAGGGAAAAAATCGCGGGAACTCCGTTTCAAGCGCGAATAATCGGGTAAGGGTGAGAAGTTTCAATTATATATTGCTTGTGTATGTATATGTGTATGTTTTCTTGATTGTTTTGGATAGTTTCATATAGTTTTCATTTTAGGTCGAAATGGTAAAAATGGTTAGAAATCGATGTTTTCACGGATGAATTTCGAAATAAATTGCGTAGATTAGTCGTATGAGGTTAGACCGAGATTATAGAAACTCGTTTGGTTGAAATCGGTTGATATTGTGAGTTTTGACATTTTTGGGTTTTGAGAATGTGAGATTTTGGTGAAAATCGAACGTCGTAGAATTATCGTTTTATGGTCCTAAAACGTTGATATATATTTGGTAAGCATTACTGTGTATTTGTTTCGTATCATAGAATTGAATCGGTCGGATTTTCGGGCAAAATAGCCGAAATCCGTAGCAGCCCGCAGGCGTACGGACGCGTGCTGTAGGTGGAAAATTCTGTTTTGGAAAAACTTCGGAAATTCATATCTCTTGAACCGTAAGTCGGTTTTGATCCCCGTTCGAAGCGTTGGGAAGCTAACGAGATGTTCTTTCTAGGAAAAATAGTTTTGAGGTCTAAACCTAGTCCAATCAGTACAGTTTTTTCGAACCGTTTCGTAGTGTCGGGCGTCCGGTTTATGTTTTCGCGTTATTTTGAAATATTCATATCTTGTTAACCGTTTATCGTATTTAAGAGTTCTTTATACCGAATCGAAGCTGTCGATGAGTACTTTTTGATGATGATAGAAAATATTATTTTTGGTCGACTTTTAGCCGACTTTTTCAGAAAACCGAATAATGGAATTTTGAGTTATTTTTCAATATTGTAAGACATATTATAATATGTTATGAGATGGCTGGTGTGATGATTCTTTGATGGGAATTTGATGTTGTGGAATGGTATATTGGTGTTTGTGGCCATTTTGGGCAATTGTGTGCATTACTTTATATGTACTTGAAATACATGATTATTGTTAATGCATGAGCATTTGATGTTGGCATGAGTCATTAATGTGTCAAGTATCATGATATGCATTCTTGCATTGGAAGATTCATAGATGAATCAGTTTTATCGTCTTACGCCCTGAAATAATGGTAGAAGCGATTAATCACAAATGATTGTGCGCCCTGAAATAGTGGACTATGGCAATCGGATTGTGCGCCTTGAAATAGTGGTCGAAAGCAATCCATAAACGTCGTACGCCCTGAAATAATGGTTTATAGCGACGGGGAACATCGTAGGCCCGACGGGGAGTTACTCTATGTAACGAGCGATGATTCCAAGAGTTCCTGGGGAACTAATGAATTACAAGGTTGGAAGTCGGTACCGCATGGCATTTGCATAGAGTCGTTGTGTCGGTCTCTGTGCATTTGCATAAATCATGAATTAATTGGCATGGAAATGTGATTGTGATTGATGAGATGAAATATGTGGAATTGTATTGAATGGTATATGTTTGATTGGAGTATGTGATTATGTGTGGAAAATCATGATTTGATTGATTATATGTGGAAGTTGTGTATTGATTAGTTATGTGTTGAGATTGTGATAGCTTTGGTGAGTTGATATGCATTTTGATAAATGTATTGAGCATGATTGGTATGCTTTGTGATGGATGCATAAATGATTATGTGTTGTGAATTATGTTATGTCTTGGTGACATGCTATATATATTGGTAGGTGATGTTGTGGTGAGAAATATTTTATATGTGAATTTATTTGTGTTGTGGCATATTATTATGCAATCTTGTTATAATTGTTATTTCTCACCCTTCTGCTGGAATATGCTTTTTATGGCATAGTGCAGATTGTCAGCTTTAGAGGCTTGGAGGCTTTTGTGGAGATTAGTCCTCCGTTCCGTTGTCGTTCGTGGTGTCTGCTCTGATACGTAGCACGGGAGTCGGGGAACGTTTTGTTATATGTATATAATTGTTGAATATATTTTGTATTTATATTTTGATGTTCTAAAACCATTTATTTGTAAAACAAGTCAGTTATGGATCTTTCCGCTTTATTCCATAATTGACCATCCTTTTGTAAGGAAAAAGTTTCTCTTTGTGTTATGTATCAAAAATGTGGAGCAGGGATTGTATTTTGTTCATTTAAGTGTGACATCCGTGTTTCCTGTCGGAGAAATAAATTTTTAGTTACTCTGATATTTATTATGTGTTATTTATTTTATGATGGGAATTGGGGTGTTACAATTATCCTTCAGCTTGTAGCATGACTCCCCAAACCTCGGGCACTCCTTTAAGTTTCCATAGTCTTTAAGTTTCCATACTCTTTCCTATATAATATGCAATCATTATGATATGCATTTACTTTAACATAGTCCAAACTCACTGGACATAACATCTTCTTTGCCTCATAAATATGGTTCAATAACATGCTACCTTCTAGAAGCATTTATTGCAACAATTCAAGCAATTCAGTGAAACTTCTATCCGTTTACCCATTTTTTACCTTAAGAATAAATAGTCTTAACACAATTGACAATCTTGTAAAAAATTTGCATCCCAAAAATAACGGTTTTTCCATGTCACTCTGTAAATTATCATACACACGGACTTTCTTAAAAGAATCTACTCCAATATCACGGATCATATCTTCTAGGTTATCATTCATATCTTCATAAACTTCAACTTTATGTAACCATATCTTTTTTTTATAACTTCACCATGTCATATCTATTTCGTGTAATTTTGAATAATTCTATTACAACTTAAATGATTGAATATATCTTTCTTTGGATGTTTTTGCGTATTTCAACATATTTTATAAGAATAATAAAAAATCTCATTATCGTTAGGAAGGTTTATTTCTGCGAATTCAAGAAATTGAATCACTATGTTCTCATACTCTTTAATTTCATCAAACTACGATTCATTATCACATATCTTCTAAAAATAAAATAAAAAACATTTACAACCAACAACAATAAACATTATTTCTCAATAAAACAACAATAACACTAAATGTTCAATCTCAACACAACAACTACGAATACTACTAAAACAACAATAACATTATACTCTAAGTATCAAAAACAACAACAACAATAACAACAACAACAACAACAATAATAATATAACTAGTACAATCATGGAGAAAGTTTTACATACCAAAACATGATGAGAGAGTCACTGAAATGTGTTGGTTTGAGGTTTGAGTGTCCTTATTCGGACTTTTTTCCTCATTTGTTTACTTCGTTCGACTTGGAGAAGATGAAGAATGATGTTTTGTTCGTTCTCTAAGGCACAAAAAAATTAGGAGAAATGCAAAAGTGAACGAGACTTAACATTTTGATGTTGGAATAATATATTATTTGGAGTTTATATCTAGGTTGGCACCAAACAAAGAGGTTAAGTATGAGTTCTATTTTAATTAAATAAAAAAATGAACAACATTTCTTGTCGGTTGGGTAAACAACCGAGGGAAAAGATGGTTTATATAGTAATTAAAAAACTAAATAAAATAAGGGTGTCATTTTAGTTCATTTCTTGTCGGTTTATCCAAAAAATCGAGGGATTAGATTTAATTCTTTTAACAAAAAATTAAAAAAGTCACGCTTCAAGATATTTGAACTCGAATTTTAATTGGTTGAGGTGAATTTTTTTTTATGAAACATATTATTTATTGTAATGATTAAATTTCTATTTTAAAATTTAAAGAGTGTAAACATTGAATACAAATTTAAAGAAAAAAGTTAAACATAAGTGAGTAAAGTTTTGTTATCAAATTTTTAATTAACTATTTTTGTTATTAAGTGAGTAAAGTTACGTAACATTTCTCAATTCTTGTTAACATGAAAATTTTCATAAAAAATATATTAACATAAAATTCTTATTAACTACAATATAAGTTATAACATAGTTTATAAATAAAATTTAATATAAATTTTAAACAAAATAAGATAATATGTTAAAACAATACATAAATCTTAAAATGTAACAAGATTCTAAAATAAAATTAAAACATACTACAAAAAATGTATTTCTTCAATTATAACAGCTTAAAAAATAAATACTTTAAAAAACACTGCATCTCCACTAATCCAATAATGTTTGTGTCAATATGAAATGAAAAAATATTTACTCGAAGTCAGGTGTAAGTTTTCCAACTTTTGTCACTATCACTTTGACCATTTGATAAAGGATGCTAGGCAATAGATTTGTTTAAAGCAACTCTTTAGAATTTAAAAACCTTAGTTCATAATTTTCTAAAAGAAAAAAAATGTGTTCCATTTAGTAATCACACACGTTACAAAAACTTCAAAATGTCCTACATATCGTCCACATTTCAAATTTTGGATACGATTAATATTCACCAAATCACTTCATTAGAGTAGCATTTCATTTTTGCCGAAAATATATTTGAATTTAAATATTTGGATCCACATTTCCTGCATATTTTCTATATTTCCTTACAATGGAGGAAAAAGTTCTAGATTTGAATCTTAAGATTAACCCCGTGATTGTATTTTACACCCTTAGACAATAAATGATAACTCATTATTTGTGAGATATTTAAGCTCTTATTACCTAACTTTATTTTGTTTTGATAAGCATAATTAGGATTAATTAGGTATGTTTAGTTGTTTTTAGCTTAGTTATCATGGAACACACTAGAGGTTCCCTTTTGTGAGTTTTATGTATTTTGTGCTTGTGCAAAAGTACTCTGGTGACAAGTTCGGTCACGTTGGGAAGGCAACTTCACTTCCCAATAGGCCTTAGAGCTTTAAGATGCTGAAAGGAGTGAATGCTATCAACAATAGGGAAAACGTGAGAGGAGCTTAAGGATGGATGCACTAATTGACCTGAAAAACTAAAGGGATAAGAATGAGCACTACATGACAAAACATACAAAAGTTATCTAGCGCTGGAATGAACACACTGTTTGTCTCTCTACACATCATGTTGTAAGTTAGGAATGCACCTAAGAGATGGTGAATTAGGTACTTAACAATTTTTTTGGTTTTTCGACTGTTTTATTTTTTACTTTCCTAAAGGTTACTATGTAATGAAAAGCGGTAAATTGCTGAAAGTAAAGAACACAAAGAAGTATACTGGTTCCCCTCATAGTCCGAGAGTACTCCAGTCCCCTTTCAACATGAAAGAGATTTCACTATTGTTTGGACAAGGCAAGACTCTTCCTAGTCTTTCTATACAAGTCACTAACAATGAACCACTAAGAACAGCCTCTTGGATTTTTCCAACTAAGTCCACTCTTGTATCCACAATCCGGATAACAAGGTTTACAACCAAACAATCTTATATCCAACAATCCTGGAAAAATAAGATATGTTACAACAAGAGTTTTTGAAACAAGTTTGTAGTATATAAATCCTATGAAGGACTTCTTCTCTTTCAGATATGAAATTTCAATATCATAAACTCTCTAAGTGTTCAAATGATACTTTTATGAATGTAATATGAAAATAGTATTCAAAAAGTATCTTGTATAAAATTTCTGTTATGGAAAAATATGCCTAGAGATTGTAGAGAATTTTTTGAAAGAGGTGAATGACAAATGAAACTTTGAATTCAATATATAGTGTGCATGCAACCATTCAATAATCAAGGCAATGCTTGAAAGAATCTGAAAATTATTATACAATGAATGGAAAAGATGCATGCAAGAGGTATCATGAAAAGGTGCTTTCAAACAAAGTATTTTTCAGAAAAGCTTCAGGTGCAATCGATTGCATCAGGATGACAATCGGTTGCACCAAATATAACGTGCAAAAAAAATTTGAATTTTAGCCTAGTGCAATCGATTGCATCAGGATGACAATCGATTGCATCAGTGTAAAAATTGAAAATTTTTTAATGCAAATGATTCAAAACCATATATCATCTAAAAAAATGACCAAGACTTTAGATGGACTTTGAAAAATGTTTTATCAAGGTTTTAAATCAAAGAATGACTTTTTAATGCATGATTATAAAACTTGAGCACTAAGATTTGTTTTAGACAAGAATTCCATCTACCTAAACTACCAAGTGGATTCAAGTCTTAGGAAATATTTCTTTTTCCTTCTTTGATCATATTGTAGAGCTTGTCTTCATCAAAACATATTGAAAGCTTGTCTTCACACATGTCTGCCACACGAAGTTTTTTCCCTTGCATGTGTTACGTATTACATCCAATATTTGTACTATAGAGGATAAAAGAATGAAATATTATGAATTTCATGGGCAAATCAATGGATAATCGCGAGGCTCGCGATCCAATGACTTAAGAAAACACTAAAAGCTAAGAGGTTATATAAGGATCATCTTGGAAAAATGAAGAGAGGTTCATAAGTTGAGAAACTCGAGAAATAACTTAGAAAAATACACTATGTGTGGAGAGGAAGAAATCTAAACTAGGAGTGAAGGAAATATCTCATCTTTCCTTCCTTGAAGGATGCAATTCTACTAGGCTTGACAAAACTCACCTCTTTCCGATTGAAGATTGCAAAAAGTAGAAGTGTTACACTTAGGTTTTCATTTTATTTTCATTAGTGTTTAGAAATGTTAACTTTAAGAACTTGTGTTGTTGTATTTATCTTGTTCACCGTGAACTAAACTTTTTATGTTGAACACTGTGAAGTTTAATGTAAATTAGGAGTTAGAACGTTAGTGATTTAGGAGATTGATGAAATGTTAGAGTTTAGCAATTACAAATAGAAAAATCAATGAGTTGTTAAAGATGCGAGATGTTAGTTGCTAAAACACAGGATGTTGGTTTGAACTTTAATTGAAATTGGACTACAATTTAAATTGGAAGTTAAAATTAGTTGAAATTTCTAGTTTAATATGAGAAATGAGTTCCTTGTTAGTATTCTGTTTGTTTGAGGTTAGTGGTTAGAAATTATTTGAATTAGAAGGTTAGTTGAATTTTATTAGAGTTATTTTGAACTAAATGTGATTGTTAGTATGAATTTCAATGAGAAAATTAGTTGAGGTTTTGTTTTTGACAGTTAGCAGGAAAATCAATGAGTTAGAAATTAGGATAGTTAGTTATTGTTAGTTGTTGATAACATGTTAGTGTAATAGAAATTCGTGGTTATTGGTGTTATTAAATTGGAAAAGACGTGTTAATAAATTGTTAGTGTTTGAATTGGGGCAAAATATCTTTTTGGTCCCTTAACTATACCCTTAGGTTCATATTGGCCCCTTAATTATTTTTCGTGTCAGATTGGTCTTTTAACTCTTTAAAATGTATCATGTTAGTCTTTTTCGTCAAATTAGCGAAGGAAAAATCAAAAATTCGTCGCTAATAAGACAAAAATGACCAACATGAAACGTTTTAGAGTTAAGGACCAATCTGACAAAAATAATAATTAAGGGACCAATCTGAATCCAAGAGTATAGTTAAGGGATAAAAAAAAGTATTTTGCCTTGAATTGGATGCTATGATAAATTGTTATGAAAGTTAGTCTTGAATTTTAAGTCATGAACTGGGCTGCTATTATATTGTTAGTGCAGTGAGATTATCATGTGAATGAATTGCTATGATGATTGCATTGCTTGATTTGGTATGGCTCTATGGGACTTTATTTGCAGGTTATTGGTGACATGTTATTGAAGTTGGTTAGGATGTTACTGTTAATGTTGTGTTGACTGGTTTGTTGTTTTTGCTCATGGAAATGTGATAGCTTGGTGTATGTTATGCAGTTTTAGCCAAGTTTTATGCACATGCCAAGAAAATTGAAGAAAAAAAAGCAAATTGGAAGTGCATCATGACGAAGATGATGAATTGAAAAGAGATAGGTCTAGGAGTAGATTTTAGGTCAAAGGTCAAAGTTTGGTCAACTATTGGTCCAACATTGAGTTTTCATGTATTTCCATTTCTGACCATATTTGTAATGTATTCTAACACTTGAATGTAATTGGTCCTGGACTTGTGTTGTGTATGCAATAAGATACTTTAATTTCCCTCCCTCTTGCAATTTGAATGAACGAGTCAAATCCAATTGAATATCATGATCTAAACTAACAACTCATCCAAACCCAAAGTGAGAACTCCATAAGACTTGGTCAACTGTTTGACCAGAAGTCGACAAGGTCATGAATGACTTTCAAACCCTTCTCTTATGATATGTATCAATAACAATGGTCATGTTTGGACTTGAAACAGAGAGACTTCTAGGAATTAAGTCACAAAAGCTTCCAATCCAGATAATCACAACAAGACTTCTTTGGAAATAAAGCTTTGATCCCCCATGTTGAGAAATAATTCACATAATGGTCACAATAGAAACTTAACTACAAGAAACCCTCTAATCACCACATGAATAGGGAGATAAACCCTAATCCACTGGATCAAGTGATAATCCATGTCTTTGAGGAATTAAGTTACCCAATGAACCTCTTTGTCAAAGAACCTTTGGCATAGTGACATTTCAAGATGTTAATGAATGAATGACTACGCAAATGAATGTTATGGATGACTCCTAAATGAATTTTCAAGAAGACTGTATGTAGATGAGCCCAAACCATAAGCCAAATGAAATTTTTAAAAAATGGGAGGAAAAATTTTAGGGTATGACACAAATATTATGACAACACAAGACACAATATTATGACAAAACCTTCACAAAATACTACACCATCACAATCATCCTCTATAATCATAAAAACATCATTCTCCTTCAAATCAAACCATCAAGCCAACCTTGATCACCACTTCAATTCACAATAACAACACTAACAATATACAATAACCTTCACTCACCCATCCTCTTCCATATCCAATACGTGAAGCCAGAAAGAAGAAAGACCTGGAAAAATTCTATCACCGTTAACACCCAAACACACTCCACATCAACCAACATCACAAACTCCCAATAGTTAAACATAAATTGTCAATCACATGCTATCAACAATATACGATTCAGATTCCATACATAACAAAAAATCTTAGCTAATTTGAATCTAAATATAAAGGAGTAGAAAGGGCAAGGGAGCAACATGAAAGCAACAACCAAAAGACAAAAGTAAGAAGCGGGATCGAGACATTCAGCCACCGGGAACGCACCGCTGTCAGTGCCGGAACTGCCTCCGACGATATTTGTGATGCACCTGAGCACGAGGCCTCCACGAGCTCTGCCTCGGAACAACCTCTGATCGCGAGCCCCCCATGACGTCTAACACTGTGCACCGTCAGCTTTTGCTGCCCCGCAGCTCCTAACCGCCGTGCATCCGAGATAACCACCACCGCCCGGACTGCTGCATCTCAGGTACCCTTTGCATCTTCATTTGATGTTTTGTGATGAGCTGAGAGATATTTATTGCATTGAGAGAGAAAGAAGTATTAGATAGAAAGACGGACTAAAGGTATCGAGAGAGATAAAGAGGAAATAATTCTCTTTTTATTTTCCTGTATACATGTAGATGAGAGAGAGAGAGAGAGACTTTGTGAGTTTTATTGTGTCTCATTTGTTTTTTCTTATTTTTAATTCATCCACCACTTGTCCTATTGTAATAGGTTAATTGTAAAATTTGAAAGAAAAAACAAAAAGTAGTAGACATGTAACGGGGGCGGACAACACTAGACTTTTGGTGTGTTTAGATTGGCGGTGAACAGAATTGATTTTAATATAATTGAGTTTGGTAGAATTGATTTTAACAAAATTGAGTTTAGCAGAATTGATTTATGTTTGGTTATATTTATGTAAAAGTGAGTTAAACAATAAATTTCAGTGTAAAAATCACCCAGAATCAATTCTAGAGGTAGAAGCTACAAATTGTAGCTTCAAGTAGAATCAATTCTGGAGATAGAATCAATTCTACTTTTGATAAAACAAACACTTCAAAATCACCCAGAATCAATTCTACACCTCTAGAATTGATTCTAGGCAATTCAAAAGTCAATCCAAACATACACTTTATGTTTTTTTTTTTTACTACTTTTTCTTTTATTCTATTTATTTGATTTTATTATTTTTGTTTAAAATTAAGAGTAATGTTAATTTATGTCCCTAGGACACAAGTTAAGAACTAAATAAAAAAAGATTATGTTAAAAATTGTACGTTAAATTTAATAAACGTAAAAAATTAATTGTTTAATTGTTATTTCTAATACAAAATTATTATAAATAAGTTTCTTAACGTGTGCTCCTAAAGCACAAGTTAATTATAGTTTAGAATTAGAATTTATTAAACTTGAGCCTTCTCACTCTTCACACCCTCCCTAGTCCCTAGTCGTTCTTACACCTCTCTTGGGGTTATTTCTTTTTTAATTAATTTAATTAGTGTAGTTAGGACTAATTAATTTAGTTTTAAGGTTATTTAATATGGTTAAATCATTAAAATACAAAAAAGTATTTATTTCCTTTTAAATGTCATAAAATACAAAAAACTCAAAAATAGGTCTTTATTTCTTTTAAGTGAATTAATTAATTTGTACATACATTAGGTTCTTCCCTAATTACTTTTTCACACCTTGTGTAAAAAATTACACAAATTTGTTTTCACCATCAAATTAAATTAATCATTTTTTCGCAATTCAAAACAATTAAAATCCATCAAAACTCATCAAACTAAGTTTCGCCCCGTGCGACAAATCTCCTTTTTGCCCCCGAGTGATAAATCAATTTCTTTTTGTCCCTGTGCATCTAATTCAAAATCAAGACAAATTTTCATGAAATAAAATCAACCCACCAACAAAGTCGAACTACGTAGACTCTGATTTTTCTCATCACTCGATAAGAAATGCATAGGCACAAGGTTGCAAAACCAAGGCGAGTCTTTTAATTTAAAACTAACATTTTCCCTATTTAATTCTTTTTGTAAATACCAAGTAAATAAAAGAAAGTAGAAATTAACGTGCAAACACTCCCTTAGCGAACACACTTAACCCTGAGCTATTGGTGGTTCCCATTGAGTACAACTAAGGTGAGGGGTGTCTAACACCTTCCCCTCACTTAACCGACTCCTAAACCCATATTCAGTTGCGATAATCGTCTTATCCTTTCCTTTAGTGTTTTATCATTATTTCCCATATTCCTTAGAAATTAATAAAATATGATGGCGCCTCTGTGATTTTTTCAGTTGCGGCACTTATTTTTCATCCATCGGAGTTTGCACATATTGAGATTTTAATCAGGACAAATTTCAGTTTCAAATTTTTTAGAATAAAAACAAATATGCCCTCAGCACGGGGTTTTGTAATACTAATTGTAAAAATATCATCACATTGATGCTCTGTATCAATATATTTTAAGTTTAGAATTTACTTCTGAACATAGTCTCTGATAAAATGATGTTTGATCTTAATATGCTTAGCTCTAGACTATAAAATGAGATTCTTAGACAAACAAATAGTATAAGTATTATCACAAAAGACAAAAATGTTACTCTTATTTAGCTGATGATCTTCTATGTGACTTTTCAATCAGAGGGATCTGAGTGCTACATCCAGAGGCTGCAATGTATTCAACTTCTACTGTTGATAATGCGATAGTTGATTGTCTCTTGCTGGACTATGAGATTAAATATTCACTCAGAAATTGACAACTTCCACGGGTGCTCTTTCTTTTAAGTCCATCTCCAACATATTCAACATCACAATAACCTACTAACTTGTAATCTTTTGATTTCTTATAAAACAAACCAAGGTTAGTAGTACCTCTCAAATATCTAAAGATTCTATTAAGAACAGTTAAATGAGATTCTCTAGTATCTAATTAGAATCTAGCACATAAGCATGCACTGAACAAAATATCAGGCCTAAAAGCAGTTAAGTAAATGAGGGAACCATACATACATGTGTATACCTTTTCTTATACCATTTTTCTTTCCTCATCTTTTCCAAGATTGCAAGTGGGATGCATTGGGGTTTTAGCAATTTTACATTCAACCATGCCAAACTTCTTCAGAAGTTCTTTTGTACATTTGCACTGGTGAATGTATGATCCATATAAGTCTGGCCACTGGTGCAAAGGTTTCTGTATAATCAATTCCTTTAGGTTTTGGCACTAGATCCCATACATCATTTATGGAAATTTGATTGAGTTCTTATTGCATAACCAAGATCCATGCAGAGTCCAGAAGAGCTTCATTAACAGATACTGGTTATATGATAGACACCAATCCAAGAAGAGTTTTTTCATATTGTCGAAATAAAGATTTGGTTCTGACTTGTCGCCAAGAATAAGTTCTTCAGAGTGAAAGAGTCTTTGTTTGAGCTTATTCTGAGGTGCTGGTGTGTAAACATCTTTTGATAAGTCTGCAACTTCTGATGCTGACTGTTTGGTTTCAAGCTGAACACCCTCAGAGTTTGAGTATGTGATCTTCAGATCTGTAAGTTTTTCATTTAGCTTTGACTTTTTAGGGTTAAGCTTATCATCGTCCTTAACATTAATTGATTCCTCAACAATATTGGTTTCAGTGTTATACAATTTATAACCTTTTAAGCGTTCAGAGTATCCAAACATGATACATTTTTAAGCTATGGTTCTAGTACTAATAATATTACCATTTGATCTCCTTAAAAGCCCATTGAGTTCGGATGCTTAAGTTCCAACTCTTGGAACATATTCCTTCTCCACGTCATGTGTCATGAGCACCCAGAGTCTAGGTACCATGATTGATGTCTCGACTTAGTTTCTAAGGACGTCTCTTCTGATTCTGACTTTGAATCCAATTCTGGTTCTGAAAATTTCTTCCTCTCTTTGGAGAATCTTTTCTTCGGCTTTTCCTTGATGAGTTTGGGACACTCATTCCTATAATAACCATAATTTATGTACTCAAAGCAAGTAACCTCTTTGTCTACTCCAGACTTATTATATCCAGGGCTTGACTCAAATTGTCCTCCTTTTCTATAGCCTCTGAAGTTGTTCTATCTTTTTCTCCAAAGAAGGTTGATTCATCTGGACAGTAGAGACAATTCATCCTCATCATCAGAATCTTCTTCAAATTCTTCTTCATTAGCTTGAAGAGTTTGGCTTTTGAATTCAAAGCCATTGACTTTTTCTGCCTATGAGGCTTATCCTCTTATAACTCAACCTCATGGCTTCTCAGAGAACTCACTAGCTCTTCCAAATTTGTTATATTCATAACTTTTGACACCTTTAGTGCTGTCACCATTGACCTCCATTTCTTTGGAAAGTTTCTAATGATTTTCTTTACATGATCTGTAATTGTATAGCCTTTGTCCAAAACTTTCAAACCAGCAACAAGAGTTTTAAAACTTTGAGAACATACTTTCAATAGTTTCATCTTCTTCTATTTTGAATGTCTCGTACTTTTGAATCAAGGCCAGGGCCTTGGTTACTTTTACCTGCTCATTTCCTTCATGAGTCATTCTTAATGAATCAAGGCAAAAAGGCACCAGGGGTCCTTTAAGTTATTTAATGCTACCACTTAGGTCCTTTAAGTTTTTTTTTGTAACGTTTAGGTCTTTTAAGTTTAAAACCGTTTGCACCGTTACCCTTTTTTTCAAATTCCGTTACAAAAATGCATATGTGGCAAAAATGAAGCTTAGGTGGCAGTTAACAGTGATGATGTGGCATTTTAATTTATTATTTATTTATTTTTTAATTCCACGTGGATTTTATTTTATTTTTTAATTTTTTTATTTTATTTTATTTTATTTTTTAATTTTTTTTTATTTAATTGTACGCCAGTTAAGACTGAAAGGACCTAATTGTTACATTTTAAAAACATATGGGACGTGAGTGTTACAAATCATGTCCTTCCATAATGAAGCTTCTAATGCAGTGGTTATGGTTCTAAGTTGATCAAAGGGGTACATGCAAAGGATTAACACTATAATAAAAAAACTCACTTTATTTTATTGAAACAAAACAATAAATATATTTTTTAACCCTAAACTATTGGCTTACGAAACTAGTCGTCAGAATTTCATTGTGAAGTTCCGTGAGTCTCGAATGTAGTTTTTTGTTCATTGATTTTGAATGAATTTATTCACCTTTGTCGTAAATATGATTCCATAAATTATTGTTACTCTTGAGAAAATGAAACTTTTGCAATTTAATTAGTGTTTGGAGGTTATACCATGTGAATGTTTTTTTTTTTTCTAAATAAAGCAGCAATCTTCAATTGTTTGATGAAAAAAATTTAAAGAGGGAATGTAATTGAAAGATTTGTGGAAGAAAATTGCATTTTCTAAACTTAAATTCAAATTTAAGTTAAAAATAAATTTGTTCACTATAGTACTTTACTTTAAAAGTTGGAATAAGTTGACTGAAAGTCAAACTATAATAATTTGTTCACAATAGTAGCATACGAACAATTTTTTAATTAAATTCTGTAAAATATTAGATAGAGAAAAAATTGCATGGTCTAACCTGGAAGCTGGGCAAAATATGATCTTGTAAAAATTAGTTGAACAAGTAAATGTTTAAAAATATTAGTTGCATTATAATATTTAAAAATAATTGTGCCTATTTAAAAATATTATAAGACGGATAATCGACAATGACAACGACAAGGTATGCTTATTTTGTTTTCAACATTTAGAGGATTCATTTCATCTCTTTTTCTCCTGCTGTAAATCCTCCGTGGTTTGGAACAAAATCTGTAAAATGTCAAATAGTAACACTCAAGTCCCATATGTTTTTAAAATGTAACAATCAGATCCTTCCACTATTAGCTGGTGTATAAATAAATAAAAATAAAAAAAAAATTTTAAAAAAAAAAATTTTAAAAATTTTATAAAAAAATAAAAAATAAAAAATAAATAAATAAAATCCACGCGGAATTAAAAAATAATTAATAAATAATTAATAAAAAAATAAAATCTCACATCATTTAACTTAACTGCCACCTAAGCTTCGTCAATGCCACATATACTTTTTTTAACGGAAATTTCAAAAAAGGTTAATTATGCAAACTTTTTAAAACGTTAAGGATCCGACTGTTACAAAAAAATCTTAAAGGACCTAAGTGGTAACATAAAATAACTTAAAGGACTAAAAGTGCCTTTTTGCCATGAATCAAATATAGACTTAAAAAATGAAGGTGTGAAAATTACACAAAAAGGGGGGTGAATTGTGTTTCGCGTTTTCTTATTATTTAGCTTCTGATCAGAGTTTCAGAATCATAACTGATGTTCAGATTCTGAGTTAATTCAGTTGGCAGCGGATACAGCAGAAGTAAATAAAATAACAGCATAAGACACAAAAGATTTATACTGGTTCCTCCACTAACTGAGAGTAGTCCAGCCCTCTTGCCTCACAAGAGATTTTCATTATAACCACTTCATGATTATAATTGTTTATGCTTCTGCATAAGACTTTTACAGCTGCTCATACCAACTGTTTGAGACTTCCCTTGCTTAGAGCACATGTCTAAGACTTACCCTTTGTTCACACCCTCAAACTGAGTCGCCTACTCATCTGCCCTCGGGTTAAGACTTCCCTTTACTCACACCATCAGACTGAGCCGCCTGCTCATTTGCCTTTTGGCTGAGACTTTCCTTTGCTTAGAGCACATGTCTAATACTTTCTTTTGCTCAATCAGTAGCTGAATAAGACTTTCACGGCTCAAGCACTAAAGCAATGAGACTTACGTAACTTAAGCATCTTAGCTCAAGACTTGTTGCTTGAATCCCAATGAGACAGTACTTTTTGCTCTAGCACATAGCAGGAGACTTAATCTAAACTACCGAAGGCTCAGCAGAATAGAGAACAAGGTGTATATGATGCAAACATCAGATGTACTAGATATCACCATAACAAAGACCTAAAGCACTTAAGATTTCTAAATATATACAGGGGTAAGAAATCTTAAGGCTTTTACAATTACAACCTACAACAGAAAATTTGCATATTACATAGAGTTGATAATTGCTTGATCTTGCTACTCCTTCAATAGAAGAATCCTTGTTAAAAATTCAGGCTTAAATCTTCAGTCATATATATAGCCTTTCTAGAAACTAGCCGTTGAGAAGGTGACTTGATCAAGTGTCTTTGCTTTTACTCCATAATACAAGAGACGTTGAAGATGGATGTATAACAGATTTCTGAATCCTTAGTGTAACACGTTTAACCTTTGAGTCTTCAAGAGGTTCTGTACTAATAAAGCCGTTGGGAGCAAACATCCATAGAACGTACCATCATTTTCTTGAGCCTTGCAATCCAGTAGACTTGAGCTGACATGCTGATAAGACAATACAACATGCTTTCAATAGTACAGATATTCCACAACTTTATCACCAACTCTGAATGGTACCAGAAGCTGATATACAATTACTAAGTGTAGAAACTCGTCTGAATGTTGAGGTCTTTAGTTCAGAGTCTGCGTCAAGTCACATTAGAAATTGTTCTTCAGACTCTGCCACCAGAAGCTAGCAATGAAGCAATTCCAAGTGTATCTTAGATAAACAGATTCTGATTATTTATGTACAAGAACAAGAACCTGCATAAATAAAACACACATCAAATAAATTATTGTTCTTTTAATACTTTTGTTATCATTAAAACTAAAAGAGAAAATATCAAGAACAAATCTAGTTCTAACAATCTCCCCCTTTCTGATGATGACAAACACAAGTATTTAAAGGATAATATTGGGCATTTAATTTTCTCTGCAACAACAGGGTATGAGGTTTGTAAGCTCCCCTTGAGTCTGATAGTTTACAGATGAGCTTGTTCTAGCATTAAGAATTATTTCTCAAGAAAAATAAACTAGTCTTCTTAACAACATTAGGGTATGAGGTTTGTAAGCTCCCCCTGAGTCAAACAGTTCCAATGTTGAGTTTTGTAAGATCCCCCTTAGTTCCATAGTCAAGAACACCAAAATGACTGCATTTTAACTCCTTTTGGCAACACCAGACTGCGAGGATTGTAAGCTCCTTCTGAGTCTCAAAGGCTAAGTCAGAGGTTTGTAAGCTCTATCTTAACACTATGTACAAGAGAGTTAAAATATGTCGCCCTTTTTAACTTTCTTTGGCAACACCAGAATATGAGGTTTGTAAGCTCCTTCTGGGTCTGATAGGCTAAGTATGAGGTTTGTAAGCTCATACTCAGACCTATGTACAAGAAAGTCAAAATGCGCTATGGGCAAGTAACAGAAAAATAAATGACAAGAAAATAAATGACCAATATGTATTCAATGGGTTCAATTTCCACTAAAATACTTACTATTATTTCTCCCCCTTTTGTCACATAAAAAGGAATAAAAGGAAAAAAAGGAAAGAGAGAAAAAAATATCACCAATAAATGTAACTCATATCATCATTACAAAATCAGTTTCCAAGAAGGAAGAGTAATCAAGTAATAAGAGTTATTAAGGTTCGTAAAGTGCACGCATTGAAGTCTTAGTGGTCATTACTCTTCCAAGAATTAAACAAGGATTAATTTTAGACGCTTGGTATCCACAGAAGTCATTATCAAAACATCTCACTCCTAAGTCATTTTCATCAATCACCAACCTAAGAATATGGCATCAGCAACTGAGAGTCATAATACATATGTCGTAACAGAAGCAATCGAGAGTTATACAAGTTTGGCTAACCAATCCCCTCAAAGGCGAGCTGCTTCTGAGTCCTTTACAACCATACCTCTATTCTCAACATAACCTGCTTCTGAAAAAGCTACTTCAGCAGCACTTGAACGACCTTCAGAAGGTGGTTCAACAGTAGCTGCCTTGAGGCCTCAGAGAAGAAGCATGAAGAGATCAAGGAAGAAGAAAAAAAAGGGTTAACAAATCTTTTATTCAAGTACAAGTTATTTTCAAAAAACAATAAGCAATTGGTGTTGATTCTCAAGATGAGTTTCTTCCCCAACATAGTGATTGATATTCCCCACTTTGACTCTGGTGTTAACCTCTGATTAATTTCCCCAATATATGTCCCCCCCCCCCCCCACACACAAAGTTTCCTTTGATATTTTTTCTCCAACAAGACTTTATGAGCTCCCCAAACGAGTTTCACTTCAGTTGGATTCCTAAGGAAGGTATCCCTAACAACATTATCTGCATCAAGTCTCTTCGAAGTATTTGTCTAAGACAGACATCAATTCTCAAGGACAAGAATCTCCCTAGCAAGTCAAAAGGGCAAAAGTTCCCGACAGACAAATTTCACTGAATACCCTCAGTACATCTCTAGCGAGTATCCAAGATGGTTACTCCCCAAAGAGTCTTCTAAATTTCCCAATAGATAACCTTTCAACCAAGTGTAGTTGGAAGGGTTCACTTCAACCAAGACTAGTTGAGCGTGATAAGTTCATCCAAGAGCAGCTGAATACTTTGTTTCCTGTCAAGAGTGTTTGGATAGGTTATATTGTGTACATTTGTCTTCAACCAAGAGTAACTAAATTCCATAGTAGCACATACTCACTTTCAACCAAGAGTAGTTGGATGTGATAGTTCCAGCCAAGCGAAGCTGAATATGATGTTTTCAACCAAGAGTAGTTGGAAATCTTAGCTCCAACCAAGAGTAGTTGGATGTGATAATTCCATCCAAGCGAAGATGAATATGATGTTTTCAGCCGGGAGTAGTTGAAAATGTTAGCTTCAACCAAGAGTAGTTGAGCGTATTAAGTTCAGCCAAGAGCAACTGAATACTTTTGTTTCCAGCCAAGAGTGTTTGGATACATTATTTTGTGTATATTTGTCTTTTGCCAAGAGCAGTTGAATCTCATATTTTCACATACTCGCTTTCGACCAAGAGCAGTTGAATGAGTTTATTTCTGCCAAGAGCAGTTGAATTTAATGTTTTCAACCAAGAGTAGTTGGAAATGTTAGCTTTAACCAAGAACAGTTGAGCGTATTAAGTTTAACCAATAGCAACTTAATACTTTGTTTCCAGTCAAGAGTGTTTGGATACATTATTTTGGGTACACTTGTTTTCAGCCAAGAGCAGGTGAATTCCATTTGCACAAGATTCACTTTCGACCAAGCGCAGTTGAATGCGATTATTTCAGCCAAGAGTATCTGAATTTGACATTTCAGCCAATAGCAACTGGATATGATCATTTCCTTCCCATAAAAATTTTCCTTCAAAGAAGAGCGTTTAAAGAACAGTCTAATATGGTAATTTATTACATCCATCTTCTGTAGAGTTGTCTAGATTCACTGTCAGCAAGAAGCGGCGGAATGCGATTGATCAACACTAAAAATCTACTGTTAACCAAGAGTAGTTGAACAAGATTTTCTAGTCTCAGAGGAGTCTACCATCAGCCAAGAGCAACTGAACATGATTTTCCAATCCCGAGAGAAGTCTATCGTCAGTCAAGAGCAGTTGAGTGTGACCTTATATTCTCCAGAGAAACCTGCAACCCATATAAGAGTACCATATCACTAGAAATCATTACATCTTCATATCGTCTCATTCATCCAACTGATGATTAACGAGTCAAAAGTACTCCTTAACCTCAGTTCATTCATTCATATCACTTGATGATTAAGAAATCAAGAGTATTTCTTAATCTCAATGCACTTGCTTTTCATTTGGTGATTAAGAAGTTAAGAGTACTTCTCAATCTCATTTCATTCAACCATTTCACCCAATGATTAAGAATTCCAGAGCGTTTCTTAATCTTAGTGCATCCAGTCATATCATCATCTGCTAATTAAGAAGTCAAGAGTATTTCTTAATCTCATCCATAGCATTGTCATCTGATGATCAAGAAATCAAGAGTATTTCTTAGTCTCAATATATTAGCACATGCATATCATTTTTATTGCATAACAAAGGCAAAATTTGAGTTTGTTTGATATTTAAACTATCTTTCACCATGATGATTTGAAGAAAAAAGTTCTTCATACCATTTAGTTAAAGATGTTTAAATATGGGCATTTGTCATGCCCTAAAATTTATCCTAAGTTTTCATTTGCATCAACACACCATGATCATTTCATCTGATCATGAATCATAGACATTCATCACGCATCATGTCATTTCATCTTATTTTAGTGGCATATATTTCATCATGAATAACGTCTAAAATGTCAGTTAGAATGAATTCTCAAACATACAGACAAACTGGTTGAATTGTTTCTCAAATATACGTAAAATCAGTGGATGAAAAGTTTCGAATTTGAGCTTGCATACGTCATTAATATTGATCTACAATTTGCGTAATTTAACCTGGCGTACTCATCTTATTTTTTGACAACTTTTTAGCCACATTTTGATCAGTCTGAGCCCTTTTATCTGTCCAAATTTATTTCAAAATCTGACCAAACGCTGTATTTTTTCAATACGTTTATTTCGTGCTGATCATTTTAATGCAGTCAGTTTATTTTTTCGGGCCCTTTAGCGCCCAATTTTTGTTCATTTTTAGCCATTTTATTTTTATCTTTTCGTCAAAATATTCAGAAAAATAAAATAGAATTTTTCATATTTGCATTTTAATTTCATCATATGCATTTAGAAAGATGTGATTTTTATTTGATTTAATTGATTTAATTTCATTTAGATCAATTAAAGCTTCTAGAAAGGACATCTTAGACGTTTTAAAATTGGTTACCATCTGAGTTTCTTTGATTTGATATTGATCGTTAAATCTGGATTAATCAAAGACCTACATTTAGTGATCCATGTATTTTTTTATTGTCCAATCCAAAAATTAAAACTTTATTTTATTTGTTTAAATGATGAAATAGGAAAATCAAAAGGGAATCTGTCCCATGTGTGTCCAGCTAGCAAATCCATTCCTTCCATATATCCAGGGGACACGTGGCAGCTGGATGGAGGGAGAGCAAAACAAAAAAAAAAGGGTTTTTCTCAAGAGGCAATAATCCAAACGCGTCATAATAAGGGGACCACTATTTCTGGGACCAAAGGCATTACTCTCTTTCTAGAAAAAAGAAAGGAATACTACTCTCAGAGGGTCAGTGGGGATTTCACGTTTTCCTCTTATCCTCCTCCTTCTTCACCAAGATACTCATCACTCTCATTTTCGCTGAAGGAAAAAAAGCAAAAAGAAATACATGAATCCTCTTCTTATTTTCTTCCATATGATCAACCATCTCTTCTTCCTAATTTATTTTTTCATCGCAAAAACAAATTACCTTCTACACTTTCACCCTCCACCTCCATCACTTTCCCTCAATCTTCTCCTTCCGTCGTGTATTTTCACACAAACTTCCACCCGCGATTTCTCTCAAACAACCAGTAAAAAACGACAACCCATACTCCCACAGGAGATCCACCATGTTTTCATACCAACGGCCACAACAATCTTCGTGTAGAACTCGCACACCACCATAAATTGTTCACGCCGCCGTCAAGATTTATTATGCCTTTGTTTGGAATATTGGGAAGCTCTATATGCTAAAGCTACTGATATTGGTGTCGATTTTGTTGGTAAATTTTGAAGGAATTATTCCTTAAGACGATCCAATCCAGTTGCCATTATGCACAGTCTCGAACACTCCGTCGGAACCATTTCATCGGTCGTCGCTGCTGTTGATAAACAAGGTCCTTTTTATCGCTGCTGATTACGCTTGTTGTTTGTCCATAATTGGAAGACTGAATAAGGATTCATGGATGTCGGTCCTCTCCTCCTCTCCACTTCATCACAAACTCTCTGATCCAGAGCAACGAATCTCTCTCTATGGAGAAAGGGCAAGGATGTTGGTGATACGAATGATAAATCCAATATGCGTCTATTTGAATTTAGTCATATTTTTGGAATGACCTTGTAGATAAGAGGCATGGTAATAAGGCGTATCATATTTTATTCTCCTCTTTCAATTAAAGTTTAAAAAGTAAAAAAAAAAAAGTTTCTATTGATCTCATTTATTTTAATCACATGAACTTAGGCCCATTAGTTTATTTTTTACACCCCATATGTCATAAATAAATTTGTAAATGTGGTATAAATAATGTGTGTTGTTACTGTTTTATTTTTATTGTATTTTTAATCGGATTTTAAATATATGGTTGTGACATTTATATGTCGTTATGCCGCCCAAATTTCAATATATTAAATGAATATTTTACCGCGTTATGATCCAAACGTACAACACTTCGATTATGTGGTCACTGTGTACAAATCGGCTTTGAGCACATTTTGATTAATTCGCTTCGATTATTTTTTATTCGATCTTGTTATTTCATTTTTATTTTTAATTAAATTAATTAATTAATTAAATTTGTTTAATTAGTTAATTTGGATTAATTAAATTTTAATTAACTTGATTTAACCAAATAATTTTGATGAATAATCTTAATTAACCTAATTAATTGTTTAATCAAACTTTAATCAATTTATTTTCTTAATTAAAACCTGATCGCTTCATTTCAAACTATTCTCTTGTGCATTTTCACTCTTTTTTGTTGATTGGACTTGATTTAATTGTTTCATTTTCTCGTATCCCCACTCGACAAAATGTACCCCCATTCTCATGAAGTGTAATAACTTTATCGCTTTCATCTTAGTTGTGTTTTAATGCTTTATTATATTGTTAATCACTTCATATCAAAGACATTTTTAAAATAATTATCGATTCATATCGAGCCATCTTTCAACACCTTTGTAAGTTGATTGCTTGTAGCATCGCCATCAACCATCCCAAAGCATCTCAATCCATACCCAACTTGTAAGTCAATTACTTCATGCATCGCCAACAACCTTAACCCAGCCCCATTAGGTTCTCCTTTCAAATCATTTCAAATCCATACTACGCTTCGAACGCAAACTCAAACCTCGATCAACTTCGAGTATTTTCACTAATACTTAAACAAAAAAGAAGTAGTCTAGAGCCTTCTATTCTCTTCTCGAACGCTTGGATACAAGGAGTCTTCCTTGGCCATTCAAATATTCGTCGTTCAAAATAATTAACCTATATTCAAACACTATTTCATTAAAGATGAAAATGAGGATGGTCTCGATCCTTCGATTCTTCTCCTCGATTGTTTGGGTATGAGTAACCTTACTCACTAGTCAAACAATTGTCATCTCTAAAAACTTATAACCCGTTTCACATTAAAACTTTTCATAATAAACCGAATCAAACTTATTTTCTTAAACACCTAGATGAAAAAGAGAATGGTCTAGAGCCTTCTATTCTCTCTCCCGAATGCTTGGATACGAGGAGCCTTCCTTGGCCATTCGAGTATTCGTCATCCACTTAAAACACTCTAATCATATTGAACCCTTTCATAATTAAGGATGAAAAGAGAGATGGTCTCGAGCCTTTGATTTTTCTCTTCGATTATTTGGATACGATGAGCCTTCCTTGGTCATTCAAGTAACCGTCATCCAAATAAAACATTCAACATATAAACTCAATTTCTCGCCCCGCGTGATTAAAACATTTTAAAAAAACGAGCATCCTTTATCCATATCGACGTGAAACAGCAAAGACTTAAACCTCCAAGAGCAAACAAACGAAGCGTTATTCACTCGATATGTGTAAAGAATTACTCCTTAAAACGAACCAATAATTCGTAGTCGCCCGAACTACAAAGCTCTGATTTCCTTATTACACTATAAGGATACGTGGGCACGAGATTGCGAGATCTTGACGAGCTACCTTTTCTTTTTTTGCTACCTTGTACCTTTTTCTACCTTCTACCTTTTTATACCTTCTACCTTCTACCTTCCACCTTTTTATTTTCAACCTTTTTTCCTTTTTCCCCCGTAGTCTTCCGAACTACGAACGCTCTGATTTCTCATTTCACAATGAGAATACGTAGGCATAAGGGTCCCAATCCTTGGCGAGCACCCTAATAAAAAACCAACCATTTCCCCTTAGCAAAAAAGCTATTTTCTTTTCCTTTTCACATTCGAAGAAAACAAATAGCATAAGTTAACATTCAATCACAAATTAGACTAAGAGGTTCCCGTTGAGTACAACAGACGTGAGAGGTGCTAATACCTTCCCTTTGCATAATCGACTCCCGAATCCAAATTTGGTTGCGATGACCATTTTCTTCTTTTAAAGGGTTTTATCGGTGTTTTCCTTTTCTTCTTGGAATAAATAAAGTTCGGTGGCGACTCTGCTCGAACTAATTTTCCGCGATTCATTTCGCGAAGGATCGTACTTTTCGAGGTACGACAGTAGGTACAATAGAAAATCCCAGGTAGGTAGAAAATATTTTTCTAGCTGTTTGAAGTAGTACTTATTGATTTGGCGTTTAATTAATACAATGCATAGTGATTCTTCAACCATTAAAATACTCTAGAATAATGTCTTGGCATACGTGATAAACTGTTCAGAGTTCATAACCTATTAGAGTCTAAAGGCTTGATAAGGTTAGGATGACAAAAAATGTATCAGGGGTGCCTTCTTCAGAAGAGTTTAAGGGGACAACCAGAGTTGACAATATCTTTAGAACTTCTACAAGAATACCATTGATTCAAATTCTGATGACGTCAAAACTTTATAGTTTCTTATATCAGAGTTTGTTCTGATCAACATACCTAAGTTTTTTAGATTGTTCTGATTCTATTTCTTTAGACATTGAAGATCTGCACACTTGAACGCACTATTAGTGTATAAAGTTATTCTTTTGACTATTATTATCATAAAAACTTAAAGGTATGTAGATGTAGAACCAAACTTGTTCTTACACCTAATTTATGAAAAAATAGGGCGTATCCGTAGATGTAACTCCGGACACACCTTAAAATTATAAAAAAAATGAAACAAAGGACTATACAAATGTGCATATCCTTAAAGCCCCTAGATGATTTGATACAGTTTATAAGGTCCCCATTGATCTACAACTTCTATAAATAGGGTATTTCATTCATTTTTCTTTACATAAACCTGTTTACTGTGAATTTTGGTAAACAACCTCTGATCTATCAATTTTAAATAAAACTGACTAACTTGCAGGATCAACCACACAAATCCTAGGACATGTGCTAAATTTTAAGAGAGAGTGAATATAACTTGAAATAAAGGAAATGTAAACTGAACTCCACGTTCGACAATGCTGAAAAAAGAAACCTAAGAGAGAGTAAATAAAGAATGCAGAATTTAAAGGCGTCGAAAGTAACAGACAAGAAGTAAAAAGCTTTGAAAATAAGGCTTGAAGATAAAGACTTGAATTGATAAAAATGCAGGAAGATAAATTACTGTTGAAGATAAATGACAAAAATGTAAAAGTGCTTGAACTCCATGTTCTTGAATGTAAAAGATGCAGAAAAATAAATGACTGTCGAAAGTAAATGACGAGGAAATAAATGACTTTAAAAGTAAATGCAATGATGTAAAAGCTTTTGAAGATAAAATGCAATGAACTCCACGTTCTTGAAAATAAAGACTGGAATTGATAAAAGTGCAGTTGAAAGTAAATGCGGAAAGATAAATGACTTTAAAAATAAATGACTTGAAGATAAAAGACTTTGAAAGTAAATGCTTGAAGATTAAATGCTTGAATGTAAAGATGCAAGAAGATAAATGTCGAAAGCTTTTAAATGAAAGTAAAAACAAGGTTTAAAATAAACTTGACTGAAAATAAAGATTCAAGGAAAAGTTAAGACATGAAAGGTAAAGTTTAGGAAAATGTAAAGTGCTGAAACATAAACATGATGAAGATAAATTGCATTGATGAAAGAAAGTGGTGTTACATTGCGTACATTCTCACGAACTCGTTTCTCTACACGCGGGTACTTTGAGTTTCTTTGAGTAACTTGTACAAAAATACGAACACCCCTATTCTATAGAAATAACTCCTATTTATAGTGCTAAGAAATAACTACTAAGTGGTGGTTATGCTTCCAAACGTGTCCTCTTGGCGCCTTTCTCCATTTCAACTGCTCCCACGTTCAGCAACTGATCCTTTTGAAATTCAAACATTTGAAAATTTCCCTCCAACCTCAATGTTATAACTGCAACGCGCGTTTCAGCATTCTCACAGTCGAAGCATCTCCCAACACTTAGCCATTTTTTGAGGTTTCCAAAACCCCTATTCGACTCAGGCTTCACCAAAACTGGGTCGAAGCCTTCTTTACGTTAAAAATAATTTTTTAACTTAAAATAGCTTTGATTCTTTCTAGCGTTGAAAATGAGGGTTAACAAATTGCCCCCAAGAAATGTCCTTTCGCCATAATTGGTAAGAAGGTCATTTTTTGATTCAACAACCATTTCGACGCTTGTTTGCATGGCTTCAACTGAATAATCCACTAATCACTCAGTGGCTTCAACTGTTCGTTATCTAAAGGACACCCTTGAAAAGCTTGAGCTCACCACCCTTAATCCAGACGTTTTTGGTTTTCTGATAGAGTTAACCGCTGTGGTGAACCAAATAGCTGCAGAAATAAAGCTGCTTCCATCTATCAGGAATACCATAGAAGAAACATCTGGTCATGAGAGTTCAGCCTGGTGTAGTGCAAAAGAGTCGTATGAAGAGGTCGAACATATGGAGGCTGATCAAAAGAAAAAACAAGATGAGATAGCCTCCAACCAGAAGGATATTGAAGCCTAGAAGCAAAAAATCACGGAGCTACAAGCCAAAATTGAAAATGCTGAAAAACGCAACCGTGAATTGCAACATTTCGACGACACTAAGATGGCTAAAGAAATGAAGAGTGCTATGGATCGTATTGAGGCAGCCCAAAGATATGAAAAAGAGCTCGCAGCAGCCAAACTTGATGAATCTTTGTGCAATGCTCACCTCAAACATCACATAGAAGCCTTTGCTCAGTTGGCGTCGAGGCTTCCCTTCTGATACTTTCGAAACCTTTATTTGTTTAACCATCATTTGTTTCTTGGCCTTTTCAGGCCTTTATGTAATGACAGTTTTTATGCCTTTGGCACTGATTAAGTAATCCTTAGTATTTCGCCATTAACTGCCTTCGACTCATATTGTATTATGATGCATTTTATTTATTGCCTCACATCTAAGTCAAATTTGCAATTAAGGTATTCTATCTTTTTCTTGGAAAGCCAAACTTTTCAGCTTTAAAACTCCAAGGCATAAGCCTCTAGCTTTAAACTGACATTTATGGCATAGCCCTCAGGCATACTTCCAAGAATAATTCACATGGTTTCACCGTTTGATTGGCAAATCCAATTAATACTTCGCCTCTATAAATTCTCTTCCATCTGAACCATGTTCATTCATCAAGGTAACTATGAACAACTCAGAGAAGTCATCAGCCAAGAAGACAGCTGATAAGGCACAAGAAACTGAAGAAACCAAGAAAACGGAGGCAACAAGGAAACCTGAAGCCTCTACTGGAGCAACTTCCAGAGCAAAAAAGCGAGAAACCAACATGAGGATCTCTAAGAAAGGGCGTTCCAACACCCAGGATATTGATGATAATGAGCCAGACGCAGACTACATGGACTTCCTCAAATCCATTGACTGGAGAGATTATGAATAATCTTTCCTATCTTTGAAATATGTTATGTTGATTCTTCTTTGCTTTGTATGCCATATTAGCCTGAGTTGGCCTATTTTGGCTTTCCTTTCTTAAAATAAAACTTACGTTTTAATATGAATCTCTTGCAACATAGGCTTATATTTTTTCAAATACTTGCCATTTACTTTCAAGATTCTTTTATCCTTGTCTAACTCTTCCACTTCATAAGCTCCATTAAAGAAAACTTGTATGACTTGGAATGGACCTTCCCACTTAGGAGACCATTTGCCTAGTGTTTTATCCTTTCGATCCATAGGCAAAATCACTTTCCAAACTAAATCCCCACATGCAAAAGATTTAGACTTAACCTTTTTGTTGTAGGATTCTTCGACCCTTTTCTTTTGTCTTCTTAACAACTCCAAGGCTCTAAGCCTTTCTTCGTCCAAATCCACTAATTCATTCATCATTATTTCCCAATAGTCCTCAGAGGGAATCTCATGATGTCTTTGAACTCTTATAGATTGTAAATAAATCTCAACAGGCAATACTGCGTCATGACCAAAAGTAAGTCGAAATGGGGTAGTATTAGTAGCCTCTTTAGGGGATGTTCGACATGCCCAAAGAACTTGGTCTAATGTCTTGTGCTAATTTCTAGGCCTCTTTCCCACATGCTTCTTAATTAGTCCAATCACTACCTTATTGGCAGCTTCGACTTGCCCATTGGCCTGAGCATAATAAGGTGTAGAAGTCAATAACTTAAAACCTATTTCTTTGGCAAACTCCTGCATCTTTCGACCAGTAAACACTGATCCTTGATCCGTAGTGATTGTTTCAGGAATACCAAATCTATAAATAATGTGATTTTGAATGAATTTAATAACATCTTCTTGACATATATTCGCCAGTGGTATTGCTTCAATCCACTTGGTGAAATAATCAATTCCCACCAAAATATATCTTTGGTTCTTTGAAGATGCTGGTTGAACCTCTCCCACTATATCCAAAGCCCATCCTCTGAAAGGCCATGGTTTCACTATGGAATGTAATTCACTTGCAGGGATATGCTATATGCCAGCATGAATTTGACATTCTTGGCAACCCTTAGCAAATTCTATGCAATCTTTCAGCATAGTCAGTCAATACATGCCTTGTCGAAACAACAACCATTTCATCTTCTGGCCAACTTGGTGTGCTCCACATGCCCCACTATGTACTGTCGAAAGAGCCAAATATGCCTCTGCTTCACTAAGGCATTTCAATAAGACTCTCTCAGGGATCTTTTTAAATAATTCATTACCCAAAAGTACATAGCTTAAAGCTTGATACCTGATTTTTCGCTCTGTCGAAGCCGTTGGATTTTGCAAATATTCAACTATAGGCTTCCTCCAGTCTTCATCTGTCAAATTATCTATAGCAAAAATTTCAAAATTTTTGCCATCTATGCATCCAAGCTTAGTTGTTTCTAAGTCTGGTGGGCACAATCCAACAGCCACCACTTTACCTCTTGCTTCAATTACTTCTTGAAGATTTTCCTTCGACACTTTGTATCCAGAGGCAATTTGAGCCAAGTCATTAGCAACTTGATTCTCTATTCTAGGTATGTGTTGGATGGCCACTACCTCAAATTTCTTTAATAATCTATTGGCTATCACAAAGTACATAATGAGATTTTCTTTAACATATTTATATTCCTTTGTGATTTGTTTTATAACCAATTCTGAGTCTCCCATTATTTCGACTCTAGTTGCCCCCAATTCTAACAAAATTTCAAGGTCAGCAATTAATGCTTCATATTCAGCCTCATTGTTAGAGCAAGGTCCTTCGACCTTGTACTTGAATTTTGTTGGAATTTTTCAGGAGAAATAATGTATATTCCCACTCCTGTTCCATTTTTATGACTTGATCCATCAAAGTATAACTTCCAGGATTTTAATTCAACATAATTCAAATCATTTTCATTTATGGAGTGGTCAACTATAAAGTCTGCAACTATTCCCTTTCACAGCTTTTAAAGGTTGATATGTTAGAGAAAATTTTGTTAATGCTAATGCCCATTTGCCAATTCGACTATGCAAAATAGGCTTAGATAACATATGTTTTACAACATCAAAGTGAGAATAAACATACACATCAACTGGCTTTATATATTGCTTCAATTTAGTACAAGAGAAATACAAGCATAAACATAACTTTTCAATCATGCTATACCTAGTTTCTGCATCATTTAAAACTCGACTAAGGTAATAAATGGCTCTTTCGACTCCATTTTCATCCTCCTGAGCTAACATGCTCCCTAGAGTTTTATCTGATACAGCTATATACAATCTCATACTCTTGTTTCTACAAGGTGGTGAAAGAAATGGAGGGTGGCTTAGGTACTCCTTGATTTTGTCGAAGGCTTCCTACTGTAATTGCCCCCACTCAAAACCATCTTTGTTGAAACGAAGCAATGGCGAAAAGGCTTGTGTTTTGCCACTCAGGTTGGATATAAACCTTCTTAAGAAGTTGATCTTGCCCAGCAACGACTGCAACTCCTTTTTAGTTGATGGCGCTTTTGCCTCCATTATGGCTTTGGTTTTATTCTGATTTATTTCGATCCCTTTCTTGTGGACCACAAAGCCTAGAAAGTCCCCTTCCTGCACACAAAAAGCACATTTGAGAGGATTCATTTTAAGACCATATTTTCTCATCCTTTCAAAGGACTGTCAAAGATGGTCAATGTGACTTTTCCCAGAAATAGATTTTATAACAATATCATCAATGTAAATTTGCATGAATGTGTCTATAAAATCATGGAAGATTGAATTCATCGCCCTTTGATAAGTGGCATCAGCATTTTTAAGACCAAAAGGCATCACTACCCATTCATAGGTGCCTAAGGCTCCAGGGCATCTAAAAGCAGTTTTATGAACATCTTCCTCAGCAATGAATATTTGGTTGTAGCCGGAATATCCATCCAGCATACTAAGATATTCATGTCCTGCTGCAGAATCTATTAACATTTCTGTTACTGGCATTGAATATTCATCTTTAGAAGTTGCAGAGTTTAAATCTCTAAAATCAATGCAAACTCTCAAAGATCCATTCTTTTTAATAACAGGTACTATATTAGCCAACCATTCGACATACCTTGTCGTGCGAATGAATTTTCAACGAAGCAGTCTTTTGACTTCCTCTTTGATCTTTGACAATATCTCTGGTGCAAACCATCTTGGATTTTGCTTGACTGGTTTTTTTCCAGGTGTCATAGGTAACCTGTGTTCGACCAACTCCCTGCTCAAACCAGGCATCTCATCATAATCCCAGGCGAAGCAGTCTTTGAAATCTTTCAACAACTGAACCACTTCAACCTTCAACTGGGGATCAAGGTTGGCACTGATGTAGGTAGGCCTTTTGGTTGTCCCCTCACTGAGGTCAACTTCTTCTAAAGGATCTTGTGCTAGCATTTTGATATTATTCGCCAACGGATCCTTCTCAAATCCCAAAGGCTCATCTTCATAGATGGCGTCAAGCCTCTGGCTTTGCTCTCCAGTTTCAACCTTAGCTGGAGGTTTTGGGTTGAAGTCCTTACCAGGACTTTCTTGATAAAATTCAGAAATGGCTTCGCCAGCCATATAGTCATTGGCAGCTTCCAAAGCCGCTTGTAGTTTTGTTTCAGCCACATAGGCCGAAATCCTTTTTAAAGCTTCGAACTCAGTCATGATCACTGAATTCATTTCCCCATCCTGTGGGCTCTATTGGAGGTGAGCCTAAGCATGGCAACCTTCCTCCTGGTACTTCCCTGTCCCATCTGAAACCTTCGACAGGATGTAAATACAATGAATAAAACGTTTCTTCCTCAGGCGTAAACTCAAAGTCGGCTGGAGGACATGGAGCAATGTTCGCCAAATGTTTCTCAAACTGTCTACTATCCACATGATTAATAGGCACCTTAAAGTACCCTTGATCAGCTTCAATATTTTTAACTATCCCATCTGGTCTCCAAATGGTGATTCTTTGATGCATAGATGAAGGTACAACACCTATTCCATGAATCCACTCCCTACCCAAGAGTAGATTGTAGTTAGCTTTTGTCTCAACGACCATAAATACTGTTGGTCTGGTAATGGTTCCCACAGTAAGAGCCACTTGAATCACTCCTAGAGTGGAACCAACTTTTCCTTCATAGTTCGACAGAACCATGTTGTGGGGTTTGGTATCAGTCTCAAACTTCCCAATCTTGCTCAGCAAAAATCTTGGCATTAAATTAACAGTTGCACCACAATCCACCAAGATTTTGTTAACAAGAACATTTTCTACTTTTCCAGTAATGTATAGAGGCTTCAGATGACCCTTCATTGCCTCTGTGGGGCATTCAAAAAAAGCATTCTATTCTTCGACGCACCCATTGTTCATGATGTAATAACACACAGGCTTGTGTGCCAACATTTCTAATTCAGCAGTTTGATCCAAGTCTTCGACCTCTGAAACTTGACCAAATTCTTTTGGCATCACTGATACCACATTCACAATAATATTTAGAGAAGCTGCTGACTCACCGTCGAAATTATCAGTCATATTCTCAGCATCTTCAACTTTCTTCTCTGGCTGAACATTGAACAGCTTTCGCCTTATGGGCATCTTCTCAATTGTCCCAGCTTGATTATCAATATTGGTGCTTGACTCTCCTTGTACCTGAGCCTCCCTGATAGCCTTTCGCCTACGTTGCTCTCTTCGCCATTGTGATCTAGACATGGGATTTTTACCCTTGTAATTTTGAGAAATGTATGCTGACTTGTTGGTGGCATGGTTCTCTTTTCTATACTTAAATGAAGAACCTCTTTCCACATCAAATTTCTCCCACTTCTTCTTCTGTCCTCTTCCTTCGATAGGCTTGATCCAACTACCTGTTGGCACATTCGCAGCTGGTTTAAATGTACCTGGCCTAACTCCTGGTGCTTGGTTTTTCAACCCTGTCGAAAGTCGTCTATGGTCAAAACTTCTGGGACCTTTATTTACCTTCTGCCCCCAGCTTCCACCAGATTTTTTGACACCTTCTAACTTGTGGGCAGCTTTCTCATCAAAAATGGCGCTGCATCTAGGACATAGCATTACTCCAGAACCTTTCTTCTGGCAACGATGCACAAAATCCACAATTGTCTCTTCTTGCTTAGGATAAGTTATTTTGTTGCGCTCTTCTTGTTCATCTGCCTTACTCATTGCTTTTTGATCTGTGATTTTGACCATATTAACATCAATTTTATCCTTTAAGTGCTTCTTGGAGAAATAAGCTTCAAGACTTTCAGTGGTCTTCGCCAGACAACCACCACTTGCTGCTGCTCTTGCAGCTTTTTGGGAAGCCTTCTGCCAAGCAGTCTTTTTAGCTTCGACCATTTCCTCAGCATTGACTCTTTCAACATCAGGAGATGTCTTGAAGAATTGTTCAGCAGCCATACATATCCAGTTTTCTACCAAACAACCATCCATGTTTATCATCTCTCCTACCAATAGCATGTCATCTTTCAACTCTTTAACAACTTGGACTTTGGGGGCGTTCCTGCCCATAGCCTCGTTGGTACTGATACTGCCTGAGCTAACATCAGATTCTTCAACCAATTCGACCACGTTAATGCCCTCAGTGGCATTTATCTTCAATTCGCTTACTGCCATATCCAATATCTTGGCAACATTATCCATCTCAACAAACTTGTCAGCAACTTTTTTGGTCACCAACATTAAACTGGCCTCATCAGCATTCAAGCCATTCGCAGCCTTATTAAAACCTTCAGTTACCACAGGATTGGTGGCGAAGTCCTCAGTGACTTCCACCATGTTGACTGACTGATCAAATCCTTCTGTGGCTTCGACCATCTGAACCTCGTGAGGCTCTGTATAGTTAGTCTCTGCAACTTGCAATGGGTCAGAGTCAATTTTCATCTGAGCTTTGCCTTTGTCACCAAACTTCAGCCTCCCTTCTTGAATAGCATTTTGCACCAAATCCATGAAAAGAAAACATTGAGAAGTTTTATGACCCAAAAAATTATGGTACTTACAAAAACCTCTTTTCTTTCTTTGTTCTAAAGGTGGCATCTTAGCACCAGCAGGCACTACCATTTGCCCATCTTTAACTAACAAATCAAAAATTTCGTCACATTTAGTGACGTCGAAAGTGTATGTTTTCTTAGGAAATTTGTCGTTATATTCGACAGGATTTTTTCCATTTGAAGGAGCTAATAATTTGCAGGCATAAGGTGGACCTTGCTTTAACTCAGCAACGTCAACCTCATTTCCGTCGAAATAAGATGTTTCATCATACAAATTCTCCACATCTTCATTACATTCGACAAAGGCTACTTTTTTACCCCTGCTGAATTTAGCCTTTTCCTCTTTTAGCCTTTCTAGTTGTCGGACTCTATCAACTAACTGGGCCATATCTCTAAGATATTGGGTATCTAATTTCTTCCTAATGGAATAATCAAGACCCCCAACAACCATTTCAACCAACTCATGTTCTGGTACTTGTGTAAAGCACCTGGCTTTAAGAAGTCAAAACCTATTCAGGTAATCATCAATTGGCTCAGTAACTTTGCGTTTGATGCTAGCCAATTCTTTCAAACTAATCTTAGTTTGCCCCATGTAGAACTGTTCATGAAACAAACGCTCTAACCGGGTCCAATTGTATATGGAATTTGGAGGCAAAGTAATGAACCATGTGAAGGCATTCTTGGTAAGGGAACTTGGGAAGTATTTGATCCTAAGGCTTTCGTCAGCTGCAATTTCGCCTGCTTCAATCAAATACCTAGCCACATGTTCGACAGTAGATTCAGTAGTATCTCCTGAAAACTTGCTGAACTTTGGAACCTTCGTCCTAGGGGGTAATTCTGCTTGGAGAATATAATCCACTATAGGCGAAGTATAATTTGGCCTTGTGAAGCCAAGATTCACACCATTTCTGGTCATTATCCTTTCAACCATGGCTGCGAGACTATTTTCTTCTGCTTGATTTTGATGTCGAACCTGTCTAAGGAACTGATCAGCATTTTGGTTCCTGTTCACCATCACTACTGGCTCTTCCTTTATCTGGATTGGCATCTGGTTTCTTGGTGGTTCGACTCTAAAATGATCAATCATCTCTTGATCTTCCAAGTTCACCTCAGGTACATGACGTGGATGACGTCTTGGGATATCTTCGACAACAGTTGCTCTTCGATCCACCGCTGGTACTCCCATGAAATCAGCCATGTGTGCCAATTGTTGGTTAGTTTGAGTCGTATTCTGAATCAAGGGTTGAAAAACTTCTCCCATTGTCTGAGACAACGTATGAACCATTTGCATGTTACTTTCATCCATTTGCTGTCTCAAATAATTTATGGATGTATTTGTAAGACTAGGCTCTTGCACGGAGTAACCAACACCTATACTCTGATTGTTTCGACCCCCTGATCCTGATCCTTGTAATGGCGAAGACACTACATTTTCTGAAAATACAGATGGAGCATTCTGCAGATTTTGCATCATTGATGTAGGCATACCATAGGGTTGACTCCTTGACCCTGGATGTCGAAAACCTGGAGGAGGGAAATGCCAGTACATTGAATTTCCTCCTGGGGGTGTTGGTGAATTAGGACTTTGTGGTCCTATGTATTCTATCACAGGTTGAGTATATGATTTTGTGCATGTTGATCCTGGTTCAGACACTACTAGTGAAGGTGACGTCTGTCCTCCTGTCGAATACACTAGTGATGGTGTGCTTTGAGACCCCATACTGCTACTTGACTGAGTGTTTGAAATACTCCCTTGAGGATCAACTTGTTGGTTAGCATTAGTTGCCATTCTCTTAGTGTATCTTCTCTTTGGTATTCCTTCGTTTGTTGTGGCTAACTTCCCACTTCTCAATAACATACAACGAAAGTATTTCTTCACCAAGAAAGATAAGGTTAACTTGAAATAAAGGAAATGTAAACTGAACTCCACGTTCGACAATGCGGAAAAAAGAAACCTAAGTGAACTCCACGTTCGACCACTTGCAGTAAAGTAAAAACTTGGAAGTTAAAAGGCTGTAAATAAAGAATGCAGAATTTAAAGGCGTCGAAAGTAACAGACAAGAAGTAAAAAGCTTTGAAAATAAGGCTTGAAGATAAAGACTTGAATTGATAAAAATGCAGGAAGATAAATTACTGTTGAAGATAAATGACAAAAATGTAAAATTGCTTGAACTCCACGTTCTTGAATGTAAAAGATGCAGAAAAATAAATGACTGTCGAAAGTAAATGACGAGGAAATAAATGACTTTAAAAGTAAATGCAATGATGTAAAAGCTTTTGAAGATAAAATGCAATGAACTCCACGTTCTTGAAAATAAAGACTGGAATTGATAAAAGTGCAGTCGAAAGTAAATGCGGAAAGATAAATGACTTTAAAAATAAATGACTTGAAGATAAAAGACTTTGAAAGTAAATGCTTGAAGATTAAATTGTTGAATGTAAAGATGCAAGAAGATAAATGTCGAAAGCTTTTAAATGGAAGTAAAAACAAGGTTTAAAATAAACTTGACTGAAAATAAAGATTCAAGGAAAAGTTAAGACATGAAAGGTAAAGTTCAGGAAAATGTAAAGTGCTGAAACATAAACATGATGAAGATAAATTGCATTAATGAAAGAAAGTGGTGTTACATTGCGTACATTCTCACGAACTCGTTTCTCTACACGCTGGTACTTTGAGTATCTTTGAGTAACTTGTACAAAAATACGAACATCCCTATTCTATAGAAATAACTCCTATTTATAATGCTAAGAAATAACTACTAAGTGGTGGTTATGCTTCCAAACGTGTCCTCTTGGCGCCTTTCTCCATTTCAACTGCTCCCACGTTCAGCAACTGATCCTTTTGAAATTCAAACATTTGAAATTTTCCCTCCAGCCTCAATGTGATAACTGCAACGCGCATTTCAGCATTCTCACGGTCGAAGCATCTCCCAACACTTAGCCATTTTTTGAGGTTTCCAAAACCCCTATTCGACTCAGGCTTCACCAAAACTGGGTCGAAGCCTTCTTTACGTTAAAAATAATTTTTTAACTTAAAATAGCTTTGATTCTTTCTAGCGTCGAAAATGAGGGTTAACAAAACCATAATGAATCCATATCCCCATCTTACATTTTTGTATTTCAATGGCACAAAACCTTCTTCAATTCGGGTATTCGAGGACATACTTCTCGTCGATCTGAAATCCAAACTAAATACTCCTATGCAATATCTAGAAAATCGGGGAGTTGTCAAGCTCGAGTACCGTTAACACTCGATTGACAATGAAGGGAAGATACGTTTCACCATGCTTGAATTGAAGAAGAATGATGATTTAAAGGTTATGTGGAGTACCTTTTACCGTTACTCAACAAAGGGTTCGATTGAAGTGGACACAACAATTACAAAATCGACTAACGATATTCTAAGAATGTTGCAACATCTTGAACCACCAATTCATAATTAAATGTTATGTTAAATTTATGTTAAGTTATGTTAATTTTTATCTATGTAGTGTTTATTTAGAAGTTAATTTATGTTGTTGTTCCTTTATTTTATCATTGTTTCTGGCTTGAACTATCAGAACATATTTTGGAGATACATCTTCGAAAAACTTACTGAATATTGAACTAAGGGATTAACCTTTTATGCATACAAAGATGCATCTCCGGATTATATTTTAATATAATAAAGGTCTCTCAACAATTTCATCTGAAATATGTGTAAAAAAGATGCGTCAGAATATGCATCTCCAAGAGTGTACGAGCGTCCGAGGAAAAGATGAAACGTTAAGGATAACTGTGACTTTTCACATCGGTGTTATGCATCTCCAAGAGTGTACTGTCGTCCGAAGAAAAGATGAGATGTTACGGATATTTGTGATTTTTCACGGTGGTGTGAGAGTATATATAAGGGTGAAAATAGCATTTTCCAAATATGTCTTATATATATATATATATATATATATATATATATATATATATATATATATATATATATATATGATTGGAAGGAGAGAAAGAAATGGGATCCCGGTTTTTGAAAACCTATTTCGGTTAGCTGAATAGGCCAATTTTCGCGTGTTTTTACCGGGTGCCAGGCTAGCGGTTTACAAGGACCATCCGGACCCGGACTATCTCCGATTCATTCCGGAATTGTACACTTTATTTTTAATCTATAATTGAAATTATTAAATTGACCTCATAAACCATAAACCCTGTAGCTCCCTCAGCGCTCGTACTCCGCTGTGACCGTCTCCACTACTGCCTATTTCTGTCACTACAAGTGTCTCTACTCCGCCGTGCCTCGCGTCGTCTCTGTTTGTTCTTCACTGCTTGTGAATCTCCTTCAAAGAGCAGGAAGTTCTTCATCCCTGTGAACCACTAGAGTTTCTGCCACCATAACCTAAGGTGAATTTTTAACTTAGCGTAATTTCGAAACAAACTCTTTTTTTCTTGCGTTGAAGAAATTAATGCGGTTATGCCACTTTGCAACTGATACAGGAAGCGAAAATGAAAGAAATTGTTACTATTCAAGTTGGTGATTATGCCAATTATATTGGCTCTCACTTCTGGAACTTTCAGGTTTGTAGTATGTGTTATTTTTTTACTTGTTTATTTGTTTCCAATGGTTTGAATTTGAAATGCTTTTTTCTTTTCTTTCTGATTATGCTATAGTTAATGTGTGTTCAATTATTAGGATGAGTTGATTGGGTTGGCTGGGGACCCTCAAGCTGATTCAGTCTTCAAAAATCAGGATCTTAACATGGATGTGCTTTATCGTACTGGTGAGACACATCAGGTGCAATTTTTTGTAGTTTATATATGTTTCAAGTATTATTGTTATTATTTTGACAAGAAAAAAATAGATATTGCATGTTACTATTAGTTTTTTTTATGGAAGGTTATTGTATAGGGTCTTGTTTGTATTTGGGCTTTTCTAGTTGGTAGGCTGTATATTGTAGTTATGCTGCGAACCTTGACATTGTATCAACGTGCAGACAAATGTGGTCGCAATTGCGGTTGTGATGGCATTACGAAGACCTTGAAAGTCTTTATATTGCAGATGTATTTGGGGTTGTAGACTTCAATCTAGAATTACGTGGTCCATTCATTCCACGTGTTTTATCCATGTGGGCCAATGCTTACCTTTAAGTAGTGGTGAAATAGGTTCTTTTACGAGTTAACTATTAACTAATAACTAGTACTTGAATGTCTAGATGGATAATTTTCATAGTAGTTAAAATTACAACAAATGATACGAGCTTATAGATTAGAAGCATTAGCTGTTATACTTATGCTTATACGATTTTGCTTAAATGTCTGCAGGGCATCGATACATACACTCCTCGTGTAGTCTCAATAAACATGAGAGGTATTTAATTTATATGCTTTTATATTGAAAAAACATATCAGTATGAATTTTGTCCTTTTCATTAGATCTATTTGTTGGTATTGTTATTTATTAAGTTGACACCAATATGTGGTTGTGAAGGATTTATGGTCAGTCTTACATTCAACTGAATTATGTAAAGAAATAACAATCATAAAACTTTGTACTAGCATGTAAAGGTTCAGTGATGCTGTGAATCAAATTAAATGGTTTTTGTGTTGAAATAGAAATCAGATGTGCATGCTAAGTTGATAGGAAAATTGTAAACAATATAAACAAGAGGGCCGATTATATTATAATTAAAACTTACAATTTCAAAAGCAGAAGACAGCTTATTTTCTTAATGTGAAAGATAATTTACACGATATCTTGGTAGTAAAAAGGACTCCCTCCGTCTCATAAATGGTGACCTATTTGGAGTGTGTTTGGTTCTTAAGAAATTGATTAGTTAACTTGATTTTAATGGTAATATAATGTGTCATGACTAAAACTCCCTTATTAACTTTAGTTTGTTGAATAGTTAGGTAATTAATAGAGTTCATTAGTGCAGAAAAATAAGTAGTACTTCATTGGTATTCTAAACTGACAATTACTGTTTTGAGACAAAAATATTACAAATGAGACACTTTTTATGAGATGGAGGGAGTGTATTATTGAGATTGTTGACTTTTCACTGAAGACAATTCCAGATGTTTGCTTTTGACATGATTCCCACATATTTAAACTTTTTCTGCAACATTGCTAGCCTTACCTTTATTGAGATCGCTTCCTATATTAGACTTCCATTGCAAGTAAGAATGAATCGTCTTTCTCGATTCCTGCTTTTATTTGCCTGGATCGTCTTTTTCTGCCGGCATGGGCACATACGGATCGCCGCTACCTTCAAATTGCTGCTTTCCGTCAGCTTGCCTTCTTAGTGGTCAAGTTGCAGCATAGCCCCCTTTTTATCCGTACGGGCAACACCGATTCTATTGATTTCCCTTATTTATGGTTGAGTGGGCTTTCTAATAAAACCCACGGCCTACATAGACAAGCCCTGCACCTGGACATGGACTCGACATCAAACCAGATGTAGTTCTCAGACCAAAAATATGTGTACTAACTCGGCTATTCCTCATCAAAGAGGGTTCTCCCGGCCCATTCTAAAAGTTCTACTGAACTAAACTCTCACCCTCCTCCTTAGGGTTCGAACTACCCGGAGCATTCCCCGGTCCTTCTTCAAGGCTGGTGTCGTATTCGAATAAATCGGTAAATGCGCTTAATACACATTCTTTGGACTCACCCCCTATAGTATAGTTGACCCTCTAAACACCATGTGTTAAGCATACGACGACAGGGACGAGGAACTGTCTTTTGAGGAAAAAAACGACTTAGGGTAGGGAGCGTCTCTAAGCTGGAGCTCCAGTCTCCTCACTTAGAGAGCGTATTAATGCATATCATTAAAGCAAAACTTTATACGATATGCGGTGGCCTAAAAAAAAGATTTTACTCAACTAAAATCCTTACCTTCCATTTGATTTTGCTCTATCTTACATTTTTGTCTTCTGTTGATCTCATCATGATAGCATGTAGCACTGTAAAAATATTCTAGTATAAAATTAATTGTATAATCTCTTATCCATTATTCTTTTTAGTACAAACACAATCTCAATACATTAATTGAATATTTTACCGCGTTATGATCTAAACGTACGACACTTCGATTATGTGGTCACTATATACAAACCGGCTTTGAGCACATTTTGGTTAATTCGCTTCGATTATTTTTTATTCGATCTTGTTATTCCATTTTCATTTTTAATTAAATTAATTAATTAAATTTGTTTAATTAGTTAATTTGGATTAATTAAATTTTAATTAACGTGATTTAACCAAATAATTTTGATGAATAATCTTAATTAACCTAATTAATTAATTTAGTCAAACTTTAATCAATTTATTTTCTTAATTAAAACCTGATCGCTTCATTTCAAACCATTCTCTTGTGCACTTTCACTCTTTTTTTGTTGATTGGGCTTGATTTAATTGTTTCATTTTCTCGTATCCCCACTCGACAAAATGTAACCCCATTCTCATGAAGTGTAATAACTTTATCGCTTTCATCTTGATTGTGTTTTAATGCGTTATTCTATTGTTAATCACTTCATATCAAAGACATTTTCAAAATAATTATCGATTCATATCGAGCCATCTTTCAACACCTTTGTAAGTTGATTGCTTGTAGCATCACCATCAACCATCCCAAAGCATCTCAATCCATACCCAACTTGTAAGTCGATTACTTCATGCATCGCCATCAACCTTAACCCAGCCCCATTAGGTTCTCCTTTCAAATCATTTTAAATCCATACTACGCTTCGAACGCAAACTCAAACCTCGATCAACTTCGAGTATTTTCACTAATACTTAAACAAAAACGAAGTAGTCTAGAGCCTTCTATTATCTTCTTGAACGCTTGGATACAAAGAGTCTTCCTTGGCCATTCAAGTATTCATCGTTCAAAATACTTAACCTATATTCAAACGCTATTTCATTAAAGATGGAAATGAGGATGGTCTCGATCCTTCGATTCTTCTCCTCGATTGTTTGGGTATGAGTAGCCTTACACACTAGTCAAACAATTGTCATCTCTAAAAACTTATAACCCGTTTCACATTAAAACTTTTTCATAATAAACTGAATCAAACTTATTTTCTTAAACACCTAGATGAAAAAGAAAGCGGTCTAGAGCCTTTTATTCTCTCTCCTGAATGCTTGGATACGAGGAGCCTTCCTTGGCCATTCGAGTATTCGTCATCCACTTAAAACACTCTAATCATATTGAACCCTTACACAATTAAGGATGAAAAGAGAGATGGCCTCGAGCCTTCGATTTTTCTCTTCGATTATTTGGATACGAGGAGCATTCCTTGGCCATTCAAGTAATTGTCATCCAAATAAAACATTCAACATATAAACTCAATTTCTCGCCCCGCGTGATTAAAACATTTTTAAAAAACGAGCATCCTTTATCCATATAGACGTGAAACAACAGAGACTTAAACCTCCAAGAGCGAGCAAACGAAGCTTTATTCACTCGATATGTCTAAAGTATCACTCCTTAAAACGAACCAACAATTCGTAGTCGCCCGAACTACGAAGCTCTGATTTCCTTATTACACTATAAGGATACGTGGACACGAGATTGCGAGATCTTGACAAGCTACCTTTTCTTTTTTTGCTACCTTGTACCTTTTTCTACCTTCTACCTTTTTATACCTTCTACCTTCTACCTTCCACCTTTTTATTTTCAACCTTTTTCCTTTTTCCCCCGTAGTCTTCCGAACTACGAACTCTCTGATTTCTCATTTCACAATGAGAATACGTAGGCATAAGGGCCCCAATCCTTGGCAAACACCCTAATAAAAAACCAACCACTTCCCCTTAGCAAAAAAGCTCTTTTCTTTTCCTTTTCACATTCGAAGAAAACAAATAGCATAAGTTAACATTCAATCACAAATTAGACTAAGAGGTTCTCGTTGAGTACAACAAACATGAGGGGTGCTAATACCTTCCCTTTGCATAATCGACTCCCGAATCCGAATTTGGTTGCGATGGCCATTTTCTTCTTTTAAAGGGTTTTATCGTTATTTTCCTTTTCTTCTTGGAATAAATAAAGTTCGGTGTGTTCGAACTAATTTTCCGCGATTCATTTCGCGAAGGATCGTATTTTTCGAGGTACGACAGTAGGTACAATAGAAAATCCCAGGTAGGTAGAAAATATTTTTCTAGCTATTTGAAGTAGTACTTATTGATTTGACGTTTGATTAATACAATGCATAGTGATTCTTCAACCATTAAAATACTCTAAAATAATGTCTTGGCATACGTGATAAACTGTTCACAGTTCATAACCTATTAGAGTCTAAAGGCTTGATAAGGTTAGGATGACAAAAAATGTATCAGAGGTGCCTTCTTCAGAAGAGTTTATGGCGACAACCAGAGTTGACAATATCTTTAGAACTTCTACAAGAATACCATTGATGCAAATTCTGATGACGTCAAAACTTTATAGTTTCTTATATCAGAGTCTTTTCTGATCAACATACCTAAGTTTTTTAGATTGTTCAGATTCTATTTCTTTAGACATTGAAGATATGCACACTTGAGCGCACGATTAGTGTATAAAGTTGTTCTTTTGACTTTTATTATCATCAAAACTTAAAGGTATGTAGATGTAGAACCAAACTTGTTCTTACACCTAATTTATGAAAAAATAGGGCGTATCTAGAGATGTAACTTCGGACACACCTTGAAATTATAAAAAAACGAAACAAAGGACTATACAAATGTGCATATCCTTAAAGCTCCTAGATGATATGATACATTTTATAAGGTCCCCATTAATCTACAACTTCTATAAATAGGGTATTTCATTCATTTTTCTTTACATAAACCATAATGAATCCATATCCCCATCTTACATTTTTGTATTTCAATGGCGCAAATCCTTTTTCAATTCGGGTATTCGAGGACATACTTCTCGTCGATCTAAAATCCAAACTGAATACTCCTATGCAATATCTAGAAAATCGGAGAGTTGTCAAGCTCGAGTACCGTTAACACTCGATTGAAAATGAAGGGAAGATACGTTTCACCATGCTTGAATTGAAGAAGAATGATAATTTAAAGGTTATGTGGAGTACCTTTTACCGTTACTCAACAAAGGGTTCGATTGAAGTGGACGCAACAATTACAAAATCGACTAACGATATTCTAAGAATGTTGCAACATCTTGAACCACCAATTTATAATTAAATGTTATGTTAAATTTATGTTAAGTTATGTTAATATTTATATGTGTAGTGTTTATTTTGAAGTTAATTTATGTTGTTGTTCCATTATTTTATCATTGTTTATGGCTTGAACTATCAGAGCATATTTCGGAGATACATCTTCGAAAAACTTACTGTATATTGAACTAAGGGATTAACCTTTTATGCATACAAAGATGCATCTCCGGATTATATTTTAATAGAATAAAGGTCTCTCAACAATTTCATCTGAAATATGTGTAAAAAAGATGCGTCAGAATATGCATCTCCAAGAGTGTACGAGCGCCCGAGGAAAAGATGAAACGTTAAGGATATCTGTGACTTTTCACATCGGTGTTATGCATCTCCAAGAGTGTACTGTCGTCCGAAGAAAAGATGAGATGTTACGGATATTTGTGATTTTTCACGGTGGTGTGAGAGTATATATAAGGGTGAAAATATCATTTTCCAAATATGTCTTATATATATATATATATATATATATATATATATATATATATATATATATATATATATATATATATATATATATATATATATGAGAAATGCTAACATACATCCAAAATTGGTGGGTCCCACACAAAAATACACTACATCTATTTTCTTTCTATTTTTTTTCTTCATCTTTCTAATGTGGGTCCCACCTAAAATTGGTGGGCCTCACACAAAAATACACTTAAGTGTATGTTGCTAATGCACATGGGTGTGCATTAGCATAACCCTATATATATATATATATATATATATATATATATATATATATATATATATATATATATAGGCCCGGTTCTTTTCAAGTGCAGCCAGTGCTTTAGCACTGGGCCTCACTATTTTTGGGGCCCCAATTTTATTATTATTATTCATTATTATTCAATATAATAATAAAAAGGCCTAATGCATGCTTTGATCCCTTAATTTAATTTACGTTTTCAGTTTGGTCCCTTATATAATAAACGTTAGTATTAGATCCTTTAATAGTGATTCCGTTAACAAATATGGTCCATTATGTTAAAATGTGTGTTTTCCGTTAGTTTTTGATTAGGTGGCATTCCAGTTGGATTTTACTAGGTGAGATGGAATAAACGTTTCACATTCTAATTAAAAAAACTCCAAAAGTTTCAACGTTTCAGTTTTATCCTTTTATCATTTCATTTGAGTTCACTCCATTATTTGTTCATATTTGTAAACCTGAAACCCTAACGAAAAGGCAACTTGCATCCATCGTAGTATTCGCTCGTCTGGTAATCAAATGATTATGTATATATTCTTCGTTTCTTTTGTTCATCCACGTTCACATTCAGGTTTGTTTCATTCGTTCGTTTTCTTCTCCATTTCCATTTTAGGGTTTGTGGAGTATTTGATACGATACGACGCGAAAGAGGAACAAGTTCAAGCATCTGTTTTGAGGTAACACTCCTGCAAACTTTATGTGTATATTCTTCGTTTCTTTTAGTTATTCCTTAGGGTTTTTCATCTGCTTAGTTAGGGTTTTTGTTCTGGTTTGTCTAGGTCATGGAGAGCCGTTTTAGATGCGTTGTTCATCATAGGGGTCAGTTTTCTGAGTTAACGAAAGTAGGTTATAATGGCTTAGAGGAAATGTGGGATGTGGACCCTGGTTTTTGGAGTTACTTCGAAGTGTTAGGTGGTTTAAAGGAGTTAGGTTATCCTAGTATAGAGAGCCTATGGTATTATGATGAAATGGAGTGTAATATCATAACTGAGTTAAAAGATGACAATGGAACTAGGAGGATGCATACTATTGCCGTGTTGACTGGAGAAGTACATTTATATGTCATACATCCTATCCTACAACCTGAGGTAATTGAGGAACCAATTCTGTCACTTGAGTTTAGTGCTGAAATAGGAGACATGACTGATTTAAGTGAAAAGATTGATGGGGGCCCCACTTGTGTTGAGAATGTAGGTGACAACTCTGAAAAAATTCCAACTGATTTTGGGAGTGTTATGGATGAGGTTATAGCTGATGTGGAAGGAGACAAGAGGACCACAATTGTTGGAAATGTTGTGGAAGTGGAAGTTGGGGACAAGGGGACCACTGACATTGAGATTAATGAGGGGACAAATGTAGTTGCACAAGGTGAGGAGCCCACTGAAATTGAACAAGGTGAGGGTACCACAGTAAGTGAACAAAGTGAGGAGCCCAATGTAGTTGAACAAAGTGAGGGACTGAACTGCAACAATGATGTAGAAGAAGGACTGAACTGCCAAAATGAAGGAGAAGAGGGACTGAACTGCAGTGATGACAGTGCATTGGAGATAAATTTTGAGGACTCTGATGATGACGTGGTTATGACTGAGGAGATACCAGAAAGTGAACATGTAGTGTCTGAAGATGAGGTGGTTGAGGGAAAAGGGAAGGGTAAAGGGAAGGGTAAAGGGACGGGTAAAGGCAATGGTAAAGGGAAAGGTAAACCCAAGGGTAAAGGAAAGGGAAAACCAAAGAGTAAAGGAAAGGGAAAAGTTGGAAGACCTTCTTCTGTTGAAAAAAGTCTTTTGGATAAAAGTGATGCAGAGGAAGAATAACCAACTGTAAATTTGAAGGGTTTGAGTGACATAGAGGATGAGAATAGTGAGGATGGGTTTAACGAGTATTTTAGTGAGGATGAATGTGTTGGAGAGGCAGATTGACAAACATTCAAACTGCCTAAGCAGATGGATGACTATAAGTGGGAATTGGGGACATACTTTGCTTCTAAGCAAGACTTCAGGGATGACATTAGAACATATGCCATACATAATGGTAGGAACATAAAGTTCAAGAAAAATGATAAGAAAAGGATGCGAGTGATATGTAAAAAAGGTTGTCCATGGGAGGCATATTGTGCAAAAATTCAGGATGAAGATACTTGGCAGCTTAGGAAGATTGTTGATAAACACACATGTAGTAGAGATTACAAGGTGAATTTTCTCACATCCAAGTGGCTTAGCACTAAGATACAAAACAATGTGAGGGAGAATCCTAGTTTCAAGCTTAGTGACATCATGGAAAAGACCCAACAGAAATGGAATGTGGGGATCAACAAAACTCTTGCATACAGGGCAAAGACCATGGCAATTGATATTGTTGATGGGTCTTTTAGGGAGCAGTACAAGAGAATACATGATTATGCACATGAACTTCTTAGGTCCAATCCTGGATCAACTTTTAAAGTGACAAGTCAGCCATACCAAGGTGGAGAAGAAAACATTGAAACTCCTGAATGTTAGTTGAGCCCTCATTTTCAAAGGATGTACATCTGTTTCAAGGCATGCAAGGACAATTTCTTCAAGTGCAGGCCCATAATAGGATTGGATGGCTGCTTCTTGAAAGGTTACTACTGTGGAAAGCTGCAACAACCACCTACACAAATGCTTTTGAAAAGGCAATGTTGGAAATGAAGGCTGTTAATGTAGAGGCATTCAAGCACTTAATAAAGTTACCTGCTAGGTTTTGGACCAAGGCATTCTTCCAAACAACCCTTTTGTGTGATACCCTAGTAAACAACATGTCAGAAGCCTTCAACTCAGTTTTTGTGACAGTAAGGTCCAAACCAATCATAACAATGATTGAAGAGATCATAGTGTATATATCATATTTAGAGATTGAAAGTTATGTCCCTGATTGCTACAGAAAACAAGTGTATGAAGACTGCTATGCATCAGTCATATATCCAGTCAATGGGGAATTACTCTGGGAGAAAAAAGTTATGCTGAGTTGCAACCACCACCCATCAAAAGACAACCAGGAAGGCCAAAGAAGAAGAGGACTAGAGATGCTTCAAAGAGCATAAGGGATGAAACTCGGTTAAAGAGAGCAAACTTTGGCATCAAGTGCAGTAGATGCCACATGATGGGGCACAACAAGTCAACCTGTAAACATCCAGGTCTAAGTCAGACAACTCAGCCTGAACCAAGTCAGCCTGGTCCAAGTGAGCCTGTAACATCTCAGCCTGAAGCAACTCTTCCTGCAACAAGTCAGCCTGCAGTAAGTGTCCCTGAAGCAAGTCAAACAGCATCAACAACAACTTGATCCACATATGAACACTTTATTTAGTCTTTTGTAACTCAGTGTCATATGAACACTTTATTTAGTATTTTGTGAGCACCTTATTTAGGCATTGTTGTTTTGGTGGCTCTTTTGTATCAGTGCTCTTTTTGAATCAGTGCTCTTTTGTAATCAGTGCTAAGAACAAATGCTTTTTGTAGCAGTTTCAAGAACACATGCTTTATTGATTCACTAATATATTATCAACATGTTATTGATTCAGTAATATTGTATCAAAATATTCTAAACAATATTGATTCATCATTATTCAAAACAATATATTGATTCACCAACATGTTCTAAACAACATATGTTGCACACCAATACAGTTATAATTACAGACCATTACAAACCATTTCATACCATTACAGAACAATATATGTTGCAGAACCATATATCTAAACAATAAATGTTGCACATCCTTACACAATTGCAGAATAATATTTTATCAACCAGTTTGATACCATTACAGACCATTACATAACACCATTACATAACACAATTACGTAACACAATTGCTTAAACATTTGATAACATTCTTACATCCATAACTATGATAAACACATTATTACATTTGCCCACAGAGCTATTTCAAATACCTTGTTACAAAAACTATGTTAAACCCTAAACTAATAATGCAAAACAAAATTGCATTTTTCAACATTCCTCTTGTGCTCAAAACCTCATTCTTCAACTTCAATATCTTCTTCCTTTGCCTTTCAATCTTCAGATCCCTTCCATCAACAACTTCATCTCCTACCCACTTGAAAAAATTGCATCCCTTCTCCACTTGATTTTTGTAATTTCTACAACCCCAAAACTTTCTCCCAACATTAACACTATTCAAATCCGTAACAGTACGCATCACACACTCTTCTTCACACCAACACTCCATCTTTTTCTTTCTTATCACAACAGATCCAAATGACCCATAACTTTGGGTGTTTGCTTTCGGTTTGTTGCTGGAGTTTATTGACATTTTCACCTATGAATGAAAGAGGATGAAGAAAGAATAAGGAGGAAGAAGATGATGAACAGTAACGTGACAATAATGAAGGAAGGATGAAGAATGAAGAACCCTAAACATTCATCATCTTTATCGTTTAAAAATGGCTAATTGCTGACTCACAAATGAACTAAAATCCTTGCTGGCATGCCACCTCAGCAAACTTAACGGTTTTACAACAAAACTAACATAATGGATCAGGTTGTTTAACGGAACAATTCTTAAGGAACTTAATCGTAACGTTTATTAAATAAGGGACCAAATTGAAAACGGAAATTAAGTTATGGGACTTCAGGACTAAATAAGCCTAATAAAAATAAATGTAACATTCAATGTTGGAAAACAAAAGGTTTTTTCTCTGCCGTGAAACAAATAAGAAAAATAATTACAAAACTTTTGATCTTCTCCCTCTTTCTCTTCTCAAGTTCTTAGAACTGGGGTTCTGTGAAACAAAAATCAAAATTTTAGCTTCACTGTTACTCTGTTACAAAGCGAAGGGAAGAAACGTATTTGGAAGACACTTCAAACAAGATAACGACCTTTGTGAGTGAATACCTTTTTGATTTAATTGAATCTATATAGTATTATCTTTGCTTTTGCAATTCATTTTTGGATTCTCTTCAATTCTGCTGTCTGTAATTGTTCTCTAATGGATTTACTTGTTGTTTATGCTATTTAGTAAAACCGACAGTGCCATTACGAAACGCCCGAACACCGATACGCCGCATCATTATAAATCTGTAACGAAAAGTTGTACCACTGTGAAAAAAAGCCGCACCACCGCCCACCACCAGTTTACGTCGACGGAGACGGAGATACGACAAAACGAAAACGGCGCCTTTGTAAGGTATCTACATTCTCCATTCTTGAAGCACTTTGTCTTAAACTTTGCACTGAATAACATTGACAAACACTTGAGTAGAAACAAAATAGTTATCAATTCAAAACGCAGAAAACAGTAATTTTAAGACTTACATATATGATTTTTATTTTTTCTTAGACTAGTTGTTTCTATTTCACCAACAATTTAATCTCCAATATAGACTGGTAATGGTAACTTAAATTTTAAGGTTTGAGACACATACACAGCAGGTTACACAATTATCCATAATATTATGAAAGTTAAAGGGTCAGAGAAGAAAAGGAAGAATTTTTATGGAAGTTTTTTTTATAGGCAAACCAGAAATATTATATTATGGGAGAACTAGGGGAACTCCAATTCAATAAACACAGACAAAATCCACCCCACTCCAACATCAGCAACTAAGACTACAAAAAATCGGTTGGACCTAGTTTAAAAGACCACATGTTATTGCCCTGCCTCAGTTCACATTTATTAGTTAAGCATATGAAGTCTTTTATCCATTTATGTATATTTTCACGACCATTATAAAAGTAGCAGTATTGTCAAATGGTTATTGCAGAAAATAGTGGTTTCTTAGAAATTGCAGTATTGTCAAATGGTTATTGCAGAAAATAGTGGTTTCTTAGAAACTTAAAATTTTTCTACTATCATACTATAGTGCCACTATAGTTGTTATTAAGTAACACTTTGTCCTAATCATTAAATTATGGAACAATAGTGATTTTGTTTATTGAAAGCTACGCTAATTGACAAGTAGTAAAAATCATGCTAATTGACATTGAGAAAATTGACAATAGTATTGATTAAGACAATGATCAATAATAGTTAAAAAGAACTAGATTTTATAAATATGTACTGCAGTACATATTTGGTATTGATTAATATATATTTTTATCTTTTGCTTGTGACTTTTAATTATTAAAATTATATATATATATATATATATATATATATATATGCCCATTTTTAAAATTAGAACATGACCTCCAAATTGATTGGGCCGGCCCTGGTTCCAATATATATAAATTTTGTTAATTTCATTAAATATTAAATGGTCTTTCAAAACACTCACATTCATATTTGCATAACAACACTTTAAACAAGGGTATGTGATTTTCGTAGACTTGATATTATTTTGATAATTGATAAGAAAACATCCATTTCATATTCATAATCTGATTGTTCATCATCTTAATATTATTTTGATAATTGATAAGAAAACATCAATTTCATATTCATAATCTAGTTGTTCATTTATAAATTTTTGATATGTAAGAAATAAAAAATAAAATAAAAAAGATAATAGTAAGATAGAATTTCAATCAAATTAACAAGGCTTTCAATCAAATAATAAAAACTCTATCTGTCTGTTTTCCTCAATTAGGATATAAGTATATTTAAAAAAATCATATTTATGCCATTTAGAATTATATTTTCAAATAATAATATATGGATTTTTAGAAGATACGGGGAGTTTGAAAAGTAGCCGCTGAGAACTTGGTTATGCAGTTTCCGTTTCAAAGCCCAAACTCAAAAGGCCCAACTCAAGTATTTCTGAGCCCGTTTCAGATCTCTTTTTCCAGACCACAACAAACCGAAGCTAACCACGTAGCGAATCTGCATCAAACCGTCTTCCCTTGAATTTCGTTCCTAATCGATTGAGGTAAACTAATTTTCCTTCTATAATTTCACATTATTTTACCATTTTTAGCCTCCGAACTGATTGGCCGGCCATATATATATATATATATATATATATATATGATAGGAAGGAGAGAAAGGAATGGGTTCCCGGTTTTTGAAAACCTATTTCGGTTAGGTGAATAGGCCGGTTTTCGCGTGTTTTTACCGGGTGCCAGGCTAGCGGTTTACAAGGACCATTCGGACCCGGACTATCTCCGGTTCATTCCGGAATTGTTCACTTTTTTTTAATCTATAATTGAAATTATTAAATTGACCTCATAAACCATAAACCCTGTAGCTCCCTCAGCGCTCGTACTCCGCTGTGACCGTCTCCACTACTGCCTATTTCTGTCACTATATGTGTCTCTACTCCGCCGTGCCTCGCGTCGTCTCTGTTTGTTCTTCACTGCTTGTGAATCTCCTTCAAAGAGCAGGAAGTTCTTCATCCCTGTGAACCACTAGAGTTTCTGCCACCATAACCTAAGGTGAATTTTTAACTTAGCGTAATTTCGAAACAACTCTTTTTTTCTTGCGTTGAAGAAATTAATGCGGTTATGCCACTTTGCAACTGATACAGGAAGCGAAAATGAAAGAAATTGTTACTATTCAAGTTGGTGATTATGCCAATTATATTGGCTCTCACTTCTGGAACTTTCAGGTTTGTAGTATTTGTTATTTTATTTTTTTTTACGATTTAATTATAGAAATTTTATCCACTTCACATTCTGTCTGCTTTGTTTATTTGTTTCCAATGGTTTGAATTTGAAATGCTTTTTTCTTTTCTTTCTGATTATGCTATAATTAATGTGTGTTCAATTGTTAGGATGAGTTGATTGGGTTGGCTGGGGACCCTCAAGCTGATTCAGTCTTCAAAAATCAGGATCTTAACATGGATGTGCTTTATCGTACTGGTGAGACACATCAGGTGCAATTTTTTGTAGTTTATATATGTTTCAAGTATTATTGTTATTATTTTGACAAGAAAAAAATAGATATTGTATGTTACTATTAGTTTTTTTTATGGAAGGTTATTGTATAGGGTCTTGTTTGTATTTGGGCTTTTCTAGTTGGTAGGCTGTATATTGTAGTTATGCTGCGAACCTTGACATTGTATCAACGTCAGACAAATGTGGTCGCAATTGCGGTTGTGATGGCATTGCGAAGACCTTGAAAGTCTTTATATTGCAGGTGTATTTGGGGTTGTAGACTTCAATCTAGAATTACGTGCTCCATTCATTCCACGTGTTTTATCCCTGTGGACCAATGCTAACCTTTAAGTAGTGGTGAAATAGGTTCTTTTACGAGTTAACTATTAACTAATAACTAGAACTTGAATGTCTAGATGGATAATTTTCATAGTAGTTAAAATTGCTACAAATGATACGAGCTTATAGATTAGAAGCATTAGCTGTTATACTTATGCTTATACCATTTTGCTTAAATGTGTGCAGGGCATCAATACATACACTCCTCGCGTAGTCTCAATAAACATGAGAGGTATTTAATTTATTTGCTTTTATCAGTGTCATCAAATTGCGGCGCCATGGCTGCTATGGCCAATATACATGGCGGTTTTTGGGCCTGCCGCAATGCTAAATTTCGTCCTCTATTGTGGGTTTTTCCGCCATAATCCGCAATATTGGCGCCGCAAAGAGGCCGGTATGGTGGGATTTTGGCTCTCCGCCATGGACTGCCATCTGCCATCGACAACACTGGCTTTTATCCTGAAAAAACTTATGTGTAAATTTTGTCATTTTCATTAGATCTATTTGTTGGTATTGTTGTTTATTAACTTGACACCACGACGTGTTTGTGAAGGATTTATGATCAGTCTTAAATTCAACTGAATTATGGAAAGAAATAGCAATCATGAATGGTGCAAAGGTTCAGTGATGCTGTGAATCAAATTAAATGGTTTTTGTGTTGAAATAGGAATCAGATGAGCATGTTAAGTTGATAGGAAAATTGTAAACAATATAAACAAGAGGCCCAATTATATTATAATTAAAACTTACAATTTCAAAAGCAGAAGACAACTTAATTTCTTAATGCGAAAGATAATTTACACGATATCTTGGGAGTAAAAAGGACTCCCTCCGTCTCATAAATGGTGTCCTATTTTGAGTGTGTTTGGTTCTTAAGAAATTGATTAGTTAAGTTGATTTTAATGGTAAAAAATTGTGTCACGACTAAAACACCCTTATTAACTGTAGTTTGTTGAATAGTTAGGTAATTAATAGAGTTCATTAGTGCAGAAAAATAATTAGTACTTCATTGATATTCTAAACGGACAATTACTGTTTTGAGACAAAAAGATTACAAATGAGACACTTTTTATGAGACGGAGGAAGTATATTATTGAGATTGTTGACTTTTCACTGAAGACAATTCTAGATGTTTGCTTTTGACATGATTCCCACATATTTAAACTTTTGCTGCAACATTGCTAGCCTTACCTTTATGGAGTTGAAGGACATGCAACATCTTGCCTATCTGGTGTTTCCTTTTTGGATGTCAGATTTTATCTCAACTAAAATTCTTACCTTCCATTTGATTTTGCTCTATCTTACATTTTTGTCTTCTGTTGATCTCATCATGATAGCATGTAGCACTGTAAAAATATTTTAGTATAAAATTAATTGTATAATCTCTTCTCCATTATTCTTTTTAGTGCAAACACAATCTCACACTACACCCATTTTAATCTATTTTTTCGAATTTGTTAAACTTTTCAGGATCTCTTGGATCTATGAGTTCACGTGGTACACTATATAAGGAGGTTGCTCCCACAACATCAGATGTTTTCACCTGGTGAGAACTTTTAGCCTATGCTTTTATAATGAAGGTTCAATGATAAAGGATATAGAGTATAGAAAATGTAGAGGACTGAGGAAGGAAGTCTAACATTGACATTATTGTGAACTTTGATTTATGTCGTGTGAATTTTCTCTAAATTATTAGCTTTTTAAAAAATTGGCGATGCATTTATAACAGTTCTTTTGTTAATATTAGCAATCTTTAGGTTGTTGATATAGGCAATACCTGAAAACTGTAATAGAGAAGGCAGATCTTTGGTACAGACACACTCAAAAAAACATCAGATTTAGGAGTATGCATAAATTAAAAAATGGTTTGTTCTCTACTTGAAGATATTCTGTTTAGTCGTATCTTTTTGCCGTTGGACAACCATTCCTACTTCATCAGTTGTGTCTCCATAGACTCTTGGTTTAAAATTATGTTCAAATGCATCTAATGTCCATAGACCTATGTGCAGGACTGGTAGTGTTTCAACCCAAGCCTCTGAACCTCGGAAAAAAAATTTGTTTCTACTAAGTCTTTATGAAGAGGAAAACCAAAATATGGTAAATGAAATAAATAGTTCAAACAGTGGTTCTGCGAGTGAGTATCAGGATAAGGATATAACTGAGAGTCTAGAAAATGGAGTTCAGTTTTGGACAGATTACTCAAAAGTACATTTCCACCCCCAAAGTCTATATGAATTAAATGGAGTTTGGACAAATGTTGAGGAATTTGACAATTATGGAATTGGAAGGGATTCTTTTTCTTGGGCTTCACAAGGGGAAGAAATTAGTGATAGGCTTCGTTTTTTTGTTGAAGAATGTGACCATGTACAGGTAACTATTTTTCCTTTTTTAATCTAGTAGCCAGTTTAGGGAATAGTTCTCACATATCTTTACATTTTACTCTTGTAATGAAACATTGAATGGAGGAAGTATCTAAAACATCTGCTTATGTTTTCATTTTTCAATCGATTTGTATTCTTTTTCATTTGCTTATGCCTTGAATGTAGATAATGATGTTTCTATTTAATGAACTAGATTAATTATTTCTATCCATTTTATTTTACAGCGGACGAAGTATTTCATAAACTTGAATAGAACCTGTAAATTAAAGTACAATAGTCATAATTCTGTAAAAGCTACGGTATTCAGACACAGTAATATTATAATTTCATAATCCACAAACCTACTTTGTTTTTTAGCTTTGTCTACTTCAGTGTGATATTTTAATAATGATGGTACTATTGTTATACTCACTAAACATATGGTGTTTTGATCTTAGCCACAGCCCTTTTCCGTTAGGCTTTAAAAAAAACTTAGTTTGCTTTGATGTTCCTTGAACAATAATTCTTTAAAATTTTGCAGGGATTTCAATTTGTAGTTGATGACTCTGGAGGTTTCTCTTCTGTGGGTGCTGAGTTTCTTGAAAACATTGTGGATGAGTATACAAACACTCCTGTCCTGCTGTATGCTGCCCGTGGTTCTGGTTCACGAGCAAGTCTTCAGACTAGGAAGCGTACAATCTTAGAGGAGCTTCATGATGCTATATCATTTTCAAGACTATCCTCCTACTGTAAACTAATTGTACCTGTTGGTCTGCCCTCCTTAGGTAACTGTATATGCTTTTTTTAATGTAGAGTTGATCTTTTACCACTCGAATTTATTAGTCAATATCCATCCTTGATAATACGCAGCAAATAACGATGATTAATATGCCAATACTGTATAAACTTAAATGGTCATTGACAGGCCTTGTTTTGCTTTGTTCTCTACTCCAATATCACTGAGGCCAAAGTGTATTGGTGTTGGCTAATTGATGCATAAATTATAGATTCCAAATCTCTTATTCAATTATACCAAACCTTCTTATAATGTCTTTATTCTGATCTAAAGTTTTTTCTTACCATTAAATTTCATAGGTAGAGCTTCCAAGTTCCTCCACATTGAAGATGAGAAGCATTACCACTCAAGTGCAGTTTATGCTGCTGCACTACACTCCATTAGTCTTCCATTCCGAATGTTACCAGTTGGGCCTACTGCAGATGCATGTTCTGTTTCTGGGGCTGTGGATTTTCATGGACTTATTCAAATGTTATCAGGGCAAGGAAGGCAGAATATGGTGTCAATTCTGGATGTTTCTATGCCAACACCTGCTTTAACTGGTACATAGATATGAATAATTTGAGTTAATCTTGATAAGAAATGTTTTTGATTGGTCTTATTGTTGAAATTCAGAGGGACAGAATGAAGTGTCTTTGTTAGAAAATTTTCAGCCGTTGACCCCAATGATTTCTGAGGATGGTGAAGACATACAGGCAATTGAACACTTGACAGTACATGGAGCTTTTGCATCAGGTATTTCTGTTGAGATTTATTAATCATTGATTTTTCTTGTATGTTCTTGTCATAGTTTTCTAAATTTAAATATTATTATCCACTTCGACGATCTTGTCATATATCTAATAAGCACACCACCAAGGAAAGAATTGTCAACATGATTTGTCTTCATTACTTAGTTGACTTTAATCTTCTGTTTCTTCTGAATTTCTGTTTTCTGCATGATTATTTTCATCTCAACCCCTTCGCTATTTTGGATCAGTCGAAGGTCGTCGCGCTTCAGTCTGTGAAGTAAAAGATTCAGTGGATGCTGCTTTTGAGCGTGCCAATACAAGGCCAATGTTCTGCCATCTATCTGCTGCTCTTTGTCCTCTGCCTATTCCCTTGCCTTTTCCATCAATCTTTGGAAATCAAGTTGGCAAGCACGGTGAATTGATGAGCAGCCAACTGACTAATTCTTCATCAAAAGGATCCCTTGACGTCCATTCCATTCCCATGGCTGCCAGATTACGTTCCAGCAGTGCTGTTTTACCACTTTTGGAGAATAAACTGCAAAATCTTCACCGGTATGGAATTACGCGAGGAGCAGCAGGGGCAGAGTTACTTAGGAGTTGGGGCTTTGAAAAAGAAGAACTTGTGGAAATGCAGGAGATGTTGTCTAAAATGGTTGCTACATTGTGTCCTACTCAATTTTCATCTGATTCAGATTAGAATACATACGTTTGATACATTGTTCTTGGTTCCAAAACACAATCTGTAAGACTAAGGTTGTGTTTGTAACAACTTTGACCCATGCTGGTTGGCTGTTCATGCCTTTTGATCTTGTTAGAGTTTCAGGGCTCTTGTTGCTTTGTTATGTGGCCTGCCTGTTTGATTTTAGTTTTCTCAAGTATAGTTGATATGAAGAAATGTCATAAGAAATGACATTGGTGGTTTGCTCTGTGACTCCCTCCATGCTGACTTTTAGGACCTCTTATGTGGGATTACTCTCGCCCTTAAAGCATTCATCAAAAGCTGGTTTGTATTCTACAAAATCTTGCAATATCTTCTTAACAAAGATATTTACAGAGGCTCTTCATTTGCTGGTGTTAAAGGGCATAAGCTCATGCTGGGACTGCATGTATTTTTGGAGGGTGTTGACTGTAATTTTGATGTATTATATTATCAATGTCAATGACAATGTACTGGTATTGTGTTTCCAAGAGAAAAGTCCTTGGAGTTTTGGGTCTTTGACCCTGTTTTGTTTTGCAGTACAATAAAGACATTTAATTTAATTAGTTATATTATAAACAAGTTATACAACAGTTTTCTATCTTCAGTTTATTGAGTACATTGTCCCGGGTAATAACTAGGAATTAGAACAAGCAACAATTAAATATGAAAGATTGTTGATATGTTATATGTTTAGTCCCGAGTAAGAACAAAGAATTGGAATAAGCAACAAGGAATTGGAATAAGCAACAACAAAATACGATGAGACAAAAAGAGGAGATGATTGAACTTAGAAATAAGGGTATGTTGATACTTGTGAGTTATTCTAATTAATATCAGTGTTTTGTTTCATACTGTTCCATTAGTGTTCTGGACTGGGCCGAGGCTGCCCAACAGTCGAGCAGGCCCAACCCATATAGCATGGGGAGGCCCACTAAGACCCCTCCGCGGGGCCTTTGACTGCTGCAAGCAGACCAACGTTCCCCCCGAGCACTTTGCAGTGTCGGGCATCTAGGTCAACAGGACAGGAGGACCTCGCATCCCGGCGGAGAGGTACCTCCTCGACATACCAGCTTCTCCCCGCGAGAATGCCACATACCACTCCTCGGCAGACATGGTCCCTCCCCGCGAGGACATGCCCGTCGTACGGCTTGTTGGTCCTCGACACAGAAGACTCCTCCCCCGCGAGGAGTGCCTAACGGTCCGTACCACGTGGACACGTTCCAAGTAACCTCCCACTTCCGCAGGATTCGGTCTGCCCTAATCCCGGAAATCTAGGAACGGTTACCCCAGGGCGAAGACCACGTGCTGGTCTTCACTACGCCACGTAAGCCCTGGCAGTTACTTGGATTAGGCCTGACAATCCAGCCCAACGCAAGTAACCGTTGACCCCGCGCTGGGGGCTCTCTATAAATACTCTCTCACTTGAGAGGGTCAGGTTAAGTCACTTTTCACTCTTTGTATTTGCTGTTACTCTGTGCACTCCCTAACTTGAGCGTCGGAGTACCTTGCAGGTACACCCCCCCTCCCCCCGCCGTACTTCAACCTCACCGGAGCCGGAACTCAACGGACGTCGTTGGCCACCTGTAACTGTCTGATCCAGGTACGATCAGTGGCGCCGTCTGTGGGAACTTTATAAGCTTCCCCGTTTTCTCCTCGATAAACCAAAGCTTCCTCTATTCATCACCAACATGGCCAATCCGACCGTCAACCAGGCTCTGGACACCGTGCTCGCGCAACTGGAGAACGGGAACCACCGTGAGGACGCCGTCATCCTCCACGGCGACGAAGGCGACATAAGGGACGGACGGACCGCCTCCCCGGACTCACAGGATGCGACTATCAACGTCGTCCGCACGGACGACCAGCAAACCCCTCTCCAGCCAGTGGCTCCGCCGCCCAACGCGGACCCAAGTACCGTGGCCCTATTTGCGTTGATCAACCAGACCAATCAGCTGATCGCGCAGCAGAACACCAGAATTGAAGCCTTGGAGCATGGACGTGCACGACGATCTTCCCCGCGAAGACATCGTCGCCCCCAGTCACCTCGCCTCTCTCCTTCCCCGCGAAGGACCCCTTCCGAAGATTCTCGGACACCGTCGCCTGTACGCCATGGTCGTCGACCGCGTCTCGAGCGCCCCCAACCGGAAATCACCCAAAAACGCCCTCATTCCCCACCCCGGAAGGAACCCAGGGCCTCCGCCACCTCCAAGAAGTCCAAGCAGACCGAAGAGAGACCAAAGAACCGGTCGAGGAACTCTCCTCCACGGCACCATCGATCACCTTCGAGATCCCCGGCTGATAGCGACGACGAGGACCAAAGGACCCCCTTGTCGTGGGAAATCATGGACGCCCCAATCCCTCCAGGCATGGAGAAACCTCCACACTTGGGGACCTATGACGGGCTGACCGACCCCGACGATCACGTGGAGAATTTCGAAGCGATGCTCGACTTTCGAAACGTCAGGGGAGCCATCAGGTGCCGGCTGTTCCCCACTACCTTACGGAAGGGAGCCATGACGTGGTACAAGGGCCTGGAACCTGGTTCGATCACATCGTGGAAGCAGCTGAAACAACGCTTCACCAAACACTTCACCGCATCTCGTCGACACCCAAAGACAGAGGCTGCCCTAGAGAAAATCTTCCAAGGGAGGAACGAATCCCTCCGAAATTACATTGAGAGGTTTAACAAGGAAGCCGTCGAGGTCCACACGACCGACGACATGAAGAAATACTTAATTATTCACGGACTACGCGCCGGGTCGGACTTTGCCAAATCCATTGGCCTCCGAAGACCCAGGCGTCTCGAGGACCTTCTCGCTCGAGCCCAGAAGTACATCGAGCTCGAAGAGACGGAAGCAGCCCAGATCGCTCTTGAGACAAGACGCAGAGAAGGCCCCCGCGGCCAAAAAGACGATGACGCTTCTCCCCGGCGGGGAGGAGAAAAGAGGAAGGAAAATCGCAATCGAGATCCCCGGGAACAGCGCGGGCCAGCTGGCCGATTCACGGAGTACACGCCGCTCAACACTTCCCGGTCTCGGATCCTCTCAGACTGCCAGAATTCCGAGTTTGTGAAAGGAGGAGTTCGCTTCCCGAAGCCCGCGGCTCCCAAACCAAACGTTGACAAATCTAAGTACTGCAGGTTCCACAGAAGCCACGGGCATGTCACCGAGGATTGCATCCACCTCAAGGATGCCATTGAGATTCTCATCAAAGAAGGGCACTTGAAGAAATATGCCCAGCAGAATGATCCTCCTCGTACCAGCTCAAAGGAATCACAGAACGTCGCGGAGACGACACCACCTCCCGCCGACAGCCAGCTTCAGGTCGCCCTCAGCGTCACTCGGCCCGAGGACTTCTTCGTCCCCCCAATCATCGAGGGCGAAGAGGCAATCCGCAACATGTGGGCGACCTTCCCCGACGAAGGCCCCGTCACGGCCCGTAGTACCTGGGAAGGCTTCCCCAAAGCAATGGTTATCTCCGGAGGAGACCCCGGGAAAATATCGGTTGGGTCGATCAAACGAAAGTTTGACGAACTGGAATCCGCGACATCGTCAAAGGCGACCACCCTCGAGAAAGTACGAAGAAACTCCAATCCCATCACCTTCTACCTCGAAGAACTCCCCGAGGGAGCACCAAACGCCACTATTCCCCTCCTGGTCAGGGCCCAAATGGCGAACTTTGACGTCCGAAGAATCCTAGTCGACCAGGGGAGCTCGGTCGACATCATGTATTCTCATCTGTTCGGGACCCTTCAGCTGGACGAGAGGCATTTGACCCCGTACGTCGGGTCAGACCTACAGGGGTTCAATGGATCCACCACCAGACCATGGGGTTACGTGGAGCTGATGGTTACGTTCGGGGCCGAAGACACGGCCCGACAGGTGAAGATCCGTTTCCTGGTGGTGGAATGCCCATCCCTCTACAACTGCATCCTCGGAAGGACCACCCTTGCTGAACTCACGGCGGTCCCGTCAACGGTCCACCTCAAAATGAAGTACTACACGAGGAGAGGACGGGTAGTGACGATGCACGGGGACATCGACGCGGCTAGGAGATGCTTCGATGCCGCCGTCAAGGGCCTAAGTTCCATTGGTCCCAAACCTAAGGCCGTGGCCAAACCACCCCAGGACGTCGGACAGATACCTCTCCCGCGCGTCAACGCGGTCGACCTCGACAGCAGGTTCTCCGGCGAGCCCAACGAAGACAGAGTCGAAGAGCACGACCACCGGGCGGAAAACAACGGGCAGCCTCTCCACCCAATACGCCCCATCCCAGATGGAGAGTTCGAGCTCGTGGCCGTCGGAGGTAGTCCAGATCGCAACGTGAAGATCGGCACCGGGATCCCCGACCTAGCCAAAGAGCAGCTTAAAGCATGTCTGAGGGAGAACGCTGACCTCTTCGCGTGGAGCGCATCCGAGATGCCTGGCCTCGACCCCGAGGTGGCTTGCCATCAGCTCGCAGTAGATCTGGCCGCTAGGGCCGTAGCACAGCGTAGGCGCAAGCAGTCTCCCGAGAAAGCGGAGGCTGCTGAGAAAGCTGTAAAAGACCTCCTAGAGGCAAATTTTATTTCGGAAGCCAAATACACGACATGGCTGTCCAACGTTGTACTTGTTAAGAAAAATAATGGAAAATGGAGAATGTGCGTTGATTATACTGATCTTAACCGGGCCTGCCCGAAAGACTGTTACCCCTTGCCTAACATCGACCAACTGGTCGACAATTCTGCAGGTTACAAACTACTGTCTTTCATGGACGCCTATTCAGGATACAACCAAATTCCCATGGACAAGGTTGACAAGCAACACACGGCCTTCATGACCGCGTCGGGCAACTACTACTACAATGTAATGCCTTTCGGTCTGAAGAATGCCGGTGCGACCTACCAGCGGATGATGAACAAGGTCTTTCGGACGGAAATAGGAGACATGCTCGAAGTCTACATGGACGACATGATCGTCAAGTCTGCAGAAGAAGTCAACCACGCCGCGCACCTCAAGAAGGTGTTCGACACGGCGAGAAGATGCCGTATGAGGTTTAATCCCGACAAATGCACCTTCGGTGTCCGGGCAGGAAAGTTCCTCGGATTTTACCTCACGGAACGAGGAATCGAGGCAAACCCCGACAAGTGTAGAGCCTTTTCTGAGCTCCCTACTCCGGGCTCGAAGAAGTCAATACAATCATTGAACGGAATGCTCACCGCCCTTTCCCGGTTCGTCGCCAAATCCGCACAATACGCACTCCCCTTTTTCAAACTCCTCCGGCAAAAAGCAGAGTTTGAGTGGAGCGAGGAATGCGAACAAGCGCTCGCACATTTGAAACAAGTCCTATCGCAACCCCCGGTCCTCTCGCGACCCGAGAACGGGGAAACGCTCTTCTTATATCTTGCGATCACGAGCGAAGCGGTCAGCGCCGTCCTCATTCGGGAAACACCAGACGGACAGAAGCCAGTTTACTTCACGAGCAAAGCTCTCCAAGGCCCCGAGCTCAGGTATCAACAGATCGAGAAAGTCACACTGGGCCTCGTCACCGCGGCCAGAAGACTCCGCCACTACTTCCTCGCCCATACCGTCGTCGTGAGGACCAACCAGCCGATCAGGCAACTCCTCGGACGACCAGATATGGCGGGGAGGATGCTCAGGTGGTCGCTCGAGCTGGCCGAATTCGACATCCAATACGAAGGGAGGAAAGCCTTGAAGGCACAAGTGCTGGCCGACTTTGTAGCAGAGATGACCGTCCCAGAACCCTCAGCCAAAGGGTCGCAGAAATGGACAATATATGTCGACGAAGCATCCAGCCCGAAAGGAAGCGGAGCGGGAATCATCCTCGAAAACGAGGAAGGCATCCTCATCGAGGTGTCCCTCGAACTGGCTTTCCCGACTTCGAATAACCAAGCCGAATACGAGGCCTTCCTTGCGGGACTCAGGCTGGCTGAGGACCTTGGCGCCAAGGAGGTCAAGCTATTCACCGATTCCCAGCTCGTAGCCTCGCAAGTCCGAGGAGAGTACCAAGCCAAGAACGACAGTCTCATAGAATACTTGGCCTTGGTAAAAGAGAAGATGAAGAAGTTCACCTCGGCAGAAGTGACTCACATTCCCCGGGAGCATAATGCCCGGGCAGACGTCCTGTCAAAATTAGCAAGCACGAAAAAGAAAGGCGGAAACAAGTCCGTCATACAAGAGGTCCTTTCCCACCCGAGCGTCGATAAACCTGGTATGGTTTCGAATATCAACGCCATCGGGGACAGCGGCTGCTGGATGACCCCGGTATACGAATACCTCACGACGGGCAAACTGCCCGAAGACCCCAAAGAAGCTAGAATGGTCAAGAGACGGGCATGCTCGTACACTATAGTCGAGGATAAGCTATACCGGCGAGGATTCTCTATTCCCCTCCTCAGATGTATCGAAGATACCAAGGTCCCCGGCATACTCCAGGAGATCCACGAGGGAATCAATGCGCAGCACCTAGGCGGACGATCGCTAGCTCGGAAAGCACTCCGGGCAGGATATTACTGGCCGACCATGCAACAAGACGCCAAGGAGCACGTCAAGAAGTGCGATAAATGCCAGCGGCACGGGGACATGCACCTCGCTCCCCCTAGCGAACTCACGACGCTATCCTCCCCGTGGCCGTTCGCATGGTAGGGGATGGATATCCTCGGGCCTTTCGTCCAGGGGTCGTATCAAAACAAATACCTCATCGTCGGGGTAGATTACTTCACAAAGTGGATTGAAGCAGAAGCATTGGCCAAAATCACTGCTTTCAACATACTTCGTTTCTACAAAAGAAATATCCTCGCCCGGTTCGGAGTGCCTCAAGCCATCGTCACAGACAACGGAACCCAGTTCACCGACAGGAACTTCCAAGACTTCGTCACAAAACTAGGCACGAAGCAGCACTTCACGTCGGTCGAGCACCCTCAAATGAACGGGCAGGCTGAGGCCGCTAACAGAGTGATCCTTCGAGGGTTAAGACGGAGACTGGGCGACGCCAAACAACGGTGGGTCGAAGAGCTACACAGCGTTCTCTGGGCCTACCGAACAACCCCACACTCCACAACCGGGGAGACCCCCTTCCGTTTGACTTATGGAACGGAGGCAGTGATCCCCGTGGAGATCAGAGAACCCTCGAGGAGGACGGAAGCCCCTCTCGACGGGAACACGAACGACGAAGCCTTGAGGGAAGAACTCGACTTCGTGGAGGAAACGCGCTCGGGCGCTTCTCTCCGAGAGGCGTCACTTAAACAAAAAATAACACTACGTTATAATGACAGTGTCATTAAACGTGATTTTCAGGTGGGCACCCTCGTCCTACGAAGGAACCAGAAAGACTCGCGAGAAGGCAAACTCGCCGCGAACTGGGAGGGCCCGTACCGCGTCCGCGCGAAAACGGGGACAGGAGCCTATTTCCTCGAAAATCTGCACGGGGAAGAACTTGCTCGACCATGGAACGCTGAAAAGCTAAAACAATATTACAGTTAAACACTGCCCGCGGATGACTAGCACCGCGATACGGGGACGCGTTGGGGTACAAGCGCGACACCCCTATAAGAACACGATGATTAGAGACCGCGTTGTGTGTGCGCGAGGACATTTAATCCGGCGGGGATACCTCGATCGAGGCCCACCGTCGTCGTGCCAACCGGGCATAACACCCAGCTCGCGATGGGAAGTTCATGCCACGAGACTAGGACCTCGACCGAGCTCTTAGCCTCGTTGAAGGTCGGAGTACTCCTCCGGCCGCCCGACCGGCTCTCCACGCGGTCAGGGACGATCAAGGTCGAGCAAATCCCGAAGCCTTATTACTTGGGCAAAAATAAAGTATAACAAACAATAAAGTATAACAAACACCACATCACACACAAGGAAAATTAACAGAGAGATATTATAAAGTACGAATAGTGGGCAAAACACTTGGTCCAAAAAGTTACAAATATGAGCCCACAAGCCGGGCGAAAATAACCATTGTGCAAAAAGTACATCAGCTAAGCCCACAAGCCGGGCGAAACAAAACGGCTCGCAGGCCGACCAAAACAAATATAAAAACCTACTCAGCTGCGGTCCCGTCGGGCTCCTCGTGCGCATGAATGTCGTTCTCCCGCAGAGGATACACGATCTGGCCATCCACCACCTCAGCGTCGGGGTCGATCCCTTCGATGACAAGGTCGGGGTTGAGAACCCGAAGCTGCGCCACGGCACTGCGGAAACCTATACCCGCGGTTTCGATAGAATCATCCTCAGACACTCGGAGATCCTGCTCAAGCTTCCGGAGCTGCGCCACAAACGCCGCACGAGTGGTCAGGAGTTTGTCCTCCTCAGTCTCTCCTTCGGCTGGCCGCACCGCATCTTCCAGCTCGACAATTCTTACCTTAAGCCGCTTCTCCTCCAACTCCAGCTCAGCGATTCGGGCAAGGTGGCTCTTCTTTGTCTCCTCGGCTTCCTTAAGCTTGGCCTCGACCAATTGCTGCTGCTTGCCTTGCTCTTTGTTCAGATCTCGGCACTCTTTTAGCTCCTTGCGCATGCCGAGCATCTCAGCGCCCAAGGTATCCAGCGCCTCCTGCAGGCGGGCCAGTTCAGCAGCAGGGCGGGTCTCGTCATTTAGAATGAGGGCAGTCGAGCAGATACGCATGACGGCCGACAGGTCCTCAAAAAGCATCTTCCTCCTCACTTCAGGTGCGGTCCCCAGCACGGTTTGGATCTCGGAGGGAAGGGAGCGAGGATAAGTGACCTCGGAGAAGAAGTGAGGTTTTTGATGGCAGGGGGGAAGGTCAAAGCTGGAAGGAACCGGGGGACTATCTTCACCACCCAGGTCGACGACCTCCGCAACGCGCTGCCTCTTCGGAGTCCCTTGGGTAGCCGGGGATTGGCTTCCCGCAGGAGTTGTGCAGTCACCCGCGGTCCCCGATACAGAGGCAGCAGGCTGGGACAGAGTGGATCCTTCGGGGGCAGCGGTCGTGGAAACACCCTCGTGCGGGGCTCCAAAGGGGGCAACTTCCTGATCTTTGGAGCGCGATGCTTCTTCCCGGGCCTGCGCTTCCCGGGCCCTCTTCGCTTTCAGTTTCTTCAACCTCTCCTCGGCTCCGGCCATTGTTCCTGCAAAAGAAAGCGTTAGTAAAGCGAGAAACACAGATACGAGGAAGAAATAAAACCAGGGCGTTTCACCACCTAACAATTCGATGGCCTCCTTGTCGGAGAAGGTCTCGAGCAGAACGCAGGTGTTTATCAGACGACGTTCTTTCTTCACCTGCCCATCTGCACCTATTATAGGCTGGCCGTCCAGCGTCTCATGTCGAGCCTCTGAAAAGCTATCGACGAAAGCTACGATTTTATCGTAGGCTTCCCGCTCGTAGGCCTCCATCTGAACAGGTTTCGTTTTATACTTGTCAACTCCCTTCTTAAAGTGTTCCTCCGTCCAGTACAGAGGAAACTTCGGCACCAGCACCTCCTCGGAACGGCCGTCGACCTCGCGGGTGACTTTCCGGTACAATGAATATATCGCCTCGAGGGTGACCGGCTTCACATAGAAATAGCGGAACTTGAAATCCCGGATGGAATCCAAGTAAGTGTGGAACAACGCCTTGCTCTGCTTGAAGGACACCCAGCCGTGTCGACCTCCTACCGACGACCGTTGGAGGTGGAATATGCGGAAGAAAAGGCGAACGGTCGGCACGATCTCCAAATATTTGCATACGAGCTCGAAAGCCCGGATGAAGGCCAGCGAGTTCGGATGAATCTGCGAAGGGGCCAACTTCAACCAGTCAAAGATCCCCTCCTGAAAATCCGTGAAAGGCAGCCTGCACCCCGCCTTCTCGAACATAAACTCGTACAAGGGGACCCGCATTCCCCGGTAAGGGGAGCATATCCGGTGATGCTCCTCGGGACGAAACACCTTCCAGGATTGACCACTTCCGATTAGTCTGTGCTCGATGGTGCAAAAAGCATCGCCCACATCTGGGTACACGAAGATGGACGACATCTCAAGGGCTTCGCTACAGACCCAGTCCTCAAGCGGCCTCTCCTGCGCAAAGGCCATGTGAGCCATGGGGGAGTCAGGCTGGTCGTCGTCGTTTTCCTCGAAATATCCTGCGGCCACCTCTGCAGCCAAATCGTCCATTTACCTGAAAAGCAGAAGGAAACGGTGAATTCGATTGGTCGTATCAAATTCACCCCTCCACCGCTGTTCAAGCGAACGGGCGAAGAAGGGGCAAGGCTTTCTCAATTCCCCGACGAGATCGACCAAGGATCAACTTGCCCACCGGGGAACTCATCGTCTCCCCGGAAGGTTCTGCCCCGTGTCCCCGCGGCACTAACAAATACACTGATCATCAAGGACCCCGAGACATTCAACGGATCCCCGACGTGTTCGTCCCTGATCCCCGAGGTATTCATCAATAGCGAGCAAGAATCTTCGCACTCTCCCTCTCCATAACTAAAGATTCCCGCCGTAATCGCCGGGAATCCCTTCGTTTCTCATGGGAATGTCATCAATTCGCCAAGGAAACGTCCTACACTAGTTAAAATCGAAGAAAAACGCAAAATAAAGGTCCGGTTTGAAGCAAATACCTGGTAAGCGGCGGTGTAGGGTTCCGGCACGGAGGTTTCCAGCTCTGGTACGGTGGCGAACGGCGGTCCTAGCGGAGGAAATGCGTCCGGCAGAGAGTGCCCGGCGAATGACGACGGCGAGCTACGACGGAAGAGGTTAGAGAGAGAGGGAGAAAGTTTCTTGAGAGAGAAGCGGAAAAGTGAAGAATGAGCGAGGGGAGCGGCTTTTATAAGCGATTCTCGCGAGACCCGAGGGGCGTAGGGCACTCGAGTGCGCTACCCTAACCAGCCGCCCTAGCCCCCTAGGTAATGATGGCAGGCAACACGTGGCACGCATGCAGCCACCCGTCTCCCCACGCGTGTCGTTTCGGGTTTCCCCAGCGCTTTGAATCCGAAGCCCTTCATCTCCCCGACCATACGACCGGACACATCTGTCCGACGCCCGACACTCATCCGGCCGAATGAATTTCGCATAGGATATCGACCTCCTCGGTTCCTCTCTTAGCGTATCCTCGACATATAATAACCCTTAAGTCATCACTCTGCCACCTCAGAGCAACGACTTGGGGGGCTCCTGTTCTGGACTGGGCCGAGGCTGCCCAACAGTCGAGCAGGCCCAACCCATATAGCATGGGGAGGCCCACTAAGACCCCTCCGCGGGGCCCTTGACTGCTGCAAGCAGACCAACGTTTCCCCCGAGCACTTTGCAGTGTCGGGCATCTAGGTCAACAGGACAGGAGGACCTCGCATCCCGGCGGAGAGGTACCTCCTCGACATACCAGCTTCTCCCCGCGAGAATGCCACATACCACTCCTCGGCAGACATGGTCCCTCCCCGCGAGGACATGCCCGTCGTACGGCTTGTTGGTCCTCGACACAGAAGACTCCTCCCCCGCGAGGAGTGCCTAACGGTCCGTACCACGTGGACACGTTCCAAGTAACCTCCCACTTCCGCAGGATTCGGTCTGCCCTAATCCCGGAAATCTAGGAACGGTTACCCCAGGGCGAAGACCACGTGCTGGTCTTCACTACGCCACGTAAGCCCTGGCAGTTACTTGGATTGGGCCTGACAATCCAGCCCAACGCAAGTAACCGTTGGCCCCGCGCTGGGGGCTCTCTATAAATACTCTCTCACTTGAGAGGGTCAGGTTAAGTCACTTTTCACTCTTTGTATTTGCTGTTACTCTGTGCACTCCCTAACTTGAGCGTCGGAGTACCTTGCAGGTACCCCCCCCCCGGCCGTACTTCAACCTCACCGGAGCCGGAACTCAACGGACGTCGTTGGCCACCTGTAACTGTCTGATCCAGGTACGATCAATTAGAAATAAGAAAGATGCAGCATGTTAAATGTGATTATCATGAAAATTTGGAAGAATGACTATATCTTGAGAAGTGTAAAGTAAATAATGAAAAATAAACTTTATCTCTTGAGAAGATAAATGTAATTTATTTTGGATCTTTACATTTGATGAATTTACTTGAGTATTAAATTTGATTACTTTCTTTAAAAAATGGACTAATCAAAAGTAGTCCAGTTTTGAATGAATATGGCAATTGAAAAGTGAGGAAAAAAAAGAGAGAGGTTCTTATGGCACCCCCTTGGAGTTATTAGCCATCATGCGTGTTTCCTCACATGTCTCGGGTTTTGGAGATATATCTCCGGACATATTTTTTTTTTAACTCAACTTTAAATTTTTTTAGAAATACATATCCGGAATCTTCATAAAACACGTATTTTATTCGTTTTTTAGTCTGACCCCAAATTTACAAATAAATTATTTTCGGAGATATATCTCAAAAAATAATTTATTTGTAAATTTGGAGGGTCTGACTCAAAAACAAATAAAATACGTGTTTTATGGTAATTTCAGAGATATATCTTTGGAAAAATCCAAAATTGAGTAAAAAAAAAGTGTGTCTGGAAATATATTTTCAGAACATAGACATTTAAAGAAATACGCATGGTGGCAAAGAGACCCAAGGGGTGGGACAAGCAATCCCCAAAAAAAAAAAAATTACAATTTTTCAGGGGGTCCTAAAATCTGAACTACTTAAGTAATTAAGTCCAGTGGCTTAAAATAGCCCAATTTATTGAATTGAAAAAGGAGATTATTTGTCTCACCATAAGTAGTGGATACGGAGAAGCACTCTAAAAAAATCTTAAAATGCTCGTATAAATTCAAAAGTGTATTTACGGACACACATTTTTTACACCAATTGCATGCGTAAATGAATTCAACCTTTATTTTTTACCTGAAATTAGTCCTAATTGAGACAATCACATTTTGACATAAATTGATTATGAGATGCATCCACGTATTCACCTTAGACAGATAAGAAATACCCAAAAAAAAAATTCACAATTTTTCAGGGGGCCCTATAATTTGAACTACTTCAGTAATTAAGTCCAGTGGCTTAAAATAGCCCAATTTATTGAATTGAAAAAGGGGATTATTTGTCTCACCATAAGTAGTGGATACGGAGAAGCACTCTAAGAAAATCTTAAAATGCTCATATAAATTCAAAAGTGTATTTACGGACACACCTTTTGTTTACACCAATTGCATGCGTAAATGAATTCAACCTTTCTTTTTTACCTGAAACTAGTCCTAACTGAGACAATCACATTTTGACATAAATTGATTCTGAGATGCATCCACGTATTCACCTTAGACAGATATGCACTTCTGTATTCAACTTAAATATATTTTTTTAAAATTTTAAAATACACCGATGTAATAGACCCTGTATTATAATTACACTATCATAAATGAGATGAAAACTCTCTATCTCTCTCTCTACACACACACACACACACACACACACACACACACACACACACACATATATATATATATATATATATATATATATATATATATATATGAATTAATTAATTTTGAATCCATAATTAAGTTAAAATAAATTACAAACCATAAATATTACCCCTAATACAAATATTATACTACTGCGTATGTCAGACCTCCTGTTCCTACAATGCCTCATGTACTGCAATGTCGTTTATGCCTCATTAAAAATGGCACCTATAATGTCCCTCTCAAGAGCCTCTTCCGGAAAGACTTATTTGTCTTGCTTGCGCAAGATCCATAATACATTAACATCTAGGCAACCCATCACAACAAGATCTTTTCTAGTTTGCCCTTCTTCTAATATCTCCTGATGAACTGACCTAAGTGGATCTTCCGGAGCATCACTGGACGTAGCCGAATGCACTGCTCCAATAGTTAGGAGCTATTGTACCTCATGCTTCTGCCGATACCAAATGATTAATAAAATTATCATACATGGCATCTACATCTCAGTGGACTATAGTAGGACGAGCCAAATTGGAGGGGTCTCTTAGAACAAACTACATATACTTGAACTGGCCCATGATACGCTCAGGTAGATGTGGATACTTCAGACATGACCTACAAGTTAACCATCCAGACTAGAAGGCTATGTCATCCAAGAGACGCATCTGACGATGATCTTGTACACCTAGAAGTGTATATCATCTGATCATGTGCGGCCATGATACACTCTAAAGGGCTCGGTTTCTTGATTCCCTCTGAGAAAACTGAATGCACAAGCACGTGGCATATCTTTAGTGTAGGTATCAACATATGACCAACCAGATATGTGTGAGAAGTGCTAGATTCCATGCCTAAAAATGATAATATAAATTATTAGTAATGGCGTAGCACAAGTGTTATGAAAACGGTAAAAAAAATTAAAGAATGCAAATATATTACCGTCAATAATGGGCAACTATCAGTCATCTGTCTGGTCTTTCAGAGATAACCTTTAGCTTACTTGGAGTACACGTAGAACAAACAAGCAACCCCCAGTTGTACTCATGAATCCATTCTAAGTCAGCGAAGTATCTGAGATAAACCACATCCACGTAATATGCACTTTTGTTCACAAATATGGATGTGCCAACTAAGTACAACAAGTATGCTCTCAATGCATATTCTGTATGCTGCATAACTTGCTCATCATCACCAGCAGTATGCTCTGCCACTATCAGTTGCTCTTCATACATCGTCTCCAAGAATCGAAACCTAGCATGACACCTTAAGTTCTTCTATCTCCTTCAGGACATCCCTTGTGCCAACTTCCAGATAGGTCACCTTCATCTCCAGTTCCTCATCTCTTATAATTATGTCGTGGTATAACACTCTTCTCCTGATCAGAAGATCCAACAGGAATGAAACATCGTCTAGTGTGATGGACATCTCACTCTATTGAAGATGAAAACATGATGTCTCAGAGTTCCATCTCTCAACGAACGCTGACAATATATCATGGTTAATAGTAAAATAACCTGTAACACCCATATATAAAATCATACATCAAAGCATAAATAATATATATGAATCCAAGTTTGGTACTGAAATACCATAAGTTCCTAGTTAACACATTGTATACATTACATGCCCATAACACAAAATACTAAAACTCTAAGGCGTAACATATACAAGATGTTCAACAGATAAAAACTAAGAACTAGATAATAGTAATGATCTCAAAATAAAACACCATAACGGAAGCCATGCCATCCCAAAAGCTACGATCCGTAAGGAAAAGTCAAACCACTTTATCCTTACCCTTCGCGGAACCTGTAGTACCTGTAATATAATCAACAACAGTGGGGTGAGATACATCAAATCTCAGTGAGTTCCCTATCTTATAGATTCTCTCGGCTTTACACGGTTCTAACCAATCCTAACTCAAGTCCAAGGGAAAGGAAAAGGACTCCGATTTCACAATTCAAACCTCACACTATATGGAAACATGTCATGAGTTCATTAACTCAAAATATCACTAATCGATAACCATACCAAGGCATCTCTTCTTCCCGTCCGCTTCTACGTCTAGAAGACGACCCGAGTCATAGATCCTTGTAACCTACTTGACATACGAATGGATTCGGGTTCTACGGGCCATTAACCGTTATGAACCGTCACTTCACACGAGCCATTAACCGTCACAAGCATACGCTCCATGAGCGCCATTCGTACTATACGCGGGAATCAAACCTGCCAAGTAGTCATGCATACATTCAGAGGAGCTCGAGACTCATGAAACTGCAGCTAAAGATAACCGGTTACGATTACGTGATCTCACACACAAACGTGATTTTATTCGAAAATCACAAAGCCACATTGCCTTCTCACCTATACTAGGTTCTCACATGTTCCATACTAGTGTTTCACTCTCTCTAGACCATTACTCATCAAAGATGCACACCCAGGCATCGAACGCACGAGCAACGCCATCTAGATTATCTAACAATCCTAGTCACAACCTAGAATCCTATCATTTGGTTTGGGGTCAAGTTTCCTCACTCTTCCTATTCCGTTTTCATTTTAACATGCACATTCACTCACAACCATGCTAAACAATAATAGGATAGGCAAGATATATCATAATAGCACAATAGAATAATATTTGACAAGTAAAACATAATATACCACTTTTGGAATTTTTCCGATTATTTAATCGGGCAGTAAAATTAACATTTTCCACCTCCACTGCATAGAATATTTTCTTAGCTTCACAACGATATAAAGAACTCTTAAACCGGATAAACGAGTCAAAAGTTACGGATTTTTGAAGAAAAGAAAAATATTTGATCCCAGGCAGATTCGCCTGGCGAGTCTGGATTTCGCCTGGCTAATCCCCCTTCGCCAACACTTCGCCTGGCGAATCCCCCTTCACCAGCACTTCGCCTGGCGAATCCAGTGGTGAATCCCCAATTTTCGAAAATCAAAAGTTTCAGTAGCTAATACATTTCTGTCTCTTCAAATTCGCCTGGCGAATCTGTATTCCGCCTGGCGAATCCCTTTCACCAGTCTCTCGCCTGGCGAGATAGTGGCGAGACTTAATTTGCCTGGCGAATTCTGATTCGCCTGGCGAATCGCACCAGAACCAGAATTCTTCCCTTACGGGTTCCATGGTTCAAAAGCTACAAATTCACCATTTCTCAACCCAAATCAATTCCAAACAGCACAAACAATCATCAAAAATGTTCATATGCATAATGTGATCATACTACACAATTTATGTCGATTTTTAACCGTTAGATTATCGATTTCAATAACTCTAACCTAACTCAAACATTCCCAAAAACTCTAAAACTAATGTTCTAACTAGAACCCACCTCTAGAAAGATGAAGATGAAGAAGATGAGATAATTTGATGAAGATTGAATGATGATCTTGATCCTTCCACTTCTAGGGTTTTCTTCTCCTTTTCTTTCCCTTCTCCTTCTTTCTCTCCAAACTCTTTCTATCTTTTTCTTTCTCTTGTTCTAATAAAGAAAAGGAATGGAAAAGAAATGATATAGCATAATATCATTAATTAGTAACACTACTAATTATTCAAATAGTCTCTAAAGTTCCAATAATTAAATACCTCAGAGTCAGATAATATTAATTGGATTTGCTCTGAGCTCAACAGTTTACTCTAATTATCTTTGCAGATAATTCCTCAGAGTACACTGGAACTCAGTCGATCACAACTAATATTATCTAGAGTAATAAAAATACGGGGTATTACACCCTCCCCTCCTTAAATAGAAATTCGTCCTCGAATTTAGAATATTACCTGAAAAGATGAGGGTAAGCATCTCGCATCTCTGATTCTAGTTCCTAAGTTGCATCGCCCGGATGCGTCTCATCCCACTGAACTTTCACAAGCGAAATCTCTTTATTCCTTAGTACTTTAGTTTCTCTTCCTGTGATACGACTCGGGTGAGGTTCAAATGTTAAATCTGCTTCTATCTCAATAATATCTGGTAGAATTGGCTGAAGAGGATCTGGAACAAACTTCCAAAGCTGAGACACATGAAAAACATCATGCATTTCTGACAGAGAAGGCGGTAAAGCCAATCTGTAAGCTACTTCACCGATCCTTTCTAGAACTTGATACGGTCCCACAAATCTAGGGCTTAACTTCCGTGACTTAAACGGTCCTTTCAATCTCAACCTCGGAGTAACTTTCAAAAACACGTGGTCACATTCTTCAAATTCCAAAGGTCTCCTCCGGTTATCCGCATAACTCTTTTGGCGATCTTGCACTTGCTTAACTTTCTCACGGATCATTCGAATCTTTTCCGTAGTCTCTTGGATAATTTCTAGTCCCAAAATTCTATCTTCACCAACTTCCGCCCAACACAAAGGTGTTCTACATTTCCTTCCATATAGCGCCTCATAAGGAGCCATACCAATACTCGCGTGATAACTATTGTTGTACGAAAACTCAATCAACGGAAAAAATTCTATCCAATTTCCTCCACTTCCAAGCACACAAGCTCTTAACATATCTTCCATTGTTTGTATCGTTCGTTCCGTCTGACCATCCGTTTGCGGATGATTCGACGTGCTCAAACACAACTTCGTTCCCATAGCTTGTTGAAAAGCTCTCCAAAACCTTGAAGTGAACTTCGGATCTCTATCGGACACAATACTAGAGGGAATACCATGTAACATCACAATTTCCGAAATAAACAACCTTGCAAGATGACTTGCCTTGTAAGTAGTCTTCACGGCTAAGAAATGCGCCGATTTCGTCAACCGATCCACAATTACCCAAATAGAATCATATCCTCCTTGAGTACGGGGTAATCCAACTGCGAAGTCTATAGAAATACTATCCCACTTCCATACCGGAATTTCTAAAGGTTGTAACAATCCGCCCGGTCTTTGATGCTCAATCTTTACTTATTGGCATATCGCACACTCCGATACATATACCACAATATCTCTTTTCATGCCGGACCACCAATAGTCCTTCTTTAAGTCTTGATACATTTTCGAAGAACCTGGATGTATAGTAAATGCACCTTTATGCGCTTCATCTAAAATCCTTCTTTTCAACACCGCATCGTCCAATACACAAATCCTTTGGTTAAACATAATAATTCCGTCGGTAGTTCGCACGAAACCCGGTTGAACTAATACCTCTTGTAGTTTCTCATCCAACATTTGCCCTTGTTGAATTTCCTCCCTAAGAGTAGAACTAACATTCAAATTTCCCATAATCACACCATTAGGAGTCCAAACAAATTGAAGGTTTAGATCCCTAAACTTTTCCAATAAGGCATACTCTAACATCATCAACTCGGCCTTTCGTAACACTTTCCTACTCAATGCATCTGCCACCTTATTCGCTTTACCCGGGTGGTACCTTAGTTCCAAATCATAATCCTTCAGATATTCCATTCATCTCCTTTGACGCATATTCAACTCCTTTTGGTCAAAAAGATACTTTAAACTCTTGTGGTCACTAAACATTTGAAAACGTACTCCATACAGATAATGACGCCACACTTTCAGAGTAAGCACCACTGCCGCCAACTCCAAATCATGCGTTGGATAATTCTTCTCGTGAACTTTCAACTGTCGAGAAGCATAAGCCACCACATGACTATCTTGCATTAAAACACCTCCTAAACCCATCTTAGATGCATCACAAAATACCTCATACGACTTGCTATGATCAGGAATGATCAGAACAGGAGCAGTCGTCAATCTCTCTTTCAAACTTATAAAACTTTGCTCACAAGCCGAATCCCACTCATAAGGACAATCTTTCCGAGTAAGTTTAGTCATAGGTAACGCCAATTGAGAAAGGCCTTTGATAAACCTTCTGTAATAACCTGCCAGTCCCAAGAAACTTCTAATTTCCGAAACATTCTTTGGTCTCTCCCAATTAATTACTGCTTCAATTTTTAATGGATCAACCGCCACACCTCCCCGAGATATGACGTGACCAAAAAAACTAACCTCCGACATCCAAAACTCACACTTGCTCAACTTGGCAAAAAGTTGCTTCTCTTGTAAGATCGATAAAACAATTCTCAAATGTTCCTCGTGCTCTTGTGAAGTACGAGAATAAATAAGAATGTCATCAATGAAGATCACAACGAATTGGTCCAAGTGAGCTTGAAATATCTGATTCATGTAATCCATAAAAACTGTTGGAGCATTCGTCACACCGAAAGGCATCACCAAGAATTCATAATGGCTGTAACGGGTTCTAAATGCAGTCTTAGGTACATCTAAACTCTTCACACGGATCTGATGATAACCCGACCGTAAATCAATCTTCGAGAACACACAAGCTCTTTTCAATTGATCTAACAGGTCGTCTATCCTTGGTAAGGGGTACTTGTTCTTAATGGTGACTTTGTTCAACTTACGATAATCAATACACAAATGCATTCCACCATCTTTCTTCTTTACCAACAATACTGGAGCTCCCCAGGGTGAAACACTGGGTCAGACAAAATGCTTAGCCATTAACTCTTCCAATTGATCCTTCAATTCCCTTAACTCAAGTGGTGCCATCCGATACGGAGAAACAGATATAGGAGCCGTTCCCGGTACCAGGTCAATAGAAAATTCTACTTCCCTCTTCGGAGGAAGAGAAGTGACATTCTCGGGAAAAACCTCCGAAAACTCACAGACTACCGGGATACTCAACCTGAAGGTCGCTACTCTCTTCCTTAGTCAGAACCAAAAGAACATATTTTTCCTTCTCAAACATGAAATTTATCATTCCAACCGTACCTTCTAAAATAGTTGTCAAAACATCCTTCGGGTTAGCTTCAGTAGATGGAATGATGATTAGCTTCTCCTCACACCCGATGAAAACTGAATTAGCAGAAAGCCAATCCATTCCCAAAACAACGTCTACTTTCTTAAGCGGCAAGCATATAAGATCAATCTAAAAAACTCTCTCATCCACAGACAAAACATAATTCTCGCACATTAAAGGCGTTTCAACTATCTCATCCATGGCAGTAGTAACTACCACTGGGGGAGATAACGGAAATGCTTGCAACCCAAGTCGCTTCACACATTGCATTGACACAAAAGAGTGTGTCGCTCCACAATCAAATAATACAAAGCAAGGAAACCCATTAACAAAACACGTACCCGCAATCAAGGAGTTATCGCCCTTTGCTTTCTTTGCATCCAAAGTATAAACTCGACCGGTATTCTTTCCTTGTGCCTGATCCTTATTCTGAGGATAATCCCTCTTCAGATGGCCCATCTTCTGACACTGATAACACTTCACACTTTCTACACCACACCTTCCAAAATGCATCCTACCACAAGTACGACACACAGGAGGTGCACTGGTCCTAGAACTCTGAACTTGCTTCCCTTTAAAAGCTTGTTGTCTTGGTCTAAATTATTGATTCAATCTCCCTCAATCACTTTGATTCAACCTACCTAACTCTCCTTCCGCTTGCACCTTCTTCAAACTGTGTTCTGCCACGTAGCACTGCCTCAACAATTCAGCATAGTTAGTGAACTCCCTCTGAGACACGCTATGTGAAATTTCAGCCCTCAAACCAAAAAGAAACTGAGCAATCTTCCATATCTCGTCTGGAGCATACATGGCTTGTCTAAATAAGCAACCATAACTTCAAACCTCTCTGCATAAGCCGCCACCGTCAAGTTACCCTGTCTCAACTGTTGAAACTCTAATTCCTTCTGAGACCTTAAGGAACTTGGAAAATACTTCTCCATAAAATTTATCTTAAACTGCTCCCATACCTTGGGTACCTCTTGAATTGTCATTAAGGCTGAAGCACTCTCCCACCACCTCATGGCAGGTCCCTTCAACAAGTGAGAAGCAAAAACCACCTTATTTTCCTCACTACATTGGACTATTAAGAAAATTCTTTCCATGCCATCTATCCACTCGTGAGCCTTAACCGGATCCAACCCTCCCTGAAATTCCGGAGGATTCATACGAATGAAATCCCTAAAGGTTCCACCTGTAGCTGCTGGAACAACCACTGGAGGATGAAGACCCCCAGCCATTTGTTGTACCATTTGTTGCATAAACTGGTTTTGCTGCTGCTGCATCCCTTGCATAAACTGATACAAAAGAGCATTCCCATCGCCGCTCGGCGGATTCGTCCCAACTGGAGTGGTCCTGGGTCTACCACGGGTGTTTTTGCGCCCATCAACCATGTTCCTAAATGTCATACAGATAGGATTAAGTTGATCAGGCTCAATACCATAAATATAACACGTAAGACCTATGGCGACACAACGCATATGAAACGGAAAGAAATACTTATACTATTCCATGGCTAGGTCGAGGATACGACCGACTCTGATACCAACTGTAACACCCATATGTAAAATCATACATCAAAGCATAAATAATATATATGAATCCAAGTTTGGTACTGAAATACCATAAGTTCCTAGTTAACACATTGTATACATTACATGCCCATAACACAAAATACTAAAACTCTAAGGCGTAACATATACAAGATGTTCAACAGATAAAAACTAAGAACTAGATCATAGTAATGATCTCAAAATAAAACGCCATAGCGGAAGCCATGCCATCCCAAAAGCTACGATCCGTAAGGAAAAGTCAAACCACTTTATCCTTACCCTTCGCGGAACCTGTAGTACCTGTAATATAATCAACAACAGTGGGGTGAGATACATCAAATCTCAGTGAGTTCCCTATCTTATGGATTCTCTCGGCTTTACATGGTTCTAACCAATCCTAACTCAAGTCCAAGGGAAAGGAAAAAGACTTCGAGTTCACAATTCAAACCTCACACTATATGGAAACATGTCACGAGTTCATTAACTCAAAATATCACTAATCGATAACCATACCAAGGCATCTCTTCTTCCCGTCCGCTTCTACGTCTAGAAGGCGACCGAGTCATAGATCCTTGTAACCTACTTGACATACGAATGGATTCGGGTTCTACGGGCCATTAACCGTTATGAACCGTCACTTCACACAGGCCATTAACCGTCACAAGTATACGCTCCATGGGCGCATTCGTACTATACGCGGGAATCAAACCTGCCAAGTAGTCATGCATACATTCAGAGGAGCTCGAGACTCATGAAACTGCAACTCAAGATAACCGGTTACGATTACGTGATCTCACACGCAAATGTGATTGTATTCGACAATCACAAAGCCACATTGCCTTCTCACCTATACTAGGTTCTCACATGTTCCATACTAGTGTTTCACTCTCTCTAGACCATTACTCGTCGAAGATGCACACCTAGGCATCGAACGCACGAGCATCGCCATCTAGATTATCTAACAATCCAAGTCACAACCTAGAATCCTATCATTTGGTTTGGGGTCAAGTTTCCTCACTCTTCCTATTCCGTTTTCATTTTAAAATGCACATTCACTCACAACCATGCTAAACAATAATAGGATAGGCAAGATATATCATAATAGCACAATAGAATAATATTTGACAAGTAAAACATAATATACCACTTTTGGAATTTTTCTGATTATTTAATCGGGCAATAAAATTAACATTTTCCACCTCCATTGCATAGAATATTTTCTTAGCTTCACAACGATATAAAGAACTCTTAAACCGGATAAACGAGTCAAAAGTTACGGATTTTTGAAGAAAAGAAAAATATTTGATCCCAAGCAGATTCGCCTGGCGAGTCTGGATTTCGCCTGGCGAATCCCCCTTCGCCAGCACTTCGCCTGACGAATCCCCCTTTCGCCAGCACTTCGCCTGGCGAATCCCCAATTTTAGAAGATCAAAAGTTCCAGTAGCTAATACATTTCTGTCTCTTCAAATTCGCCTGGCGAATCTGTATTCCGCCTGGCGAATCCCTTTCGCCAGTCTCTCGCCTGGCGAGATAGTGTCGAGACTTAATTCGCCTGGCGAATTCTGATTCACCTGGGGAATCGTACCAGAACCAGAATTCTTCCCTTACGGGTTCCATGGTTCCAAAGCTACAAATTCACCATTTCTCAACCCAAATCAATTCCAAACAGCACAAACAAGCATCAACAATGTTCATATGCATAATGTGATCATACTACACAATTTATATCGATTTTTAACCGTTAGATTATCGATTTCAATAACTTTAACCTAACTCAAACATTCCCAAAAACTCTAAAACTAATGTTCTAACTAGAACCCACCTCTAGTAAGATGAAGATGAAGAAGATGAGCTAATTTGATGAAGATTGAATGATGATCTTGATCCTTCCACTTCTAGGGTTTTCTTCTCCTTTTCTTTCCCTTCTCCTTCTTTCTCTCCAAACTCTTTCTATTTTTTTCTTTCTCTTGTTCTAATAAGGAAAAGGAATGGAAAAGAAATGATATAGCATAATATCATTAATTAGTAACACTACTAATTATCCAAATAGTCTCTAAAGTTCCAATAATTAAATACCTCAGAGTCAGATAATATTAATTGGATTTGCTCTGAGCTCAACAGTTTACTCTAATTATCTTTGCAGATAATTCCTCAGAGTACACTGGAACTCAGTCGATCACAACTAATATTATCCAGAGTAATAAAAATACGGGGTATTACATAACCGGTCCTACATAAGACTCACAACTTAGATAACAACATCACATCCTGAAACCACTGGTTTTGAGGCTGATTTAGTCTCACAATCTTCCGATCATGGTTGATGTATTTTAAAGTATCACGATCATGCAGAAAATTAAATCATCAAATCCTATAATACATGTATTTCAAAGAATAAATACAAATGAATTTTAGCCCTCCGTCCCACACATGCCTGACAACATGGTTTAGATATAGAGGCAACAATGAGAAGTCATATGAGCCTCCTCCAAACCCCTCAGGAACGACATTAACCTGGATCGCTGTGGTTTTTAGGGCATCATGAGGTGACACCTGCCTCCTCCAAGAAAACAAAGGAAGAGATGCATGAACCTTAGAAGTTGACGCCTCTGTATCAAATGAACTAGAACCGACTGATGCATGCGAGAGTTGGGCTCTTTGCCTATGCACCAACACATGTTGTGACACTCTTTCGAGTCTCAATCTAGCTTGGTTTTTAGCTATAGTACCTATAATTAAACCACACAAGCATTATCCTAATGAAACACTGTGAAAATAAAGCTAAATAATGCAGGCAAACTAAATACGAAAATGCATTTCTGGATTTCTAGAAAATCAAATTTCGATAAAATACGAAAATGCATTTCCGTATTAACCTGCAACTCAGAAAAAACGCAAATGGCAGAAATGCATTGAAACCAAACATGTTTAGAACACATTCTTCATCTAAACTACCTTTCAAACACATTACTCAGTTAAATAACCAATCTAAATTACTTATTACACAACCTAATGCTCAATTTCTACAAATGTATTGAAAAATAAAATATGTTTAGAGAAATAAAAAAACTTACCAAATGTGAGTTTGATGCTGAGCTCTTTCATTGATTGGATGTTGAGAGTAGAAATTTGGAAGTGAGTTGGGTGAGTTTGAGAGTTTGAAAGAGTAAAAGAGAAATGAGTAAGGAGAAGAGTCTGACGTGTTTTTTTTATTAAAAACTTGCCGAATGTGAATTTTCATAAGTTATACAAAGATGCATTTTCATATTAATTTTTGACATAAAATTAAGTTCAGACGCAATAACAAATGAATTGTGTATGAATGAGGTGTGTCCAAGAGTGTATATCCCATATTTTATAGGTAATTTTGATTTTTCACCAAAGTGTAAAAACAATTCTTAGAATGAGAAGAGCAATCCCCTTAAAAAAATAAAAAATAAAATTTCCAATTTTTAAGTGGGCCATAAAATCTGGTCTGATTAGTTAAAACCGAAATAAACCATTCAATTTAAACTAAATCGAAATTATCAAAATCCAATAAAACTTATTTTTAAATTTACGGAAAAAAAAAAGTTCCAAATAACTCACCTGAGAGTTGGTTCGATTCATCCGTTTGGGCCCAAACCCGAACCAAATCTTGTCCACCCTATAGAATAAGATGAAACCAATGGCGGTGGCACTAATAATACAGAAATCACTGCTTGAATATTGAAATTGAGTGTAGATTTAGGAAGATGATGTGATCGCTATCAAGCTTGTAATACAAAATCTTTGTCGTGGTAGTTGATGGATGACTTTTTGGATGCTAGACTTGGTATCATTACAAAACTTTATAATTGCTTTTCAAGATATAATCTTCCATTTGGACACTTGAAAACTCCCTCCACCTATATGTCCAAATTAAGCACAACTTAGCTTTTACGATCAACATTCTAACATTACATTCAAGCATACTTCTAGTCCAATAAAATTGAGCAGATGTTTAATTAACCTCATTACTACAAAACTTAAGCCCATTAATAATTTCATCCCACAACTTTGAAAAAAATTCAGAGACACTTATCTTTTTATAGCTTATATCTTTTGATCTTTGATATAAAACAATTATAGTTTCAATATGAAAAGTTCAGATCATTTTAATAGCGTCAAAGGTTGTTTGTGATAAGATGACTATAAAATCGATCAATTTAATAATAAGTCATGTTGAGAGATATAAATGATTTAGATGAGATTTTCTCACCTACATATGAGAAAATAATATCTCAAATTATTTTGATTGAGTATAATTATAAAATATAGAATTAATTAAAGATATTATCATTTTCGTGACTCTCATAATCAAGTGATGATCTCTAATTCATGACTATTTATAATGATACATCATAATGATTTTCTTTTTCAAAAATTTTATCTGGTGTATTTTTCTTGATTATTCACGATTTTCCTTCAACGACATTATATTATGTTACTTTTTTAAGTTATTGCAATGCAATGCTTCCTAAAACAAGATCTCAAAGTCAATTAACCAAATCCTTTCACAGTAGCACACGGTTTTAATAACGTAATATCATGACAATAGTTACATAGAGAATTAAAGGACATTATATTTGACGAGAAGCCACTCATTGACTTCCTACTTCGTGTATATAAAAATAAGAATAAGATCTTTATATTTTTGGCTACGTAATATTGTCGGTTGTGTACAAATCACTCATAAAATGCTGCACATGATCTGAAGTCGAATTTTTATTTGAAGTATTTGTACCAAACTTTTGACTTTATGATATACTCTATGAACACCCTCCATCTTAAAATAAAAGTTCTTTTTAAAGATTTTTACACAAAGTTTAAAAAAATTAAAGATTGAATGAATGAATAAATATAACAATTTTACAAAAATTTTCTTATTTACTATTGATTATTATACATTGTCATAGTTACATCGTATATTTAATGATTAGAAAATAGTGAAAACAATAATAATTAGGAGTAAAATTAGTAAAAAAATATATTTTGAGACAAAGAAAGGGAGTATATTATAAGTGGAATATTTCAAAGATATATTTAAGACTTAAATAGTCTTTTGGTCCTTGTAAGTTAGCGCGTTTTTGAATTTGGTCTCTGTATCCTTTTTTTTTTTTGTATGAGTCCTTAACATTTGATTTCTTTTTGTGATTAGTCTCTGACGTTAAACTTCCGTTACAAAACTGATGATGTGGCCAACGTCGCTGACGTGACACGTTTTTTTTTATCATTTTCCATTTATTTTAATCTTCAATAATTCCACATAAACATTGTGTTCTGGACTGGGCCGGGGTCTGCTCCTCAGTCAAGCAGGCCCAACCCACACGTCCTGGGATGGCCCAACAAGGGCCTTTTGGCGCGGCCCCTGTCGGGTACTTGCCCTTCTCCATGTTGTCGGGCACACGCGCTTGCCCCTCCTCCTCGACACTCAGGTGCTCCTCCTGCGATGAACCACCTCCTTCTCGCACAAGAGTCCTCCCCCGCGAGGACACGTCTCCCCGACACGCAAGACTCCTCCCCGCGAGGACACGTTCTCATGTAACCGCTCCACTCCCGATGGAATCGGTCTGCCCTAATCCCGGAGATCTAGGAACGGTTACCCCAGGGCGAAGACCACGTGCTGGTCTTCACTACGCCACGTAAGCCCTGGCAGTTACTTGGATCGGGCCTGGCAATCCAGCCCAATGCAAGTAACCATTGGCCCCGCGCTGAGGGCTCTCTATAAATATCCTCTCACTTGAGAGGGTCAGGTTACGTTCACTTTCTTACTCATCTCTGTACTTGCTATTTCTCTGACAGTCACCTTACTTGAGCGTCGGAGTACCTTGCAGGTACACCCCCCGCCGTCTTTCAACCGCACCGGAGCGAAGCCCAGACGACGTTGTTGGCCACAAAATCTGTCTGATCCAGGTACGATCACATTATTTTGTTTATTGAATATTAAATGAGAAATGCAAAATCTTAAAAAAAAAAGCCCTATTTGATTTTGAAACCAGGACCTTTTAGTTTCAACAACAATAAATTTCCATCAAGCCATTTACTTTTTTTGGTTTATATTTGTAATGCATATACTAATATACTAATTGATCGTACCTGGATCAGACAGTATTTGGTGGCCAACAACGACGTTTGGGCTTCAGCCCCGGTGAGGATGAAAGACGGCGGGGGGGGGGGGGGGGGGGGGGGGGAGGGGGGTGTACCTGCAAGGTACTCCGACGCTCAAATAAGGTAACGGTCAGAGAATAATAGCAAGTACAGAGATGAGAGTAAAAAAGTATGTGTAACCTGACCCTCTCAAGTGAGAGGGTATTTATAGAGAGCCCCCCAGCGCGGGGGCCAACGGTTACTTGCATTGGGCTGGATTGCCAGGCCCAATCCAAGTAACTGCCAGGGCTTACGTGGCGTAGTGAAGACCAGCACGTGATCTTCGCCCTGGGGTAACCGTTCCTAGATCTCCGGAATTAGGGCAGACCGATTCCATCGGGAGTGGGTGGTTACATGAGAACGTGTCCTCGCGGGGAGGAGTCTTGCGTGTCGGGGAGAGACGTGTCCTCGCAGGGAGGACTCTAAGTTTCTCTTTCGAGAAGAGGCATCAAGCCCCTCAGGGCTCACTCTTCCTCGACACTCAGGAGTAACTGCCAGGGCTTACGTGGCGTAGTGAAGACCGGCACGTGGTCTTCGCCCTGGGGTAACCGTTCCTAGATCTCTGGAATTAGGGCAGACCGATTCCATCGGGAGTGGGTGGTTACATGAGAACGTGTCCTCGCGGGGAGGAGTCTTGCGTGTCGGGGAGAGACGTGTCCTCGCGGGGAGGACTCTTATGTGAGAAGGAGATGGCTCCTCGCAGGGAGGAGCACCTGAGTGTCGAGAAAGAGTGAGCCCTGAGGGGCTTGATGCCTCTTCTCGACGGACTCTGCTGATCCCGACAATGTTGTGGGGTGGCACGTGCCTGACGCTGTTGGGACGTGTATGTGCCCGACAGTGGTCTTGTAAAGAGGTCCTTGTTGGGTCATCTCATGTCCTGTGGGTTGGGCCTTCTCGACTGAGGGGCAGACCCTGGCCCAGTCCAGAACACTAATATTACTGCATATAATAGAATAAATATTTAATAAACTAAATAATTGAAATATTTTATAAACTATTTAATAGACTAATTATTAAATATTTAATAGACTAATTATTAAATAGATTATTTAATATTTAATAAAATAATTATTAATAGACTAAATATTTAAAATTTAATAAATTACTTATATAATAGAATAAATATTTAATAAATAAATAATTGAAATATTTTATAAACTATTTAATAATATCAATATTATTTCATAGTATCAATAAAAATAAAATAAAAATATAATATTAAATATTTACTAAATATTAAAAAGTAATATTAATATTACTGCATCTATTAATAAAATACATTTTTTTGTAAAATAATTTTTTTAATAGTTTATTAAATAGTTTTTTAAAATACTTGATAAAATAGATTAGTTATTAATTAATATTTCAACTATTAATTAATGATCAAATAGTTTATTTAATATTTATATTTTAACTATTTTGTTAAATATTGATAAAATATTAATATAATTAATTAATAGACTAATTATTAAATAGATTATTTAATATTTAATAAAATTATTATTAATAGATTAAATATTTAATGTTTAATAATATAATTATATAATATAATAAATATTTAAGAAACTAAATAATTCAAATATTTTATAAACTATATAATAGAATAGTGAATCTAGAATTATCTAAATAGTTTATTAAATAGTTTAATTATCTAAATAGTAAATAGTTAAAATATTGAATAAATTAATTATTTAATAAATTAAATAAGTTAGTTTAAACTATTTAATATAATAATTGAAATAGTTATGTAAATAGTTATTTAATGATATTAATATTTTATTAAATATTTAATAAAATTATTAAAATATAAATATTAAATAAACTATTTTATCTATTTAATAAAAATTAAAAAATAGATTAATTAATATCCTATTTAATATTTAAAAAACTATTTATCAAGTATTTTAAAAAACTATTTAACAAACTATTTATTAATGTTAATTAATGTTATATATAAGCAGTATATATTCAGTATATATATGAAGTATATATTTGTTGCATATATTCAGTTAATTAATATTATATATATATGCAGTATATATTCAACTATTTAATAAATTATTTAAGATAATTCTAGTTTCATTTATGTAATATATATTTGTTGCAATAAATTAAATAAATGTGTTAGTTGGTTTAGTGGTTATGTATAGCATGTGAATCTAATGGTTATGTGTTTAATTTTTCTTGGGACCAAATTTTTAAACTTTGTATTTTAGCATTTAACATCAACACAAAAAATAATAATAAAAAATGCTGACGAGGAATTAAAAAAAAAAGAAAACGAAAAAAACACCGCCACATCAGCGATAGAAGCCACATCAGCAATTACACGTTATCACCGTTAGTCCAGTCTGCTTTTTTTTAACAGATTTCTGACGGCAGGGACTAAAGGAAACACAAAAGTGAGATATAAGAACTCAGACAAAAAAAAAGATACAGGGACCAAATTCAAAAACTCGCTAACTTACAGGGACCAAAAGACTATTTAAGCCTATATTTAATTCAAATATATTAGTTATTTAATAAATTTAAAATGTAATTTTATGTTATAATAAAAATTGAAGAAAGTACTTAATCAATTTTTTTTGAAGAAAGTATTGATCGGAAAAATAACAAGTGTACTATTTTTATCGATGTAGTAATAGTTGGGGTTATCCCCATAATCGATCTCTCGAGGACTGTGTGTAATTATAAGTGCAGATGCTATTTTAATTAAACAAAAATGCCTTTAGGGTTTGTTTGTTTTGAAAATTATAATAACAATTAAGAAAATAAGCAGAATGAATAAAATGACTTAAGCAAATATGAGAAGCTATGTTAGGAGAAGTGTATAAATTGCTCTGCAATAAACCCAATTATTATTCAAAGAGACATGCCTCAAACCTTAGCCTACCCAATCTTATTAGTGTTTTTCCTTAATTCCTTAACAGAAAAATCTTTGATATTCTCCCTTGACCCTAATTCCTTAGCAATCTTAGAATAACATCAAGCAATAGTTCTGACAAGATTTTTAAAGGTTATTGCGGGGTATCCTCATTCCTAAGCAATATCTACCGCAGTATTATTTTACAAAAGCATTAGGGTGGTTTGTCCGACCTAATCTTAATCGTTAGTCAAATTCAATTGGTTCGATCGAAAAAGTATTAATTAAGAACATTGCAAAATAAAAGCTTAAAGGAAAAAGGCATAATCTCATAGAATGATTCAAAATAGGTTCATTACATTGCAATTTAGGGACACCCCCTAGCATTGGGGGGTTTAGCTATTCATAATATTAAAAAGAAATACAATACGAAAAGTAGACATTACAATACTAATCAGATGATTTTGATCTTCAATTGTTACCACTCATGAAGAATCTCCCTCCTCCAGATCACTTGATCGCATGAAAATCTAACGTAAAATTGTTCGTGATCGGAGCGGATCAGACTGGATCGTCGTGGCCTTCACGTAGGACAGGTGATGATGCTTGTAGGGGAGGAAAAGGAGTGGAGGTACCTGCAAGGTACTCCGATGCCAAAGTAAGTGTTTGGTCAAAAAGAGAGAGAACAAGTAAGAGATTTTAAGTATTGGATATTTGATACCAGCCCTCTCAAGCGAGGGGGTATTTATAGGTGGATTCTTAGCGAGCAAAGCGCCTGGTCCGCCAATGAGGGATTTCCAAGTGGAAAGCAAGGCGCGTGGCTTTTTGACTCAGACTAACTGTTTCCGTGATATCTGGGGAGGCAGTTGGTCGCGTGAACTACTTTGCGCGTGAAGGGGACATGCCCAACAGCTAGTTTCTGCCCAACGGCTAGTTTCTGGCTATTGGGCCTGTCCAAAGGCTGGATTGGAATGGGCCTTGCCCCTCTGGGGGCACAACGCCTGCCCAGTCCAGAACAGGAGCTCCCCAAGTCCATGTTCTGGAGGAGAGTGGGGACTTAAGGTAGTCGTGTAAACAGTCATCTTTGGATGGTACTCGGGGGAGAATTTCTTTCTCATCTACGCGAGCAGGTGTTGTTGCCCGGAGGACATATTTTGAAGATGTATTTTCTGTCGAGCACGCTCTTGTGGAAATGCCCATTTCAGTGGCCTTTTTTTGTGTCGGGGACCCTTGGTGTGCGCGTCGGTGAGGGGACGCTCTCGCGAAATATCAAAAGTCTGGTGCCTGTAACGTTCGTACTTGGGAATGTTAGACGCATGAACCGTTTGACACGTGTTGAACATGCAGCCCCTTTGTCAGACCTAGAGCCGCCTAGGCAATGATGGCCTTTGCGATTCCCCACGAGCAAATGCTTATAAAAGGAGGGAGGAGGGACTCATTTGTTCACTTCTCACAAATTTCCTCTCTTCTCTTTTTTGCTCTGCACTTTGTCCTCTCGCCGAAGCCGCCGTAGATCTTCATCGTCTACGTTCACACCTTCACCTCCAACTCCATATTCAAGTAAGTTGTTCATCTTTTCTGCATTTTTCTTAAGTGTTCTTCATTTTTTGCGCTCTTCATGAATTTTCTGGTTGAAGATTCATGTGTTCTTTGATGAACACATGAATTTCTGGGATTCTCATGAAGAACGTGATGAACACGGAATGGACGTTGTGTTTTTGCGTAGATTCTCCTTTGTTTTAGTTAGGATTAGTTTTAGGTTTGTAGTCGGGCACTAGGCTTGTTCGACACAAAGCTCTGGCTTTTCGCGATGAGCTTGCCTTGTTATGAGCTCAAAGTAACATAGTTAAGTCGTGGAGATTCGTCCCCGTCCCAGGGGGCAACGTCGTCGTCGTATTAGGTCGCAGTCAAAGTGGGCTCGGGGTTGTCCTCGACTTCTTCCTCGCCCTTTCACTTGACTAGTGGTGGAAGGGTGGATTTAAACTTAGTCGTCGAATTCACTTTTTCTTCCTCTGCTTTTCAGGTGAAAATGGCTGATCCTCGCGATGAAGTCGTACCCGACGCCCAGGTTGTGCAAGAGAAGGCGGAGCAGGCCATCGAGTATGCTAACGTTCAGGTCGCGAGGGGGGACCTTCAATGGATTGCGCACGAGCCGCTGTCGACCAAGTCAACGTTTACTGAGGAGGAGGTTCGTGAGTTCCCCTATCTGGAGGATCAGACCGAGGATGCGCCCGCGCAATGGAGAGCCATTCGTGCCGACCGATAATGACAGGATTTGCTCAATTTACCCGGGGATGCGGTTCCCCATGTATGAGTTTGCCTTTGTGGAGGCTAGGTTTCGGCTGCCTTTCACCGACTTCCAGGAGGCCCTTTTTCGTCACCTCGAATTGTGCCCGACCCATCTTCATCCGAACGTGTTGGCCTTCATACGTGCCTTCGAGCTGGTGTGTCGCTTTCTCCGTGTCGGGGCGACGGTGGACCTTTTCTTCTGCATCTTCCAGCTCCAGCGAAGTACTACGGGCACGAAGCAAAGCTGGGTGTCATTCAAACAGTAGAGCAGGCTCTTCTGGCCGTACTCTGAGTCTGTTCGTCAATTTAAGGATATATTCCTAGTTGTGAAGCCTATTTCTGAGGAGGCCAAGAGATCCATCTCGACGATTGAAATGGTGACCGTCGATGGTCGGAGGGTTAGAAAGCCCGTGTCTAAGTTCCCTTTGGAATGGGTGTTCGCCCACTTCAAATACATGACTGACCAGTTCCTGATAAAGCACGGTCAACTCTATGAGGCTGACAAGGAATCCTATCGTGTGCTCCATGCCTACGTGGAGAGCTTTACGCCGGCGTTCGTGGTGGAAAGGGATGGTAAGGAACTGATCGGGGATGATGAGGTGCCCGTCAGAGCAGGCTGTTATATTAACATTAAGGCCCTCCTCGAGTGTGAAAACGACGACGTGGCCTTCCAGCTTCTTGGTATAACTTGTTCTTATGTCTGCACTTGTTGAGCCTTTTCTGCCTGCTAACTTTTGTCTTTTTGTGTTCGCAGAGAAAATGGCTGACATGAGGGAGCGTTTAATGAAGTCGCAGGCAGCCAATGTCCAGAAGAAGGTGCCTTCGGTGCCCAAACCCAGAGCGGCCAAGCAGCAAGCGACGATAGAGAAGTTTGTGTTCGGCGCTGGTCCTACCCCGGGGATAACCTCTGTACCGCCAACTCCTGACTTATCCCACAAGAGGAAACAGGATGATATTAGGGCCTCTCCTGCGGGTTGCTCGGGTGGCTCTTCTGGAGGGAAGTTCGTACTGCCCGCATGCTATCAACAAGGGCAGATGTTTAACAAGAGGAGCTCCGTCGTCGTCCCGGATCTGGATGTCTCGGCGATTCTGTCCGCCGATCCACAGGTGCGGAGGAAGATCCTCTGCCAGGATGCCACTGGGATGATCAGAATATTGGAAGCGGCTCTGGCCCTTGGAGATGCAGAAGTGGCTTATCGCTCCGACCTCAAAGAAGCCAAGACTAGAATCAATGACTTGGAGTGCGAGAACGTGGGGATATACAATGAGCTGAAGAAGCTGCAGGGTCACCAGGAGGCCAAGATACTGCTTCAAAAGGAGGTGACACAATTGAAGGAGGAGGTGAAGAATGTTACTGACGAGAATGCCCGCCTGAAGGCGAGGATTGTGGAGCTGGAGGGGTCGTCGGCAGTGGGTGAGGACGAGACCGATGACGAGAGGTCCTTGAAGATGAGGAAGAACCTGATTGAGAGGATCCGTGTCCTCGGGGAGGACAACCTAGGGGCAGCTGAGTTTGGCTTTAATGCTGCTTTGGAGCAGGTGAAGACCCTCAATTCTGACGTCTAACTGCTGACCGAGGGAATGGGTCTACTCAATGTGGTCGTCAATGGCGAGGTGGTCCCCCCAGAGAGTGTCAGTGAGGTTATTTAGTTTGACTGGCATTTTTTGAATGTACATGTATTTTGTGGGCCTGCGTGCCTTTTTGATGTAATGTTTGTCGGGAATAGCCCCTCTAATGTATACCTGACTTATTCTGGCTTTGTAGCCAATGTTATTAACTTTTTGTTATAGATTCTTTTCGCATTTATTTATGCATGCTTGTTTGAATGGATGTTTGCTTGACTTGTTTTTATTATGCCCGACATTTTGGAACTTGTTGGGGAGGGTAAGGAAGTTTTGCCTGGGATGAGACTAGGATCTCGGTTGAGGTACTAATCCCATAGGCTTGGACTGTTCCCATCGCAAGCTGGGTGTCCTGCCTTCTTGGTGAAGCAACGATGGAGCTCGATTGAGGTGTCCCCGTTGGGCGCAGGGTCTGCTCGTCCCATGAGCAGAGGTTGGTCGGTGTTGTAAAGGAGGGTCATGCTTCACCAGGGCATGATCCTGTGGCCGCGCTGTCTCCCTGTTTGGGGAGATCTCGTCGGCAGTTAGTCCGACCTTGTGGTTGGGCTTAATTGTAGTATTGTTTGAGCTTTTCAACATTCCATGGTCGAGCAAATGGTTCTCTGTCCAGAGCTTCTAAGTAGTAGGCTCCGGTGCCCGTTTTGGACTTGACGCTGTAGGGTCGTTCCCAGTTTACGGCCAGCTTCCCCTCGCGTGAATCTTTGTGGTTTCTACGTAGGACCAGGCTGCCAACGGGGAAGTCGCGCTTTATGACCTTAGCGTCGTGGCGCAAGGTTATTTGTTGTTTCAGGGAGGCCTCGCAGAGAGCTGCTCCTTATTGTATTTCTTCGACCAGATCAAGCTCTTCTCTTAAGGCTTCGTCATTCATCTCCTCGTCGAGGGGAGTTTCCGTTCGTCTGGAGGGCTCTTTAATTTCTACCGGTATCACCGTCTCGGTTCCGTAGGCTAGTCGGAAAGGGGTTTCCCCGGTGGTGTACTGCAGTGTTGTCCTGTAAGCCCAGAGCACGTTATGTAGCTCCTCGACCCATCTCTTCTTGGATTCACCCAGCCTTCGTTTAAGACCACGCAGGATTACCCTGTTCGCCGCTTCTGCTTGGCCGTTGGCCTGGGGATGCTCGACGGAAGTAAAGTGTTGCTTCGTGCCTAATTTGGCGACGAAGTCTTGGAACTTTCGGTTCGTGAACTGGGTTCCGTTGTCGGTTACAAGGGCCTGGGGCACCCCAAACCGTGCGAGGACGTTTCTTTTGTAGAAACGAAGTATGTTGAAGGCTGTGATCTTGGCGAGGGCTTTGGCTTCGATCCACTTCGTAAAGTAGTCGACGACCACGATTAGAAATTTGTTTTGATAAGACCCCATTGTAAAGGGGCCGAGTAAGTCCATTCCACACCCAGCGAAGGGCCATGGCGAGGATAGATTCTTCAACTCATTTGGGGGTGCCAAGTGTATGTCCCCGTGACGCTGACACCTGTCGCACTTCTGGACGTGTTCCTTGGCATCATGTTGCATGGTTGGCCATTAATATCCTGCTCGCAAGGCTTTTCGTGCCAGGGATCTTCCCCCCAAGTGTTGCGCGTTGATGCCCTCATGGATTTCTTGTAAAATCTCGGGGACCTTACTCTCCTCGACGCATTTCAAGAGGGGGATGGAGAATCCTCTTCGGTAGAGTTTGCCTTCAACCAACACATACGAACAGGCTCGTCGTTTAGTTATGCTAGCTTCTTTACTGGTGAGGTAGTCGTATACGGGAGTCATCCAGCCATGGGTGTCCCCGATGATGTTGACGTCGAGCAGCTCGGATGGTTTCTTAATACTAGGCCGGGCCAGCACTTCTTGTACGACGGACTTATTTCCGCCTTTTCTGCCAGTGCTGGCTAGTTTGGACAGGATGTTTGCTCACTTGTTTTGTTCGCGGGGGATGTGCTGGACTTCCCATGCATCGAACTTTGCGATTCTTTGCTTCACTAGCGCCAGGTATTCAGCTTGCTGATCGTTCTTTGCTTGAAACTCTCCCTGTACTTGTGACGCTACGAGCTTGGAATCGATGTATATTTTTATTTCCTTGGTGCCCACGTCCTTGGTCAGGTGTAGTCCTGCGAGGAAGGCTTCGTATTCAGCTTGGTTGTTGGACGTAAGGAAGGACAGGACCAGCGATACTTCTATCAATATTCCTTCCTCATTTTCGAGGATGATACCTGCTCCGCTCCTTGAGGGGCTGGATGGCCCATCTACATACACGGTCCATCTATGTGCTCCACATGACGGGGACGGTAGCGGGGTCATTTCTGCCACGAAGTCTGCCAGCGCTTGCGCCTTGAGGGCTTTTCTACCCTCGTATTGAATGTCGAATTCTGATAACTCCAAGGACCATTTGAGCATCCTGCCCGCCATATCTGGTCGGCATATCAATTGTCTGATGGGCTGGTCCGTGCGAACAACAACAGTGTGGGACAGGAAGTAGTGTCTAAGCCTCCTCGCGGTGGTGATGATAGCAAGGGCGACTTTCTCTATCTGCGCGTACCTGACTTCTGGCTCTTGTAGGGCCTTGCTGGTGAAATAGATGGGCTTTTGCCCGTCTGTTGTTTCGCGGACGAGGGCAGCGCTAATGGCTTCGCTGGCGACAGAGAGGTACAAGTATAAGGTTTCCCCACATTCTGGTCGGGAAAGCACAGGTGGCTCGGACAAAGCCCGTTTAAGGTGGGCCAGGGCTTACTCGCATTCTTCTGTCCATTTGAAACTGGTCTCTTTTCGGAGCAGTTTAAAGAAGGGCAGGGCGTGCTGAGCGGATTTGGCCACGAATCGAGAAAGGGAGGCGAGCATCCCATTTAGGGATTGGATGTACTTCTTTGACCTGGGCGTGGGGAACTCTGGGAATGCTCGACATTTATCTGGGTTTGCTTCTATTCCCCTTTCAGTGAGATAGAATCCGAGGAACTTCCCTGCTCGCACGCCGAAGGTGCACTTTTCTGAGTTAAAGCACATTTTACATTTCCTGGCCTGGTCAAAGACCATTTGCAGGTGAGTCGTGTGATCAGATTCCTCTTGGGACTTCACGATCATGTCGTCCATGTATACTTCGAGCATGTCCCCGATTTTTGATCGGAAGACTTTGTTCATCATGCGCTGGTACGTGGCCCCAACGTTTTTTAGACTGAAGGGCATTACGTTGTAGTAATAGTTCCCCGGGGAGGTCATGAATGAGGTATACCTCTTGTCCTCTTCGGCCATAGGGATTTGATTGTATCCCGAATAGGCGTCCATGAAGGACAGGAGTTTGAAACCTGCAGAGTTATCTACGAGTTTATCTATGCTCGGTAAAGGGTAAGCATCTTTCGGGTATGCCCGGTTGAGATAGGTGTAGTCAATGCACATGCACCATTTTCCACTATGTTTTTTCACAAGTACAATGTTGGACAACCAGGTTGTATACCTGGCCTCCGATATGAATTTTGCCTCTAAGAGGTCTTGTACAAGTTTTTCGGCAGCCTGTGCCTTTTCATCGGATTGCTTTCTTCTCCGTTGTGCGATGGCGCAGGCAGCTGGATCAATGGTCAAATGGTGGCACGCGGTCTTGGGGTCTAACCCGGGCATGTCTGCTGCGCTCCAGGCAAACAGGCCAGCATTGTCGTCCAGGCATTTCTTCAGTTGTAGCTTGACCTCGTCGGGCAATCCTGCGCCTATCTTCACCCTCTGTTGGGGTTATTGCTGAAGGTGATGACTTCGAATTCCTCGTTTGGAACTGACCGCATGAGAGTTGAAGTGGGGGAGCTAGTCGTCCCTGTTGGCGCAACCTCACCGTGATCTTCCTTGTCGTCTTCTGAAATTCGACTGTCAAGGTCGATGATGTGCACGAGAAGTGCATGCTTCTTATCCAGTTGGTCATCTTCGGTTGGACGATCTTCATCCCTTGGCCGTTTGGCTGCTTTCAGTGCTACTCTGATCTGGTTCTGTCCCCTGGTCGCTGCCTCGAAGCATCTGCGGGCAGCTTCTATGTCCCCATGTAAAGTTGCGACGTGACCTTTCTCAATATAATACTTTAGCTTGAGGTGGACGGTTGAAGGAACAGCGATCAGTTCTGCGAGTGCTGGCCTACCCAAAATGCATTGATACAGCGACAGGCAATCGATCACCAAAAACTGAGTCTTGATCGACCTGGACGCTTCCTACTCCCCGAATGTGACCGGCAGCTCCACGTATCCCCAAGGTCTGGCCGTGGCTCCGTTGAACTCCTGCAGATCGGATCCCACATACGGCGAGAGGTTCTTCTGGTCTAGCTTTAGGGCGCGGAACAGGCCCGTGTACATAATGTCCACCGAACTGTCCTGGTTGACTAGGATCCTCCAGACGTCGGTGTTTACTAGTCTAGCCCTGATGAGTAGAGGAATGTGAGAATTTGGAGAGCCCCCGGGCAGCTCCTCATGGTAGAACGTGATCGGTTGGGAGCATCCCTTTATTTTCTCGAGCGTAGACAACCGATCAGGACTGCAATCTATAAGCTGCTCGAACTTCCTCTTAACGGATCCTACTATCAGCTCATTGTACCCCCCGTATGAGATAACCATGGTTGCAGGGAAAGCTTCCCAAGTGCTGTGAGCGGACGCCCGGGAAGGCTCTTCGAGGTAATCAGGAATGACGAAGTCCTCTGGTCGCGTAATGGACATGGCGACCTCCGGGGGGGGGGGACTATACTGAGACGATTCTGTCTCCTTCTTTGGGTCTGAAGCCTCTTGTCGGGAGGACTCACCTTTCTTTACATATTGTTTCAAGTGACCCTTCTTGATGAGAATCTCTATTGCGTCTTTAAGGTGTACGCAGTCCTCAGTTGTGTGGTCGTGGCTGCGGTGGAAGCGACAATACTTGCTCTTGTCGACGTTGCCTTTGGACGTCATTGGTTTGGGGAAACTGACGCCCCTTGCTTGAATTCCATATTGATGCATTCGGAGAGAATGCGTTCACGGGGAGCCGTAAGCAGGGTATATTCCGTGAAATGGCCAGCAGACCCTTTACCTTCTCGAGGACGATCGTCTCGTCGCCTTTCTTTTCCTTGCCAGGATGACTCCTACTCGTCTTTTTTTGGTGCCCGGGTGCTGTCTCGATCTCTCGTGTCCCAGGCATGATAGGCAGCCTCCTTCTCCTCGTATTGTATATACGCTTCAACCTTCCGGAGAAGTTCTGTCAATGTTCGAGGAGTTTCAATCCCGACGGCTTTGCGAAACTCACTTTTTGGTTTCAGGCCCTTTTCGAGGAGATACTTCTTCATATGGTCCGTCGTATGGACCTCAACGGCTTCTTTGTTGAACCATTCGATGTATGTCCGCAAGGATTCGTCCTTTCCTTGTATAATAGCTTCCAAGGTGGCCTCCGACTTGGGATGTCGTCGGGAAGCTGTAAAGTGTCGGGCAAATTGAGTCTTCAAGTTTCTCCATGATGTGATCGACCCTCGAGGAAGGTGCTTGAACCAAGCCATTGCCCCATTTCTCAGTGTGATCAGGAATAATCTGCACTTTATGGCCCCGATCACGTTGTGGTAATGAAGCATTACTTCTATGTTCTCTATGTGTTCGCCGGGGTCGGTGGTCCCGTCGTAGGTTGCTAGAGTAAGGGGCTTTTCTAACCCGCGAGGAATTCTCGTGTCCATGATCTCCTGTGAAAGGGGGCCGTGGACGTCGTCGTCGCTGCTTGAGCTTGAAGAGCGGGAGGAAGAACGGCTACGACCACGACTTCTGCTACGTCGCGGAGAATGTCTGCACGTATGGCGGCGCTCATGCCTATCTGGCTATCGGGGCTTCTTGGACGCCGGGGAGCGTCTTGACTTTCGCAGAAGAGATATGCGGTGTCTTCGAGTGAGATCGGATGCGGGATCTTTCGATCTTGATCGTCTTCTCTCCGGGGAGAGACTTCTGGACCTATCGCGTTTTCGTTTCTGAGGGGGAGACCGGGGACGTGGAGATGGCCTGAGGTGTTTCTCCGAGGCAAGTCGCTCTTGGAGGACATGCTCGAGAGCGTTGATCTTCTCTCTTTGCTGGAAGATCAAAAGGTTTGATCTGTTGAGAGAGGCGATGAGGGCAGCTGTACTTGGATCAGCGTTCTAAGGGACAGGAATGGGTTCGAAAACCCGTTCGGCCACTGGTGCCCTAGGTTTCACTTCCTCGGGGGTCGGGGACGCAATCCTTCGTCCTGTAGGTCGGTTTCTTGAAGCACATGTCCGCCGAAGATGTGGTCGGCGTTGTCAGTCACAACGGCAGCAGCAGAGTCTTGGCGGACATCATTCTTGGTGGAGGCCATGATGATCTTTAGAAGATGAAGCTTTGGTCTTTGAAGTGAAAAAGAGAGGATCTTGAAAAAAGACGGGGAAACTAGTTTCCCACAGACGGCGCCACTGATCGGAGCGGATCAGATTGGATCGTCGTGGCCTTCACGTAGGACAAGTGATGATGCTTATAGGGGAGGAAAATGGGTGGAGGTACCTGCAAGGTACTCCGATGCCAAAGTAAGTGTTTGGTCAAAAAGAGAGAGAGCAAGTAAGAGATTTCAAGTATTGGATATTTGATACCTGCCTCTCTCAAGCGAGGGGGTATTTATAGGTAGATTCTTAGCGAGCAAAGCGCCTGGTCCGCCAATGAGGGATTGCCAAGTGGAGAGCAGGGTGCGTGGCCTTTTGACTCGGACTAACTGTTTCTGTGATATCTGAGGAGGCAGTTGGCCGCGTGAACTACTTTGTGCGTGAAGGGGACATGCCCAACGACTAGTTTCTGCCCAACGGCTAGTTTCTGGCTATTGGGTCTGTCCAAAGGCTGGATTGGAATGGGCCTTGCCCTTCTCGGGGTACAGCGCCTGCCCAGTCCAGAACAGTTCATAAAAGCAAAAGTGTCTCTTCTAGGGATGGCAATGGGCAGGGTTTGGGTAGGGTACTATTGTACCCGTCCCCATACCCGTAGTTGGAAAAAATCCCCGTACCCGAGCCCATACCCGTTTGGGTATCAACATTGGCACCCGTCCCCGTACCCTATGGGTATACAACTGCCCGTACCTGTACCCGTTACCCGTATTTTTAATAAAAATAAATATATCAAGTATAAAATATCATAATATTTTAAGTTTTTAAAACATCAAAAAGTTTTTTAAAAATTTATTGTTGAATTATGAAATAAATGATCACTTACATTAAATATGTAGTAGTTTAAAATTGATATTTTTTATAAAAAAAATTATAAACATTTATTTTTATATAATAATATAAATTAAAATATATAAATATATATTATGCAGGTATGGGGCGGGGTGGGTACTAAGGTGCCCATCCCCGAAACCCATCCCCACTTATTTAAGTGGGTAATTACTCGAGCCCGTGCCTGTACCCATTTTTGCGGGTTTTTACCCTACCCATTATAGGCAATTTTGTGGGCACCCACTGGGGATGGGCCAAATTGCCATCCCTAGTCTCTTCTCCTTCCAAAAGCTAGTCCAAATAGTTACAATTCACTCAAATCGTTTGGAAATACCCAAAGCGCCCCCCAACTTAATATATAGAGAAAATATAGAAAAATTCAAGAAATCAGCGTCAATGCTAACACGGGCCGTGTCAGCCAACACTGCCGACCGTGTCAGCTTGCTGGATTTTATAACTGAAATTATTTCGATCATTACTTTTGATCTGTAAGTCTGTTTTGGTCCCTGTTCGAAGCGTCGGAAAGCTAATGACGAGAACTATAACATAGTACAGATAAGAAACTTGGTTGCCCAATATTTTTCCTTATTTGTTGAATTTTAGGTCCATACATCTTCAGCTTCCTTCCAAAAACTCTTCTAAATTCCCAGAACTTCCATTTTCTTCGCACGAGTCCTTTGGGCTTTTCCACTCAGACCTGAAACCATCGAAAACTACTAAACCAAAGCATAATGCAACATAATTGAAATAAAACAACAAATCATAAAATGCGAGAATAAAATACGACAAGTAAAATTGACTTCAAAAACTATGAAAATACAAAACAAAGTGTTACCGATTTCGCGGATTCATGCCGAATAATTGATGGAAAACTAGTAGAAATGGTGACCGATCACAACCCCAAACTCAGCTCATTGCTTCATGCCGAATAATGTTCTAGACAGCAATACAGTCACCCCCGAATTCCTAACAATCCATGTACCACAACACAACTGATATCTTTCGTAAACATCCTTCCACTTTCCCAATCAAGTTTTCTGCGTCCCGATCTGACATTCAGCCACACTTCCACATCAAAGTATCTCTGTACCTGTCAACTTTTCACACTTTCACCAAATCTCTCTGGGTTAAATCATTTACACTCAACAGTCAGAGCATGCTAAATCAACTCATAAGTTTGAATATTATCTATCTTCATCTCACATACACACAATACACACTTTTTTAGCACTTTGAGGGTTGTAATGGGGCTTAGGGACAAGGTGGGATAAACAACAAAAAAAGGGAAAACAAGTGGTTTATGGCTCATCTTTAGTGTCGTCATTCTCATCTCTGTGTTCTTTGCACTTTTAAACATTAAGGGTATCAGACACCGTAATGACAAGATTTTTCTTTTGAGCTTGTCTTTCGGTCTTTTCAACTATAACATTCTCTAGGTAAGTGCTTTATTCATTTTTCATCTTTGTGTTTCTCATTTTTTTCTTACACTTATCTAGTTCTCATGATTGTCTTAACCCCAAACTCAGAATTTTTCACAGATCAAAATTTGACACACACCTAAATGAGCAGGGTAAGGGAGTGTTTGGCTTATGGTTTAATTATGTGGTAAATAACAAACAAAAGGTGAAAGGCACAATTGGGGTTAAACGAAGGATCACATAAAGGGATGTCTGGAAAGGCTCGGGGTTAAAAGAAACAAGTGCCTCAGTGTGTACGTGTGCAGTGAAATTCCAACAGACAACTATGCAAACTAAGAGTGATGAATTCATACCTGAAGAACTATCATGATGATGATGATGTGTTTGGCCTTTTGTTATTCTCACTATGTTTGGTATAGCTTACAGGTTTTGAAATACCTCTAGCGTGGTGTAGGTTACTTTCCAGCTCGGGTACACAGTACTCCAATCTCCGGTCAGTGTCAACACGTCACATCCAATAATATACTTCAGCCATGTTCACTTTCAGGGGTTTCCTGGGGATCAAGTCGGGGCTGCGTCTTTTTATCCACTAACTACCTGTTTCATCACTCATCTAGCAAAAACACCCTCAATCTGTAACACGCACAACACAAACACACTAATCAAAATTAAACACAAACAGTAAAAATAAACATTAAAGGAATGCAATGCAGAATTGAAAATACGGAAAAACAAGGAAAACCCCCTCACACTTGAACCAAACATTGACCTCAATGTTTTAGCACAAGATATGAGGGGTACTCACAAAGCCTCTCTGACACGGGCCGTGTCCGGTGACACGGGCGGCAGTGTCAGGCCACTGTCCCGTTTCAAAATTGCATAATTCAAAATACAGCTTCAGTAGAGCTGACACGGGCCATGTCAGATGACACGGGCGACCGTGTCAGCCTACTTGAATCCAACTTTCATCATTTTTTTTCATGACTTTTCTCGCCCTCCTGACACGGGCCGTGTCCGGTGACACGAGCGGCCGTGTCAGGCCCCTATTTTTCACATTTTTGCTGTATTTCCGATGTTTTCTTCGTTTTCTCTCTCTTTGTTTCCTCCGCTATACTAGTGCAGCATTTGTGAGTACCTAACAAAGCAAAATAGACAAACAAACAAAAACAAAACGATTAGCAATAAAAAGCGTGGGTTGCTTCCCACGAAGCGCTTTGTTTAACGTCGCATGGCTCGACGGGTTACTCCTCAATGCTATGGGGGATGCTTCAGCTTATGCGTTTTGTTGGTTGACTTTTTCGCAACAGAGCACCGGTCAGATTCAAAAACAAGAGCTACATTTTGATTCAACTCACATCCAACTTCCACATTCTTCCTTTGATGTTTTTTTTCTCTTCTTTCTTTGATGTTTCTTCCTCTTATGGATTTCTTGACTCGATGTTGGAGTATTGCTAGGTGCAAAAGATGACTCAGATGTTGCAACTTGATGGATTATTCCAGAGACTTTTTCTAGAACCGGTTTTAAGCTTTTGCTTTTTCCCACTATGCGAATCATTCCAACTGAGGGGTGATTACTTTCCTCTTGACCTTGCTTCTCGAGCTCCAACACTCTTAAGGTTATTTCCTCCTCAAAATATTTCAAGGTTAGAGTACCATCCTCAATATCCACACTGCACCGACTAGTCATCAAGAATGGTTGACCCAGTATGATAGTCATCTCCTCATCCTCGGGTAGATCAATGATCTCAAAGTCTACTGGATAGGTGAAGTTACCAATGGTCACAAGCACATCTTCTACTAAGCCGTATGACCGCTTGGTTGTGAGGTCAGCAAAATTCAGATTTGTTCCTGTTTCACTTATTTTTTCTATACCCAGCTTTTTGTAAATTGAGAGGGGCATGAGACTCACACTAGCACCCAAATCAATCAAGACTTTCTTAAAAGTTCTATCCATTATAGTACAAGGGATTGATACCGAACCAGGATCTGTCTGTTTGATTGGAATTCTCCTACCTTGTGATCCCCCACTGCTTTCCCCAATTATACTCTTTAGCTCTTCGCCACTAGGTTTCTTTTTCCCAATGACCTCCTTCATGAATTTCTTATATAGAGGCATTTGTTCGAGTGCTTCAAAGAAGGGCATATTAATCTCTAACTTTTTGACCAATGAGCTGAATTTCTCAAAGTCTTTTTCTGATGTCTCCTTCTTTGTCACTCTTGAGGGGTACGGTAGCTTGATCTTAGGTTTAACCGCTTCTTTTCTTTTCTCTTCGGTTGGCCGAGCTTCTTCTTCTGTAACTTCTTGGCTTTATGTGGTAACAACATTTACATTCTCATGATTCTTCGAATTGGGTATTGTGGCGCTTGGGAAGACGCCTGGTGTTTGAGAACTTGCTAATTGTTATGCTATCTAGCTCATCTGGACTTCAAGATTTTTAATGGAAGCACTTGTGTTCCTTAGATTACTTCTTTTCTCTTCTTGAAATTGGAAGCTTTGAGCGGCCATCTTCTCAATGGCAATCTCCCATTGTGCTTTTTTGGAAGCTTGTTACTGCTAGGGGTATTGTTGTTGATTCTGAACTTTCCAGGAGAAGTTAGGATTATTCTTCCACCCTGGATTATAAGTTTGAGCGTAGGGATTATTCTGCTTCAAGAATTTTATCTCTTCAATTTGTTGCGAAGTTACAACACAATGTGCAATGTAATGGGGTCCACTACAGATCTCACAACTCATGGGTTGACCAGTTTGAACTTGTGTCACACTTTGAGTACCCACTTTCATAGCCTTTAACCTTCTTTCAACTTCCGCAGCAATCTGATCTTCTACCTTCACAACCTGATTATTCAACTTCAAGTCAATCACACCCTCAGATATACTCCCACTTCTATCATATAACTCCAAATGTTCGTTGGTTGCAATAGCTTTAATAATTTTCTTGATACCAGTCGCGGTGGTGAAGTTGGTTGATCCACCAGCAGATGTATCAATAAGTTACTTAGTTTTCATTCGGAGGCCATTGACGAACACCTGCATCTGCTCAGTTTGATCCATGTTGTGAGCCGGACAGGATACCAAAACCTTCTTGAACCTCTTGTATGCGTCTCCGAGAGATTCCCCGTCCTTCTGTTTAAAGTTCACAATATCATATCTTTTTCGGATATAAACAGAGGCCGGAAAATACTCATTCAGAAATGCCTTCTCCATCTCTTCCCAAGTGGTAATACTCCCAGCAGGTAACGAGTAGAACCACTCTTCAGCCTCTTCCACTAGAGTGAAAGGTAACATTCTTAACTTCTTTGCTTCCTCCGTGTTCCCCTCAATCTTGAGAGTGGTGCTCATAGTCAAAAATCTTTGCAGATGTTTGTTGGCATCTTCATTAACCTTTCCGGTGAAAGGTCTCCTCTCAAGTTGAGTGATGGTACTAGGATGCGACTGGAAATTCGGCACATTCACCGGTTCGGTCACAATGGTCAACCTACCAGCCGGTGCATTTTCCCCAACGTAATCGCCCAGAAGTCTCTCCGTTGGTTGATTTCCAGCCATAATCACAGTATCTCTGTCAGCCTCTGAACCTGTTTTTGAACCGGAATCTGATTGTTCTGAATGAACAGAAACTTTTTCTTCTTCTGGTGTTTGGACTGACGGTTCTGCTTCTGAAGCTGTCAGTCTTGCTCGTCTACGCCTTGCGTGTAAAGTTCTTTTGATTTATGCGTAAAAATTAAAATTTACTGAGGGTTCTCCTCGCAGAAAAATGTTAGACGCAGATTAGTAGTAACATTAATAATCCCAAAGTTATAAAATAAAAATAAAAATTAAAAATAACAGAAAAATAATATTTTAGTTACAGAGTGACAAAATTTCAATTGAATTAACACACGAACTTATAATTTGGCTGTCCCCAGCAACGACGCCAAAAACTTGATCGGAAAAATAGCAAGTGTACTATTTTTACCGATGTAGTAATAGTTGGGGTTATCCCCAGAATCGATCTCTCGAGGACTGCGTGTAATTATAAGTGCAGATGCTATTTCAATTAAACAAAAATGCCTTTAGGGTTTGTTTGTTTTGAAAATTATAATAACAATTAAGAAATAAGCAGAATGAATAAAATGACTTAAGCAAATATGAGAAGCTATGCTAGGAGAAGTGTATAAATTGTTCTGCAATAAACCCAATTATTATTCAAAAAGACATGCCTCAAACCTTAGCCTACCCAATCTTATTAGTGTTTTTACTTAATTCCTTAACAGAAAAACCTTTGATATTCTCCCTTGACCCTAATTCCTTAGCAATCTCAGAATAACATCAAGCAATAGTTCTGACAAGATTTTTAAAGTTTATTGCGGGGTATCCTCATTCCTAAGCAATATCTACCGCAATATTATTTTACAAAAGCATTATGGTGGTTTGTCCGACCTAATCCTAATCGTGAATCAAATTCAATTGGTCCGATCGAAAAAGAATTAAGATTATTGCAAAATAAAAGCTTAAAGGAAAAAGGCATAATCTCATAGAATGATTCAAAATAGGTTCATTACATTGCAATTTAGGGACACCCCCTAGCATTGGGGGGTTTAGCTATTCATAATATTAAAAAGAAATACAATACAAAAAGTAGACATTACAATAGTAATCAGATGATTTTGATCTTCAATTGTTAGCACTCGTGAAGAATCTCCCTCCTCCAGATCACTTGATCGCATGAAACTCTAACGTAAAATTGTTCGTAAAAGCAAAAGTGTCTCTTCTCCTTCCAAAAACTAGTCCAAATAGTCACAATTCACTCAGACCGATTGGAAATACCCAAAGCGCCCCCACAGCTTAATATATAGAGAAAATATGGAAAAATTCAAGAAATCAGCGTCAATGCTGACACGAGCCGTGTCAGCCAACACTGTCGGCCGTGTCAGCTTGCTGGATTTTATAACTGAAATTGTTTCGATCATAACTTTTGATCTGTAAGTCTGTTTTGGCCCCTGTTCGAGGCGTCAGAAAGCTAATGACGAGAACTATAACATAGTATATAAAAGAAACTTGGTTGCCTAATATTTTTCCATATTTGTTGAATATTAGGTCCAGACATCCTCAGGTTCCTTTCAAAAATTCTTCTAAATTCCCAGAACTTCCATTTTCTTCGCACGAGTCCTTTGGGCTTTTCTACTCAGACCTGAAACCATTGAAAACTACCAAACCAAAGCATAAAATGCAACATAATTGAAATAAAACAACAAATCATAAAATGCGAGAATAAAATACGACAAGTAAAATTGACTTCAAAAACAATGAAAATACAAAACAAAGTGTTACCGATTTCGCGAATTCATGCGAATAATTGACGAAAAACTAGTAGAAATGGTGACCGATCACAACCCCAAACTCGGCCCATTGCTTGTCCTCAAGTAATGTTCTAGACAGCAAAACAGTTACCCCCGAATTCCTAACAATCCATGTACCACAACACAACTGATATCTTTCGTAAACATCCTTTCACTTTCCCAATCAAGTTTCCTGCGTCCCGATCCGACATTTAGCCATACTTCTACATCAAAGTATCTCTGTACCTGTCAACTTTTAACACTCTCACCAAATCTCTCCGGGTTAAATCGTTTACACTCAACAGTCAGAGCATGCTAAATTAACTCATAAGTTTGAATATTATCTATCTTCATCTCACACACACACACAATACACACTTTTTGAGGACTTTGATGGTTGTAATGGGGCTTAGGGACAAGGTGGGATAAACAACAAAAAAGGGAAAACAAGTGGTTTATGGCTCATCTTTAGTGTCGTCATTCTCATCTCTATGTTCTTTGCACTTTTAAACATTAAGGGTATCAGACACTGTAATGACAAGAATTTTCTTTTGAGCTTGTCTTTCGGTCTTTTCAACTATAACATTCTCTAGGTAAGTGCTTTATTCATTTTTCATCTTTGTGTTTCTCTTTTTTTTCTTGCACTTATCTAGTTCTCATGATTGTCTTAACCCCAAACTCAGAATTTTTCACAGATCAAAATTTGACACACACCTAAATGAGCAGGGTAAGGGAGTGTTTGGCTTATGGTTTAATTATGCGGTAAATAAAAAATAAAAGGTGAAAGGCACAATTGGGGTTAAACGAAGGATCACATAAAGGGATGGCTGGAAAGGCTCGGGGTTAAAAGAAACAAGTGCCTCAGTGTGTACGTGTGCAGTGAAATTCCAACAGACAACTACGCAAACTAAGAGTGATGAAGTCATACCTGAAGAACTCTCATGATGATGATGATGTGTTTGGCCTTTTGTGATTCTCACCATGTCTGGTATAGCTTACAGGTTTTGAAATACCTCTAGCGTGGTGTAGATTACTTTCCAGCTCGGGTACACAGTACTCCAAACTTTGGTCAGTGTCAACACGTCACGTCCAATAATATACTTCAGCCATGTTCACTTTCAGGGGTTTCCTGGAGATCAAGTCGGGGCTGCGTCTTTTCATCCACTAACTACCTGTTTCATTACTCATCCGACAAAAACACCCTCAATCTATAACACGCACAACACAAACACACTAATCAAAATTAAACACAAACAGTAAAAATTAACATTAAAGGAATGCAATGCAAAATTGAAAATGCGTAAAAACATGAAAAACCCCCTCACACTTGAACCAAACATTGACCTTAATGTTTTAGCACAAGATAGGAGGGGTACTCATAAAGCCTCCTGACACGGTCCGTGTCAGGTGACACGGGCGGCCGTGTCAGGCCACTGTCCCGTTTCAAAATTGCATAATTCAAAATACAGCTTCAGTAGAGCTGACACGGGCCGTGTCAGATGACACAGACGGCCGTGTCAGCCTACTGGAATCCAACTTTTCTTCACTTTTTTCATGACTTTTCTCGCCCTCCTGACACGGGCGGCCGTGTTAGGCCCCTGTTTTTCACATTTTTGCCGTATTTCCGACGTTTCCTTCATTTTTTCTCTCTTTGTTTCCTCTGCTCTACTAGTGCAGCATCTGTGATTACCTAACAAAACAAAATAGACAAACAAACAAAAACAAAATGATTAGCAATAAAACGCGTGGGTTGCCTCCCACTAAGCGCTTCGTTTAACGTCGCATGGCTCGACGGGTTACTCTCCAATGCTACGGGGGATGCTTCAGTTTATGCGTTTTGTTGGTTGACATTTCCGCAACAGAGTATCGGTCAGATTCAAAAACAAGAGCTACATTTTGATTCAACTCACATCCAACTTCCACATTCTTCCTTTGATGTTTTTTTATCTTCTTTCTTTGATGTTTCTTCCTCTTATGGATTTCTTGACTGGATGTTGGAGTCTTGCTAGGTGCAAAAGATGACTCAGATGCTGCAACTTGATGAATTATTCCAGAGACTTTTTCTAGAAGTGGTTTTGAGCTTTTGCTTTTTCCCACTGTACGAATCATTCCAACTAAGGGGTGATTACTTTCCTCTTGACCTTGCTTCTCGAGCTCCAACACTCTTAAGGTTATTTCCTCCTCAAAATATTTCAAGGTTAGAGTACCAGCCTCAATATCCACACTGCACCGACTAGTCATCAAGAATGGTCGACCCAGTATGATAGTCATCTCCTCATCCTCGGGTAAATCAATGATCTCAAAGTCTACTGGATAGGTGAAGTTACTAATGGTCACAAGCACATTTTCTGCTAAGCCGTATGACCGCTTGGTTGTGAGGTCGGCAAACTTCAGATTTGTTCCCGTTTCACTTATTTTTTCTATACCCAGCTTTTTGAAAATTGAGAGGGGCATGAGACTCACACTAGCACCCGAATCAATCAAGACTTTCTTAAAAGTCCTGTCCTTTATGGTACAAGGGATTGATACCGAACCAGGATCTGTCCATTTGATTGGAATTCTCCTACCTTGTGATCCCCCACTGCTCTCCCCAATTATACTCTTTAGCTCTTCGCCACTAGATTTCTTTTCCCAATGACCTCCTTCATGAATTTCTTATATAGAGGCATTTGTTCGAGTGCTTCAAAGAAGGGCATATTAATCTCTAACTTTTTGACCAATGAGCTGAATTTCTCAAAGTCTTTTTCTGGTGTCTCCTTCTTTGTAACTCTTGAGGGGTACGGTAACTTGATCTTAGGTTTAACCGCTTCTTTTCTTTTCTCTTCGGTTGGTCGGGCTTCTTCTTCTGCAACTTCCTGGCTTTTTATGGTAACAACATTGACATTCTCATGATTCTTCGGATTGGGTATTGTGGCGCTTTGGAGGGCGCCTGGTGTTTGAGAACTTGCTAATTGTTGTGTTATCTGGCTCATCTGGACTTCAAGATTTTTAATGGAAGCACTTGTGTTCCTTAGATTACTTTTTGTCTCTTCTTGAAATTGGAAGCTTTGAGCGGCCATCTTCTCAATGGCAATCTCCCATTGTGCTTTTTGGGGAGCTTGTTGCTGCTGTGGGTATTGTTGTTGATTCTGATCTTTCCAGGAGAAGTTAGGATGATCCATGTTGTGAGCCGGACAGGCTACCAAAAACTTCTTGAACCTCTTGTATGCGTCTCCGAGAGATTCCCCGTCCTTTTGTTTAAAGTTCACAATATCATATCTTTTTCGGATATAAACAGAGGCCGGAAAATACTCATTCAGAAATGCCTTATCCATCTCTTCCCAAGTGGTAATACTCCCAGCAGGTAACGAGTAGAACCACTCTTCAGCCTCTTCCGCTAGAGTGAAAGGAAACATTCTTAACTTCTTTGCTTCCTCCGTGTGCCCCTCAATCTTGAGAGTGGTGCTCATAGTCAGAAATCTTTGCAGATGTTCGTTGGCATCTTCATTAACCTTTCCGGTGAAAGGTCTCCTCTCAAGTTGAGTGATGGTATTAGGATGCAGCTAGAAATTCGGCACATTCACCGGTTGGTTCACAATGGTCAACCTACCAGCCAGTGCATTTGCCCCACCGTAATCGCCCAGAAGTCTCTCCGCTGGTTGATTTCCAGCCATAATCACAGTATCTCTGTCCGCCTCTGAACCTGCTTCTGAACCGGAATCTGATTGTTCTGAGTGAACAAAAACTTTTTCTTCTTCTGGTGTTTGGACTGACGGTTCTGCTTCTGAAGCTGACAGTCTTGCTCTTCTACACCTTGCGTGTAAAGTTCTTTCTATTTCTGCGTCAAAATTAAAATTTGTTGAGGGTTGTCCTCGCATAAAAATGTTAGACGCAGATTAGTAGTAACAGTAATAATCCCAAAGTTATAAAATAAAATTAAAAATTAAAAATAACAGAAAAATAAAATTTTAGTCACAGAGTGACAAAATTTCAATTGAATTAACACACGAACTTATAATTTGGCAGTCCCCGGTAACGACGCCAAAAACATGATCGGAAAAATAGCAAGTGTACTATTTTTACCGATGTAGTAATAGTTGGGGTTATCCCCAGAATCGATCTCTCGAGGACTGCATGTAATTATAAGTGCAGATGTTATTTCAATTAAACAAAAATGCCTTTAGGGTTTGTTTGTTTTGAAAATTATAATAACAATTAAGAAAATAAGCAGAATGAATAAAATGACTTAAGCAAATATGAGAAGCTATGCTAGGAGAAGTGTATAAATTGCTCTGCAATAAACCCAATTATTATTCAAAGAGACATGCCTCAAACCTTAGCCTACCCAATCTTATTAGTGTTTTTCCTTAATTCCTTAACAGAAAAACCTTTGATGTTCTCCCTTGACCCTAATTCCTTAGCAATCTCAGAATAACATCAAGTAATAGTTCTGACAAGATTTTTAAAGGTTATTGCGGGGTATCCTCATTCCTAAGCAATATCTACCGCAATATTATTTTACAAAAGCATTAGGGTGGTTTGTCCGACCTAATCCTAATCGTGAATCAAATTCAATTGGTCCGATCGAAAAAGCATTAAGAACATTGCAAAATAAAAGCTTAAAGGAAAAAGGCATAATCTCATAGAATGATTCAAAATAGGTTCATTACATTACAATTTAGGGACACCCCCTAGCATTGGGGGGTTTAGCTATTCATAATATTAAAAAGAAATACAATACGAAAAGTAGACATTACAATAGTAATAAGATGATTTTGATCTTCAATTGTTAGCACTCATGAAGAATCTCCCTCCTCCAGATCACTTGATCGCATGAAACTCTAACGTAAAATTGTTCGTAAAAGCAAAAGTGTATCTTCTCCTTCCAAAAACTAATCCAAATAATCACAATTCACTCAGAATGATCGGAAATACTCAAAGCGCCCCGATAGCTTAATATATAGAGAAAATATGGAAAAATTCAGGAAATCAACGTCAATGCTGACACGGGCCGTGTCAGCCAACACTGCCGGCCGTGTCAGCTTGCTGGATTTTATAACCAAAATTGTTTCGATCATAACTTTTGATCTGTAAGTCTGTTTTGGTCCCCGTTCGAAGCGTCGAAAAGCTAATGACGAGAACTATAATATAGTACAGATAAGAAACTTGGTTGCCCAATATTTTTCCATATTTGTTGAATTTTAGGTCCAGACATCCTCAGCTTCCTTCCAAAAACTCTTCTAAATTCCCGGAACTTCCATTTTCTTCGCACGAGTCCTTTGGGATTTTCCACTCAGACCTGAAACCATCGAAAACTACCAAACCAAAGCATAAAATGCAACATAATTGAAATAAAACAACAAATCATAAAATGCGAGAATAAAATACGACAAGTAAAATTGACTTCAAATACAATGAAAATACAAAACAAAGTGTTACCGATTTCGCGGATTCATGCCGAATAATTGACGGAAAACTAGTCGAAATGGTGACCGATCAAGTATTATATTAAGAAATAGGAAGGATGGTATTGATAAAATAGATGGCTATCAAACTTTATAGAACAAGGCTAACCTATGGTAATAGAATGTATGAAATTCATTTAGCATTGCATAATGAATTAGTTTCTTACTATGCATAACACTCATATTTATAAAAATTCATGAATGGAATGTATGGAGTGCTTATGTTGAGAATGTTCATGTCACCATGCATCCTTCTTCTACACATATGCATGGTGGCTTACACAATCCTTCAAATAAGTGCACATGACGTAATACATCTCATGCTACACTAACATGTCCTAAATTGCACTACTCTTCTAATACTTCCTTACAAAATCAAAAAGAGATGGAAGTCATGAATTTGAGCTTTATTCGAAGATCTTGAAATGTAATTGTACCAAGCGATTTTGTAACAGTATCTGCAACTTGCACACTATTAGAAATATGTTGGATCTCCATTATCTTTACAATAGCTCTTTTACAAACAAAACGAATGTCTAACTCTATTTATTTTGTTCTAGCATGGAGCATAAGAAAGTGTGACAAGAAACGACAATGATATTGTCATAAAGAAGGGTAGAAAGACGAAATGTCCCGACAAGTTCATTTATAAGAGACTCTACCCACAACAATTCTGAAGTTGTGTGTGCTAGGACAATGATACTCTGCTTCATTGCTCGATCTAAAAATAAAAGGTTGCTTCTTTGAGCTTCACCGAATGAGGGATGGGCCAAAAAAGATACATGATCTAGAGGTAGATCTACGATCATCTGGGTCACAAGTCCAATCATAGTTGCTATAAGTCGTTTGATAGAACTTATGTGACAAGGTAACTGGAGTGAGAAGTAAGCCATGAATAATGGTGCCACTTATATATCGCATGATCCTCTTAACATCAGTTCAATGAGATTTTGAAGGAGAGGCCATGAATTGACATGATTTATTTACACAGAAAGCAATGCCAGGTCTTGTAAGTGTGACATATTGTAACACACAAACAATTGATATGTGGTGATGAAGAACTGAAAGTGATGGTCATTCATGCTTACTAAGTTTGCAAGTATTGGCATAGGTGTAATGACTCCATTTGCATTGCATATTTTAGCTTGAGTGAATAAGTCTCAAATGTATTTGGCCTGTGTTTGAAGCATACAACGAGTTAGAAAGTGATTGACTTTGACGCCTAAAAAATACTTAGGTTTCCTCTTGAGATAAAAAGTGGCATGAAGAGAGTTAATGAGTTTGTGAATCAGGGTAGAAAAAGTCCTTGTAGGCAGGATGTCATCAACACCTCTTCTTGAAGAGAACCATTTAGAAAAGCGTTGTTGATATCAATTTGTTGAAGATCCCATTTATTGGTTATACTACTACAAATAATACATTTTATGACAAAGGTTTCACCTCAACCAATAAAGAACAGAGGTATAATTCATGGACGCGCTGCATTTTAATTTTAGAAAAAAAACTATATATTCCCTTGGTTGGCATAAATGACAGAGGGGAAAACTAATTAAGTTGGCATGCTTTGAATCCTAACAATCGTAGTTTATGTTTTTATTTCTTTAAAATTGACGCCTTTCTTTTTATTTTATTTTATATATTAAAATTAAATTATCTATTCCTCTAGCTTCACTACTAACCAAGGGTTCTGATACCCAAATTTAACTATAAAAGCATTCATTCATTAAGTTTTATCCTACATTTAACTCATCTACAACCACTCCAAACTCGTAAACATCATTCTTTGGGATTGATTGTAAGACAAAATATATTCAAGTTTTCTTAATTAGTTAAAAAATCTTTCAAGATTGTGTGTTGTTGTTCTTCCATATACGCATTGGAGAAACTAATTTTACTTACCTTAAACAAACCATTTTATGTTCTTGCAATCAATCTCATATAATGGTGTTGTTATTGTTGGGGTTTCCAACTCTTGCAAGGCCATTGTTATATTTTAGAATAACTTCCCAATGTTTTCAGTCTAAGAAAATATGCTATAATATATTACTTTTTGTGGAACCATGTTTTGCAGGTTAAGTAATCAAGGAAGCTCTTGAGAATGAATGTGCTTTTGATGATGGCAACTAATAAGAACTTTGCAACCTATGAGGATTCAAATATAACACGCAATGTAGATGCAAGCAAACACTAGCTACGGTTTGATGATCACTGGAAAGATCCTCCGATGTTTGTACTTAACTTAAATAAATCTCAAGCGTCATCGTCAAGAAGAATTCAAGCAAGTGTTTGTATGACTGGATTATCTGACAAGTCTTGAACCTTCAAAGTGTGGAAAAAAGGAAGTGTGGAATCTCACCTTGTTGCGTCTGAGTGAACTAAGTTGTAAAAACACAAGGGCGTTTTTATAAATTTATATGGCTAAATCCCACATGCACTAAAACAAGTTTTAAAACTTATTTTTCTAAAAAAGATATTCCTAAAAATAGTTTGGAGTCATACTAGTTAAATAAGAAACTATCTGAATAATTTTGGACAAAATTTGAACTAACCAATCGGTTGACACTTATACCCAATTGACTGGGTTAGTGCAAAAACTATCCTTAAATATTTAGGACAACGTATTAATGAACAAAAATAGACCTATATCCTTTCTTTCCTTTTAAAACAACCTAAACGTTTATTTTGAGGCCTGCCAATTGGTTGGAACATCATGCCAATCAATTGACACATTAATTTTGGCCTAACAAATATTTCTTTTTGTGTCAACCTCTAGCCTATAAATAGAGGTCTCTCACTTTATGTTTTCACATCCCAAAACGTGAGTCTTCATATCTTACTCCTTACTCTCTCCCTCTTTCTAAAAAATATTTTATTTACTTTCTCTCACTTGAATTTGGTCGTAGCGCTTCGAGAAAGTACTTTTGTTTAGTGACGCATCTTTGTAGATCTGGAAAGAGTACTCTTCTAAATTCACCAAGGAGTATTTTCACTGGGTTGTATATTTTATCCATAAAGGATTTTTGTTTGGATTAAAATCTAAACCCGTTGAAAGCTTTGATTTGGGGATTTAGATTCAAAGTCGTTGTTTTGGTTCGTAAGCTAAGCTCGATCAAAATCTTATGTTTGGTTCGAGATTATACCGATTTAAAATATCAACTTAGTTCAGGGTTATCCTAGTAAAAACATCGGTTCGGTTTGTAAGCTCATCCCGATTAGAAGCTTCCTTTGGTTTTAGATAAGCCTGGTATAAAATCCCAATGGTTCATGGCCAGCCTAGTCAAAACTCTGGTTTGGTTCGTGAGTTCGGCCTAGTTCAAAAGCTCTCCTTGATTTGAGATATGCATGTGGAAAATACCAATTTAGCTTAGGGACTAACCGTTTCAAGTTACTATTTGGAAAGAAGGCTATCTGCTTCAATCTGTTTTTTGGAGAGAAGGCTAACCACTTCTCTCAGGTGTTTGTTGCTTGGAAAGGAGACTAACCACTTCTCTCCGATATTCGTTGTTTGGTTGGAAGTTAACCTAAAACTTCATTTTTTCCTTGTATAAGGGAGTTCGAGAGTTCTGCCTACTTAAAGCTCTTAAGAATGAATGGATACTCTCAAGATTAAATCTTAGGGAGAAGATTAGGTCACTTTATTTTGACTGAACCTTTTATAATTCCTAGTTTTATCTCTCTTACCCTGAAATCTCTATTTTTTGTTGATTTATCTTTCCACTACTATTTTATTAAAACGTTTTTAAAACTTATTTTTCTCAAAAAGATATTCCTAAAAATGGTTTGGAGTCATGCTAGTTGAATAAGAAACTATGTGAATAATTTTGGACAAAATTTGAACAAACCAATCGGTTAACACTTATACCCAATTGATTGGGTTAGTGCAAAAACTATCCTTAAATATTTAGGACAACGTATTAATGAACAAAAATAGATCTATATGCTTTCTTTCCTTTTAAATCAACCTAAACGTTTATTTTGAGGTCTGCCAATTGGTTGGAACATCATGCTAATCAATTGACACATTAATTTTGGCCTAACAAATATTTCTTTTTGTGCCAACCTCTAGCCTATAAATAGAGGTCTCTCACTTTATATTTTCACATCCTAAAACGCGAGTCTTCATATATCATTCCTTACTCTCTCTCTCTCTCTAAAAAATATTTTATTTACTTTCTCTCACTTGAATTTAGTCGTAGCTCTTCGAGAAAGTACTTTTGTTTAGTGACGCATCTTTGTAGATCTGGAAAGAGTACTCTTCTAAATTCATCAAGGAGTATTTTCACTGGGTTGAATATTTTATCCATAAAGGATTTTTGTTTGGATTAAAATCTAAACCCGTTGAAAGCTTTGATTTGGGAATTTAGATTCAAAGTCGTTGTTTTGGTTCGTAAGCTAAGTTCGATCAAAATCTTATTTTTGGTTCGAGATTATACCGGTTTAAAATCTTAACTTAGTTTAAGGTTATCCTGGTAAAAACCTCGGTTCGGTTCGTAAGCTCATACCGATTAAAAGCTTTTTTTGGTTTTAGATAAGCCTGGTATAAAATCCCAATGGTTCGTGGTCAGCCTAGTCAAAACTCCGGTTCGGTTCGTGAGTTCGGCCTAGTTCAAAGGCTCTCCTTGATTTGAGATATGCATGTGGAAAATATCGATTTAGCTTAGAGACTAACCATTTCAAGTTACTATTGAGAAAGAAGGCTATCTGCTTCAATCTGTTGTTTGGAAAGAAGGCTGACCACTTCTCTCAGGTGTTTGTTGTTTGGAAAGGAGACTAACCACTTCTCTCTGATATTCGTTGTTTGGTTGGAAGTTAACCTGAAACTTTATTTTTTCCTTGTATAAGGGAGTTCGAGAGTTCAGCCTACTAAAAGCTCTTAAGAATGAATGGATACTCTCAAGATTAAATCTTAGGGAGAGGATTAGGTCACTTTATTTTGACTGAACCTTTTATAATTCCTGGTGTTATCTCTCTTACCCTCAAATATCTATTTTTTGTTGATTTATCTTTCCACTGCAATTTTATTAAAACGTTTTTAAAACTTATTTTTCTCAAAAAGATATTCCTAAAAATGGTTTAGAGTCATGCTAGTTGAATAAGAAATTATCTGAATAATTTTGGACAAAATTTGAACTAACCAATCGGTTGGCACTTATACCCAATTGATTGGGTTAGTGCAAAAATTAACCTTAAATATTTAGGACAACGTATTAATGAACAAAAATAGATCTATATCCTTTCTTTCTTTTTAAAACAACCTAAACGTTTATTTTGAGGCCTGCCAATTGGTTGAAACATCATGCCAATCAATTGACACATTAATTTTGGCCTAACAAATATTTTTTGTGTCAACCTCTAGCCTATAAATAGAGGTCGCTCACTTTATATTTTCACATAGCAAAACGTGAGTCTTCATATCTCACTCCTTACTCTCTCCCTCTCTCTAAAAAATATTTTATTTACTTTCTCTCACTTGAATTTAGTTGTAGCGCTTCGATAAAGTACTTTTGTTTAGTGACGCATCTTTGTAGATCTGGAAAAAGTACTCTTCTAAATTCACCAAGGAGTATTTTCACTGGGTTGAATATTTTATCCATAAAGGATTTTTGTTTCGATTAAAATCTAAACCCGTTGAAAGCTTTGATTTGGGGATTTAGATTCAAAGTCGTTGTTTTGGTTCGTATGCTAAGCTCGATCAAAATCTTATTTTTGGTTTGAGATTATACCGGTTTAAAATCTCAACTTAGTTTAGGGTTATCCTGGTAAAAACCTCAGATCGGTTCGTAAACTCATCTCGATTAAAAGCTTTCTTTGGTTTCAAATAAGCCTGATATAAAATCCCAATGGTTCGTGGTCAGCCTAGTCAAAACTCCGGTTCGGTTTGTGAGTTCGGCCTAGTTCAAAAGCTCTCCTTGATTTGAGATAGGCATGTGGAAAATATAGATTTAGCTTGGGGACTAACTGTTTCAAGTTACTATTTGGAAAGAAGGCTAACTGCTTCAATTTGTTGTTTGGAAATAAGGCTAACCACTTCTCTCAGGTGTTTGTTGTTTGGAAAGGAGACTAACCACTTCTCTCCGGTATTCGTTGTTTGGTTGAAAGTTAACCTGAAACTTCATTTTTTTTTCCTTGTATAAGGGAGTTCGAGAGTTCAGCATACTAAAAGCTCTTAAGAATGAATGGATACTCTCAAGATTAAATCTTAGGGAGAGGATTAGGTCACTTTATTTTGACTGAACCTTTTATAATTCCTGGTGTTATCTCTCTTACCCTCAAATCTCTATTTTTTGTTGATTTATCTTTCCACTGCTATTTTATTAAAACGTTTTTAAAATGTTTTTAAACTCTGAAAATAATCGTAAATATTTTTCAAACTACCATTTTTCTGAAACACACAATTCATTCCCTTCTTAAGTATGAAGTCACATGTCCAACACTTTCCTCGACTGATAATATTGAGAAATTTATTCCTATTTAAACTGATAAATGTTACAAGAAATGTTGTTGTTTCGCAATAAAAAAAAAAGATCTTTAAAATTTTGTTTTGAATATAGTCGTTTGTTTGAATATTGCAACAAATAAAGAAATTGGTGAATGATAAAAAATTGATAAGGGGACCAATACATTTTACTTTCAGTTTTTTTCATTCACCATTTATCTGCAATAGAAGTAATTTATTACCTTGGTGGGTTTAGACACCGAGGGGGAAAATCTCTTTTTTATTTCATTTTTTATTTTAAAAAATCTTTTACCACAGTTTTACTTAAGAACCGAGGAAAAAAGTAACCCAGTTTTGTCTATAACGAATCTTTGTCGTTCATTTATAAAGTAACAACACTCAAGATATTGGCAACACATCAATCCACAAGAAACTCTCTACAGCAAATCAAAATGCGAACACCACAACTATATATATTTGGCCGCTACGTTGTGAAACTCAAACATTACTAATGAAAGCATTTGGCTTGACAAAAGTGAAACTTAAAGAAGCTTGAAAACAATCTCTGGGATAGATTGCAAGAGCAGAGAAAAAATCGGTGCAAGGTTGGTATTCTTACATAATTTCTTATCTTGTAAATGAAAATTTATTATTTATCTCATTTTTTTAATTTATATCAGAAACAAATACATGAAAAATCAATTGAAAATTTATTGCATGCAATAACCATTGAATTTGAGAAACAATAGGTATGCAACAAAACCAACATTTGTTTTTCTCCATGACTGACGGTGATGACGATGAATCGAATTAAGAATTCGTCAAAAAATTGTACTTGTAAATTGAAAAGAAAATAATGTAAAATAAGAAACATTGTAGGATAAATTACAGTTTTGGTCCTCCAATTTTGTTTGATTCACGAAATTAGCCCCCTATTTTAAATTAAAACAGTTTTGGTCCCCTTATTTTGAATTCAAATAGTTTTAATCTTCTTCTCACTTTTTTATTGAAAATTGATGAAATGTTCAATTTTTAACTTATATTTTTATCTATAGAGTTCAACAATATATTTATATACGATGATTTGTCATGTTTTACAAGTAACTTGTCATTTAAAAAAAATGAAACATTGTTAATTTTATATGCAAAAGTATGAGAGGAGGATCAAAATTATAATTTAGTCAATTTTTTAATGCATTTGCAAAAGTATGAGTAAAAAATATTCGTGCTTTAAGAATATAGTAAAACCCATGAACTCAATAATGTGTTTAGTTTCTTGCCTTTTAATTTTTACTATGTACATCACTTCCCTTTATTCAAATAGCACCACAAAACAGATTGTCAAGTTGTGTTATCCGTGTTGATAGAATTTACAGCCAAATAACATTGAAGCCATGATGAAAAAAATTATTTGACAGGAGATGAAGCTATTCATAAAAAAAAATGAAATTATGAGAAAGGGCTAATAATTAAAGCCTTTTAAAAGCTTCCTGAATTCTGATTTACAAATTAGTTTTTCACTATAAAGAGAACTTAATTAAAACGTAGCTAGTGCTATAGATTCAATAAAGTAAAGTCTCCAAGATCATCAAATAATCAGCTTACTTTTTTAATCTTGTCTTGGGAGTCTCCTTCAAAGTCAAAAAAACAATGTGGATAAATGAATCTCACATATACTCCCTTTATAACAAAATATAAGTAAAAAGGATTCAAAAAGTTAAATATTAGGTCTAAATTTTTGTCCAAATACAAATAACTTTTTGAATCATTTTGCTTATATTTTATTGCATAGGAAAGTTTGTTTTACCCCTCTTCCTTTTCTTGCTATCCATTTGTATCCGACAGGTAAGAACTGCAACCAGTTTAAGAAAGGTGTTAGGAAGGGCCTAATACATGGAATATCATCAACGACATGTAAATTTAAATTTAATCAAAAGATTTGAATAGATGAAGTCTAGCTAGAACACCAAATATATAAATATAGCCAAAGTCGCAATGATTAACCATTGCATGTAACGTAAAGTATGCCACATGTTCTCTAATAAGTGATTTAGGGACTACTATATTTTCTATCGGACAATTCAAAGCCTTTTTCAAAGAGACAACATGAACTTATTTATAAGTATAATACTATGGAAAATCAAGAAAATATTAATAGTAGAGACTAACCCCAAGCACGGGATGTGCCCACAATGGGATGTATCTTGTATTTTATACCAAGTTTTTTGGCTGGCATGTCGGTTTCCAGAAATTCCCTTTCAAACTATACAAAGGTTTTAATCTCTTTCATTAGGTGAACACGAGCCATCACGTTGAGCCAGTGGAATAGCTAATGTGTTTACAAAAGCCAATGTCTTGAATTGATAGATTGCCAAATTCCAGTAATACCTACAGGTACCTTACTTGACTTCAGAGCATAATATCCGATATTTTTAACATATTCTCCCTAAAAAACGTAAACTTTGTTTTGTTACTACTACTACCTTGCATGACATTTTAACTTGACAGACAAATCAATAGAATATGCCGTGCTGGCAAATCCAAAGTAGGCCATATTTACTGTATAGTGCTCATAATTGAGGAACCAGACTAGACGTTTCTGATTGTGAAAAGACCATTCACCTAACCGAGCCTTTTGCCTATACTACCCCACAATGTCTAATATAATTAGCTTTCTCCCCGCCACTAAAACTAGATTGCCCTTGTTATGAAAAAGCTTTCTAATAATTACAATGACATACAAAAAGCATTGATAGAAATCATTCATAATCACAGATTACCAAGTACTATAAGGAAACCCACGTGAACAGTCCTACATAAAGAGTCATCATGAATTAACCCAATAGAGAAAAAAACAAAATATAAAAAAAGGAAAATCATTACTAGAAACAAAGAATATGAATATTGAATTGGCCCATGGAAGTAAAAAACAAAAAACAAACATACCTAGGCTGAAAACTGTATGACAAAAAAGCTGGAAGTGTCAAGAGCTGCAAAATTTGAAATCAACACGAAGGACCAAGTCCAACACTCCTACACTCCTGGCTTTCCGTCTGTTGTTGGTGATGTGCTAATGGTGAATGTTGAGATTGTGGCTGTGCTTGCTTCTGTTGAGGAGGGAGCAAAAGCTGTGCTTGAAGTGGAAGATGATGATTATGATGATGATGCGGATGAGACTCTTGTCCTTGTTGTGTTTGTTGCATGTGGTGATAAGTATTGTCAAAAGATCCCAAGGCCAAAGAAGGAGACAGTTGATCAGCAACAACACCAACAGCAGCAGCAGAAACTGGGGATACTTGGTTGAACCCACCAGGAGAATTAGAAACCGAATCCACATCAAACCCACCACTGAATCTCAAAAACTCCTGTTGTTGTTGTTGATTTTCAAAAGTCCTAAAAATCTCTTGTTGCTCTCTAGCAGCAACAGCTGCAGCCAATTGTTGAGCTTCCAAGATCTGATGTTGAGGTGTCATAGGTTGTGGATCACGAATCACCATCTGATTAGCCGACGTCACCGTCGGAATATTACCATTATATGGGTAAAGAGAATTCGAAAACGGGTTGCTTTGGATATTATGAGGTTGAAGAATACTCGTAGGAATTCCCTGAAGAGCTTGAGGACCAATATAAGTTGCAAGTTCCTTTTTAGCATTGTTGAGTTCACCTTGAATCGCTCTTAACTTATGTTGAAGAAGAGAGATAAGACCAACGCAGCCATAAACGGGGTCTCTAAGCCGCGCCTCAGCTTCGTAAGCCAGTGACTTAACGGCGTCCTCACGCTGACTCTGCGTAAGCTCGTTAAGCAGCTTCGCCACGTTGCTCGCACCGAAAACTTTGTGTACGTATGCAAACCTTTGAGGATTGTCCGGTGGAAAATACGGTGCAAACACGCACTCTGTCGTGCACTTTCGCCGGAGAAACTTGCACGCCGCACACGGCGAAGTTGTTGATGACGACATATTTTCCGATCTCGATTTTTTTCTCTCTTCCACTTTTTTTCTCTCTCTCACTCACCAACGCAACTTCTGCAGTTGATAAATCATGAAATTGATACTATTATATTTTATATTATATTAAACATTTCAAATCCCTAATAAAAAAATTAGTATTAATATTTTACAGCTTTGCTTTCTTCGAAAACGAGTGATCTATCTAATTCTAATCTAAAATAGTATCTAGCTTTCACAACTCTGCAGTACCAGAAGTTCAAATTCAATTTTCTACAAACAAATAAGAGAGAGAGTGTCAAATAGAGATAACAATGACCATAATAACAATAATTGATTTGTAGTAATAGCTGTAAATAAACTAATAATAAAAGGCATGGAAATTGAGGAAAGAATGAATTATAGAAATAGAAGATTGATTCAACGAAGCTTCACGTACGTACAGATTCGTGATCGCGAACGTGAGATTAAATTAAAAAAATTCAACTACGCAACTATTAAACTAATCTAGGTCATTAAAAGCATGATCTCTTTAATCCTCTTTTGACATTAAAAAAACGAGTCAACAAACTCTGATTGCAACATTTCCAATCACGCAACGACCAAAGATTTGTCAAAAGAAAGCAAAAAAACGGCTCCAGATGTGAAAACTGAGCGGAAAAAATATGAAATCAGTTTGAATAATGGAAAAATATAAAGAAAGTTGCACCGGTAGATCTGAATATGTCGTTGTTTGCGTGCTTGTGAAGTTTGAAAACACGGAAAACGAATCGTAGGGTTACGGCGGAGAAAGAGAGTTGTTAGATCCATCAGTGTCTCAAAATCAAAATATTCGTTTGATTTTAGAAAAACTAACTGATCGATCGATAAATATCTAGAGAGAGAAAGAGAGAGGGAGAGAGAGAAGGAGAGAGAGAAAGAGAGAGCTTACAGTGAGGTGTGAAAGATTCGGCATGAGAAAGAATTTCCACAGCATGAGGTGTGTTGAGAATGAGAGCGAAAAATGCAAAAGAAAGAGGAGAAGAAGATGGTGTATTATATAGAGAGAGAAGCCAACTTTTTTTTTTAGTTTCTTGAGTACTACTGCCACAAGAACAAGCAAAAACACCTTTCAGGACCAGCAAGGCCTTAATTCCTTTTTTTTCTCACAATAAATCTAACTTTATAAATTTAATCCACATTATTGTAATTATTTTACCTTCCTTAACTATCATTGTTATTAATACTTGGACATCATTGTCATTTCTTAACTGCCTTCTCTTTTACTATAGTAATATTTTTTTTTTTTTTTTTTTGACAAATTTTATAATAATCTTTTAAAATTATTATTGTCTACATGTTTGGCAACTTAGACTTCAAAATGTATTAGGCTATAGTAAATCATAGATTTTTTACTTTTATAATTACAAGGAACAAACTTATATAACAAACATTAACTAAATGTAATCTTCTTTTCCTTTTTTTCTTTCTTCAACCAACCTTCAATATTTTTATATACAGTTTTTTTAATAGCAAATATATTTCAACCTTTTTAGATAAATTTGTAAATTCAATGCATTAGACGTTACTAAAAAAATTCTTTTGAGTAGTTGATTACTAGTGATTTATAGAATATAGTGAAACCTGAGTATTAAAATTAGAAGTTTGATATCCCAACACACTAGAAGACATGTGCATTCTCATTATAATATTGTTACATTTTTTATAATTTTATAATATATATGTATATATATATATATATATGGATCATTTATTTGTTCTTTGACAATTTAATATACATTTTCTTTCTTAAACTCTATTTGGTAAAATTAATTGATAGTTTATAATTGGTAGCCATTAACGGATAGTTAATAGCGGGTAATCGATAAGTAACAGTAAATAACTGGTAGCTGATATAAATTATTTGTTATAATAGCTGATAAATACACAATAACATTCTTAATTAAGAAATTAGCATTTTTATTATTTTATAATACTATAAGATTATTTTTTTTTTATAAAAGTAAATCTATTAATAAAAACATACAAAAACATTTTAAAAAATATTAAAAATTAAAGTTTACATTAAAATATATTAAATCAAAATATATTAAATTTATATATAAATTTTACAATAAAATTTAACGACATACATGAAATAATAGAATTGTAATTTCGAATTCAATTATATTAATCTAAAATAATAATAATAATAATAATAATAATAATAATAATAATAATAATAATAATAATAATAATAATAATAAATTTATTTTCTAATATTCTACAATAATGATATTCTAATTTTCTTCGTCTTTGTTGATCTCAGTGATTCTCCTCCGACGTTTTACTAATTTGAGAATTATCAATATGATTTCAAAATTCATTACATAAATTAAATGTTGCCAAAAAATATTAAACATTGCATCATCTTTCATCTTGTGAATTGACACAAATATAATTATCTGATTCAAAATTCACTATAATATATATATATATATAAGGTCGTAGATTGAAGAGAAAAATAGATTTTTTTAAAATAATAAAGATATAAATGAAAGAAAAAATGACAAGCTAAAAACTACATGCTCAAAAGCTAGTTCAAATAGCTTTTGAGAAAAAGTTAATAAAAATTAGTAGGAAAAACTATAAGTTAAAAGCTAAATGAAAATTATCAAACAAAACGTTTTAGTTTATATAAGTTGAATAGTTAAAAGCTAAAAATTAAAAATTCTTTTTTAGTGTTACCAAACAGACTCTTAAAAATAAAAGTCTTTAAGATTCTTACACACAAATAAAAAATGATGTAACAATTTTTCAAAAAATTTCTTAATTATTATTGATTGTCATAAATTTATATTATGATTTAATAAATTAAAGTAGTGTGAACAACAATTATTTGAAATAAAATTAATAAAAATTAATTAATTTTGCGTTGAAAAAGTAAAAAAAGAAAACTCTTATTTTAATACAAATTTCTTTAATTAGAAAAACATTTATTTAAAAGATAGAGAGTAAAAATTTTAGGTGGGGTGGAGGCGTGTGCCTCTTTAGAATTTAGGTAAGGTAAGAAAGTGACTATAAATTTTTGTTTTGATAAGATATTTATTACAACCGTTAAAATGGATTAGGTCATCTCGTTTGTTCCATGAGTCTGCAAAATTATAAGACTCGAATTTTAAAAGTGGAATCCTTATTATTCATGGATTTTTTAGCTAGACCCTGATAAACCAGGTATTAATTAGAGTTAATTCGTATAAGTCGTTGATTGCCCATTAGATTCACTTAACTATAAATTCAAAAAATAATAATAATAATATGTTTATTGACTCACTCTAAAATAACATATTAATTTTTCTTATCTCATAAAGTTTTATCTTTATTCTATTTAATATTTTTATTTTAGATATTATACATTAATATATTCAAATTAATATTTAATTATTTTGAATTTTACTTTATAAGTTTAATATTCTATTAATTTCTATCATATTAAATACTTGAGTATTATTTTATACAATATTATATTATAGTATTTATAAAAAATAATATAGTACTACCTTCATTTTTTATTATAAGTTGTTTAGACTTTTTACACGTATTAAAAAAAATAATTATTGTATGCAAATAAGAAATTATAAATAATTTTACAAAATTGTCCTTCATTAATAATATAGGAAAGATATATTTATATAATTGAAATGAGAGATAATTATAAACTTTAAGAGTATAATAAAAAAAATAAAATTAATTATTCATTGATAATGTAAATTGACTAATATTGTGGTATAAATTTTTTTCTAAAATAACTTATAATAAAAAACAGAAAAATTATTAAAAAATAAAATATATTTAAAATAATATAATTTCTTAATTGTATATTTTTTTATAAGCAAGGATTATATTGAAACAAGAGAATTAGGGTTCTCAAACCTATATTGTATTTATAATCAATATTATAAGGTTTAATTTAAATTTTTATGTGAAACTAATATAAAATAAAATAGCTCATTTAAGATTGGATAATTAGAAGCCGTATAAGACCAGACTCTGATAATAATTTTTAAATTCATATTACAATATACTCCTTCTGTCTCACAATAGGTTCTATATATCTCGAGATCCATCCCGACCATTTTCGAGCTGGTATAGCTTGTCTTGACAACTACTCCCTCCGTCTAGGGCTGGAAATGAGTCGAGTCGAGTCGAACTCGCCTTAGCTCAGTTCGACTCGTTAAGAATTAGTCGAGTTCGAGTTCGAGTTCGAGTTCATCATGAACTTTTTTTTCAGCTCAAACTCGACTCGTTAAGAATTGGCCGAGTTCGAGTTCGAGTTCGAGTTCATCACGAAATTTTTTTTCAGGTCAAACTCGACTTGTTAGAAGTTCACGAATATCTCGGTTCAACTCGTTAGATTTATCTTGTTAGGTTCGACTCGCTTATTTCACAGACTTAAAAGTAATTTTTAAAGTCTATTTTTTATATATATATTTGACATTTTAAATTAATATTTTTTAAATAAAAAATATAGAAATAAAATAAAAGTTATAAGATTGGAATTTATACGATGTTAATTTTATTTGTATAATTATTCGTAGAAATATTTTACTCACTTGAGAATATAAATTATCAATTAAAACCGTTAGATTAAAAGAAAATATGAGACTAAGATTTAGAACAAATCTTTAAACCTACTCTTAAATACAATATAATCTATCTCATATATAATCGAATTGACTCATGAACCTAACGAGTCGAACTATGTATAGTTCAAGTTCAGATCATTTAGTTAACGAACTTAATTTTTAGCTCATATTCAGCTCATTTGGTTCATGAACCTAGTTCAACGATTTAATTTTCGAATCGGATTTCGAACTATTTTGGAGTTGGTTTGGTTCATTGCCAGCCCTACCTCCGTCCTAAATTATAAGACGTTTTGGGTATTTCACACAGTTTAAGAAAAGTAATCAATGTTGTATGAGAAAGAGAAATTATGTATGACTTTACACTATTCTCCTTCATTAATTACGAGAAAAGAGAAATTAATAGAATCAAAAGAAGAAGATAAATAAATAGTTAAGAATATATTAGGAAAAATGTTATTAATGTTATATTGGGATTATAAAGTGACTTATAATTTGGGACAAATATTTTTTGCAAAGTCACTTATAATTTGGGACAGAGGGAATATAATGTTTTGTTGATACTCCCTCCGGTCACAATTATAAGCCAAAATAACTACTTTCACACGTATTAAGAAAGTTAGTTAAGTGTAATTAATTTTCTTGATTTCATGTACAATCAAAGTAAAATTTACGATAATATCCTTAGTTTATTTGATGAATCAACTTTCAACATTAAATGCTTTTGAATTAAATTAAGGGTATAATAGTAATACAAGTATTAATTAGTCTAAAATTTAATGACTTTTGCTTATAATAGTGACCAAGATTTAAAGTGTTTTTTTTCTTATAATAGTGACCGGAGGGAGTATGAATTATCTGAAATTTTTATAATAAAATTAATTTTTTTTAGAAAAATTGTTGGTTAATCAATGACTTTGATTATTTGCTTTAATTGAGAGAATGTATTGTTTTGATAAAAATAATTTGCAATTAAGTATGACCAAATATCATTACTTTTTATTTATTTATATATTTATAATTTAAATAAAATAATAATAATAATAATAATAAATATTTTCAGTCTTCCAATTTTTCAACACCCTGATTTTTCATCCGACAATTATTATTAATTAATAGTGTTAGCGACTAGTAGAAAAACTGAATAATTAATATATATATATATATATATATATATATATATATATATATATATATATATATATATATATGATTGTTAGATATTATTCCGTCTCATATTACAAGTAAAACTTATTTTTTAGATATATTAAATAATTATTGTATCTGATTTATATATAGATCAGATACATTAATTATTTAATGTATCTAAAAAGTAACTTTTACTTATAATATTGAACGGAGGATATATATATACAAATCTTAAAAGTGTGAGAAAGAGGAAGAAGTATGGAGATGAGGGTTTTTGTTACGAAACGCAATGATGAATGTATTTTGTTTATGCACTGAATGTGCAGCACGTCCGTGTACCGTGCGCGTCAACACTAATGTCTCTCACCGCTCACTCTTCCGTACCTTCTCCCCACTACTTTACCAACACTTGTCTTTTCTATCACACATTCACACACATGGGGTTTTTCGTAAATTCAAAGATTAGGGATATGGGTTCCCAAACCACGAGGAGTATAACCTGCTATTCCCGGTCAAAGAGTGTAAATACCCAAAAAATAAGAGTGGTTGTTTCTTTCTTCTTCTTCTCCGTTGTTTCTTGAGTTGAGGTCCTATGATCCCATCCTACTACTGACGACTATACTCTGAACACATGCATTGTAGCACAGACGTTTTGATTGACATGTTACCAGCTTTTGATGATTTTACTAATTCATTCACTTTTCTGAAGTGACTAATCCTTAAGATATCCATTCCCCCGCAAATGACTGTTCCGTTTTACTACCTCTTTGCTTTTCCCATTCAGCCGTCACTGCTCACCATTTCTCTTTTTTTCTTCTTCATCCAACTAACCCATATAACCAGCTAATCAAAAATATGTTTTACTACGTTAAAGAATTTATTTTATTTTTGTATTTTAATAGTCTTCAATTAATCTTAAAACCTTTTTTTTTACATTAAATGCCATTTCTTAGTTTTATACTCCATATCTTTTTCAATAATAATTATGAGTGTTGATTTTAATATTAACATCTATTTCATTTACTAAAATACTTTTAATAATAATAGTATATTGAATAGTCAATAAGGTGTAAGTCATTGATGCCACACTAATTTATCTTTAAAAAAAATAAATCGCATTGTAAATACACTTTTGTATTTTTTTTTTAATTTAAATCAAATTTTAGTGAAAAGCAAAATCCATTTTATATATATATATATATATATATATATATATATATATATAAGTTAGTGGTACTATATTGAAATTAAAATTGGTGTCGATGAATGACATATGACTTTAGAGTCAATGATATTGATATTTGATAAAGTATATTTGTAAGATTAGCATTTCAACGCTTAAATTTCCGTAAGAGAATTTAAAATGAGTATAGTGAAAAATGAAGATAAAAAAGTGTATCTTTAATCTACGTGTGCTTACTATATACATTGAATAATTTTGATTGAGCTTGTGCATCAATTGACCCTTGTAATGGGCCTTTGGCCAAACAAAACATTTCTCCCCAAGGTTTTTTGGACGTTCATTAGCTGGGGAGTCTTTCAAAGTCATGGTTGGCCCTTTGCAATGATGTCCTACCACGAGGAGGAGTAGGGAAGTCATTGATCAAATACAAATGTAATGGGGGAACAAGCAAGTAAATATTTTTTCATCATTGAAATATTTTGTCGATTTTTCAGACGAGTGACTATAATTTAGAAGGTTAGCGTATGACGTTTCTCCTTAGAAAATTTTAGTGTACTTGAGTTCGTTTGCATTTTCTAGGTGAACTCTGACTGTTGATTTGTAATTTTTTGTTTTCCATTGATATGGATTGTTGCTCACCTTCCTATCTATATTAAGGCCTTTACATTTTTGGGAAAACTTTCGTTATCCTTGAGAATCAATTTCCATTTGTGAGTGCATTTTCTTTCCTTCTTCAGGAGCATTTTTATAATGTTTGCCATTTCTCGAACAAAGTTTTTTTGTTTGCACTTAACTTCCATTTTTTTGTCAGACTTTACTCCTACCAGGTACCCTTCTTACATTGAGCTTTTTTCATATCTTTGATATTTACTTTACCAGGGCTAATATAAATGATCATCCCATAAACTTATCTAAATATTTTGGGAGTGGTGATTCCTCCCCTTTAACTAGGGTAGAAGTGTCCTCTAGTCCAAATTTCCTTCGTTCAGTTAATGATCAATCAAGTCTCATTGTTAGACTTGTGCCTGGCAATTTTAAATCAGAGAAGCTTTCTAGTGGTTCTCTAGGTAGGGATACTTCCAATAATGAGTCTTCCAATAAGGAGTCGCTTTAGTGGAGCTGGATGATGTGAACAAATATAGATTGGTGGAGTAAAAAATCTTAAGAACTTCTTCTATTTTAAGTGATATGAGGGCCATTAGTGCAACTAACATAGTGGTCGGCCGCCCTACTAATTGGTCGGTCCTTCCTGTAGAATCAGGCAAAAAGATATATAGTTCTTTTAAAGAGTATCCCATTCCTTTTATGAGTGTCTATTCACCCGGATAAACATGTGGTTACCCTTATCCAAGTTTGAGGTGGAGGTTTTGAAGTTTTTGAAGGTTGCCCCCACGCGGCTTCATCCTGATGCTTAGTCTTTCATAAGGTTTTCCAATTTTATAACGAGTATCGGTCTTGGAAACCCTCATAATGACCGTTCTTCCATGTCTTTTCTATAATACATACCTCTAGGTACCAAGATCAATTGCTTATTATGCTATGTCAAACTGTTCCTTTGTTCAATTCTTTTTACGATAGTTAAGGTGATTTCTGGGGGTGCTTTGTGCTAGTGAAGCCATGTACTTTAGAATCTCACTTCACGCTCTTTTGCATTCTTACTGGATCTTCCCGTTCTTGCTCGGATAGTCTCCCAAAATTTTGGGCTTGGGTTCATTTCCACCGTAAACCTCATTTGTATTATGTTCAGTAGAATTCTCTCACCTCTGAAAAATGTTATAATGAAGAGAGATTTAAAGACTCTTTAGTGGGTCTTGGCTACGAGGAGGGGTTTGTCCCTATTGAAGTTAAGTCTTCCCTACAAAGAAAATGGTTCATTAATACTTACGCTATTGTGAATATGGTCAATAGTCTAAAGAAGAAAGAAATTTTAGGTGAGGGTGGAGGCATATAATATTTTTAACATGGGTATTTAATATTTGTAAATAAAATAGACGTTTTACATAAGGTTTACCCAATTTCCAAAAAGTAGGAGGATCAAGGTGTTAAATTCGCTCCAGCAACCTGGGTCCCAACTCATCCTCTCGTCGATCCTACCTTGCCTATTATTGTTGAGGCTTCGACTCTATCTCCTTCTTCCCATACCAAAAGGGATAAGGAACGAGACCAAAGTCCTCTAGTAGGGGAAAATTTAGTGAAACAGACTCGGTTGTCCGGGGTGACACTTTAGGGTCGATCATCTATCTTCTTAAGTTGTCATTTATTATGCCTGCACGTATTTCTCGTACTCTTCAGGAGGCTGCTGGATCCATTTCTAAAGAGGACCTGACCTACCTTCAAAATCTCCTTGAGACAAAAAAGATTGAGTTTTTCTGAAAAGCCACTTTTTACACCTATCAGACTACTTCTTTGTTCTCGTTGGATACTGCATGTTGAGGGCACATTCTGGCCATGGATAATCCTTCCAAAGAGAGGGATACCTGGAAGGGTAAGTGTGAAACTATGGAATAGAAATGGTATAAGCCTCGCGAGAAGATGTATATCTTTTTTATGAAGGTTATAGTCGTGCTGAGGCTCTTTAGAAGGAGGTGAAAATTCATGGCTCTCCTTTTGCTTTAGATATCAAATTTTTTGAACTTAGGTCCTCCCTTAAGATAGAGAATACGTATCAGCTGGACATTGTTGCCAATGCATATGAGATTAAGGCATGTTATGACGAATCTTTCAAAGCTCTTTAACCTGAGAAGGAATCTTGAGCTACAGGCCGTGAAGTCCACTCATCCCCATTTCCTTTTGGTCAGTCTTTTTTGTCGTGTCTACTCATCCCTATCATAATGGTACAACTATACTGTCAACATGCTTATGGTTAGTTTAACTGATCATGAATGAAGTTTAATTTCTAGCGGGTGTGATCGTACATGTTTGATCGCAGTTCGAGTAAATGCTCTTTATCGGTAGTGGTGTACAGCCAAATAAGGCCTGTTAAGTGAACTATATTGAATTCAACATAATACGCGCACACATTTTTTGCTTCCTCGTGGATTTCTTAACTAGTCTAACATTGGAGAATCGTCCAGTGTATAGGCATTTAATAGTCCTTCAAACATGGTGATTATGCCTTCAATTTTCTATGCAAATTGCCTTTTTCTTTGTAGTAAGATGTGTCGAGCATCGGGATTGACATTTCATTGTTGGCACGCTATGAAGGGGTTAATGTCGAGCATTTCTCATGGAGAAAAAGCGATGGGGTCCTCATTAGCACAGAGTTATCTAATCGGTGTGTTACTTACCTTGGAATGTAGTCTGGATCATATCTTCATATATCTAGTTGGATTATCCCTCAAATTAAACAACTTTAGAATCCCCATTCGACATCGAAAACTTCTTCTTCATGCACGTTGAGGTTAATCTTATTGACTCTCTCTTCAGACCTTCGTATTTCTTTCACTTTCTCCTTCTTAAATTGTTAGTATTAGTAGATATGTATTCCGCAAGGATAGGTTATGAAGTTGTTGAAAGCCACGAGATCTCCACCACCCCCTTGATTCAAATCTAGCTGTCAAATCCTTAGTCGCTCAAGCATGTTGATTTAGAGGACATTACACAAACTTCCAAAATCTAGGAGGAATCCTATTATAGTGTGATTTGTAATGATGACTGCTATAACTGATGACAACTCTGCATTTGGGGACTCTATTTTACTTCTTGCAATCTAGAAATTCTAGCTTCTACCGGTCTTTACTTCACAATTTGGTGTTAGTCGTTGCTTCCGTGCGGATCTCGTCAAATCAAACATGTTTAATTATAAAATTCTTATTTTTTTTAAGCTACCAAAAATGCGTTTTCTCCATTCAATTGAAAAAAGATAACATTCAAATAAAAAAAGGAATAACTGTTTAAAAAAAACAATTACAAATAATTAATGTTTTTTAAATATACTAGAATATGATATGATTATTAAGTTATCTTAACTTGGTGATAAAGGAGCCTTTATTACTACTATTTCTTTAGTATACTATATGTATTTAGCTTTTCCAAACTTAAAGTTTCAAACTTGTGGTTATATGTCACGACTGCGTGATCCCGTATAATGGTGATATCATGCCACATGTCTTTATAATATTATCATCAACTTGTACCATATATTACTAGTATAAATCTATTATGTGGTATACTAATAATATGCTATGATACTATATATTATGTACAACTAATATTCTAGTATTCTACTAGTGTACTTTCTAAATGATTCCATCAAAAATATAAATTACTTCCTTTATACTCTTTTTCTTTTGACTGTGTGTACTTTCTTCATACTCAAAAATAACTAAAATACGATATCGAAAAATAATGACAATATTATTTAATTAATATAAATTTTTTGAACACGCTTTTTTTATGTTATGTGATGAAAAATAAGTACATTTTTTTAAATTATTACTGATTTTAAAATTTAACTAATTAAAATTAAAAACTTATTTAAAATGGCAAATGATATATTAATAAAATTACTAGAGACATAATCATCTTAAAATTTTAGAGACATTGTGTAGATTAATCTTAAAATTTTAGAAACATTGTGTAGATTAATCGTAGTTCAATTATAAAAAAATAATTAAAAGTCTTATTTAATTAAAATTTTATTGTGATAAATATTTTATGAGATAATTGTGATAAATTTTAGACTTTTGTAATTATAACTTGTCTTAGAGATAATTAGATATACTCCATGCATTACAAGGTTAAATAAAAATACAAGAAGTAGAACAATTAACACCAACAAATATTCTCGAAGATTCTATAAAATGAGATTTCTTTATATTCTTTTCTTGATAAAGTTTTTTCATTTGATGTTGACTATTCGTTTAAAGGAGATTATTAGAATTGGTTATTCTTCACAAGAGTTTGTTTTTTTTTTTTACTAAGCAAAAAATTATATTCATCCGGATACAAATAGGTGTATCCAACCAATTACAAGCATCTACACTACCCAATGTGAGAACTACAAAAATTCACATGGGAAGTTAGTCCAATCATAGTAATTACAAGTATGCCTCCCATTAGCCATTTTTCCTAACCACCACCAAGTGAGCATAATGATTCGGTATTCTATTAAATCAAAATTCCACACTTCTCTATTAAAAACGATGTTGTTTCTAGTTAACCAAAAGCACCACCCTATAGACAGCCAAAGTCCTACCGCATTTTTGATTGTTACATGTTTAACAATCAAAGCCTGAATCCAATGCTGAAACATTAACAATAGAGTGTCTTGTCTTCCAATTTCAATGTCCAACCATCTCCCTATACGATTCCAAATTTGCCTTGAGAAATCGCTAATGATTCTTCTAAACTTGAGCACATGCCTTAATCCTATAACATTTGAATCAACCCATTCAACTTCTCGACAATTTCTCTCTTCTTGAATTTTTTCGTAAAAATCATAAACATTCTCATTTCTCGATTTACGGATTGAATAATATTTCTTATTCCAATTCTTAATTCTTAGATATTTGTCAACGACGAAGGTTCTAACATTATTTCCAAAATTTTTGAAGGCAAAGAAGCTTTTATAAAGAAAAAAATCATCTTCTTCGCTCCGTGTGTTCATTCTTTATTGTTTGATACTTGGAGAAAGTCCACATATCATTTCAAGAGTATCCCGCATTTCATTGACGGAATCAAAAGCATGGACATAGAAAAAATTATTTTCATCTTAAGACATAACTAAGAAGTTTTTTGTTTTAAAATTGATTTCGAATTTTCTCTTTTCTTCTATGATCCAAAGAAAATTTTATTTATCTACTACTTCACCATTAACTTGGTGAGTAGGGATAAATAAACCATTGATTATAGTTTCTCACAATAATATATCAAAAGTTTGAATATACATTCTAAATCTAGTTTTTCATAGTTCAAACCAATCACCATTAAACTGTGGATGTGTGTTCAGAAAAATTCTCTTGTTAAAAATAGTGTTGATAGTCATATTTCTCTTGAGACGATTAGTCCTTAAACATTAGTTAAACTCTGATGCCTCATGTTAAACATGTGACTATATACACAAAAGGGGGGGTGAATGTGGATGTTTGAAATTTGTTGATTAAAAACAAATTAATTTTGAATAATGCTGGAGAGCTTTTAGAAGGTCAAGCCTACGAACTCCCTTATACATGAAAAAGAAAGTTTCAAGATAACTTATAACCAAGCAGCGAACAAAGTTTGAAGCGGTTAGTCATCTCGCCAAACAGAAAATTGGCCTAAAGCGGTTAGTCTTCTAGCCAAACATAGATTTTGAATAGGTTGGTCTCGAATAAAGGTAGAGTTCTGAATTGACTAGCCTCCGAACCGAATCGAGGTTTTACGTAGGTCGACTACGAACCAAACTAAGATTTTCATCAGGCTAATCTCGAACCTACTAAGCTTTTACACAGGATGATTTTATAAATCGAATGAGATTTTACACCAGGCTGTTCTCGAATTGATAGAGTTTTTAACATGACTGAGTTCAAGAACCATTGTAAATATTTTTCTCTAGATATATTTCACAAACCAAAATTGAGATCTTTTCTTCAATGGCAAAGCTCACGAACCAAATTGAGACTTATACTAATCCTCTAAATCAAACAAAGAGCTTTTAACAATGGTTTAACTCTAAACCATAAATATAACATCCAAAGAAAGAATGATTTACTCAAGAGAAAAACTACTCTTAGTAAATTTACAATAAAGCCCACATCCATAACAAATATCTCACTAACTCAAGAACGTTCACAAAACACTATGACTTAATATGTGAAAAAAGATCAAAATGATTTAGAAAAATTGAGACAAATAAGAAGGACTTTCAGGTTTTTTAGGCCTCCCTTTTTGCCTTTTGCATCGCTGGCATACGCATTTGCACTTTTCTCTGTGTGTTTCTTGTTGCAGGACTTTCAGGTTTTTTAGGCCCGATTAATTGCATCCTCACAGGGTCATCACATCATTAAAACAAGCACAAAATATTGGTTTCCATGCTTATTCATCAAAACAAGAGGTGGAAAATCGAAACCGGGACTTCAACACTTGTTCCTGAGCAATCTGGGCAAATTTTGCCTAGAGTAACCGGTTACTCAATATAGGGTAACCGGTTACTCAGTACAGATTTGCAGATTCTACTGTATTTTTGGGACAGCAACTTTGCACTCTATTTATTCTTGGATTCTACATAGTTCTAGCAGTATGTGGAACATTCTAGACATCTCTAGACATTTCAAGACTATTCAAGACACTCCACTTACATTTATTCCAATGCCTCACTTTAAATTAAGTGCACCATGTTCCTTGATTTCCAAGCATGTCAACCTTTGATTTGAAGCTTACATTGGGATTGTTACCGAGTTAACTTCCTAACTAACCGAGTTAACCGCTTGACTCGGTGAGTCAAGTGTAACTAACTCCTAGCCTAATTCCAAACCACCCAAAGCTAACTCATAGCCTAATTCCAAACCTCTCACACTCCAAACCAAAACTCTATATAAACAAAGCTTCACTAGTTTCACAAACCCTCCACAATCTATCAACCATTTCACACAAATCTCTCACACTTCACTCCCAATTCTCTCACATTCTCTCTGAATTTTCTACAACTTTTACATCTTCATCTACATTTTCTTCCCAAACCTCACTATAGCTCTTCACCATTGAAGAATAATCACTTTTCTCATTGAAAGTGATTATTTCTTGAGCTTAACCTTCATCTTCTTGTTATATACCTGAGTTTCTGGAGTTCTATTAGCTTTTGGATTCATCTCAAGTGTTTGCTTCAAGATGCAACGGTTCGAATTCGTATTTCAGAGTTTCGTTGCAATTTGCTTAGTTTTGGTACGATTCGGCTATAATTGAAGATTCCTATGGTTTTCTTTGATTATCTTCAGCAAGATTACTTTGCAACAATCACCAAGCCAAATCTCCGGCTTGTAGTTGGTAGATCTCACTCATGTTACTGTTTCGCACATTTTCGTATCATTCGCGATGTAGTTTTGATACTTTTCATGTGTGATTTGATTTTGCATTGCTTGATCCATGATCTTGATGTGTTAATTGATTCCATCACTGGTTATTTGCTGTTTTTAAGCTTAATTTTCGTGCACAAATTCATACCCTAGCATGTGGTAATTTGAACAAGTGATTTGGATGCTTCAAGTACTTTTTCAAAAGCTATTTTTGCCACTGTTACAGTGGTAACCGGTTACTCAATATAGGGTAACCGGTTACTCTTCACAAATTTTGCACCAGCGTTGTCTTTTTCAACTGAGTAACCGATTACTCAATATAAGGTAACCGATTACCCTGTACAATTTTCCCCAGATTTGTTGTTTTCAAGCAAGTAATCGGTTACTCACTTTAGGGTAACTGGTTACCACTGTAACAGAGTGTCATTTTTGGTGTTTCTCAAGCTTGTTTGCCATGCTTTCTTCCTCTAAATTCCATGGATTGGTATGATTGATTTTTGTGGATGTTTTAGGCGCTGTTACACTTCAGTTTAAAGCATGATTGTGAATTTTCTGATCTTTCGATTTCATAATTATGATCATTCTTGACATTGCATACACATGGCCATTCTTACACAATTTTGCTCACATAATGACATGATTTTTGTAGCATTCTAAAGGTCATTTGGTACTGTTTTGCACTCTCTTTCATTAAGTTTGTTCTTCATGGACAAGCTTAATCTTGTATAATCAATAATGCACCCTTTGCTTTAATAAATTTTCAATTCATTTTGGAAAGTTACTAGCATACTCCTCCCTCTTGATTAGTTAATCGAAACTTTGTTTCGATTATTAATCTTCTCGTTGGTGCTTCTCTTTAGGCTTCCTTTAGAGCTTTCTCTCTCTTTCCCCCGCGGAGTAAGAATTTCGCGCGACACTGTAGCACTGGACAACTTGGAGTTGTTACACCGTCTATTTCAACTTCTGCACTACACCCTGTGTGTTAGAGAAGGGATGAGAATGGAGAATTCCTACTCTCATTCTGACCACTTCTGGTAAGGGACGAATGACCCTGTGCATGGCTTAGTCACCTCCATCTCCAGGCGGCAGCGTATCTCCTTCCCCAGTTGAGTCGATCCTCAATCACTCTTATCTCTTTCAATCAGTCATTTGATCTATCATCATTCCCTTGATTCACGATCATCAGCAACCTTCAGAGAGTCAATCTCTTGCTCTTGTTCAATACTTTTCCCTTGTTCCTTTCAAGAGAGTTTCAATTACCTTTTCTTGTGGCTAGTCACTTCTTTTGCTAATTCCCCGTGAGAGTTTTAATTATTCTTCCTTTGGTTGATCATAGTCGTACTGTTAAAACCAATTATGTATTTCCCCTGCAATCACACTCTTTCTTCGGTCAAACACAGTTTTCCTGTTAAACACTGAAACCCTTGCGGAGTTCGTAACCTTCTCTTGGTTCTTCTCCCTTTGATTGGTTAACCACTGCCTGCTAGTTAAAACACCAATTTGAACTTCTCCTCAGTTAAACACAGTCTATCTGTTAACACACTGAGTTCCTCTTGGGTTAATCACTTTCTCTTGGTTAATCACCCATTCTTTTAAGTTAACCACAACCAGTCTGTTAAAATACTGAGCTCCTTTTGAGTTAATCACCTTCTCTTGGTTAAGCACTCGTCCTCTTCTCGGTCAATCATAGTTTCTCTCTTAATAATAAGTCCTCAGCGGATAGTAACCTCTTTTGGTTCAATGCCCCTTTCGTTGGTCAAGTACTATTTGCTTAGTCAGTACCAACATCCCCTTTGGGTCACGACCTTCGCTTGGTCCCACACCCGTCCTTTGGGTCACGATCTCTGCTTGGGTCCACACCCTTTTCCTTTGGTTAACCACTATTTATCAGTTAATATACCAAAACCCCTTCAGAGTCAAACACCTCCTTTTAGTTCAGTACTCTCTCTTCTGGTTAATCACAGTCTATCTGTTAAAACCTTTTCCCCACGGGGTCGTTATCTCTTTTTCTTCGGTTAACCACTGCCAGTTAGTTAGTATACCAAGTCTCTTTTCTTGGTTTTGACACCATCCCTTTATTTGTTTCCTAGTAGGGTCGCTTACCCTCTGATCTCCAGCACAATTCTTCATTCACTTACTCCCTAGTAGAGCCCCTTCTATTCCTTTTGTTCCTTTACCTTCTTGGTTTCGACACCACTCTTGCACGTTATTCTCAATACAGCTACTATCTGTTCCTTTGCACTTCTTTCTTGGTTTCGACACCAATCCTCTTTGTTATCCCCAGTGGATATACCTTTTACCTTCTTTTGCTCTTGGTTTTGACACCACTTTCCTTTTCCTTTTCCGTCTTAGTTCCACGAACTACGGAAGCTCTGATTCTGCATTCATTCGAATGTATGATACGTAGGCACGAGATCGCGATGATCTTGGCAAGCACACTTCCACACTTCCACACTTTCACCCTTCCACCCTCTTCCATTCTTCCTTTCTTTTCCCTGATTCCATGAACTACGACGCGCTGATTTCCTCATTGCACTATGAGGGTACGTAGGCACGAGGGCCCTAATCCTCCGCGAGCACTCTCTTTCTTTCTTTCTTTTCTCCTCTCTCTCTCTCTCTCTCTCTCTCTCTCTCTCTCTATCTCTATCTCTTCTTTTAGCTAGAAGCCTTTAGATAGATAACACATCAAAGCCTAGAAGCAAGTGAAATGGTTCCCGTCGAGTACGACATATGCGTAAGGAGCTTGTACCTTCCATTCACATAACTGACCCTCGTTCCCGTTTCTCTTCCCCTTAGGTTTTATCGATATTTTCCCTGTCCTTTGGGACTAAATAAAGTTCGGTGGCGACTCTGTTGTATCTTTGAGTGTGTGATTCACTCAGGTATAAACCAGCCATCTTCACCAATAAATAAGAAATCAAAGACAACATCAATATTGAATCAAAACTAGTTCACAATACATAAATTAGAAGAAATACATAAGGTATCAAAAGATTACATCCAAACCCAACAAGAGATCAAAGATTTTACCTTCTCCCCCTTAGGGTTTGTGTTTCTCTCTCTAAAATATTCTTGGAATGCAGAGAGATAAAGTTCTGATCCCAAAAAGTACAAGTAATGTCTAAAAAAGCAAGAAAAGTACTTAAATAGTATTTACAAAATCTCTCATGTTCGCCTAGCGAATAACCTATTCTCCCAACGAAGTCTACTTTTGGGCACTTCAAGTGCCTCAGGAACAGTTAAACCGCCCTTGGAAAATATCTGAGTTCGCCGTGCGAACACTTCTTCGTTTCAGCTTCGCCCAGCGAACTTTGGGTCCTTTTCCTACTGCCTCTAATCTGAGATGTTTCGCTGGGGCTTCGTCAGGACCTTGCATAGCGAGCATTCGCTTTCACTTTGCTGGTGTTCGCACAGCGAACTTGCCGATTCTTCTTCATTTCTTTGGCTTCCTTGTCCAATCCTTTGTGTCTTAATCATTGATGTTTTATGCCTATATTCTACACAATAACACACACATTAAAGAATCCAAAGGTATTTGCAATATATTTGAAGAATCACACGAGAAAAAGAAATAAATCCATCAAAACATGAGAAATGAGTTGAAAATTGCCCAGAAAATGGTTCAATTTCAGTCATATTTTGCACTTAAAAAACTCTCCCCAACTAGATTTTTGCTTGTCCTCAAGCAAAGTATGCCCCTCATGAAAACAAGAGGATTTGCTCAAGCATAAGATTTAACCAAGAAAAGATTAACGGTTCAAATTCAAACAAGGGAAATTTTCTCAAATAAGAGGATTTGGTCAAGCATGAAAATGCGCACAAGCAATGTTCACCACTCAATAGAATCGAACAATGACAAAGAATTTAGTTCCTAAACAAATATTTTGCAATGTTTCAAATAACAACTAAATTCTCATACTTGAATCACTCTAACACTCCTCTTCAAAATAAGAATGAAGAAACTAACGCGTTTGGAACCGCGGGGAAATTTCACTCACCTGACAAACAATGCTAATAGCAATTCAATTCATACATTCATCTAACAATCAAAAAATTTAAATATGGAAGCAAAAAGATCACTAAGGGCTTTTAAGGTTGTAGCTTGGTCGGGTTCACAACAAAGGGTCATTTCTAAAGGCCATTGAATCGAAATTGTCGATGCAAAAGAAACATTCACTATACATGGTATTTACACGTCCCAGCTTCATTCATCATTTTCTTTCCTCTATTGCAAACCTTTCCAAACTTCCTTTTTCACAATTATTTCATTCTCTATTTTTCTTTTTCAAACAAGCATTCTTTTTCTTTTGTTTTTCACATTCATATTCACAATTTTCTTTTCAATGCTTGTTTGAAAATTTCCAAAAATATTGAGTAACCTACCACTTTCTTTTTACTCTCCCCAACTTGAATTTAACCAAACCTCAAGTGAATGCTCCTTTCTTTTTATGGCAAGGAAATTAATTTAAAACATTGTTCAAAGGTTTCAAGAAATTTTTTTAGAATCCCACAAAATTCAATGAAGAACTTAACTTTTAAGTTATGTACACATATCAGTTCATCACCAAATTAGGATCTAATATGTTAAGGCTCAAAGGGGTTAACGGATACTCACTACTCACGGGTAAGTTACTTTTGGATATGGTTGTGCTCAATATAAACAAATGCCTTGATCATTTCTAATGCTTCCACAAAATCACAATATCAAAAGATAAAGCATGAATCAAACAAATTAAACAAAGTTATTCGTCATCCTAACATATAGTAAACAATGGGGGTTTATCACAATTTGTGGCTTTTGGACCTAAGTGAAACAAGCATTCAAACAAGTTGCAACATGAAACAAGAATACACATTTTCACAAAGCACAAAATTCTTAAATCATTCTAATATTCTATAAAGCGATACAATTTACCTTGCTTGCATTCACACGCTCAACATCCTACCATCACCATCCAAACTCGGTCGAAGCTTCATTGAATACTTTTATACAAGTAACAACCAATCTAAAAGAAGTTCTCATCATTCATCCCTAACCAATACTATAAAAAACGTTAAAGAAAACAAGAATATATACAATATAAACAACTGTACAAAGCTCAAAAATATAGAAACTATTGCAATGTGATTCAATATCTAAACACCAGTCCCTAGCAACGACGCCATTTTGTTCGAACTGCGGTAAAGCGGCAAGAAGCAAATATTTAGTTTTGGAATGATTCCCTCTGGGATTTATATCGTCTCCACAGGGATCGGTGCAAAGGAAAGAATTTCGTTCAACGGACTCTACATTTCTAAGCTTATGGTTCCAAAATAGTTGAAAGATCAAAGATACAATAGATAAAGGCAGAAAATATAAAGACCGAAAATATAAAGTAAAGACTGAAATATAAACAGATCCTTGTTGGGATTGGATCTCATCAATTGATAACACATGCATTCTTCTGATCATGTTATACACGACTCAAACGTTCGTCTATCATCACGTATCATCCACAACAGAGGTTATGTCTAACGCAAAGTCGAGAGGCCAGCCATATTGTCTCATCGGTGATGTCTCACGCAACAAAACCAACACAGAGCATTAAGAACGGATACTCACATGAATGTTAAACCTAAATCTATGTCTAGAGTTTAGACCTAACAAATATTCAAATAACATCCATATCAAATTAATGGTTTGATTCATATATAACGCCATGATCAGAATATATACACATGATTAACCCTTTTTACATGTATTCAACTAATTTGCCAAATGTATGTGAACATGTTTCTTTATCTCTATAATCACGCATCCTCACAATACCGCTTGTGTCAAAAACGTTATCGTGGTCTTTACCGTATTGATCCTACTCATGTTACTCTTGCTACTAATCAACACAATAAAATAAAAGTGATACTAGTGAATATCAACTTGCAAAACTATGTCAAAAGTTTGCTCATTGATAGATGAATATCTAAGATCTAAGATTCAAAAAGGTTTTGTCAAGATCAACAAATAAGAAATCAAAGACAACATCAATATTGAATCAAAACTAGTTCACAATACATAAATTAGAAGAAATACATAAAGTATCAAAAGATTTCATCCAAACCCAACAAGAGATCTAAGATCTTACATTCTCCCCCTTAGGGTTTGTGTTTCTCTCTCTAAAATATACTTGGAATGAAGAGAGATAAAGTTATGATCCCAAAAAGTACAAGTTATGTCTAAAAATGCAAGAAAAATACTTAAATAATATTTACAAAATATGTCATGTTCGCCTAGCGAACAACCTATTCGCCCTGCAAAGTTTACTTTTGGGCACTTCAAGTGCCTCAAGAACAGTTAAACCACCCTTGAAAAATATTTGAGTTCGCCGTGTGAACACTTCGCACATCGAAATGCTTCGCTTCAGCTTCGCCCAGCGAACTGCTTTGCTTTAGCTTCACCCAGCGAACTTTGAGTCCTTTTCATACTGCCTCTTATCTGAGATGGTTCGTTGGGGCTTCACCAGGACCTCGCACAGCGAGCGTTCTCTTTCACTTTGCTGGTGTTCGCACAGTGAACTTGCTGATTGTTCTTCATTTCCTTGGCTTCCTTGACCAATCCTTTGTGTCTTAATCATTGATGTTTTATGTCTATATTCTTCACAATAACACACACATCAAAGAATCCAAAGGTATTTGCAATATATTTGAAGAATCACACAAGAAAAAGAAATAAATCCATTAAAACATGAGAAATGAGTTGAAAAATGTCAAGAAAGATGGTTCAATTTAAGTCATATTTTGCACTTAACAGTTAGTCGTTACCAATATTTAAGAGATTGTCATAATCAATTTTGGACTTAATTCGTTCCCATCTAATTGGTTAAGTATTTGTTATAATCGATTAAACTGTTTTAAAACTCGTCCTAATCAATTTGATAGTTTTCAATAACCGACTAGGTTCCAAAAATAATTTTTTTGTGTGTGATATTTATCCATCATACTTACTAAAATTCCCTTGTGTTTTTTACAAAACACGGATAACTCGGACGAACACGATCAAGCGAGGTTTTACACTTTTTCTCTTTCACACTTTGAAGCTTTCAAGTTTCTTGTCGGATATACTAATCATATAAGCATTGTACCTGAATCTTCTATCATATAAAACTTGAGATATCTTCATGTTTGGTCACCTTCATCATAGAGAGGTAAAGGTATCATTAGTGATCATTGGCCCTAATTATTCATTTAAGCCAACTTTAGTTTGACTCAGAAGGATAGCTTGACCACCGTGTGCTTCTTTGAGCGCTTAAGTTAGCTTTAGTAACTTATTGACTTCATTCCTTGTTGTCATTAAAACCAATTTAAGTGTTGTTACTAGTTTAGGTGTTGTTTTAATCAAAACTAAGCAGATGCTTCTTTAAGTTTTGCTATCCATCTTAGACCACTTCTTGATTGTATCTGCAAGCACATGATTCCACACCAGCAACAGCCTTTTGGCGCATTTTTTTATTATAAATTTTTTAGTTAATACCTATTCCCTTGGTTGTGTAGGCAACTAAGGGGAAAACTATTATTTTGTTTATGACTAACACATCTTTGTCATCCATTTATAAAGTAATAACGACTTAGACATTACTAACTCATCAATTCACATGAAACATTAGCAATCTGCACAAAACCCACACCAACCAATTAGAACGTAAATACCACAACGATTTATCTTGAAATGTAGAATGTAGAGTGCTGAAATACAAACACTGATAATGAAATCATTGCATGAAGTATATCACCATTCCCTAGGATGGATTATTGAATAGAGAAATGTCTCAAACTTGGTTCCGTAATGTATATTCTCTTATAATTATTAGAATTATTTTCTTAAATTGATGTTTGTTATAAATGTTTGATGTTAGTTTGGAAAACATTAATTGATGTAACTTAGCAATGTTATAATCGTCGTTTTTGTTAAAAAAAATGTTAAAACTCAACAACAACAACAATTACATCCATGCTTTTCGAACAACATTAAATATTTTTTACAAGCATGTATTAAAGAAAATAATTTTAGCAATTACAAGAAAATATTACATTAAGAAATCAACTTTGATCAAAACGTTGAACGTATCAGAGCCGATTGAGATACATTTTATAGCTATTAATTAATGTTGTTACTGTTGAGAATATATCTGTTATTTTGTGAAATAAAATGTATCAGTTTCAAAACACAGATTTTGCCCGAAAATAGAAAATTCCAAGTGAACTATTTACCCATATTCAAATTTCCTTAGAGGATAAAAACACGTATCAAAGGGTTGTAAACTCAAGTGAAGAAATCTAAACTAGGGTTGTAAATAAAGGTCTGTATCCACAATCTAGATCGTGACACAAAAAGTTTTCTATGTTACCGTTATTAGAACACAAACGCAATTAAGGCCACATTTGATTGCAATTCTATGCAATATCAAGGATTATGATGTGATTACAACCATTACCATGACTATAAAACTGAAAATCCTTTTTATTACGTATGAAATTGATTATCTTTATTTATAAATTCTAATCTTTTTCATAACTTGAAACTTTTAAGATTTAAAAGGCATCAATTGGCTTGTGTTGTTAGTTATAGTTAATATTTTATTTTATGTTATTGTACAGTGCAATTGGAAAATTATCTTGTTTGAACATTGAATTCAATAATTTGATTTTATAATTAACAAACAGTTATCGATATGTATATTGAATTGATCATTCTGCGTGATTATTGTTTGAAAGAAGACTTATAATATTTTTTTATATTGTCTTATTCTTTACATGTTCACTTGTATTTTGAACAATTTTTGAGATAAATTAAAATTATATTATTCTCTTCTGTTTTATCGTATAACATAATTGTTAAGAGTCCCACATCGGATAATATATGATATGAACATGTTTTTATAAGTGGGGGCAATCATCACCTTACCAACCGGTTTTGTAGGATTGAGTTAAGTCCAACCACATTTCTTAACAATAATATGTTTCTCAAATGTGTGTAGTTATATTTGTAGCATTTGAGTTTTGAGTGAGTTATTAATATGTTGCATAAAATTCTATATTCTATTTAAAATTATATGGATTTGATCTCACTCAAATAATGACAAATCTTTTATATGACCATCATACTCTTTCATGTGAAATTATCTAAATAATGATATATTCTATTTTTGTGCAAAATATGTGGTTGAGTTTATAAGACTCTAATAATATTATACAACCACTTTTCTGTAAAGTTTTGCACTTAAAAATAAAATCAATACCTCATTGTATAATCAGAGTATTTAAGACTAGTGAACTCAGATACCAATTGAAGGATTTAAATAATAAGATAGATACAAATCATAACATATTATTATGTTATAGAGTTATCAAGAATAATTAGAGCGGTGTACCTGGTAAGATTGGAGAAGTTGTAGACGGTAAGAGTGAGTATGAGAGGATTACTACCCTCATTGTCGTCTAGGATTTTCAGAGTATTGCTAATTGTCTAATGGGAATACACTTAAATAGATAAACGACTGAGGACAATGACCTCTTATTGGGCTTAACTGGATGGTCCAAATCATCACGGTCCATTCAGGCACAAAATTCAATCAAATAATTTATATATTTAGTTTAATAACAATAGATCATAATATAATTAATTAATAATTAATTATGTCAATTCATATTTGATTAATTAAATAATTAATCTAACAAACATTTCTTTACTATTGCAATTCATCTTGAAGAATAATTTTATGTGTTTTTGATTTCACCTTGATAGAAAAACCAACCTAAGAAAAAAACTTTAGGATTTCACCTCAGTGGAAAAATAAGCGAGGAAAAAAGTGTCACATTTTTTATTACACTTTTCGTTACCTCGCCCACTAAATCGAAGTAAAAGTCAGGTTACAACCAAGATAAAAGCTTTGTTTCATAGTAGTGAATCAATTATGTATACTCTAAGTGTGAAATCAAATATATCATTAAATTTTCTTTTTTTTGAAATTTTAACATCCGATCTTGCAACTAACTAATTCAAGATGACAAATCTCATCGTCCACTAACGAAGACATTCGTTTAAAGACAGAAGGTGAGCATCATTCAGTTTGCAGATGACACCATGTTGTTTTGTGAGGCTGAATGGAAAAATTTGTGGGGGATCAAGGCTATATTGAGGGAGTTTGAAATGATATCAGGGTTACGCATTAATTTCTTTAAGAGTTCTATTTTTGGTGTAGGGGTTAATAACAATTTCTTGCTGGCAGCATCTCAGTTTCTGGCATGCAAATGTGGTCATTTGCCGTTTCGTTTCCTGGGCCTGCAGGTGAGAGGCAATCATAGAAGACATGGATTCTGGAAACCAGTGTTAGATTGTCTCAAGGCTAGTTTATCATTGTGGAAAGGCAAATTATTGTCAATTTGTGGTCGAGTGACACTGATAAACTCTGTCCTTACAAGCATGCCCATTCACCATCTATCATTTTTTAAGGCTCCAGTCAGTGAGTTAAAGGAGATGAAGATAATTTGGAGACAGTTCCTATGGGCAGGGTGTGGTGAGAAGTAGTCCGTGAATTAGATTAGCTTGAGAAAGATTTGCAAGCCAAAGGAATTGGGAGGTTTGGGGGTTAAAGATCTAACTTTGTTCAATGAAGCTCTCATTTGCAAATGGATTTGGAGAATTATCCATGAGAAAGAGGCCATTTGGAAACCGTTATTAGTTCATAAATATGGATGCTGTGATGAAATTTTTCTGTAACTGCAGGTTCCAACTCAGGTCAAACATCAATCTCTATGGTGGAGAGATTTGGTAAAGCTGGGGCACTCAACCAAGGTTGATTCCTTCTTAAACCAAGTCAACTATAAATTGGGAAATGGATCTCAAATTTTGTTTTGGCATTCGAGGCGGCTTACAACAACACCTTTGTGTATCACGTATCCAGAATTGTATCAGTGTGCAACCATGAAGAAGGATTCAGTAGCCGGGCATGGTGTGTGGATTGATGATGAATGGAATTGGTTGTTAGGTGTTGAGGATCAAAATATGGGGGAGTCTGTCTCACAAGAACTTGTTGATTTGCAGCAGTTGTTAAATGAACATAAGCCTACAGCGGGTTTGCAAGATAGTTTCTTGTGGGCAGCATCAGACAACAATTGTATTTCTGTCAAATCTTATTATTCACGAGCACTTAAAGTCAACAGTGTTGATGAGATAGATATTATGTACAAGGCATCTCTAGATATATTGTGGCATTCATTGATCCCGCAGAAAGTAAAGTTGTTCGCGTGGCGACTGATTTTGAATGGATTGCCAACAAGATCAAATCTTGCTGCCAGGGAGGTAATATTCAATCCCCACGATACTGTTTGCGTTTTTTGTTTTTCGGAAGTTGAATCTATAGATCACGTTTTCTTCAATTGCACAAAAACTCTTCTGGTGTGGGATTATGTCTTTGATTGGGTTAGGATGAATAGTATGGCACGACACAATTGTAATGAACATTTATTGGAATGGTTTGTCAAGTTGAAAGGAAGATCTTCGAAAAAAATCAGCAAAAGTAATTTGGTTTTGCACTTGTTGGAATATATGGTGGATGCGAAATCAAATATTATTCAATGACCGAGTTTTTGGTGTGGAGGAGGTTGTTGATAGAATCAAATATTATTCGTGGATGTGGATTGCTAACTTTATTATTAATCCCGTTTTCTTGTACTTATTATGATTGGTTGAAGCATCCAACCGATTTTTTGTAAAGGTTGGAGTACGTGTCTAGGTGGTTTCAGGATAGCTCTCAATGTGAGAAATCGTGATTTTGTGTTGGTGATCAATATTGTAATATTCTTTCTCATTGTGATTAATGAAAACTTTCTGATTATACAAAAAAAACACTGTTTTATATGAACTGATCTAACACAATAATTATTAACAGCTAATACGATTCGAATTTGAACTTTCAAATAACTACACTCTCAAAACACAAATCTCAATCAATATATCAATGCTTGGGGTTCAAACATACCATTAATTAACCCTTGCAACTACACGGGAATAAGGCAAGGAGTAGTGTCAATTTAGTAAGAACTATCCTACTAGTGTATATGTTATTGTAATTCACGCTTAAATAAATTGTCAAAGTCTTGCCATGAAAACCAAGTTGCCTTCTTTAGCCCATTCATCGTGAATCGTGATACATGTAATCCACTCTAATTGGGATTTGCAATTTGCACAAAATTCATCAATTCATTTAGAAAAAAAAATATAAATAAATATCAAAATATGCAAAAAGGAATTAAACGTAACAATGACAACAAGAAAATCGGGGGACTATAATACCCTTGACTTTTAAATAATGGAATCAACGAAGAGTCGTGAAAAATGTATTAATGCCAAAGTGACTTTCTAGGTATTGTTTAATCCTACATGTTTTAGGGGAAAGAAAAGCAAATGGTGGGTAGAAAGATTAAAACAAAAAGGATATACATTACATTTACACCATGACCATACCATACAGGGGGGCAAAAGGGTGGTAGAAGAGAATGATGGTAATGACTGATGATTCACAGTGACTGCAAAATAAGCAGAAGCAGGGACCAGAATGGTTCAGTGATTCAGTGTGTTGGTGAGAAATTGCGTACACAATGACTTATTTCATTAATGTCTATTCTCTCACCACTTCCTTCTGTCTCTCGCACTATTACTAGTACACAATTTTTGTTGATGCGTTTTGGCTTCGGATCATTGTCTTTTCATCTGTAGTAACACTTTTTTTAACTGTTTCGTAAAATAATTAACCATGTTTTATCCTCCCCATAAACAAGGGGACCTCAATCCATTAATGTTACCTCAACAACCTAATTGGTTGTATTTATTTCTAATTTTAAAACATATTTTATTTTATTTTATTTTATAGTCTCAAATATATCATTCAAAGTTCTAACATATCACATAAATAATTTAAAAAATTTCATCTAACTTAACGGAATATACGATAATTTATATTGTCATAGTATATCCTATTTTCTCATTTTATTTTTAGAAAATATGCTAATTTGTTGTTTTAGACAAAATTTGTAATGTAAAATAATTTATTTTTAAATATGCTTATATAAAAATGAATTGAACAAAAAAATTATAAAATAAATATTATTTGGATTCTAGAACCACTACTTATAGTTTTAAATTAAAATTAGTTTTTAAAAAATAATTATCCTAAGAAAGTTAAATTTTTCTAAACAAAGGAATAAAATGTTTGTGGTGGGGACAATTTTAACACGTACAAATTGAGCTACATTTAAAAAATTGTTATATATATATAATATGTGAATACTAAATTATCATCTACTCACATCCATCCGCAGTTTAGGTGAATACTAAGGTTTTACCTTTCTCCAACCGATATCTATTTAGTCAAATTATCATTCCCTACTTAAACTTGAAACAAATATCACCTATAATATATCTAATGTTTAGTTTGAATTTCATAAGGTTTTCCAAGTCTATGATGAGTATCAGTCTTGGAAATCCTCATAATGACTTTTCTTCCATGTCTTTTCTATAGTACCTACCTCAAGGTATAATATCCAAGATCAAATGGCTTATTATGCCATGCCAAATCATTCCTTTGTTAATTTTTTTTTACGATAGTTGAGGTGATTTCTGAGGGTGCTTCGTGCTAGTGAAACCATGTACTTTAGAAGCCCACTCCACTCTCATTTGCATTCTTAATGGATTTTTCCGTTCTTGCTCGGATAGGCTCCTATAATATTGGACTTGGGTTCATTTCCACCGTAAACCTCATTTGTATTATGTTCAGTAGGATTCTCTCATCTCTGAAGAGGTTATAATGAAGAGAGATTTAGAGACTCTTTATTAGGGTCTTGGCTATGAGGAGGGGTTTGTCCCTACTGAAATTAAGTCTTCCCTCTAAAGAAAACAGTTTATTGATGTCTGCGCTATTGTGGATATGGTTAATAGTCTAAAGAGGAAAGAGATTTTAGGTGAGGGTGGAGTCATATAATATTTTTAATATGAGTATTTTTTATTTGTAAATAAAATAGACGTTTTACAGAAGGTTTACCCTATTGCCAAATAGCGGGAGGATCAGGGTGTTAAATTCGCTCTAGCAACCTGGGTCCTAACTCATTCTCTCGTCGATCCTACCATGCCTATTATTGTCGAGGCTTCGCCAGTCACTCCTGGACCTAACCGTACTTCTTCCAAGAATGCTACTATGACTCTTGAAGATCAGACTCGATCTCCTTCTCCCCATACCAAAAGGGATAGGGAACGAGATCAAAGTCCTCTAGTAGGGGAAGATTTAGTGAAACGAACTCGGCTGTCTGAGGGTGACGCTTCGGGGTCGATCGTCTATCTTCTTAAGTTGTCATTTATTCTGCCTGCTCGTATTTATAGTACTCCTCAAGAGGCTGCTGAATCCATGTCTGAAGAGGACCTGACCTACCTTCAAAATCTCCCTGAGACAGAAAATACTGAGTTTTTCTGAAAAGCCACTTTTTACACCTATCAGGTCGCTTCTTTGTTCTCCTTGGCTGTTGTGGGCTGGGGGCACATTATGGACATGGATAATTCTTTCAAAGAGAGGGATACCTAGAAGGGTAAGTGTGAAACTATGGAATAGAAATTGAATAAGCCTCGGAAGGAGATATTTGTCTTTTTAGAGAAGGTTAGTTGTACTAAGGCTCTTAAAGAGGAGGTGAAAATTCATGGCTCTCCTTCTGCTTTAGATATCAAGATTTTTGAACTCAGGTTCTCCTGTAAGACAGAGAAGATGTATCGGCTAAACACCTTTGCCAATGTAGATGAGATGCAGGCATGTGCTGACGAATCTTTCAAAGCTCTTTAACATGAAAAGGAATGATGATCTAGTGGTTGAGTTGAGGAAAAAGGTCGATGACTCCATCCAACAAATTCTTAAGAATGTGTATGGGGCCTTAGATCAGGCATTTGACAAGTGGAAACACTTCTCCTGAACATCTATAATCCTCACTCGCAACTTAACTTGTTTAAGGTCGTTCAGGATGAGGCCTTGGTGGAAAAATTTGGTGTATCATCTCAAGATGGATGATCATGATTTTATTTCTCTTTTAGTTTTCATTGTAATATTGAGGTGTTATGCCCTTACGTTTTCTTGATATCTTCGCGAACAATAATATTTATATATACATATATAAATATTATATATATATATATATATATATATATATATATATAAATATTACAATTATATATATATATATATATATATATATATATATATATATATATATATATATATATATATATATATATATATATATATATATATATACCTTTTTATTTGATGCTTTTTTCATGTATGATATTATTTATTTAACTTTTTTCCTGGTCTTTCCACTTTATTATCTGGGTTATCATTGGTTGGGTTTTTGAGTTCTGAACTAACTTATTGGTTCCTTTACTTTTCATTATCGAACTTGATTTCTTTGTTAGTGTGGTTTGTTCCATTGGTGATATCCCCTCTAGGTCTTTGAATACCATAAAAAAGAAACTTATCCAGCACTTGTGCCATGAACACCCACCTTTGAATCAATGGTGCTTATCTAAAATGCAACTGTAGATGAATGATTATGCCATGTATATGCATATGAGCTTAGGGTCAAAAGTCAGATAAAAAGTGGAAAAAAGGTAGGGCAAATTTTGGGGTATGACACACTCTCTCAGATGAATGATTCGTTTTTTTTTTGCTAGCCAGTATCATTCAACTGAGAACTCGTATATTATCACAACTATGCGACTTTCTTAACCAAGAGTGGGACACCTTTTCAGGGGCACCACAACTTGGTTGTTTCTCAACCGAGAGTAAGTCACCTTGTCGGTGGCTCCACGAACTCATTTGTTTAGCAACCCGTTCTCGGATACCGAATCACTTCCTCTCAGTACATATTTAGTATCCGAGTTGCATTTGCTTTCGCAATTGACAGGAATCTATTTAAGCACACTGATTCTAAAATAAATCTTCGCTCATGTTTTCTTGCTATTCATACATGGATGATTCAATTAGGGTTTTCTAAGATATAGGTCTCACGACCCCTTATCCCTAATGGACTACTCACTCATGGTGATATTTACCGCAATTAAATAATGTAGAGACATAGCAAACATACAATATTAAAGCAATAGAAATGGAATAAGTAAAATTCAATGATGACAATGCTTTTAATTATAAGGAGTTACTCCAAAAGTGATTGAGTTCTCTTACTGAGAAGTGGAAATTGAAGCAAAATCACACACAAAGACTTAGAACAAAAGCTTTAAAGCTGGAAAATAATTCCAGAGTAATATGAAGCTAACACAAGATGATGGATAAAAATGATTTAAGGCTTATTTATACCCTCTAAACATATTCATGGCTCTAAATTCATGTAAGTGTCATTGTAAGTTATTAAGTATCTGAATTGGAACAATATGGAGGCACCAAAGATCACAAAACTTCCAAAACTTCAAGAATTCGAAACTGTCACTGGGCTGAAAATGGGCAGTGTCAAGAAACACTGCCGACCAGTGTTTCTCTCTAAAAATATAGAATGGGAAGTCTGGGAATAACACAACCCGTGTCAGGGAACATGACCAGCCCATGTTGTCCCCAAATCTAATGTATGTGCGAGGTGCTCCCAACCAACACGGACCGTGTCAACTGACACGACCCAACCATGTTAGCCTCGAGCTTTGTGTCTGGAGGACTTCCTTTTTGCATGATTCTTGATTTTTTTGCTTTAGTTCAGTCCTACATTCCCTTATTACTTAGAAATAGTAATAATTAGTTCCGATTGGATTTCGATCAATTCCCCTTATACTAGATAAACACTAAAGGCATTTTAAGGACACAAACCATGTAAACACGGACCAAACTTTTCCCTCATTAGATATCGTTCCGGCTATGGTTTTGTACTTAAGTCTCCCTTATCGATTTCCTTCTTTTTTTTGTTCTTCTAACAGTGAAACTAAGGCAGCAATATATAGATAATCATCACAAACCATGCAAAGCTAATTGAGGATTTATTTATTTATTTACAACACATTATCAAACTAGTTGCTTTATTTGCATATGATTCTACACATAAATGTGTTTTTATTTATTATTTCCCTTTTAAGGTCTGGCGTTGGGGTTTAACCACCGTTGGATTGAGTAACCGGGTGAAGGTTGCCCATCTTAATGGGTGAAGTTGCATTTTACCGTCATTTTTTTCTCAACTAACTAAGTATAACTTTCAAATCTAAAGTATGCCAGACTTTTTTTATAGAACTAATCCAAAAATACTTCTCAGAAATCAGAGACTATGACACATAACGAGTCAAATAGATATCCTTTTTGAAATATTACGGGTGTTCGAATAATACCAATTTTATCGATTTTTCCTAATATCCTAAATCTAAGTCTTTCCTCCCTCAAACTCTATGTACTTTCTTACTCAATCAAATCAAAACTTTACAATTTATTTTTAAAAGACTCAAAATTTGGGGGAAAAATTACAAAGCAGTGTATATATAACTAGAAACCCAAACAAACACTCATAAAGCATTAAAAGAAGACGGGAAATGTGTAACACCCCACTTTCCCATTTATGAAAAATACATAAAATACTATGAAAATAATCAGAGTTTTTACACCAAAATAAAGTAGGATGCCACATTTGCAAAACCAACATCGAAACTTCTTTTATTATTCGAAATAAAACAACGAAAATAATTTATTAATCAATCTACGGCCATCTGCCAATAACACCAAAACTCCACATAAAATCGTGGTTCACCATAATGTTCCTAAAAAATAAAGATACGTAACAAAAGAGTGACAAATAACAAAATGAATGAAATCCCCAAAATCCCGTGTTACGTATCAGAGCACTCCTAAGACTCGAACAAGCAACACACATATCTACGCATCCTAAGTACCTGGATTATCTGTACTTTCGAGGAAGCACAGACACAACAACAACAGAGGGGTGAGAACTACATTCAATATAAAAAGGTGAATAATACATATAAGAAGTAGTATCTCACATAAATCAACAACATGCAACCACGACCTACTGTCACATTCAATCACCATCAATCAACAAATAACAAATGCAATGCGACACGACACGGACACAATGCATGTGGTACCAACAACACGGTTCATTCAATCGAACCCGGATAGATCACATACACCTCTACTTGGCAATGATCTATCCCCACCATTCTCCATTTCGGAGTACGGATGAATCACATACACTCCTCCAGAGCAATGATTCATCCCACCATCACCATGAAATGCATGACACAGAATGCATATTAAAACACATGTATTATAACATAGATACATGTTCACGATCCTCCTGATCACACCTGAATTACACACCAATATTCAACATCATACAATTACCTCACACAACATCAATCAATGGTTAATTAATTAATTAATTCCCTAAAATTATTAAATTAATTATTATCGTCACCAATCCTACATTCCTCAAGGTCTGACATCTATCCCCAACCTCTCAAACCAAAAGGAACAACTTCGAATGCAAAAACGGGAAAGAAATCGCGAAACGGTGAAATTCTGCACACTCACTGGCCATACGCGTACTGCCCTGTGCCATACGCGTATTGCCAGCTTGCTCGCCCAACCCCTACGCGTAATGCCTCCTATCATACGCGTATTGCCTCACGTTGCCTAAGTCCTTACGCGTATGCCTTGTGCCGTACGCGTACGGACAGAGACGTTTTCCCACTGAATTTCCCAAATTCCAACCCATTACGCGTACGGCCCTCCTATTACGCGTAATGCCTAGCCTTTCATACGCGTATTGCTGCGTATCAGCCATCCCATACGCGTATCGCCTTACCTGATACGCGTATGGCCAGATCTATTACGAAAAATCCAATTCTCCACACCAGTCTGAGTTTTACTACGAAATCTACATTTCTCCACTCCCAAAACAGTCCTAAAAGTGTTTCTACATCAATTTTAGGACTTATACTTTCCTCTTACATTTTCACCTATTATTACTACATGAATTATAGGTCTTGGATTCCAAATCGTTCCCCCAATTTGGGTCAAAAACAAATCTGCAACAGAGATGTTCATACAACAGCAACAACAACAGGAAATCATATTGACACAGATCGATGCATGCACAATTTCATCATCATATCAGACATATACAACATTTTGCATACAAATTCCTACGGGGTTAAGGACTCCCCACTACCCTTATACGATTTAATCACCAAATATGAACCCGTTCTCCCCCCTTACCTCGAATCCTTGATTAATTTCCTGCGAATTTCCGATGAGAAGTTAGCCTTGGCACACTCTTGTTCTTCCTCTTCTTAGTCTTTTCCCTTCTTTCTAAAAAAAAATCTGATTATGGCTAAACCCTCTAAATTCTCACTAATCATTATTTAATTACTAAACTGCCCCTCCTATTTTCTATCAGCCCATAATCCAACTAATTCAATCTGATTCTATTTTACTAAATAATAATACTAACCATAATAATAATAATAATATGAATTATATTATTAATAGTACCAAAATAACAATGATAATAATAATAATAATAATAATATTTCCATATTACTAACATTACCCACCACGCACTCAGACACGCACCCTAAACAAGGCCAACAATTAAAATAAAACCAGACGATTAAATAATTAAAAATGGGGTGTTACAACTCTCCCCCACTTAAATTATTTTCGTCCTCGAAAATGTACCTGATGGAAATAGTTCTGGATACGACTCCCGCATCCTGCTCTCCGATTCCCAGGTCACACTTCCGCCAGCAGCTCCTCCCCAAGCTACTCTCACCAGAGGTATCTCCTTTCCTCTGAGTTGCTTCATCTTGCGATCCTCGATCCTTAAAGGCACCGTCTCCACTGTAAGATTCTCCCTGATTTGTACTTCATCCCTCTGTATAACATGAGACGGGTCTGAAACATACTTCTGAAGTTGCGACACGTGAAACACATCATGCAATTTCAAAAGTTCCGGTGGCAACGCCACTCTGTAAGCAACTGCACTAACCCTCTACAAGATCTGATACGGTCCAATAAACTTAGGATCCAACTTCTTCGACTTTAATGCACGTCCTACACCGGTCACTGGGTTAACTCTCAGGAATACGTGATCACCCTCACTGAGTTCCAAATCTTTCTTTCAATTATCATGATAACTTTTCTGCCTACTCTGAGAGGCCTTCATCTTTTCACGGATCATTTGAATCGTCTTAGTAGTCTATTGCACAATTTCTGGTCCAAGCACTACATTTTCACCTGTTTCATACCAATACAGAGGTGTCCTACACCTCCTACCATACAAAGCTTCGAAAGGCGCCATTCCAATGCTAGAATAGTGACTGTTAATATACGTGAACTCAATCAATGGCAAATGAGTATCCCACGCACCACCTTTTTCTAATACACAGGCTCTCAGCAAATCCTCCAACGACTGAATGGTCCTCTCTGACTGACCATCAGTTTGTGGATGATAAGCCAAGCTCAACTTTAATTTAGACCCCAAGGCTTCTTGTAGGCTCTTCCAAAATTCTGAAGTAAACCTCAAATCTCTATCTGACACTATGCTCGACGGAACACCATGTAACTTCACAATTATCCTGATATAAATATCCGCCAGCTTCGACAATGGAAAACTGGTGTTAATTGGTATAAAATGTGCGGATTTCGTAAGTCGATCTACCACTACCCAAATAGCATCAAAGCCCCTCGCCGTATTCGGTAAACCAGTCACAAAATCCATCGCAATACTGTCCCACTTCCATTCAGGAATCTCTAACGGTTGCATCAATCCCGAAGGCTTCTGGTGTTCTACTTTTGACTTCTGACATGTCAAACAAGCATAAACAAACTGAGCTATGTCCCTCTTCATACCGGACCACCAAAACAACTTCTTCAAATCATGGTACGTCTTTGTAGCTCCCGGATGAATACTCAAGCTACTCCGATGACTTTCCTCCAAGATTGCCTTTTTCAATTCCTCATTATCTGGTACACAAATTCTGCCCCGAAATCTCAACACACCAACATTATCCACTTTAAAGTCACTATTAGGATCATCTCCTCCTGTAGGCATCAAGTCCACTAATTTCACATCCAGTTTCTGATTTTCCTTAATTACATCCAAAAAGTCATTATTCACCTTCAGCATACCCAATCTGATACTTCCTGGTGCAGTTTCACAAACCATACTCAAATCTCTGAACTGTTCAATCAATTCCATTTCCTTCACCATTAACGCAGACATATGGATTGTCTTCCGACTCAGAGCATCTGCCACCATATTAGCTTTTCCTGGATGGTAGCTCAAATTGAAATCATAATCCTTTAAGAACTCTAACCACCTTCTCTGCCTCATATTCAATTCTTTCTGGTCAAACAAATATTTCAAACTTTTGTGATCACTAAATACTTTAAATCTTGATCCATACAAATAATGTCTCCAGATTTTTAACACGAACACCACTGCAGCTAATTCCAGATCATGAGTAGGATAGTTTCTCTCATGCACCCTCAACTGTCTTGAAGCATAAGCCACTACCTTGCCACCTTGCATCAACACACCGCCTAAGCCCATCTTAGACGCATCACAATACACTACGAAAGAATCATTTGGACTTGGTAAAATTAATACTGGTGTTGTAGTCAATTTCTTCTTCAGTTCCTCGAAACTCTCCTCACAGGAAGCATCCCAAACAAAAGCTTGATTCTTCCTGGTCAACTGAGTCAATGGCAATGCCAATTTAGAAAACCCTTCAATGAATCTTCTATAGTAACCTGCCAAACCCAAAAAGCTTCTAATCTGCGTTGCGGTCTTCGGAGTTTCCCACTGAAGTACTGCACTTACTTTAGAGGGATCCACCGCTATACCATCACCAGAAATCACATGGCCCAAGAAACTCATAGTCTTCAACCAAAATTCTCACTTCGAGAACTTTGCAAACAGTTTATTATCTTTCAACACTTGCAATGCAATTCTCAAGTGACCTGCATGCTCTTCGTCAGACTTAGAATAAATCAGTATATCATCAATAAATATCATAATAAACTGATCCAGATAAGAATGGAAAATATGATTCATATATTCCATAAATACACCCGGCGCATTAGACACTCTGAAAGGCATCACGCATATTCGTAATGTCCGTAGCGAGTTCTGAAAGCAGTCTTCTGAATATCACCTTCCTTTACTCTAATCTGATGGTAACCCGACCTCAGATCAATTTTGCTGAAAACACGAGCTCTTACCAGCTGATCCATTAAGTCATCAATCCTCAGAAGTGGATACTTATTCTTAATGGTTACTTTGTTCAACTGACGGTAATCAATGCACAGACGCATACTATCATCCTTCTTTTTCACCAACAACACTGGAGCTCCCCACGGCGACACACCTGGTCTGATAAACTTCTTATCGAGCAATTCTCCGACCTGAGATTTCAACTCTGCCAATTCTGATGCAGACATCCTGTACGGTGCCATAGAGATAGGTCTGGTACCCGGTACAAGATCAATAGCGAATTCAACTTCCCTTGTCGGAGGCAATTCTGTGATGTCATCTGGAAACACTTCCGGAAATTCATTCACTACTGGTAATTCATTAACTGAAGTCTTGCTTTCAACAGATAACGAGGCAAACAGCTTCGCTTCGTCCTCCAACAACGCCCTCAACTCCTTGCTAGATAGCGAATCTGCTAATGCTTCCTCTTCAGGAGTAAGAAACAATAACGTCTTCCTGAGGCAATCAATATACACCCGGTTGAACTCCAACCAGTTCATTCCCAAAATAACATCAAGATTACCGAGTGGCAGACAAATCAAGTCCACTCTGAAATCTCTACCAAACATGGTCAGCGGACACTTCAAACACCCTAAAGAAGTAACCACGGAACCAATAGATGGAGTTTCGATCGTCATCCTCTGCTCTAGAGTAGATGGCACAATCCCTAATCTCTTCACACAGTCAACAGAAATAAACGAGTGTGTTGCACCCGTGTCAATGATAGCAATCAAAGGAACATCATTAATAAAGCAAGTACCTTTGACGGAGCGCTCTTCCTCAGTGGACTGGGCTTCCACTAAGGCAAACACTTTCCCACCAGTTTGAGACGCCTGAGACTTCTTCGGCTTTTCACAATGAGTGCTGATGTGACCCTTCTCTCCACAATTATAATAAGTAGGCATAGTGGCTCTGCAATCAGCTATAACATGACCTGATTTTCCGCACTTGAAACATTTCTTCACCTCATTCTGACAGTTGTTGGCACGGTGACCCGCGCCACCACATCTGAAGCACTTGAGAGTATCAGCACCAGCTCCCTTCTCATTTGGTTTCTTTCCCACATCAGTTTTCTGTTTCCCCTTATCAGCTGGAGCACTGTAAAGAGTACCTCCAAATCTCTGCTTACCCTTCTTCTCATTCACAACCTTGTAATGAGCAATTCTGGCCCTGTTATCATTATCATAAATTCTGCTTCTGCTTACCAGCTCTGGATAGTTTCTTATCTTCTGACAAGCAATACCCAATTTGATCTCGGGACGCAGCCCGTTCTCAAACTTCAAACACTTTGAAGTCATAGCTTCTTCAGTATTGTAATGAGCACAATATTGAACCAGCTCTTCAAACTTAGCGGCATACTCTACAAATGTCTTATCACCCTGTTTCAGCTCCAAAAATTCAACCTCTTTTGCACTAAGAATGTCTTCCGGAAAATACTTTTCCAGAAACTCAGCTGGAAACACAGCCCAAGTAATCTCAGTACCTGCAGCTTCCAATCTCTGACGACTATTGTCCCACCAAGCCTCAGCCTTTCCTTCCGGCATATGCGTACCAATCCATACGTTCTGAGCCTCACTGCATCCCATGGTCCTGAAGATCTTCTCCACAGCCTTCAGCCATGTCTGTGCAGCTTCTGGATCCAAGATACCTCCCTCATAAGTAGGCGGCTTGTTGCTCTGGAACTATGCTAAGTCACGAAACTGAGCACCTCCAGCCTGATTGGCGTTCTCTACAGCCTGTGCCATGACTTGCATAGCAGCAGCAAGTGCAGCATCATTCCTTCCTGCCATACTGTTCAACAATCAACATAAGATCAGAACACCAAATCGACTCCTATTCTAAGGACAGACTCAACTATAACACCTGGCCGGACGGACCGACCTGCTCTGATACCAATTCTAACACCCTACTTTCCCATTTATGAAAAATACATAAAATACTATGAAAATAATCAGAGTTTTTACACCAAAATAAAGTAGGATGCCATATTTGCAAAACCAACATCGAAACTTCTTTTATTAATCGAAAAAAAACAGCAGAAATAATTTATTAATCAATCTACGACCATCTGCCAATAACACCAAAACTCCACATAAAATCATGGTTCACCATAATGTTCCTCAAAAATAAAGATACGTAACAAAAAAGTGACAAATAACAAAATGAATGAAATCCCCAAAATCCTGTGTTACGTATCAGAGCACTCCTAAGACTCGAACAAGCAACACGCATATCCACGCATCCTAAGTACCTGGATTATCTGTACTTTCGAGGAAGCACAGACACAACAACAACAGAGGGGTGAGAACTACATTCAATATAAAAAGGTGAATAATACATATAAGAAGTAGTATCTCACATAAATCAACAACATGCAACCACGACCTACTGTCACATTCAATCACCATCAATCAACAAATAACAAATGCAATGCGACACGACACAGACATAATGCATGTGGTACCAACAACACGGTTCATTCAATCGAACCCGGATAGATCACATACACCTCTACTTGGCAATGATCTATCCCCACCATTCTCCATTTCGGAGTACGGATGAATCACATACACTCCTCCTGAGCAATGATTCATCCCACCATCACCATGAAATGCATGACACAGAATGCATATTAAAACACATGTATTATAACATAGATACATGTTCACGATCCTCCTGATCACACCTGAATTACACACTAATATTCAACATCATACAATTACCTCACACAACATCAATCAATGGTTAATTAATTAATTAATTCCCTAAAATTATTAAATTAATTATTATCGTCACCAATCCTACATTCCTCAAGGTCTGACATCTATCCCCAACCTCTCAAACCAAAAGGAACAACTTCGAATGCAAAAACGGGAAAAAAATCGCTAAACGGTGAAATTCTGCACACTCGCTGGCCATACGCGTACTGCCCTGTGCCATACGCGTATTGCCAGCTCGCTCGCCCAACCCCTACGCGTAATGCCTCCTTTCGTACGCGTATTGCCTCACGTTGCCCAAGTCCTTACGCGTATGCCTTGTGTCGTACGCGTACAGACATAGACGTTTTCCCACTGAATTTCCCAAATTCCAACCCATTACGCGTACAGCCCTCCTATTACGCGTAATGCCTAGCCTTTCATACGCGTATTGCTGCATATCAGTCATCCCATACGCGTATCGCCTTACCTGATACGCGTATGACCAGATCTATTATGAAAAATCCAATTCTCCACACCAGTCTGAGTTTTACTACGAAATCTACATTTCTTCACTCTCAAAACAGTCCTAAAAGTGTTTCTACATCAATTTTAGGACTTATACTTTCCTCTTACATTTTCACCTATTATTACTACATGAATTATAGGTCTTGGATTCCAAATCGTTCCCCCAATTTGGGTCAAAAACAAATCTGCAACAGAGATGTTCATACAACAGCAACAACAACAAAAAATCATATTGACACAGATCGATTCATGCACAATTTCATCATCATATAAAACATATACAACAATTCATCAACACAACATTTTGCATACAAATTCCTATGGGGTTAAGGACTACCCACTACCCTTATACGATTTAATCACCAAATATGAACTCGTTCTCCCCCCTTACCTCGAATCCTTGATTAATTTCCTGCGAATTTCAGATGAGAAGTTAGCCTTGGCACACTCTTGTTCTTCCTCTTCTTAGTCTTTTCCCTTCTTTCTAAAAAAAAATCAGATTATGGCTAAACCCTCTCAATTCTCACTAATCATTATTTAATTACTAAACTGCCCCTCCTATTTTCTATCAGCCCATAATCCAATTAATTCAATCTGATTCTATTTTACTAAATAATAATACTAACCATAATAATAATAATAATATGAATTATATTATTAATAGTACCAAAATAACAATGATAATAATAATAATAATAATAATAATAATAATATTTCCATATTACTAACATTACACACCACACACTCAGACACGCACCCTAAACAAGGCCAACAATTAAAATAAAATCAGACGATTAAATGATTAAAAATGGGGTGTTACAAAATGCTCCCCCAAAACTTCAACCAGACATTTTCCCTAATGTTGGTGAAGATAAAACTTACAAAGCACCTCTCGGAAGAGGAAGAAAATGCATCATATAAGAGAGTTGCAAAAATCTTCTCTTTTTGCCTTATTCTCTCAAGTTTTCCTTCTTTATTAAAACAAATTAAACCTGCAAAATAAAACAACATAAAATCAATTAAAAGCACAGGTTGTCTCCCACGAAGCACATTGTTTAAGCTCGAATACCTCGACGGTCCGTGAGTGCAAGCATTCATGGTGGTTCCTTCAAAGTTAGTCTTTCAACCTTAGGCTTATTGGTCTTAGGTACCCTTTTGCCCACCAATCTAGACATCTCTCATATTTACTACTCCCATTTTTCTTTCTTCTATGGGGTGGTTCATATTTTTTTACCAATGAAGGTGTTTTTGTTCAATCAGGGGCTTTGCTTTATGACAATTTTTCTTCCTTCTATGAGCGGTTCATACTTTGTAATTGGTGGTGATTTTTGTTTTTCCTCAAGAGTTGGGTTTTAGATCTTGGATTCCTCAAAAGTTTCAACCTCATAAACTATGTAACAAGAAACCTTTGTATAAGGATCTTTCAGGATGCTTTTCATTATGAACTTAATGCTCACATTTCCTACCTCAAGGGCTAACCTTCCATTCTTAACATTAATAATTGCACCTGTAGTGCACAAGAAGGTCCTACAAAAAATGATAGGTACTTAGGAATCTTCCTCAATGTCCATAACAATAAAATCGGTTGGTATATAGAGATACCATACTTTTACAAGCACATCCTCTAATACACTGATTAGGTACGTAACTGGTCTAATTGCAAGTTAGAGAGAAACATTTGTAGGTTTCAACTCACCTATTCCTAACCTCTTGAACACATATAGGGGCATCAGGATAACGTTAGTATGTATTTTTTCTTCACCAAATAACTTGCAATCAATTTTTTTGATATGTATTTTTTCTTCACAAAATAACTTGTAATAAAGTTTTCCGGCATGTGTTTTTTCTTCACCAAATAAATTGCAATAAAATTTTTCGGTATGCATTTTTTCTTCACCAAATAACTTACGATCAAGTTTTTTGGTATGTATTTTTTCTTCACCAAATAACTTGCAATCAAGTTTTCTAGTATGTAATTTAATCGGTGAAGAAATAATACATACCGAAAAAATTGATTGCAAATTATTTGGTGAAGAAAAAAATACATACTGGAAAACTTGATTGCAAATTATTTGGTGAAGAAAAAATACACGCTGAAAAACTTGATTGCAAGTTATTTGGTGAAGAAAAAATACGTGCCGGAAAACTTGATTGCAAATAATTTGGTGAAGAAAAAATACATACTGGAAAACTTGATTACAAGTTATTTGGTGAAGAAAAAATACATACCAGAAAATAATAAATATTAAATAATAAATTTATTTAATAAGTGAAAACGGTACAATTGGAATATTTTAAAAAATGTAAGAGTAGTGGGATAATAGTAGGAGTATAAGGTAAAAAAATTATTTCTTAAAAAATCAAACAATTTTGATTTCCTTCTTATATTTTTTATTCCCCTTAAAGCTTTTCCGATGTTTTTTTATCTCATTTTCATACTTTGTATTGAAAATTGACGACATATCTATTTTTTAAGGACATAAAACATATATTTTTATTGATCTTAATTCTACAACTACTTTTATATAATAAATTTTCACGTTTCATAAGTGACATATTATTTAAAAATAAATATATTATCAATTTTAAATGTACAAATGATAAATGAGACTAAAATTACTTAAATTTAAAATAAAAAATTATTTTTTTGAATATGATAAAATTGAGAGACCAAAACATTAATTAAGACTAATAATTTTTTGTTTTGAAATAACTAATGTAAATGATCAATTTATATTTAAAACAAACTATAAATAAATAAGAGGAAAAAAAAATTATGTAAATTTAAATATAAAATATTGACATATTCATATTTTGTCATAAATATTAAGACTAAGACATAACTAACCGCTGATCATTTAGTTGATAATTTATAGCTTGAAAACTAATACTTATAATGTATAATTGATGAATAATACTCCATTCGTCCCAAATTATAAGACGTTTTAGGTTTTTCACACAAATTAAGAAACTTAATTACTCCCTCCGTCCCAAATTATAAGTCACTTTGCCAAAAAATTTTGTCCCAAATTATAAGTCACCTTACATTCCCAATGCAATATAAATGACATCTTCCCCAATATACCCTCAAATATTTATTATTATTTATTCTTTCAACTCTTTTAATTTCTCTCTCCTACATAATTATGAGGGACATTACAGTAAAGTTATACATAATTTATCTTTTCCATAAAGTAATAATTAAGTTTCTTAATTTGTGTGAAAAGCCCAAAACGTCTTATAATTTGGGACGGAGGGAGTATTACTTTATAGGAAAGACAAATTATGTATAACTTTACAGTAATGCCCCTCATTATTATATAGGAGAGAGAAATTAAAAGAGTTGAAAGAATAAATAAGTAATAAATATTTGAGGATATATTGGGGAAGATGTCATTTATATTGCATTGGGAATGTAAGGTGACTTATAATTTGGGACAATTTTTTTGACAAAGTGACTTATAATTTGGGACGGAGGGAGTAGCTTATAACTAATAAATTAATTAACATTACAAGACATTATTTATTAATAACTTAACAATTGTTATAGTTGATATGTAAAATCACATTAAAAGATATTCTTTATTAATAATTTAGCGAGTCCTTTATTTTTTATATATTATTAAATTAATTTTTAGTCAATATAATAAATAAATACAAGTGATATATGTGAGAGAGAGAGAGAGAGAGAATACTACAAAACACGCATTCAACAATGCCATGGTCACCACGGTTTTTCCCTACACCGTGGTGACATATCTTAACTAAGGCGCTACCATATTTATATAATAGCGGTTACAGAACCAACCGTTGTGATACAATCAAACTTTCATCGGTTCGAACCTCAGCGCCATAAAATATTTTATTCCTTTAACGTTAAGGCGTACCTTTTCTTTTTTATTTATTTTAAAATTCACAAATAAAAAGGATATCACTACGGTTCTTCTGGTTAACCGTAGTGATATATTTATAATAAATAAATACTTATCTATACGGTTGGTATTGTTAACCGTTGTGAAATAGTTTACCCATATATAAGTGAATTAACTTTCACTTATTGACAGTAGCGCCGATGCCTTCACAGCGAAACCCTATAACCCATTTTTCTCTTCCTCTTCACCATTAGCCGTGAATCTTGTGCTTCATACATTAAGGTATTCTTCTTCTTCCATCTATTGTTAGATACTTCCCATTATCTCGTTTGTTGCATGTTATTTTTTTTTAATGTTCTCATTTTTTCAGATTCGTCTTCACTACCTTAACACAGAACATACTTTGGCTATTGTACATAATGTTTGTGTAGTTATGAAAAAAAGTACAAGAACCATGAAGCTACGATGAAAACTTCATCCACCTTGTACTTCTTCATAGCTTCACAAACAAGATGTTAGTAAATGAAGAAACAACAGTGGCAACAAACTTCATCTAGTTTTAGAAACAATGAAAAGAAATATAAGAAGTATGAAGCTTTTGTGTAAGCTTCTTCCTCCTTATATTTCGTTTTCATTGCTTCCCAAACTAGATGAACATCATTATTGATTCATGTTCCGCGATTAATTTCATTAAAAGGTGCGTCCTGGAAATTTATAATATATCTCTTTGGATCTCTCTTTACTCTTCACTGGATTATGGTTTTAGGGTTTGGTTTCAACTGAGGATGCTCATTGTTGAAGTTTGTTGTGTTTCCTTACAGGTTAAGGGGATGATACATGGTGATGATGCTGGTGGTAGCAAGCATATTGTATGAGTTTATAATATCTGGTTCTGGTATATGATGTTGTTTGAGTTTATTATATTCTATGTAGATTGTTTGTTTCACTAACCCTCACATAAAATACATTTATTTAATTTGACATAGATACTTATAATCTGCAAATTAAGTTGTATTTGAAAACCAATTTATATGAATCAATGTTTCCGAATTGCATGCCTCTCATCGTTTATCTCACGTTCTTTTATATATAGATTATGGTATAATGATCTGTTTCCTTAGATGCATCGTTATCTTCCATTATAGTTAAATTTCATTAACAACAATTTATTAGTTAATCTGCCTCACCATCGACACTTATAATCGTAAAAATTACGATTATAAAAATTATAATGATAAGTGATGATGATGAGGCAGATTATTCAATGTCATGTTCTTATGAAAATTTAACTATAATCGAAGATAGTGATATATTGAAGGAGTCAAACCAATTAACCACAATATATATGTAAAAGAGCGTGAAATGCACGATGAGACGAATGAAATCAGAAAACAACAATGGTTTGTTTAAGTTGGTTTTCAAGAATAGTTTAATTTTCAGATTATAGACTTCTTCATCAAATTGAATCCTTTTATTTCTTTAGTGAGGTGTATGGAAAACAACCAATCTACATTTAATATGATAAACTCTGGGTACTTCCAACAATGGTTATTTATTGTAACCGAGATCAAAGATAATATGATAAACTCTGGTTACTTTCAACAACAGTTATCTATTGTAACCGAGATCAAAGATAATTTATGTTTTACATAATTTGCTGCTAATGGATTTCGAACGCAGTACCTAAGTGTATATATCACATCAGTTTATTAGCATAACCGTTGTGATATGTGGCGCGCGTTCTGCCTTTCAATAACGGTTTCCAGACCGTTGTAGAAACATCGAACTTACAACGACACTCTACTTAACAACGACATGTCAGGCGTGATGGTACCCCTTTTCAAACCGTTGTGAAAGAGGGTTTTCGTAGTATAGAGAGAGAGAGAGATGGATTGACAGTGTAAAATAATTTTACACTGTTAACCAATCACCTTCTTGTATCCTACCACATCAGATTGTAAACTTTAAGTTTTTTTATAGACAATAATTTTCACTATTAACATGTATACTAGGAGTACATAAATCCTTACAACATCAAAATACAATAATACCCCATCAATCTAAACTATTTCACCTTCATTGATATCTAAGATTAAAGTAGAAAATCTAGGGGTGACTTTATCCAATCATACAAATTACATTTGATTCTATAATGATAACATTCGAGCCACCTCCATGAATTAACTATCACCCTAAAAGCTATGTCTTCTTGTCTTGCAATCATCTCCCTAAATTTCACTTGATTGCGCACCCACTAAATAGTTAATAATATGACAGTGTAAATTGATAAATTTCTATTGGATGATAGTGTAAAATTATTTTACACTATCAGTGCATACCAATTAATATATATATATATATATATATATATATATATATATATATATATATATATATATATATATATATATATATATATATATATATGAAACGTATCATATGAGAATGACATTTTTATGTGAGAACATTAGAATGAATCTGAACTATTAGATTTTAAAATAAATGGTGGAGATTATGTGTTAGTTTTTTTTTTCTCTCCTCCATCATTTATTTTAATAATGGAGGAGAGAGAAAAACAAAAATTACACGTAATCTACAACATTTATTTTAAAATCTAATTATTCAGATTCATTATCATGTTCTCACATAAAAATGACATTCTCATAGGATATGAGCTATATATATATATATATATATATATATATATATATATATATATATATATATATAATTTTGGTGGCATAGATGATGAAGTAGAATTGAAGAACAACTTAGGGTGTGTTTGTTTCATGGATTTTAAATTTATTTTCATGAATGTGTGAGGTTGGAAATCATATTCTCACATTTGTTTTAAGTTTTATCAAATTATACTCGGGTATCTATTATTTTTAGGAATATGATTTGCTCATGACTTTAATATTTTTTATTCTCATGTAAGGTTGGAATCTTACATTTACATGGAAATAAAGATAATCACTCATAACCTCCCACTCAATTAATTTAACTTTTTTATATTTTTTTTTAAAATAAATTAAATATAATTTATAAATATTTCAAGGAACTTCAATTATTTACCAAACACATAATTTTGGAAATATTATTTTCTGGAACAATAATTGAAGTTAACGGATAATGAAAATGAAAAAAAATAGAGATAAAGTGAACAAGAGTGAAGTTAATGAAAGAGAAAATGGAAAAAATGGAGATAAACTTTTTTTTTTTTTTATAAAAGGTGGCACAAAACCACCACAAAATATATTAGATAGAAAGATGTAGTTACATAGACAAAAATAAGGGGGGACTAAACCAAAACCTCTTAATGACAAACTCTATAGCAAGGGAGCCCTATGGAGTTTCTAGCAAAATCCATAAGAAGATCCCTATGAACTACATCCCACCATGTAAAATCATGTACATGTAAACCTAAGTTAGCAAGTTTATCTGCGCAATGGTTACCTTCCCTATAGATATGAGTAACCAAAAAATTAATGGATTGAGTATGATGTAACACATTCTCCCACCTGTTTCGAAGGCTCCAAGGAACCATAGAAGGTTTTTTGAAAGCAAGAACAACCAATTTTGAGTCGGATTCCTACCAGAGATGATTCCAATTTTTATCTTTCGCAATCTCAATAGCCACCATAGCTGCCGTGAGCTCGGCCATGAAAGCAATCCCAATCCCAATCTTCATTGAAAAACTATCAAGATGATTTCCACAAGAATCCCTGTATATACCACCACAAGCAGCAACACTTGGAACACCCATCAAGGCTCCATCAGTATTACAAGAGAATGGAGATAAACCAAATAACAAGAGAATGGAGGAAGTGTTGCACGAAGATATTTATAATTTTATATATCAATTCTAAATTTTTAATACTTGCAATTAAAATATATCTATTTTACTTTTCAATTATAATAAATTACTATAAAGAATCAAAATGAGTTTTAATTAAAATAATAAGGATGAACGTGGAAAATAAATGACAAATTAAAAGTTATTTAAAATAATATTTGAGAAATAAAATTAAAAATTAGTAACAAAAGTTAAAAATTCCTGCAAAAAAGTTATTCCTATCAAATAATTTTTTTATTGATTCGAATTAAAATTAAAAGGTAAAGTTACTAATTTATTGGTCATGCAAAACAAACTCTATGAATAGAAAGTAAAGAATACTGTAAAGGTAAAGAAAGTGATGCAAATTGTTTCCTATAAAAGGTTGACTTGAAAAAAAAAATTATGCTGTATATTGAGAATTATTAGATGTTATTTCGAAATGATTATTTTTATCAATAAATTACATTTTCGGACAGAGAATTTTCATTTTTTATTTTTCAATTATCTCAAACTACCACTCCTATAAAAATAAAATTAATGCAAGATATACTTTTCATAAATTAAATAAATCAAAGTTAGAAATGAAGTGGTGATGACTTTGTTGCATAAAATTGACCTGAAAACCGCTGCAGCAACATTCACTCACATGAAAACACAACGCTAACCTCAATTATTCAACTAATGCTTTTTGTCTGTGTTGACTTTGAAATTGGTGTGGAGTATTAAAACTGTTGAGAAGAAATGGGGAGTGTTATCACGTGCATGGATTTGACATGATGGAATGAATACCAAAGAAATTTTATTTGTCATTATTACTACTATTAAATGGTTGATATGAATATTCTGATGCTATCATCAATAACGTTTCCTGCTCCTGTCTGCTATTCTTGTCTGAATAAAATTACAACCTTTTTGTCTTCTTAGCTAAGCCAACCAATACCCCACTTACTGTCATCTAGTCAACCTCACTGCTCTTCCCAATTCCCATTCAAACCCTAGACCCAGAAAGGCCAGATTTACCATCTTGTGCTTGGTAGTAACTCAGATTTTACTCTTTTTTCCTTCTTCTTTCAAAGAATCAATTTCATTTTGGCCAATGCTAATTGTTGTTTTACTTTGTGTAGAATATGTAAAATAAATGTAGATATTCTTCATAAAGAATTTAAAATTGTACTAATATTATAAAAATGACAAGCAAAGATATAAAAATAATATTACACTTTTTCTCCCATTTGATTGACTTTTTGTATTGGGTTGGAGAATCCCTTTTTCTCCCTTTTAATTCAAATTGCTTATCAAAAAATATATATATATATTACACTCTCTTTGTTCTTTATATGCACAAGTCTTTTTAAAAATAAATTATACCTCCCAATCAAAAAAATAAAATAATAAATAAATAAATTATACCTCAATATATATTTTTCAAAATACTAATGAAATATTAGCATTTTTTTAATTACCTCAATATATATGCATGGTTTTAAAAAACTAATGAATTATTCGCATTTTAAAATTATATCTTTAAGTATTTATTATTCTTTACTTTTTCAAATATTTAAATTTATTTCTTTTATATTATTAATAAAATACAATTTTGTAAAGTTACTCTTGTTTAGTATTCTCATATAAAATTAATTGCATGTAAAATATTCAAAACAACTTATAATAAAAATTGAGGTAGATGAGAATTTCTCAATCTTTCCCTTACCATGTATGAAGTTTATCAAAAGTAATTTTTTGGCAGTGTTTTTTCAACAAAATATATTATATTTTTATAGATTTATGTATGTATGTACAAAATTCCGGAGATGCATCCCCATATTTTTTTGCAACTTTTCAGGTCCGTCAATGGTAGTAATGCAGACCACCAAACTTTAAAATAAGGCAATTTTTTAATACACCACTCATGTTTTTTAGACACTACGCGAAATTCCATTTTTGTCCGCAGTTTTCGGATGTGCACATCCGGACGCACCATTTTTTTTAAAAACGTTGCTTTGTTCCGGATGTGCAAATCAGGAAAAATTCATGATCTGTAGATCTGGAAAAAATCAAAAGAATTCCATAAAACCATTTCCTGATCTGCAGATCCGGATAAAATCAAACGTATTCCATAAATTCATTTATTTCTAAATATAATTCTTATAAATAGATAAGTTAAAATTTTAAAATTCAAAAATATGAAAAATATAAAAAAAAATTAATATGCTTTAAAACGAGATATGTTATTAATTATATTGGATTTTATTATTTAATATATTTTTAAAAATAATTCTATAAAAAAAGCGGTATATGCTGTAAGAATTTATATATATTAAAGCGGTATACTGCTTTAATATAAATAAAGCGGTATACATTTATAGAAGATATATATATATATTAAAGCGGTATACCGCTTTAATATATATAAATTCCTATAGCATATACCGCTTTTTTTATAGAATTATTTTTAAAAATATCTAAAATAATAAAATTCAATATAATTAATAACATATCTCGTTTTAAATCATATTATTATTTTTTTTTTTTCATATTTTTCATATTTTTTATATTTTTGAATTTTAAAATTTTAACTTATCTATTTATAAGAATTATATTTAGAAGTAAATGATTTTATGGAATACTTTTGATTTTATCCGGATTTGCAGATAAGGAAATGATTTTATGAAATTCTTTTGATTTTTTTCGGATCTGCAGATCAGGAATTTTTTCTAATTTGCACATCCGGAACAAATCAACGTTTTTTAAAAAAAATGGTGTGTCCAGATGTGCACATTCGGAAACTGGGGGAAAAAACGGAATTTCGCGTGATGTCTAAGAAACATGGGTGGTGTATTAAGAAATTGCCCAAAATAATGGGTTGGTCATTATTTTTAACCACCCAACATGTTCTACGGTATGTATAAACTATCATTCATGCAATTTATATTCATTTCTTACCTAAATCATCAACTTCTACTCATTTATATAAAAACTCAAAAAACTTTTCAAAACATCAAAAACTTACAAATTCAGAGTTTTACTTTAGTGTTAAATGATGTCTCTGATGTACTTGATGTTGATGGAATAACCTTTGAACTTGCTTGATTGATTTTGAACTTGGTTGATGGAAGAACCGCGGTTGAGAGAGTTTGAGAAAATTTTGTGTTTAAAAAAAATGAGGAACGAGAAGGGTTCTGGCGCGATATAGAGCCAATACCTTCTGGAGATGCATATCCAAAATAATTACAAAGATGCATCTCCGAAGTTTTTTAACATCAAGTCACAATTATATTTACTCAAGGTGTGTCGTGAGATGCATCTCCGAAAACTAAAAGCATTTTTATATTTTCACATGGTGCTCTTGTAATACATATGGCATATTAAGAAATTTCCTTTGTAATTGGATAAAATATTATGACCCAGTGTTATAAAGACTAATGGGCCAATTCGTTCCAATTCATATTTTATGTTTTGGTATATGTAATACTTTCAAGAATATTTTACCTCATATCCCTACCATTATCCCTATACCCCTACATATTTTAAATTATTTCAATTCTACCAGTTTTCATTTGTCAACTAATTTTATTATTTAATATTTATTATTTTTCGATATGTATTTTTTCTTTACCAAATAACTTGCAATCAAGTTTTTCGGTATGTACTTTTTCTTCACCAAATAACTTGCATTCAAGTTTTTCGGTATGTATTTTTTTTCCACCAAATAACTTGCAATCAAGTATTCCAGTATGTAATTTATCTTCGTTGGTTAAATTACATACCGAAAAACTTGATTGCAAATTATTTGGTGAAGAAAAAAATACATATCAGCAAACTTGATTGCAAGTTATTTTGTGAAGAAAAAATACATACCGGAAAACTTGATTGCAAGTTATTTGGTGAAGAAAAAATACATACCGAAAAATTTGATTGCAAATTATTTGATGAAGAAAAAATACATATCGAAAAATAATAAATATTAAATAATAAAATTATTTGATAAGTGAAAAATGTAGAATTGAAATATTTTAAAAAATATAAGGGTAGAAATATAATGGTAGGGGTATGAGGTAAAATTTTCTACTTCCGATTAGAAATTGATTAGAATATTACTACCTCCGTTCCTATATATAAGAGACAATTCATTTTTAGGTTTATTTATACCTAAATAATGAATTGTCTTTTATAAAAAAGAACGGAGGTAATAATATTGAAGGTTTTTAGGTTAAATAGTTCTAGTTTCAATATTCAAATAAATTTTTTAATACTTTTAATTCGAATATTCAAACCATAAATTTCTCTATTTACAATAGTTTTAGATTTGATAGAGTTTAAATTTTATTATAGTATCACATACTCGTTAGTCGTGTTTTTACCAATTAGCGTCACTCAATATATGATATAATAATTTATTTGTGAAGAGTCAACTATGTAACTTTGTTTTACTTATAGCATGTTTGGATATGCGGTAGGAATGTCAAAAGCGCGGTGAATTTCCACGGTACCGCAGAAGCTTTGTTTTCTAACTTCTTAATTTTCACGGTGCATTGGCCTTGAAACGCGCAAATACGAGTACAAACGTGTATCTAAACAGACACTTAATAAATTCAAAATGATTAATACATGTTTGCTCAAACTATATCAATCTCTATTGATACGAATATTTAGCTGTAGGATGAATAATTCTTATCCATAAACTTAGCATTTCATTCTGCATGTCCTTCAATGCACATTGCTTATCGTATGATCTTCAATACATGTTATTTAACACCAATATTTTTATTTATGTGAAACCAACAAAGCTGATTAACTGAAGTTGGAAACAAAATTCCTATAGCATTCATCGAAGTTAGATCCCTCTTAGTCGCAAGCACCTTATTGAATTAAACTTTCTATAAGAAACAAGTCCTTTAACTTATATAGTACCTAATAATTTTTTTTGACATTTTGATTCCAAGTATGCAAATGCCAATAAATAAGTCAACTTTGTGGAGGTGGCACCCACAACTTCAAACAACATTAGTTTCTAATTGTTGGTTTTGTATGTGTTATCAAATACCGATATAATATGAAACATATTCAGCAAGTGTATAGAATCTGGATGCATTCAAAATAAGTAACTCATTACAGTCGAGTCTTCACACATTTTACTCTAACACACATCCTTCTCAATTTTAATCATCATTTTTAGGTGTTACATTTTATTCCTATGACCTATCAAAGATAATCCAATCTTTTGCAAAAGTTTGTAAATCGGATTTATATCATTTTGATTGTCCTTCTTTCTATCTTACTTCAAATTATATATGTTTCTCGGTGCAACATTGTACTACTTTTTAAACTCATGATCGTGTATTGACTCTTTGTTTAAATGACCCAAAAATGATTGATCAATCAAAGCATGCGATACCTCAAGGTTTTAAAGTCCACACATCACCTTAAATGACCATTGAATGCCATATTTCTATAGATTAGCTCTAAGTTTAAACCGACAACTGCACATTTTAGAGGTGGGTGTAGTTAAACTTTCACAAAACTTCTCATGTTTTCATATACTTCACATCCCACTTGCATTCTTAAATTTTTTTTTTCTTCTCTTGTATTTACATCTAATATTGGAATAATTACCACCGTCTATTTTGAATGGCCATCTCTCCTGTTCATATTAATAAATTTTCTCTTATTTTAAAATTTTAAGTTATTATAAATACTTATGTCAAATTTTCACATAAGTGATTCTTCATTGTGTCAAATCAAAATTATTGTAAATGAAAAAATTGGGGATTCCTCTTCCCATCCTTAGGGAATCCGAAAATGTACTTAAAATACTACAGAAGTTAACCTTGGGACGCCCCGCATACACTCCAAAACACTTTGTAAGTGAGCCACCCCCATTTTACAAAAAAATAAAATGGAAGTTACCTCTGTATTGATGGAAGAGTGAGTCTGTAGTTTAAGTTCCGGACTAACCTTTGGATACATTTTGAACTCATGATAGTGTGTTTAGTTCACAACTCATTGGATATTATGGAAGTTAAGCTCTGTATTAAACACCAGGACAGTAAATTTCCCTCTTGGGCAGTATTTTTGTTATAAATTTGACAAATTAAAATAAGCCTTATATTTTATTCAATTAAACCATGAACTTATGTAATTCAATCAAAATACCATATATTTAGTCAAAATGCAAACCATACATTCTTCTCAAAATAGAATCCAAAATACAAATGATTTAAATAAAAAAAAAAAGAGTCAACTACTGGTTATATATGACTTCCCTGGTTCCTCCTCTACCTTATGTACTATAACACATTTGGTGCCTTGGCTATCATGGCCTCTATAGTACCCCCCAAGAGTATCTTCATAAAGCTCTCCTCTCCTCTCCTCTCTCTCTCTCTCTCTCTCTCTCTCTCTCTCTGCCTGCTATTCCAAAAGCCACAATACGCTAACAGATCGACAAAATATCAATGACATGGTCCGCCATAGCCTACTTCTCTTCTAATATCTCCTAATGAGATGACATATGTGGCTCTCCTTATGCATCTGTTGTCATGTAAGGATGTGACACTCTAAAAAATCATTAGATTAGTCGTATGCACCATTTCTTGCTTGAGGAGTTGGCACACTATGTACACCCTCTATGACCAAATGATCATAGTTATATGAAAATATCTCATCAACGTCTCTATGGTAGGGTGTGGGAGGAGTAGCAACGATGGACGCTCTAGGAATACCCCAAGAATACTCAAACTAGAGAATGAGTCACCCAGGTAGATCTGGATATATAAGTCATGATATACAAGCTAATCATTCAGAGTAGAAGGATATCTCATCGAAAGGGTATGTCTCATGGTGATCTTCGTACGGTATGAAATTTATATCATTTGTTGCGATGTAGTAAAGATAAACTTGAAACAGCTCGATCACCAAATTCCCTCTAAATGGGATGAAGAAGTAAGCACATGGTAAAGCCTCTTCGTAGTCATCTATGTATGCTAGTCGAAGAGGTGTGGAAAGTGCTGAAGAATCCATGTCGGAAAATGGTTTAGATGAAATATTAGTTACAACATAACACAAGTGTTATGAAATATTACTACTAGTATATATGCAAATATATTACCGTAAATAGGGTGTTGCTTGTTGTCATCTGTTCAGTCTTCCATAAACAAGAATCATCTAACTTAGAGTAGATGTAAACTAAACAAGAGGCCCTCAGTAATACTCATGAATCCTCTCCAAGCCAATGAAGTGTGTCAGTTAGACAACATCAATATAGTATGCAATTTTGTCTACAAATATGGACGTGTCAACTAAATATAAGAGGTATGACGTCAATACACATACTCTATGATGTGTTACCTGTGCATTATCACCATCAGTCCCAATAGCCGCGTCTTCGTGGTATATGAACAACCTCTCCTGAAATCCAAACTTAGCATGACATCTTTTAGCGTCATCTATCTCATGTTGGACATCACCTGGGTTAACTCCCAAATATTGCACCATCATCTCTAGTGCGCCAAGTTTAGTGAGTCTATAGTAGTTTAATAATCTTCCTATGATCAGAATATGTCTGAGAGATGATACATCATCAAGTGTGATAGACATCTCACTGATAGGAGGATGGAATGAAGAACTCTCTGAGTTTCATCTCTTAGTGAAAGTAAACAACAAACCATGGTTAATAAAATTATACCAAGTCTTGCGTAAATCTTGCAGCCCATATAATTGCATGACATCATGAACCCGTTGTTCTTAGGATGTGGAAGCTTAATTATCTTCCTACAGTGGTTGATACATTTTAATGACTCACAATCCTATAAAAAAAATACATCAATGTCAGAAAGTTCAAATCTTATAAAACATATGCTTAAAAGAATAAATACATATTTATTTTACCTATTCATCCCACACGTGCCTAGTAGCATAGTCTGCTTACAAACAAAGTAGTGAGGTATCTCAGGGGCCTCTTAGATAAACATCAGAAAAAACAACAATGGGATAGACTTCTGGGGCATCTATGACAGAAATAGATGACTCATGTCTTTAGAAGGGTGATGTCAAACACACGTGAACTCTGAAAGGAGATGCTCCTGCATCAAAAGAAGTAGAACCAATGTCTTGACGAGAGGATCTAACTTTTTCCCTCTAAACGGATGCATGTTGAGCCACTTTACTATGTCTCAATCTCTCTTATTTGTCACACATTTTACCTTTAATTAAACTCTACTAAAATCATATCATAATCAAATAATTCAAACCTATAGGACAAAGCAAGCAAAATCAAATAAACAACGCAGAATATGAAAAATCGGAAAGTTAACTTTTGTACCAGGAAAAAAATCAGAAAACGTAGAACATAAACATACAAAAATAATTCATTATGCTTTTAATATAACCTAATGAACCATAAATAACATATTTAGCTAATGCATTTGAAACTTCTGGAACGTAGTGGACAAATGTCGTATACGATGTCAGGATACCAGGATGTCGAATGCAATGTTAAGACATGGTAATAATAGAATTAACAATGAACAATTTAAACAAAATTGCAGGAAGTAAATAACACAAGAAAGTTGTTAACCCAGTTTGGTGCAACGTCACCTACGTCTGGGGGCTACCAAGCCAGGAAGAAAATTCACTATAATAGTATTAGTTTGAAGCTCTTATGTAAACAACATTCAGTTTACAACTTGCGCACCGAATCACTACCCGTGTAATTTCTATCTAAGACACTCTTAGATATGAGACCCCTCTCACTCCCCCTCAATCACACAATAGTGATAATAACAAAAACAATCAAAGAAGAAGACACACTTCCAATGACACAAATCCACTCTTGATTAAAAACTTATGAGTGATTTACAATTACAGCTCAAACACAGTCCAATTCAAGGATCTAAGAGATACATGAATGGCTCGAAAATAACAGTCAAACTCTAATATCAACGTGATATAAAAGTGGATCACAAATAACAAAGAACACACTACACCCTAAAATCTCCTTGCACACACACGGCTTAGTTGCTTATTTTAGGTTTAGAAACGCCCTTAAATAGCCTTTTAAAAAATATGGACTTGATGAGCAAATCGGGCTAAATTAAATAACACATCCATAGTATTTTGGAAAATAATATATTATTAAATTCCATAATATTCTAGAAAATAATATATTATTAAATGCATATCCATAATATATTATTTCCTAAAGTTCATATCCAAATCAAATTTTCTGCAATATCAAATCTCATTAAATCTCATGTTTCCTTAAATGATATGTCAACCATTCTTAAGAAATATTGCACAGTTGGAACCGAACTTTGAGCTTCTAAAAATACAACTTCTTGGACTGTAATATACTGGAATCAAATCTTCAAATAATCTTCACTAATTAACCAAATCTTCTAAAAAAAAAAAACCTGAAAACCCGGTATAACATGGTACGACATCTCGCTAGAATACTTGAACAAGATCTGCTTCAGTATTGCACCAACATGTCACGAAATCTAGTATAACATCTCGCTAGAATACTTGTTTTAATAAAATGCAACCAATCATAAAGCATACAACATAACAATCTCTCCCTTTGACAAATTTGGCTAAAACAATCTTAGCAAAGCATACCATGTAACAACCAATAAACTCAAGAGAACTTCTTCAAAGAAAAATGCACAATAAACAAACTTGGAACTTCTCCAAGATACATCAGAGAAATACGCAGCAGAACAAGATAAAACCATCCTCACAGAGAATGTCACATCAGAGAGAAATAAACTCTCACAACACAAACTTTCTGCCTAGAAATAAATTCTCCCAGACAAGAGGTCAAGACATCAGGTATGACATCAACAACAAAATCATCTCCAGTCAGGATGTCAGCAACAAAACATCATGCTCCCCCTAAACCCCAAATAAGAAGCAAAAGCTACTACTCCCCCCTCAAGTAATACTCAGGGCAACAAACATCTACCAAGAAAACATCTTAATTACTCCCCCTTTTTAGCCACAAATTAGTCAAAACAACCATACATTCGCCAGGAGCAAAAAAATAACCTCTGTAGCGAATACATACACAATAAAAAAACATGGCACAACAGATATCAACACTGTTATCTGTTTCCTCGTCTTTATCACCACCTCACCAGATGTCACAACATTGTGTGGGACATATGTGTAAAACCCTAATTTTTACCCCTAAGATCCCACATTGGTTCCCTCTCTTGTGGGATTGTGCCTTGCAGGGATCTTTGAGTATGTGTGCGTTTGTTAGTTGTTTTTTTCTCGCTTAATTTGTTTATGTTTACTAACCATTAATTAAAATCCAAAAAAATATTTTTGTTTTCTTTCACTAACATTTTCAGGGGAAGAACAGGTTAAAAATGCCAAAATAACACTCCCACCGCTCGAATGAATTTTATCTGAGAAAAGTCAAAGTTGATCTGCAATCATGTCAAATTTATCTGGTCAAGGATTCCCCCCAGTTTTAATTTACTATTATTCAAGATACTCCAAAGTTCATGTGTTTATTTCCATGCCTTCTTTGACGAGCAAAAGAATCGAGCCGAACCACAACAGTGCATTCAAAAGGAGTATTTTTTCAAAATTTGCACTAAGTAACCGGTTAGCATATAGTCTGTAATCGGATACCCTTGTGGAAATTTGAAAAAAAAATTAGTAAATTCAAATTCAGCAATTTTTCACCAATCTCAGCCCTTGATCACATTTGGGATATTTTAGATCATCTCATTTTAATTCCCCTACATCACTTTGATCATTTCCTACCATACACCTTCACTAATCACCACTCTTTTATGAATTTCCCTCCAAATTCAAATTCTAACCCTAATTTTCATTTCCAAACCAAATTCCAATCCATCAAATTTTCCAAGCCTAAATTCTATAAATAGAGGCTTCATTTCATTCATTTTACAAGCTTTTGAGAGCCAAATTCACGTTGCTAAAATTTCTCTTGAAGCTTTTGATAGCCAACAAACCTCTTGCAAATTCTATCCCCAACCACAAATTTCACTAAAGCTCACTTTTCTTCTTTTGAAAGTTAACAAGAATTCACATTGAATCTTGTTCAACTTTGAGCTAAACCTTCATCCAAGCTTGTTTTCTTCATCAATTCTCATAGATCAAGGCTTTGGTTTTTGGATCTTGAAGCAATTCGAAGGAATTTTCATATTTGAAGTGGTAATTCATCTTTCACCATTGTTGAAGCTTCATCTTCATCTTCAATAATGTACACTACGCCAAAATTGTGTTTTGGCAGCACAACAAAGACATCGCTTTTTGGCAGAAGCGCTGCTATATGTTTCGCTAAAAACAAAAATAAAACGAAAGAAAAAAGCGCTGCTATATGGGGGACCTAAGACAGCGCTTTTAAAAAGCGCTGCTAAAGCGCTAAGGCAGGTGAACTTTAGAAGGCGTTTTATGAAAAGCGCTGCTAAAGGGGTACCATAAGGCAGCACTTTTGAAAAGCGCTGCTAAAGGGCTTTCGTACAACACGATTTAGCCAGCGTTTTTGGAAAGCGCTGCTAAAGGCCTTTCATTAATCCCACATAAGAAAGCGCTTTTACCCCAAAAGCCCTGCTAAAGGAGTAACATAAGAAAGCGCTTTCTAAAAGCGCTGCTAAAGGTCTTTTAAAATATTAAAATTAAAACAGATTCTGATATATATATCTATTTTCATTTCGACCGTTTCTATTTCGCCCTAACCCCCTAACTCTCGCGACACTGTTCTTCTTCTTCCTTTTTCCTGCAAACGAACGAACTCCATCCGCTTTTACCGTTCGTTCGTTCGTTTCCTCTGTTCGTGGCTTTTCTTCATTCGTGGCTTTACTCCGTTCGTTCGTGGCTTTTCCCCTGTTCGTGGTTTCCCTCCGTCCGCCATTGTTGAGTTTTTGTCTGAGGTTTTTACTCTTTTTTTTTCTGGTTTTCTCTACATTAATGGAATTTGTTGTGAGATAAATTTTGTTTGTAGAAGTTCTGTGAGATAAATTTGTTGTATTATTAGTTGTTGGTGTTAGATTTTCATTTTTTGATTTGTAGAAGTTTGTTAGTGATTAATTGGAAATGTGATTAGTTGTTGATTTTTGATTTGTAGAAAAGTGATTAATTAGTAGAAGGTAGTATAGTGATTATTGTGTAAAATGTGATTAATTTGTAAAAGTTAGTTTAATTATTAATTAGTAGAAATTAGTATAGTGATTATTGTGTAAAATGTGATTAATTTGTAGAAGTTAGTTTAATGATTAATTAGTAGAAGTTAGTATAGTGATTATTGTGTAAAATGTGATTAATTTGTAGAAGTTAGTTTAATGATTAAGTGTTGATGTGTCATTTGTGACGAATCAAATTATACCATGCTCTTTGATTTAATGATGATGTTTACTAAATTTGTTTCTTGAAACTTTGACTTGTTCCTCCGATATTTCTTGTTTGTCATATTACATACTAAATTTGTCTTGTTATATGTTGCTGACTTTTATATATACAGGTACGTATATACAAGGGCAATCGGATACACATTTTATACCAAAGAACAAGATGACAAAAGTACAATGCAAAATAGTGGTGTCACCTTGGTAGCTGAATCAACGCACATTTCAAGTGTGAAGGACTTAAACCCCAAATATGCAAATATGTCATATTTTGGGGTTATCGAGCGCATTTGGGTTTTTGTTTATGAGAAGTTTCAGATTCCAATCTTTGGTTGCAAGTGGGTTGAAAATAATAGTGGCATACGAATGGATAAGTTAGGTTTTTTGCAAGTTGATCTTAATAGGGTGGGGTACAAAGATGAGCCTTTTATTCTTGCCTCTCAAGCTAAACAAGTGTTCTATGTCACTGACTCGACAAGTACGAAATGGTCTATAGTGCTTTTATCTAACAAAGTAATTGATGATAACATTGGAGATCAAGGTGATATTATTGGAGCGAATGCATCATATATTATAAGTGATCAAGATGAGACTGTTGGAGCGAGTGAATCATATATTAGAAATGATCATAATGAGGGAATTTGGATCAAACCATCCATCCGTGTTGTTAAGAGACAAGTAGATCATCTTCCTACCCGGAAAAGAAAGAGACGTTAATAAAGAGTTAATAGTAAAGAACATTACATGGATAAGAGTGGAGGTATGATTTGTTATTATAATATAGTAATGTTACTTGATAACACAAGTCATCTATGATACTTATTAATACTTTTTTTCTATGTGCAGTGTCCTCGGCAGCGTAATGGTATCGATTGTGGTTATTTTGTCTTGAGATTCATGAAAGAAATTATTCATTTGGAACAAATAGAGATTCCAAACATGGTATGGATTTATATATAAGTTATGATTTATTTTAAGATTTATTATCGCATATTTCATCTAATTAATTACTTTTAACTAAATCATGCATATTATGTTAAATGTAGTATTTTGATGAAGTCAAGTGTGCCACCTACTCGAAAGATAAATTGGAAGAAATAAAGGAGGATTGGTGTCAATACATGGTTGAAATGAGAATTTGTTAGTTTTAGAAATTGTGTTAGGTTTATGGAAGGTGTTGTATATATAGGTGATGAATATGGTGTATAAGGTTTCGAATTGAAGTATGGAATTGGTGTTGTATAGTTTGTATTGAGTTATATATATGTAATGGTTATTTTGGTGTTGTATATATATATATATATATATATATATATATATATATATATATATATATATATATAATGGTTTTTACGGTTTATGTGTTGAATTTTAATCGTATAAAGGCCTATTGTTGAATTATAATGCTATAAGGCCTATGTGTTGAAATATAATGGTATCAAAGGCCATGTGTTGAATGATTATGAATTCTATTACAGGTTAAATTATACAGGTTTAATAATTGATTTAAAAAAAAAAGCTTTTAAAAACCACTTTTATAAAAGACAGCGCTGCCTAAAGGGGGGTCATGGCGTATACATAAGACAGCGCTTTTAAAAGCGCTGCTAAAGGAGGCATACAAAGGCGCTTTTCTTTTAAAAAGCGCTGCCTAAAGTGGGACCTTTAGCAGCGCTTTTAAAAGCGATGTTAAAGGGGTCCTACGAAAGCGCTTTTCTTTGGAAAAGCGCTGCTATATGGGGGTCATACGACAGCGCTTTTAAAAGCGCTGCTAAAGGTCGTCCTAAGGGGGACCTAAGACAGCGCTTTTCAAAGGAAAAAAGCGTTGTCTTTACCTTTAGCAGTGCCACCTTTGGCAGCGCTTTTAAGCGCTGCTAAAGGCAAAAAAAAAGCGCTGCTAAAGGTCTTCTTTGGCGTAGTGGTAGATATTTGGAGATCTTTGTTACTTGATCCTTTGGATCTTGTAATTGTGTTTAATTGATGGTTTTTGCTTTTATTTTACTTTAAATTTCGTGCAATTTCAGTTCCATGATCACAAGGTATTTGTAAAAAGTTTTGAAAGTGGATCATGCTGAATTTTGCACAATTTTCTGCATTCTGGTGCAGAGTAATCGGTTAGCAGATATGCAGTAACCGGTTACTCTGTGTTAATTTTGAAAAATTGCACCTATTTTGAACTAAGTAACCGGTTAACAGATATGGAGTAACCGGTTACTTCAAAACAGAATGCATTTTTTGCCTTGTTTTTGGGGCTGTTTTGGTTTTTCTTCCTCCTTCTACCTTTTCCTTTTGTTCTTAGCCTTATATCACATAATTGTGTGGTTTAATTTGGCTTTCTCTTCATCTATTTCTCTTTTCTTTTGATCGATGAAAGTCTTATGGATCTTAGAATTTCTTTGTTGAATTCTTGATCAAGACTAGATCGTTACCTATTTTCTTTTCGTGCGGTATTGCTTTCGGATGACGATCTACATATCGTTTATCTAGCATGCATTAGCACAAAGATCTATTGACCGACCTCATTGTAGGGTAATTACTTCGTAAATTACTCGGCGATTTCTTAACATAGCGCAACATTTGTCCCTCTTTATCCAATTCGGAATTTGAACTTTCATGGTCTGGACCTTGATTGGTCGCGTCAACCCAACGTTGGTTAATCTTTTGTATTAGGTTCAAAATCTTTGAAGGTTGTTGTTGTAGAGGCTTTGATTCTATCAATCTTCTAATAAGTCTTCATTAACCTTGACCTAAGTACATTGTTTAATCACTATAGTTCAAAACGCGAAACGAAATAATCGGTGAAGGCTTATGGCACTAGAGCCTTGTGCTACTAATTACTAACTTCTAACTTTTTTATGTTTCCTTCTCGCTCCCTATCTCTCTTTTACTTTTATGCAATTTTTCCTTTGTCCTTTGGACACATGTTTATGCTTCCGCATATTTTTCCTTTGTCCGTTGGACACATGTTTATGCTTCCGCAATTTTTCCTTTGTCCGTTGGACACATGTTTATGCTTATGCCTTTTTTTCTTTGTCCACTTGGACCAAAAACATTAATAAAGGATTAAACCGCTAAAAGATTTGTGCTCTTAATTGTTGGACTATGGTCACTATCCTTTGCATTGGAGGACCTATACTCTTGATTATGATCTTATGGACTTAGACTTAGGTTTCTTTCCCTTGTGCTTTGGATCATTATGGAGCTTGGTATTCTATCCTTTATTTGGCTTGCTTATTGGTTCAAGAGGATGAAATTCTTGTCTTAGTATGCTTTGAAGAGTGCCTCCATGTGGTTAGATCTTTCTTACCCTAGCTTTTATTTTTTGCACTAGGATAGTCACTTCTTCTCCACCCCTTCTTCAATTTTCAAAACCTCCTCTCTTTTTTCAAAACCTTTTTGTTTTCAAACTCAAAACCGCTTTCATAACAAAAACCTTGATTTTGGTCAAGTGATTTTTAAACTTTATTTTCTTTAATAAATATCAATCAATGTTAATCATGCTTTGACCATTTAAAAAAAAACATAAAAAATACAAAACTCATCAAACTCCTTTGTTCCTTGTGCACTTTTTCTTTTAAAACTTTTTCATAAGTTTATACATGATTCATTGCTTTAAGCGAAATTATTCGCTTGGAAATGACGACTTGTCTTTACACTTAAAATCAACCATAACAAACAAATTTTTGTTCTTTGTACCACGAACTACGAGGTTTTGATCCTACATTGCACTTCGTGGGTACGTAGGCATGAGGTGATAAGTCTCTCTAAACACAAAAATATTAAAAAATAATTCTCCTCTCATCTCCTCAATCTCTTTTCAAGCAAACCATTTTCAAACCAAAAAGCGGTAGACATTTCAAAGGGTTCCTATAGAGTACTATAGACGTTTTGGGTGCTAACACCTTCCCATTGCGTAACCAACCCCCCTTACCCATTCTCTGTTTGTTCTTGTTGTTTTAGAACTCCTTAGGTTTTGTTCGCTCTTTTTCCTTTCCTTTTTTGGATAAAATAAAAGTGTGGTGGCGACTCTGTTTTCCTTGAGTTGAGTTAATCAATAGCTTACACTCACGATTTTTACCGCTACAGAAAAGTGGCGACTCTGCTGGGGAACTTCCTTGAGGGGTTTAGCCTACTTGGATTTATTTACTGCTTTTTGTTTGATTTGCTTGTTACTTGTTTGTTCTGTTTGGGAGTTTCTCTGTGTGTGAGATAGGTCCTATACCCGGACTAGAGTGTACTTTGAGATAGGAGGATAGTATAGTCAAGGGAGCTTTGAGGGAGTCGAATCCCGAAAAAGCAGAACTTGAGAATCTATCCACTCGGTGGTTACCTCTTTGGAATTACTGATGCCGATCGAGCGATCGTGAAGGCATTACTTTTTCCATAGAAGCCTATAACACTGAGGACCGTAGTAACCCTTAACCCATCTTAGCCCTTTTTAGGATCGTAGCGCGGAAGCTATGAGGATACAAATCCGACTTAACTGTCACGCAATGCTACACTCAAGTTAGATTCTCTTGAGGATAACTACCAACCTCCGAGAAAATTGGTGCGCTGGTGTGTCTGATAGTGGATTGCGGACCTTGGGCACTCTGTTAAAACCGATGTTTTCTGCAGATACAATGAAGACAAAACCTTAGTACATACCTTTGTGGGATTGGTTCTTACCCTTGGCTTCATGCTCGTGACTTGAACCTTGACCTGTGTGCTTTGTGTGATCTTGTTTGTGGTTGTTGCATTCATGCACTCATGCATTCATGAGTATTCTTTTGGAAGGTTTCAAGGAACTTAAAGGTGTTATTGTAAACAGTGCAGATACTTTTTTTATGGATTTTGGAAGGAGAAGTACAAGGAATTACACTTTCAAGAGTCCTAAGTTAGGGGGTTTGAGAGAGCTAGGATCTTTGGTTGTTGATACCAAGAAGTTCGAGTCTAGATATGGAAGGCTTTTATCTCTCTTGAAGGTTGATATGGCTGAAGGATTGCTTGCTACTTTGGTTCAGTTCTATGACCCTTTGCTTCATTGTTTCACCTTTCCTGATTATCAGTTGGTACCTACGCTAGAGGAGTATTCTCTCCTGCTTGGTTTGCCTGTTCATGGTCGGATTTTCTCTGGTTCGGATCCCGCTCCACATTATTGCGAAGGCTACTCACTTGAAGGTTTCTGAGATTAAGGCTCGCATGGATACCAAAGGAAAGATTCTTGGGTTACCCGCTAAGTTCTTGATGGATAGAGCTCATCACTTTGCTAGTGTGAAGAACACAGTTGCTTTTGAGGCTATTCTTGCCTTGCTCATTTATGGATTGTCCCTCTTCCCGAATGTTGAGAACTTTGTCGACATCAATGCTATTCAGATATTCTTGATTGGGAATCCAATTCCCACTTTGCTTGACGATGCTTACCATTCTGTTCACCTCAAGAATTTCCATGGTGAAGGGATGATTATCTGTTGTGCGCCTTTGCTTTACAAGTGGTTTATTTCTCACTTGCCAAAATCTGCAGCTTTCTGGAATATCAAGGATGGTTTATATTGGTCACGGAAGATCATGTATCTCACTCATTCTGATATTGATTGGTGTAGCTGTGTGCCTTTTGGAGCGATGATTATTGATAGTTGTGGTGATTTTCCCAACGTGCCTCTTCTTGGTACAAAGGGAGGAATCAACTACAATCCGGTGTTGGGTCGTCGTCAGTTGAGATATCCTTTGCGAGAGGTACCGAAGAACATCCATCTGACTGGTCTCTTTTTCAAGGAAGATGAATCTCAGGTTACTCTCAAGAGAGAGATTGTGGAAGCTTGGCGCAACATTTGTAGAAAAGGAAAAGAAATTTTGGGAAATCCGAATTGTGTCTCTTCGGAACCTTACCTCCAGTGGGTTAAAAATAGAGTTATTACTTTGAAGATGCCTTATGCGCGTCAGGAGCCTTTATCTCTAACTGATAAGAAGCCTATTCTCTACTTTATGGAAGACACAGAGAAGTTTCAGATCGCTTTGGCCGAGATGCAACAAGAGAGAGATGCTTGGAAGGACAAGTATCAGATTGTTGAGTTAGAGAATGCAAGACTTCAAGAGCACTTCAAGAAGAAGAATGAAGATGAAGTTGCCAAGAAGAAGAAAAAGGCGCAAGAGGATTTATACTCCTCTCACATTCAACCAATTTCTGATATTCCAAAGAGCTCATAATCTCCTTGGAAGTTGATCGTTGATCAGTTGCTGATTGAGAAGACTCAGATGCAGGCCCACATCAAGAAGTTGTAAGATAGAGCTGGGACTTCTTCTCATAGGATTTTCCAGGGATCTAGTTTTCTTTATTCTCTATTGTTTTAGGATTCTTGAATATGTACTTCCAAGATGTAATATTTTCCATCATTAATGAATGAGATTTTGGTATTTCAAATAACAATGTTTGCAATATGCCTTATAGTTCCTTGAAATTTTGCATTTGCATCTTGCACATCAAGCATCATTATGCATTGTTTCTTGCCTTTCCCAGGTGTCTTATTGTTTCTTTTGGTCTTCGATCAGCCAAGTTATCGGACCAGTATAATACTCGAGCTAATCTGAAGAAAAAGATGGATCAATTTCAACAAGAGAACCGTGAGCTTCGTGAAGAAGTATCAACTCTGAAGGATGGTTTGGAAAGACTCGCTGCAATGATGGAAGCCCCGGTGGCTGCTCAGAATCAGCCACAACCACCTCCTCCTCCGCTCTCAACTCCTGTGCAAAGGACAGTCATTTCTAAGATTGTCTCTACGCCCATCTCTGTGGCGTCTGCTAGTGTTCCTCAACACTCCATGCCTCCTGGCTTCCCCTGGGGCATGTCTATTAACTTTGTTCCTGAGGGTTATCAACCACCACCGCCTCCTAAAATTCCAGTTGTTCCTACCATTCAACCCGTGATGACTGTGCCACCGCCTATGGTTCATACTATTCCTTTTAGTGAAGAACAGATTTTCTACACTGCTCCAAGTGAAAATGTCAGTACTTATGATAGAATGGAAGAGATTCAAGACCAGTTTGCTGAGATGCAGAAAGAGATCAAAGCTCTGAGAGGTAAAGAGCTATTTGGAAAGAATGCTCATGAGTTATGCTTGGTTCCTAATGTGAAGATCCCACATAAGTTCAAGGTCCCTGACTTTGAAAAGTATAAGGGAAATTCTTGTCCGTTGAGTCACTTGACTATGTATGCTCATAAGATGTCGACTCAGACTGATAATAATCAGCTTCTCATTCACTACTTTCAAGATAGTTTGTCTGGTGCAGCCTTGAAATGGTACATGGGACTCGACAGTACTTGAATTCGCACTTTCGAAGATTTGGGTGAGGCGTTTGTGAAACAGTATAAGTATAATGTGGATATGGCTCCTGATCGTGACCAGCTTCGAGCAATGACTCATAAAGATAAGGAGACATTCAAAGAATATGCACAGAGGTGGCACGAGAATGCTGCTCAGATTAATCCTCCTTTGGAAGAAAAAGAGATGACTAAGATTTTTCTGAAAACTCTGAGTCCTTTCTATTATGAGCGTATGATTGCTAGTGCTCCGAGTGATTTCACTGAGATGGTTAATATGGGGATGAGATTAGAAGAAGGTGTCTGTGAGGGACGTTTGTCAAAAGATGGTAATTCTGCTGGTAATTCCAAGAAGTATGGTGGAGGATTTGCCAAGAAGAAAGAAGGTGAGATCAATGCTATTTCCCGTGGAGGACGCAAAAAGAGTTACAGTAAGAATAATCAGTGTCAGCAATATGTTGCATCTGTCACTCCTGTTATCAGTTCAGCTCCTGTTATTCAGGCAGCTCCTGCTCAGCAACAATGTTCTAATCAACCGAACAATCAACGGGGCCATTTTCAGAAGGATTTTGATCTAATTCCGATGACATATACAGATTTGCTTCCTTGTTTAATTCAAAAGAATCTTGTTCAGACCCGTGCACCACCTGCTGTTCCAAAAGATTTGCCATGGTGGTATAAGCCTAAAGCTCGTTGTGCTTTCCATCAGGGAGGAACTGGGCATGATACTGAAAACTGTTATCCATTGAAGATGGAAGTGCAAAGGTTGGCTAGGAGTGGTAATTTGGCTTTCAAAGATTCCAACCCTAATGTACAATCGAATCCGCTGCCCAATCACGGCAAGGCGTCTGTCAATATGGTTTATGGTTATCTTGGTACATTCAAAATCTTTGATATTCGTTGGATCCGAATATCTCTTGTGGAAATGCATGCACTTTTGAGTGAATACCATGATATTGATCATGACTATGCAGCTTGTTGCATCTGTTCTGTGAATCCGTGTGGTTGTGTGATAGTAAAGAGGGATATTCAAAGGATGATGGATGGAAATTTGATTGGAGTCACTGCTAAAAGAGATGAATATCAGAATGAGGTAAATGTTATTGCACCACGCTTTAATACTCCTGAACGAGTTGTTATCTTTTATGATAGTCGGAAGACCGCTGTTACGCCTTTGGTCATTCGGTTGCCCGGTCCAGTACCATATGAATCTGACAAGGTTGTTCCGTATAAGTACAATTCTACCATGGTAGAAGATGGTAAGGAAGTGCCCATTCCTTCTTTGTCTTCTGTGGTAAGCATCGCTGATGTGAGTAGAGTGACCCGAAGTGGTCGTGTCTTTGCTCCTGAGCCTCCAAAGATTGCGGAGAGTGTTGTTGCTGGCAAACAACATCAAGATAAGAGTAATGTTGATACTTTTGGTCAGTCCAGTGGTTTGAATAAGAAGGCTTTTGAGGATGAGGTTTTGAAATTGATCAAGAAGAGTGAGTACAGTGTTGTAGATCAACTCTTGCATACCCCGTCCAAGATTTCAGTGTTGTCCTTACTGTTGAATTCTGAAGCTCATAGGAAATCTTTGCAGAAGGTATTGGAACAAGCATATGTTGAGCATGATGTGACTGTTAATCAGTTTGATGGAATAAGCATATGTCCTCACAGCATGTAATAATTTGAGTTTCTGTGATGAAGAGTTACCCGAGGAGGGGAGAAATCACAATTTGGCTTTACATATCTCTATGAACTGTCAAGAAGATGCGCTTTCCAATGTGTTGGTTGATACTTGCTCTTCTTTGAATGTGTTTCCAAAATATACTCTGTCGAGGCTTTCATACCAAGGTCCTCCCATGAGGTATAGTGGAGTTGTTGTTAAAGCTTTTGATGGATCTTGAAAGACTGTGATTAGAGAAGTTGATCTTCCAATCAAAATAGGACCGTGCTTCTTCCAGATTACTTTTCAAGTAATGGATATTAGTCCTGCTTATAGTTGTCTGCTTGGCCGACCCTGGATTCATGAAGCTGGGGCAGTGACTTCGACTCTCCATCAGAAATTAAAATTTGTTAAGAATGACAAGCTGGTAATCGTTGGAGGTGAGCAAGCGATGCTGGTGATCCACCTTTCATCCTTTTCGTATGTTAATGTTGATGAGACTGTTGGGACTCTGTTCCAAGCTCTTTCTGTAGATGATAAAGCTGTTAAGAAGAATGAGTTGCCCATGTCTTCCTTGAAGGATGCTCTGCATGTATTAAAGACTGGTCGATCTGATGGTTGGGGTCGAGTCATTGATTTGGTTGATAACCTGAGCAGAACCGGTTTAGGCTTTACGCCTGGTACAGTCAGAAGAGATTTGAAGCGTATTAATGAGGCCTTTCACAGCGCCGGATTCATCAACAAAGATCACTCTACTGCTGCCATCATTGAAGATGATGAAGAAGAACTTCCCAATTTTGTGACACATGGACAAATCTGCCAGAATTGGATAGCTGTTGATGTTCCCACTATTGTTCATATTTCAAAGTAATTTGTTTTTGTTTCTTTCAAAAAATCATTTCACTTTGCCCAAGGTGAAAGTGAATCTGTGAGGGCTTTGTTTCAGATTTTATCATCATCAATAAAATGTTATTTTGTTTATCCATATTATGTTTTTCCCTTTTTGCTTTATTTCTGAAAAATGGTAACATAAAAAACCAATAATAATAATGTGTTAATCGCTTTTATCTGCACAATACTTGCACTTCCTGTTCGTATTCTAAAATCAAACAAAAATCATTGTGCAGATTGATTGATAAACCCATTGAAAACAATGACCCTATGCCCCCTCCCAACTTTGAGTTCCCTATGTTTAGAGCTGAAGAAGAGGGTATTGAGGAGATTCCAGATGAAATTTCTCGGTTGCTTGAGCACGAGGAAAAAATCATTCAGCCTCATGAAGAGCCGGTGGAATTGGTTAATTTGGGTTCAGATGATGATAAGAAAGAAGTCAAGATTGGGGCGCTGCTTCAGTCAGATGGTAAGAAGAGGATTGTGGAGCTTCTTAGAGAATATGTTAATGTGTTTGCTTGGTCTTATCAAGGCATGCCTGGTCTTGATACTGATATTGTGGAGCATAGATTGCCATTGAAGCCTGAATGTCCACCAGTGAAACAGAAATTGAGAAGAACTCATCCCGACATGGTTGTGAAGATCAAACAGGAGGTTCAAAAGCAGATTGATGCTGGTTTTCTTGTGACTTCTGAGTATCCTCAATGGGTGGCCAATATTGTGCCTGCTCCAAAGAAAGACGGAAAAGTCCGAATGTGCGTTGACTATAGAGATTTGAATAAAGCGAGTCCGAAAGATGATTTTCCACTACCACACATTGATATGCTGGTAGATAATACTGCTAAATTCAGTATCTTATCTTTTATGGATGGATTTTTCGGTTATAATCAAATAAAGATGGCACCCGAGGATATGGAAAAAACAACATTCATTACACCCTGGGGAACATTCTGTTACAGAGTGATGCCCTTCGGTTTGAAAAATGCTGGTGCAACGTACCAGAGAGCTATGGCTACTTTGTTCCATGATATGATGCATAAATAAATTGAGGTCTATGTGGATGATATGATTTGTAAGTCGAAGACTGAAAAAGATCATATCGAGTACTTATTGAAGTTGTTTCAACATTTGAGAAAGTTTAAGCTCCATTTGAATTCAAATAAATGCACTTTTGGTGTCCGTTCTGGAAAATTGTTGGGCTTTATTGTCAGCCAAAAAGGCATTGAAGTTGACCCTGGTAAAGTTAAAGCTATTCAGGAAATGCATGTGCCCAAAACAGAAAAACAAGTAAGAGGATTCCTGGGATGTTTGAATTATATCTCCCGATTTATATCCAATATGACTGCCACATGTGCGCCAATCTTCAAGCTTCTTCACAAAGATCAAGGTTGTGTCTGGACAGAGGATTTTCAGAAAGCTTTTGAGAGGATTAAAGAGTACCTACTTGAACCTCCGATTTTGTCTCCTCCCGTGGAAGAAAGACCTTTGATCATGTATTTGACTGTGCTAGAAGATCCTATGGGCTGTGTTCTAGGTCAACAAGATGAATTTGGTCGAAAAGAGTTTGCCATTTATTATTTGAGTAAGAAGTTCACCGATTGTGAGTCTCAGTATTCAATGCTTGAAAAGACATGTTGTGTTTTAGCTTGGGCTGCCAAGCGCCTCCGCCAGTATATGTTGAATCATACAACTTGGTTGATATCCAAAATGGATCCAATTAAGTATATCTTTGAAAAGACTGCTTTAACTGGGAGGATCGCTCGTTGGCAAATGTTGTTATCAGAATATGAAATCGAGTACCGAACTCAAAAAGCGATAAAAGGAAGTGTTTTGGCTGACCATCTGACACACCAGCCAATTGATGATTATCAACCTATCAGGTTTGATTTTCCTGACGAGGATGTGATGTATCTAAAGGTTAAAGATTGTGAAGAACCATTACCTGATGAAGGGCCTGAGCCTGGATCTCGTTGGGGTTTGATTTTTGACGGAGCTGTTAATAAGTATGGCAATGGTATTGGGGCAATAATTGTTACTCCTCGTGGTTCTCATATTCCTTTCACTGCAAGGTTGATGTTCACTTGCACAAATAATGCATCTGAGTATGAAGCATGTATTATGGGCTTGGAAGAAGCCATTGATTTAAGAATCAAGACTCTTGATGTATACGGAGATTCCGCCCTAGTGATTAATCAGATTAAAGGAGAATGGGAGACACGTCAACCTGATTTGATTCCTTATTGAGATTATGCAAGAAGGTTGTTAACTTTCTTCAATAAGGCTGAGTTTCACCATGTACCCAGAGCAACAAATCGAATGGCAGATGCTTTAGCCACTATATCCTCCATGATTGTGGTGAATTGGTGGAATGATGTGCCAAAAATCGATGTTATGCGGCTTGATAGGTGATAAGTGCAAATTGTACCTATTTGTGTATATATGTTTTGTTGCACTTATCGATACTTTGTGTCTATATGGTTCAAATAAACCCCACTTTGTTTATAAATACGTTTACTTTACGTTTTAGTGTATATATTGCGTATTGTTTAAATATTACTTAGTTTAATTGATTTTTATCTCAATTTTGTAGGTAGTTAATAAAGGCTATCTTGCCATATTCTTGAAGAGCATTGAATAAGCTTTCCAACGCTTCCGACGGTGCGTAAATCAGAGTTTCAGTGAAGAAGTTGTGGCCAAAATAAGGACTGGTTTTTTGTCTTGTTCGCACTGCGAACTGGCACCGAGTGTTCGCATTGCGAAGGTCCAGCGAAGGTCCCAACGAAGGCTGGCAGTGAGTTTCAAAAGAGAAATAAACCAAGGTTCACACTGCGAACCAGTCAGTGAGCATTCGCACTGCGAATGGTTCGTTCGCACTGCGAACCAACGAAGGAAAGCAAAGGCGGTTTAGCAATCAGAGGCACTTGAAGTGCCATTTTTTTTAGTCATTCGCACTGCGAATGATCGTTCGCACTGCGAACCTTGCAGAATTTACAATGTATATAGTTCAATTCAGTTACTTTTTTAGGGATGGTTTTGGGGTTTCTTGATCCCATTTCCATCAAACTTCATTTTTCATTATTTTGCTTAGAAAACAACTATGGAGCATGCATACGAATGAATCGGGGTGGATTGATCGTCGACCGACTCTGACAATCCGCGAGATGTTTGGTTCATTTCTCTTCTTCTTTGTGGTTTTCTTTATGGTTGGGTTGTGTATATGTATTTGCTACAAACTCATGTATATTTGTCGCCCATGGCATTGTATAAAACTTGCTTTACAAATCTCTATTGGTAATTGTCTCTGATTTTTGCTTTATGCGCGGGGTTTGGTTTGCGTTAGACATAACCTTAGCGAACTCCGATTAGGGATGGTTGTCTGTTAGTTTTTGGACTCTAGAGATAGATTTAGGAGCTAACAATCTTCAATAGGCGTCGAATCTTAATGCCTTCCGTGTTTCGAGGCTTCGCTCGCGAGAGTGACGAAGAGAGTCACACGGTTGTTATCTCAACTTTGCGTTAGACATAACCTGTGTTGTGAGCGATGCTGGGTGATATTGAGGAGTATTGTAGGTTGAGTATAACTGGTCGGTAAGTTTAAGTTTGTGAGGAGTCGATTGTATGCATTGCCTGATAAGTTTGTCTCTGATGAATGAATTTCTTTTTATGTTTTAATGTTTACTTTTCTGTTTTCATGTTTTAAACCATTTTAATCCAAACTCATTAACGCGAGAGACTGTCGAACGACATTCTTTCCCTCGAACCGATCTTTGTGGACACGACATAAATCCCGGAGGGAATTTTTCCGAAAATAAATATTTTTGCTTGCTTGCCACTATTCTGCAATCAATAAAATGGCGCCGTTGCCGGGGATTGGTTTTGATATTGAATCGCATTGCGATAGTTTCTTTGTTTTTGAGTTTTGTATATATCGTATATATTGTCTGTTTCCATTATGTTTGTTCAAGTGTTGTATACATTTTGTTCCCGTAACGTTTGCTTAAGTGTTTGGTTAGGACGTTTGCTTTTGGTTGCACGGTGAGACATCACCATGGCATGAAGAGAGGAAGTTTCTAGCTAAGCACCGTAAAGGCGTCGAGCTTACGACGTAAAACAAGCATGTTTTATAGTTTTTCTTTTCGAATGTTTTTGGTTGTTGTTCGCTCACAGATTTTGATTGACTTATTTGAGGATGCTTTTGTGATTTTCCAAGTTGGTTCGTTTCAACTTGCGAATGCGTGGTAATGATTTTGTTAAGTTTTGTACACGTCTGAGGTATGTATTTATCGCTTTCTATACTTTAGCATATTCGTGATACTTAGGAATTTTACAAACTTCCATGCCATCCATTCTTTTGTATACTTGTTCTATTGTGAATCACTTTAGTTCCCAACCTTTTTGTGAGGTGGCCTTCTATTTGTTCATATATGCACGGAGAACCAACATTCTTGTTCTAACTGGATTTTATTATGTTGAATCTTTTGTTTGTGTTGATTATATAAATGCATGAAAAGGATCAAGGCAATTGTTTTATTTTGAGCACAACTACCTTAGCCAAATAGTCATTCACCTTGTGAGCGTGTGATCATTTGTAACCCCTTTGAGCCTTTGGTCATTATCCATGTTGCTTGAGCTTGATGCTTGTCTATGAGTGTCAAATTTAGTTTTTGTGTGGATCTTGATTGTTGTTTTCTTGAACCCTCAATTTTGTGTTGTTGTATGGATTTTTTCCTTGCCTTAAAAAGTAGGGAGTATTCACATGATGGTGCGGTTGAATTTAAGTTGGGGAGAGGATGATTGTATACTCATTGGTTGGATTCTATGAGGATTGAAAAAGAAAAGAAAAAAGAGAAAAATATGACAAAGAAAAGAAAAAGAAAGAAAAAAAGAAGAAAAAGAAAATCCTTGAAAAAAGAAACAAAAAGAGTTTCAATAATTGTGCTAAATAATTATTGTGTGTTGTGTAGCACTTGGGATTGTGGAAGAAGTTGGTTGAAATTTTGTGTGTGAATCTTTGTGAGTTTTCACTCCCTTAGGTTTAGGCAAGTTTTTGTTTCAATTACCTTTAGAAATTGCCCCTTGTTTGTTTACCCGACCACGTTACAACCTTGAAAGTCCTTGTGATTCTCGCCTTTGTATTTTCAATGTGAATTTGTGGATGTATGCATAATTTAGTCTTTTGTTTGCATGAGTGTTGTGTGAGTGTAAAGTACCTTATTGTGTGTTTTTCATCTACCGATGATTGTTTTTGTTAGGTGTGATTCACTTTGGAACTTGTGTTGTTTTAGAATTTTTGGCATGATTTTTGTATTTTGCATTTGTTTCGTGACTATGTTGTTGTTGTAGTTTAGTGGTAAGTATTTACTTTTTGTGTGTACCGTTTTCATTTGAACCATTCATTCGTTTCCGTTTTTCAAAACCTGTTGATTTGTCATTCTTTGGATATTGCTTGTGCATGTTCAAGTTTGTTTGATTCTTGTTTGTGGACAAACAATTAGGTAAGTTGGGGAGAATTTGATAAGTGCAAATTGTACCTATTTGTGTATATATGTTTTGTTGCACTTATCGATACTTTGTGTCTATATGGTTCAAATAAACCCCACTTTGTTTATAAATACGTTTACTTTACGTTTTAGTGTATATATTGCGTATTGTTTAAATATTACTTAGTTTAATTGATTTTTATCTCAATTTTGTAGGTAGTTAATAAAGGCTAACTTGCCATATTCTTGAAGAGCATTGAATAAGCTTTCCAATGCTTCCGACCGTGCCTAAATCGGAGTTTCGGTGAAGAAGTTGTGGCCAAAATAAGGACTGGTTTTCTGTCTTGTTCGCACTGCGAACTGGCAGCGAGTGTTCGCATTGCGAAGGTCCCAGCAAAGGCTGGCAGTGAGTTTCAAAAGAGAAATAAGCCAAGGTTCGCACTGCGAACCAGTCAGCGAGCATTCGTACTGCGAATGGTTCGTTCGCACTGCGAACCAACGAAGGAAAGCAAAGGCGGTTTAGCAATCAGAGGCACTTGAAGTGCCATTTTTTTTAGTCATTCGCACTGCGAATGATCGTTCGCACTGCGAACCTTGCAGAATTTACAATGTATATAGTTCAATTCAGTTTCTTTTTTAGGGTGGTTTTGGGGTTTCTTGATCCCATTTCCATCAAACTTCATTTTTCATTGCTTTGCTTAGAAAACAACTATGGAGCATGCATACGGATGAATCGGGGTGGATTGATCGTCGACCGGCTCTGACAATCCGCGAGATGTTTGGTTCATTTCTCTTCTTCTTTGTGTTTTTCTTTATGGTTGGGTTGTGTATATGTATTTGCTGCAAACTCATGTATATTTTTCGCCCATGGCGTTGTATAAAACTTGCTTTACAAATCTCTATTGGTAATTGTCTCTGATTTTTGCTTTATGCGCGGGGTTTGGTTTGCGTTAGACATAACCTTAGCGAACTCCGATTAGGGATGGTTGTCTGTTAGTTTTTGGACTCTAGAGATAGATTTAGGAGCTAACAATCTTCAATAGGCGTCGAATCTTAATGCCTTCCGTGTTTCGAGGCTTCGCTCGCGAGAGTGACGAAGAGAGTCACACGGTTGTTATCTCAACTTTGCGTTAGACATAACCTGTGTTGTGAGCGATGCTGGGTGATATTGAGGAGTATTGTAGGTTGAGTATAACTGGTCGGTAAGTTTAAGTTTGTGAGGAGTCGATCGTATGCATTGCCTGATAAGTTTGTCTCTGATGAATGAATTTCTTTTTATGTTTTAATGTTTACTTTTCTGTTTTCATGTTTTAAACCATTTTAATCCAAACTCATTAACGTGAGAGACTGTCGAACGACATTCTTTCCTTCGAACCGATCTCTGTGGACACGACATAAATCCCGGAGGGAATTTTTCCAAAAATAAATATTTTTGCTTGCCGGGGATTGGTTTTGATATTGAATCGCATTGCGATAGTTTCTTTGTTTTTGAGTTTTGTATATATCGTATATATTGTCTGTTTCCATTATGTTTGTTCAAGTGTTGTATACATTTTGTTCCCGTAACGTTTGTTTAAGTGTTTGGTTAGGACATTTGCTTTTGGTTGCGCGGTGAGACATCACCATGGCATGAAGATAGGAAGTTTCTAGCTAAGCACCGTAAAGGCGTCGAGCTTACGACGTAAAACAAGCATGTTTTATAGTTTTTCTTTTTGAATGTTTTTGGTTGTTGTTCGCTCACAGATTTTGATTGACTTATTTGAGGATACTTTTGTGATTTTCCAAGTTGGTTCGTTTCAACTTGCGAATGCGTGGTAATGATTTTGTTAAGTTTTGTACACGTCTGAGGTATGTAGAATTATTTGTCGGTATGGTGTTCCGAGCAAAATTATCACTGATAATGGGTCGAATTTGAATAACAAGATGATGAAGGAATTATGCGATGAGTTTAATATCGAGCATCATAATTCTTCTCCTTACAGACCTAAGATGAATGTGGTTGTTAATAAGAATATCAAGAAGATTGTTCAGAAGATGGTTGTTACTTATAAGGACTGGCATGAGATGCTCCCTTTTGCTTTGCATGGGTATTGTACATCCGTCCGCACTTCAACAGGGGCAACCCCTTTCTGTCTTGTTATGGTGTGGAAGCAGTGCTCCCGGTGGAAGTTGAAATCCCTTCTATGAGAGTTTTGATGGAAGCTGAATTGTCTGAGGCTGAATGGTGCCAAAGCAGATATGACCAGTTGAATTTGATTGAAGAGAAAAGAATGGCGGCCTTGTGTCATGGTCAATTATATCGACAGAGAATGAAGAAAGCTTTTGATAAGAAGGTTCGATCTTGTGTTTTCAGAGAAGGCGACCTCGTGCTCAAAAAGATCTCGACTTTTACCAATGATTCTAGGGGCAAGTGGACTCCTAATTATGAATACCCATATGTTGTTAAGAGAGCCTTCTCTGGCGGTGCATTACTTCTTACAAGTATGGATGGTGAAGAGTTTACTCGTCCTGTGAATGCCGATGCAGTCAAGAAATACTTCACCTAAAAAATAAAAGAACAGCTCGCTAAGTTGAAAACCCGAAAGGGCGGCTTAGGCAAAAATGAGCGTCTCGGTGGGCTGAAAACCCGAAAGAGTGGTCCAGGCAAAAATTAGAAACAAAAACAGAAATAATCATCCTGGTAGATTGAAAACCCGAGAGGGCAATCTAGGCAAAAGTTAGGGATTATGGCAAGTAACTGCATCTGGCCAGTCTTGATCGTTGAAAGCAATATTGTCTATCAAGGATTCCGTTTCAACCATCCTCAACTGAAGTTCTAAGCACAGCGGAATTTAAAGTTGTTAGGGAGAATAGTGGTCATTGTATTTCAATGTAACCCTTTCCATGTATTTACCAATTTTAAAACTTTGTAATGATCTATGAAGTTACGCCATTTGCGGACTACCATTCTATTAATAAAATTCGGGCCTTTGTCCCTTTATTTGCAATCCTTATTTCATTTCTGTTTGCAAAATTTCATTTATTTTTTATGATGATTTTTGAAACAAAATGTGAATAATTTGTTTCAATTTTTGAAAATTATAAAAACATTTTCCTTTGATTTATGAAATATAAAAAAGAATGTCAACGGTTATTCCAAGAATGGTAGGATCAATGTTTTCCTCAGCAGGGTTCGTTCTCGCTCCTTTGGCAGAATTTATTGACAAATCCCCATAGAGTTTGTTGATATTTCCATAGCAGAGCTTGTTCTTGTGAATGCGCTTAGTTGTTGACAAGGTGATAGGTTTGGTATGATGTGTTGAATTCATAAGGTCCAATGCTGTTTGGTTTTTCCCCAGCTAAGTCTTGATCCGAATCTTCTCCAGCTGATTATGTTACGGTCAGATAGTTGAGTAGTTTTGAGGTTCACCTCTCCTTGATGACAATCCTCATGCAGATATTCATTTTTGCTGTCTCCAGCAAAAGTCATATGAAGAATCCTCACTCAGAGTTTTACCCTCTGGACTTGTTGTTGTCCCGAAACAGAGAGCAATGTTATTTTTCTTTAAGAAGCGTTGACTTAGTGGCTGTTTGTCAGATTTTTATCTTGCTATGTGGATGTATTTCTCTCTAGGTTGATTTATCCTTGCTGATTCCCCAACAGAGACAGAATATTACTGTTTCGATTGTTCCCCAAGCATAGAGCAATGATGTTAATTTCTTATTTCCCCCTGCAAGTCCAAGATGTATTTCTCTCCAGATTGTTTTATTCAGATTTATCCTCCTAGTGAAGATTATGCATCACTAATGCGGCTATTCCCCAGTGAAGTCGCTGATGATATCTCTTTTAGTCACCTGTTGGGTTTTCTCTCATTTATGATGAGTATTGATCTAAAATCCCCCACGGTTTGACCTGTTGCTGTTTTCTCAGCAAGTCCAGGATGCCTTGCTCAGATTTGGTTAATCCTCAGAGAGCTTTTATCTTGTATCTCCAGCAGATCTGCCTTGTATTCCCAATGAATTTTGCGTAGATGTTTATATGTCTACATTCCCCAGCGGATTCTTTATTTCTCCGCAGCAGATCTCTTCATCCTTTTGAAATGGAAGTTCCTGTGAATTTTTATGATCCCTGGGAAGATTCAGAAAGATTTGGGTTGTATGATTCCCCAACAGCTTTCCTGCCATCCTCAAAGCAGAGTTTATGTTGTTATCCTCTCTATGGATCATCGATGTTAGAAGATTGATATTTGGCTTTAACCCCCAAGGAGTATCTTATTTTCTCCAGCAAGATTTGAGCCTTGTAGTAGGATTTATTTTCCTTTGATGGCTTTTGTTTATCTCTTACCAGATTTCTTCAGCTAAATCCCTAGCAGAGCTGCTAATGACATCTCCATCTTGATGAGATTAGCCGAGTATTCAGTGGTGTTGTGATGTTCATTCCGCCCTCTGTTTATCCTTATGTCTGTTTTGTCAGCATATTCATACGCATGAGCATTGCATGTATATTCGTCGTTGTGCATAGCATATCGTTGGTGCATTGTGCATTTTGCATTTGTGTTGGTGCTTCTTTGCTCTGATGTTGTTATCCCCGCAGATCATGTGTGTCCTTTCTCCATTTAGAGTGTCGACCCGTAAGCAGAAAATGCCTATCTTTGCTAATTCCCCACTGAGTTTATGCCTCGTGGAAGATATTTTGTTTTAGCCTTCCTCCCCAGTTCATTTGTCTGTATGGAATTAATCCCCAGTTGAGATATTTCCTCCTCGGGATGAGTCTTATTTGACCGTTTCTCTCTGGTTTATTCCCAGATTGAATTTTGGTCCCTTGCTTTGGCATTGGAAGCTTATCACCTTTATCGTCCTGCCCATTTAGTTGGTAGTAGGTGATATAGATGGCTTATTACCCTTGTCGTCCTGCCCTTTAGTTGGTAGTAGGTAATATAGCCTGGTTCGATTACCTTGTTGTAGCTGTCACTTGGTTGATAGCCGGTAATGTTTCCCTTGTCTGAGTTTATCGCCTTCGTCGTCCTGCCCTTTTGTTGGTAGTATATGGTATTTCTCGGATCTTTTGAAATTGTTACCTTTGTTGTCCTACCCTTTGTTGGTAGTAGGTAATATTTCTCATACCCTTGGTGGATTACTTTGTTTTAACTGTCACTTGGTTGATAGTTGGTAATCCCTCTTTTTGGCTTATCACCTTCGTCGACCTGCCCATTTTGTTGGTAGTAGGTGATATAGCTGGCTTATTACCTTTGTCGTCCTGCCCTTTAGTTGGTAGTAGGTAATATAGCCCAGTTTGGTTACCCTGTTATAGCTATCACTTGGTTGATGGTTGGTAGTCTCTCCCTGTTCGAGTTTATCACCTTTGTCGTTCTGCCCTTTGTTGGTAATGGGTGATATTTCTTGTATCTTTTAAGATTATTACCTTTGTCGTCCTGCCCTTTGTTGGTAGTAGGTAATATTCCTCATATCATTTTGGTTGATTGCCTCATCGTAGCTATCACTTGGTTGATGGTTGGTAATCTCTCCTTGTTCGAGCTTACCACCTTCGTCGTCCTGCCCATTTTGTTGGTAGTAGGTGATATAGCTGGCTTATTATCTTTGTCGTCCTGCCCTTTAGTTGGTAGTAGGTAATATAGCCCGATTTGGTTACTCTGTTCTAGTTTTCACTTGGTTGATAGCTGGTAATCCTTTCCCCTTTTTGAGATTGTTACCTTCGCCGTCCTACCCTTTGTTGGTAGTAGGTAGTTCTTCTTATACCCCTTTTGTGAGATCGTTACCTTTGTCGTCCTACCCTTTGTTGGTAGTAGGTAATTTTTCTCATATCCTTTTGATTGACTGCCTTGTTGTAGCTATCACTTGGTTGGTAGTTGGCAATCTTTCCTTTTGATCATGCTATTACCGGATGCCTGGTGGTAGATGATCTCTTCCCCGGCGGAGATTTTTTCTCTCCATGTTGGGACGATGTTATCCCTCTTTCATTTCTAGTGTCGGTAATTTTCCCTCAGTTGAAATCTTACTCTTTATTCTTCCCCAGCGGAGATTGTTTCCTCCCCTGTTGGGATGTGTTTTCCCTCTTTTGTTTTCCCCGGTGGAGTTTTTTTCTCTTTGCTCCCCAGTTTTTGTTTGTCTCCCATGGCGTTTCTCCCCACGGAAGTCTTGTGTTTGAATATCATCAGTATAATCATATCATTTTGTGGTCTCTTAGGGCCAAAAATTGGGTTGTTGTTATATTTAAGTCTCTTTTATCTCGTTGAGACAAAGATGCCCATCTTCGTATCTCCGGATAGAAGAAACTTAAATAGGGGCAGCTGTAATACCCTAATTTTTACCCCTAAGATCCCACATGTCTTTTTGCATTTCATGCCACAAACAAGATCACACATTGGTTCCCTCTCTTGTGGGATTGTGCCTTGCAGGGATCTTTGAGTATGTGTGCGTTTGTTAGTTGTTTTTTTCTCGCTTAATTTGTTTATGTTTACTAACCATTAATTAAAATCTAAAAAAATATTTTTGTTTTCTTTCACTAACATTTTAAGGGGAAGAACAGGTTAAAAATACCAAAATAACCCACCGCTCGAATGAATTTTATCTGAGAAAAGTCAAAGTTGATCCGCAATCATGTCAAATTTATCTGGTTAAGGATTCCCCCCAGTTTTAATTGATTATTATTCAAGAGACTCTAAGGTTCATGTGTTTATTTCTATGCCTTCTTTGACGAGCAAAAGAATCGAGCCGAACCACAGCAGTGCATTCAAAAGGAGTATTTTTTTCAAAATTTGCACTAAGTAACCGGTTAGCATATAGTCTGTAACCGGTTACCCTCGTGGAAATTTGAAAAAAAAAATAGCAAATTCAAATTCAGCAAATTTGCACCAATCTCAGCCCTTGATCACATTTGGGATATTCTAGACCATCTCATTTTAATTCCCCTACATCACTTTGATCATTTCCTACCATACACTTTCACTAATCACCACTCTTTTATGAATTTCCCTCCAAATTCAAATTCCAAGCCTAATTTTCATTTCCAAACCAAATTCCAATCCACCAAATTTTCCAAGCCTAAATTCTATAAATAGAGGCTTCATTTCATTTATTTCACAAGCTTTTGAGAGCTAAATTCACCTTGCTAAAATTTCTCTTGAAGCTTTTGATAGCCAACAAACCTCTTGCAAATTCTATCCCCAACCACAAATTTCACTAAAGCTCACTTTTCTTCTTTTGAAAGTTAACAAGAATTCACATTGAATCTTATTCAACTTTGAGCTAAACCTTCATCCAAGCTTGTTTTCTTCATCAATTCTCATAGATCAAGGCTTTGGTTTTTGGATCTTGAAGCAATTCGAAGGAATTTTCAGATTTGAAGTGGTAATTCCTCTTTCACCGTTGTTGAAGCTTCATCTTCATCTTCCATAATGTAGATCTTTGGAGATCTTTGTTACTTGATCCTTTGGATCTTGTAATTGTGTTTAATTGCTGGTTTTTGCTTTTATTTTACTTTAAATTTCGTGCAATTTCAGTTCCATGATCACAAGGTATTTGTAAAAAGTTTTAAAAGTGGATCATGCTGAATTTTGCACAATTTTCTGCATTCTGGTGCAGAGTAATCGGTTAGCAGATATGCAGTAACCGGTTACTCTGTGTTAATTTTGAAAAATTGTGCCTATTTTGAACTAAGTAACCAGTTATCAGATATGCAGTAACCGGTTACTTCAAAACAGAATGCATTTTTTGCCTTGTTTTAGGAGCTGTTTTGGTTTTTCTTCCTCCTTCTTCCCTTTCCTTTTGTTCTTAGCCTTAGATCACATAATTGTGTGGTTTAATTTGGCTTTCTCTTCATCTATTTCTCATTTCTTTTGATTGATGAAAGTCTTATGGATCTTAGAATTTCTTTGTTTAATTCTTGATCAAGACTAGATCGTTACCTATTTTCTTTTCGTGTGGTATTGCTTTCGGATGACGATCTACATATCGTTTATCTAGCATGCATTATCACAAATATCTTTTGACCGACCTCATTGTAGGGTAATTACTTCGTAAATTACTCGGCGATTTCTTAACATAGCGCAACATTTGCCCCTCTTTATCCAATTCAGAATTTGAACTTTCGTGGTCCGGACCTTGATTGGTCGCGTCAACCCAACGTTGGTTAATCTTTTGTATTAGGTTCAAAATCTTTGAAGCTTGTTATTGTAGAGGCTTTGATTCTATCAATCTTCTAACAAGTCTTCATTAACCTTGACCTAAGTACATTGTTTAATCACTATAGTTCAAAACGCGAAATGGAATAATTGGTGAAGGCTTATGGCACTAGAGCCTTGTGCTACTAATTACTAACTTCTAACTTTTTTATGTTTCCTTCTCGCTCCCTAGCTCTCTTTTACTTTTATGCAATTTTTCCTTTGTCCGTTGGACACATGTTTATGCTTCCACATATTTTTCCTTTGTCCGTTGGACACATGTTTATGCTTCCGCAATTTTTCCTTTGTCCGTTGGACACATGTTTATGCTTATGCCTTTTTCTCTTTGTCCACTTGGACCAAAAACATAAATAAAGGATTAAACCACTAAAAGACTTGTGCTCTTAATTGTTGGACTATGGCCACTATCCCTTGCATTGGAGGATCTATACTCTTGATTATGGACTTATGGACTTAGACTTAGGTTTCTTTTCCTTGTGCTTTGGATCATTATGGAGCTTGGTATTCTAGCCTTTATTTGGCTTGCTTATTGGTTCAAGAGGATGAAATTCTTGTCTTAGTATGCTTTGAAGAGTGCCTCCATGTGGTTAGATCTTTCTTACCCTAGCTTTTATTTTTTGTACTAAGATAGTCACTTCTTCTCCACCTCTTCTTCAATTTTCAAAACTTCCTCTCTTTTTTCAAAACCTTCTTGTTTTCAAACTCAAAACCACTTTCATAACAAAAACCTTGATTTTGTTTAAGTGATTTTTAAACTTTGTTTTCTTTAATAAATGTCAATCAATGTTAATCATGCTTTGACCATTTAAAAAAAAAACATAAAAAATACAAAACTCATCAAACTCCTTTGTGCCTTGTGCACTTTTTCTTTTAAAACTTTTTCATAAGTTTAGACATGATTCATTTCTTTAAGCGAAATTATTCGCTTGGAAATGACGACTTGTCTTTACACTTAAAATCAACCAAAACAAACAAATTTTTGTTCTTTGTACCACGAACTACGAGGTTTTGATCCTACATTGCACTTCGTGGGTACGTAGGCATGAGGCGATAAGTCTCTCCAAGCACAAAAATCTTAAAAAATAATTCTCCTCTCATCTCCTCAATCTCTTTTCAAGCAAACCATTTTCAAACCAAAAAGCGGTAGACATTTCAAAGTGTTCCTATAGAGTACTATAGACGTTTTGGGTGCTAACACCTTCCCACTGCGTAACCAACCCCCTTACCCATTCTCTGTTTGTTCTTGTTGTTTTAGAACTCCTTAGGTTTTGTTCGCTCTTTTTCCTTTCTATTTTTGGATAAAATAAAAGTGCGGTGGCGACTCTGTTTTCTTTGAGTTGAGTTAATCAATAGCTTACACTCACGATTTTTACCGCTACAATATGTCCCTACAAACAATCTATAATGAAAAGAAAGAGGTTATTTCCTCTTACATGCAGCATCAGAGCTGACCAAAATACCAGGGTGCTGACTAAGAATAACACCAATATCAGTCACTTCCACCTCAGCTTACTCCTCCTCGCTCCCACCCATAAACCTGTTGATAATTTCAGAAGAAAACTCCACATATTTACCTATGTCATAAACCTTCCTATACTCCTTGCTCATCTTACTATTACAATCCTCAGAACTGTGTATAATGAATTTCTTAACCATCATCCCATAACAGTCACCAACACCACAAAAACTCTTTATCAAACCATCATCCTCAATAAGATTCACCACCGAATGGAGGGAAGAGAAAGTATTCTTTGCACTCCTCCACACCTGTAATTGCTATAACTCCTCAAACGTGTAAATTCCCAATTTCCCCCTTAACTTCTCAAATTTATTTGCATCCAAAGCCTTAGTAAATATGTAAGCCAGTTGCTTCACAATGGCCACATTCTCAAGAGTAATAATTTTGTCCTCAACAAAATCCCTAATAAAATGATGACGAATGTCAATATGCTTTGTCCTGCTATGTTAGATGAGATTCCTGGATAAATTGATTGCACTCAGATTATCACAATATAATGTCATGACATCTTGTTCGACGTTATATTCCTTTAGCATTTGTTTCATCCAAATCAATTGAGAGCAACTACTTTCTACATCAATATACCCAGCCTCAGCTACCCGGTCTGCATCACAATACCCTACAAGCATGAAATTTGGACTATGAGAATACGACCTTCCATAATCACTAGTACTATTGGTGTATTTTAAGATCCTATTCACTTGATTAATGTGGCTCATTTTAAGCTCAACCTGATATCTAGCACAAACTCCTATAGCTAAAGTGATGTCTGGTCTGATAGCTGTAAGATACAACAGACTACCAATCATACTCTTGTATAAACTTTGATCTACGTCAACACTTTTTTCTTAGCAGAAGGCATGATGTCTTGAACGTCTTGTTCAACATCATACTCAGAGTCACTCAATGACTTTTTCTTGGTAGCAGGGGCCACAACTTTACTCCATCCTTTGTTAGTTCCAACCTTAGTACTTTTCTTGGATGCCTTAGAAGGCTTTCTTGTAGACACAACAACCTTACCTTTTCTGTTCCTCAATTTTTTAGCAATACTAGGTGCCAATTTACTCCCTATAAGCTCATCATGAGACTATAGACCATCTACATTGACAAGGTCAGTAGACTGATCCTTCTTCACATCAACATTCTCTTCTTTATCTTCTTTGTCAGACACATCTTTCTCTTTTTCAGCAAACATACTATTATCTTTAGAATCATCTCTTTTACCAGTAACAAAATCATCTTCAGCCATATTCTCTTGAGATTTTTCAGGAGTCTCACTATGAGTGTTTTCTTATGTGGCTTCAACAGGATGATCATATTGGGCCAAGGATGTTGCGACATCCGACACAACATTAGACTAAAGATCAGATTCAAGATCAGTAACCAAGATCTTAAAGAGAGACATATGAACACTTGTATCAACAGTGTCATTAACAATAACATTTAAACTAGATTGACTTAAGGTTTCTTCCGCTTTAGGGTTATCTAGACTCACAGTTTCAGAGGTAACGACATTTGAAACATTTGAAACATTCAAACCAGAAGTATCAACAACACCTACAAAGGCACACCTCTTTCCACCCAGGCTTTCAACTTGCGTTGGCCCCATTAAGTCCGTATGAAGAAGTTCTAGAACTCTGAACGTAGTCTAATGTTGCGACATTGGGTGTGACATCTTGGTTTGCTTCCCAATTTGACACTTACCACAGATTCTTCCTTCCTCTATTATGAGCTTAGGAATACCTCCAAAGGCCTCTTCAGTCACAATTGTTTTTATACCTTTGAGATTCAGTTGTCCATGCTTCTGAGACCATACCTTGACTTTATCTTTCTTGAGAACTAAGCAAGTGGAAGAGCATGTAGTTTCTCGAGGAACCCACAAATAACAATTATCTTTAGTCCTAACTCCCTTCATCAGAACATCATTATTCTCATTTGTAACCAAGCATTCAGACTTGGTGAAATTCACATTTAGACTTTGATCACATAACTGACTGATATTAATCAGATTGGCAGTTAGTTCTTTTACAAGAAGTACATAATCTTGACTAGGAATAAGACTTGATTTCACCTTTAGCACCATCACCAAACATAACAAAACTTGTGGAACAAGACTTGATGTTCACTAAATACTTCTTGATCCCAGTTATATGTCTAGAACACCAAAGTACCATTTTCCCCTAGATGAAGCCCTAAAGGAAGTATGGGCTATATGACTAGAATTAACAACCTTAGGTTTCCACGCCTTTGTAGTTTTAGTCATCACATGATTAGTCCTATGTTGTGTTGGATGCTTTGGGTAACCATACAATCTACAACAGAAGGGCTTTATATGACCATATTTACCACAATAATGGCATTTCTAAGACTGGAACTTGCCTTTGGTATGAGTTTTCTGAAGTCTGGCAGGATGTTGTAACATTTGGTCAGACATTATGAGCTCACCCTTTACTTCAGCAGGAACAAACTTTGTCACAAGGTTTTTCTTTGATTATTTAAAGGCTGATAAATAAACCCTATACTAGTAAATATTTTACCTCCTTTCTCAACTTGAAGAATCTCATCCAACACATCAGATCCATTGTTCAACATCCTTGTGGATTTGGTCATATTTTCAAGGTTTGAAGTTAATAGGCTTACTTCACCCGAAGTTTAGAGATGGTAGATAGAAGTTTCTCTTTTTCATCCTGAAGTTGAGCTATAAGCCCATTCTGCTTTCTCCTAACTTACACACTTCTTCACTTCTGATACAAAGTTACTTTTAGGAAGTAACTAATTCTTCCTAAGTGACCTCTTCATCACAAGAATCTTCATCAGAATCACATCTACTAGTGAGTGTTGTAGCATGCTTAGCAGTTTCATCACCAGGTTCACTTTCAAAATCATCATCAGACAAGCCTTTTTTTTTCTTGAGGTACGTGGGACATTATGATCTAACATGACAAAAACCCTCACACTCATGACACTGAATATCTTTTCCTTTATTTGGCTTCTCAGGTGTTCTTTCTTTTTTTTGAAAAAATACTGTTCTTCCTAATGTCGAATGACATGTTCTCGACATCTGGTCTTGACTTCCTATCCATACTCTTTAGCACCTTATTGAATTGCCTCCTAAGAAGCATAATAGCATTAGAAATCCCTTCACCAGTCTCCATGTCACATTGAACCTCTTCATCATTAGTGTTGGAGATAAAAGCTCTACTCTTGTTCTTTTTTTCAGATCTTTCATTGATAGCCAATTCAAAAGTTTGAAGTGATCCAACAAGTTCATCCACTCTCAGTTTGCTTATGTCGGGCTTCTTCAATGACTGTAACCTTCATGTCAAATCTCTTAGGTAGATACCTGAGAATTTTTCTAACCAACTTTTCTTCAGTCACATTTTCTCCCAAGGCACTAAAAGAATTTGCTATTTGAAGAACATTCACGTGAAAGTCATGAATGCTTTCATCATCTTTCATCTTTAAATTTTCAAATCAGGTAGTAAGCAGCTAAAGTCTAGACATTTTCACCTTAGATGTGCCTTCATGAGTGGTTTTGAGAATTTCCCAAGCATCTTTGGCCACAGTACATGTGTTTACTAATCTGAACATATTTTTGTCAACTCCATTGTATAGGGCATTCAAAGCTTTGGAGTTTCTAGGAGCAATTTCATCTTTTTCATTAGACCAGTCCTCTTCTGGCTTTAAAGTCTCTTTCCCATCTTTATCCTTAACAACAGGATGTTCCCAACCCTTGATGATAACTTTCCAGGTTTTGCTATCCATAGATTTTAGGAAAGCAGCCATATGTTCCTTCCAATAGTCATAGTTGGTGCCATCTAAGATGGGTGGTCTGTTAACATTTCCTCCTCCTTCCTTATCCATAGTATCAGAAAATATCTCCCAGAGCTCACCCAAAATAGAACAGGGTGTCTTCTCTGATACCAATTGAAAATTCTGGCACGTAGTGGGCAGACGCCGTATACGATGTCAGGATACCAGGATGTTGAATGCAATGTCAAGACACTGTAATAGCAGAATTAATAATGAATAATTTAAACAAAATTATATGAAGTAAATAACACAAGAAAGTTGTTAACTAAGTTCGGTGCAACGTCACCTACGTCTGGGAGCTAACAAAGCAAGGAAGGAAATCCACTATAATAGTATTAGTTTGAAGCTCTTATGTAAATAACCTCCGATTTACAATCTTCGCACCTAATCACTACCCGTGCAATTTCTATCTAAGACACTCTTAGATACGGGGCCTCTCTCACTCCCCCTCAATCACACAATAGTGATAACAACGAAAACAATCAAAGAAAAAGACACACTTCCAATGACACAAAATCCACTTTTGCTTAAAAGCTTATGAGTGATTTACAATTACAACTCAAACACAATCCAATTCAAGCATCTAAGAGATACATGAATGGGCTCACAAATAACACGATCCAATTCTAATATCAACGTGATATAAGAGTGGATCATAAATAACAAAGAACACACAAAATCCTAAAATCTCCTTGCGCACACACAACTTAGTTGCTTATTTTAGGTTTAGAAACGGTCATAAATAACCTTCTAAAAATATGGACTTGATGAGCAAATCGTGCTAAATTAAATAGCATATCCATAATATTTTAGAAAATAATATATTATTAAATGCATATCCATAATATATTATTTCCTAAAGCTCATATCTAAATCAAATCTTCTGCAGTATCAAATCAAATCTCATTTAATTTCATGTTTTCTTAAATGATATGTCAACCATTAATAGGAAATATTGTACAACTGGAATCAAACTTTGAGCTTCTAAAAATACACACTTCTTGGACTGTAATATACTAGAATCTAATCTTCAAAGTATCTTCACTAATTGACCAAATCTTCCAAAAAGCAAAACCATAAAACCTGGTATAACATGTCATGACATCTGATACGACATCTCGCTAGAATACTTGAACTAGATCTGCTGCAGTATTGCACCAACATATCACGACATCTGGTATAACATCTCGTTAGAATACTTGTTTTAATAAAATGCATCCAATCATAAAGCATGCAACTTAACAACATTCATCACAAACCAAAATAGGAAGGAAATGAAAAACTTACAAAATTGTGAGAAACATTGAAAATGAGAAACCTCGATTGATTTGAATGGAGTAGAGGTTGAGTGAGTCATGGACTTGAATACAATGCAGTAGAAGTAGCGAGAAAGATTGAAAAATAATTGAAATGGAATTTTCTCACAAGCTCTTTTAGAGTTATGAGTAAACTTTCTAACATGAATGAGAGGGAAGAATATCTGACGCATTACATAATTCAAACAGGTATGAAACTTAGCCTCTTTATAAAATACAAACATTAATCTCCATAAAAAATACGGAGGCTAAGCTCCGGATGTTTTCAGCTCTATTCTGCCTTGGGTTTAAGACTTGAATGTGATTGTATTTTTAGTGCGTTTGAAATTTATTAAATTTTAGCGATATTATTATTATTATTATTATTATTATTATTGATATTTCATTAGGGTGCTTGACCACCACTAAAAATGCAAAGAATAATACCCAAAAATTTCATGCGATAAGTTTTGCTTTAGATTCTCTATAATACTTGAGCCCAATGTAAAAGGCCCAAGAAAAAAATTATGGATCCAATTCAAATTCTTATCTTGTATATTCTTACTAAGCACACCCTTATCGTTTTATTCAGTTAGAAAAAAAGGGTAGGAAAATAAGTTTGTACATCTGGCGGGAACGGTCGAGCAGCGCATTTCGCGTTGCCAACCCGCATCTTCGTTTGCAGACAGAAAAAACACACAGCAACAACAAACAAAAACAACAAGAGAACGAAGAAGAAGAAGAAGAAGTAGAAGAAAGAATTAGAAAGAGAGAAACGTTTTTCTATCTCTCTAATCTCTTTCCTTCTCTTCCTCTTTCTCTCCATAACAATGCCATTCTTTTCCAAGCAATGAAGCTTCATCATCATCATTATTCCAATTATTATCGCATCCATTCGCCATGCGTTGGTTGCCAACCCTAATTTTCTCTCCTTCTTCCTCTTCTCATTCTTCTAACGTTTCATCGTCATCTTCTTCTTCTTCGGCTTCGTCGTCTTCGTCTTCAATTACATCTCCTTCCACGTTAAAATCTTCTCCTCCTTCTTCCTCTTCCGATGTTTCCGATACTCGGAAACCCTCACGCGGCACGTGGTTTTTCGGTACCGGTAGGAAATCCACGCGGTCGAGGAAGCTTCGACATGTTGATGATGTTCACATTGAATACGACGTTGCTGCAGCGCCTATTTCTCGTTCTCGGAGCACACGGAGCTACATTCGGTCTAATACTTCTTCCTCCGTTGCGCCTCAGCCGTTGCCGTTGCCGGAGTTAGCTTCTCCGGCAGGGTTGCAGAGGAATAGAGATGGTGATCGTCGTTTGCCGTCGCCTAAAGAAGCCTCTGGTAAAGCTGTTGAATCTGATGCACATGGCATTGTCTCTCTTCCCACTGGATTTAAGATGCGGAGGTAATTCATTTTTTCTGTTAGGTTAAGTTAATTAGACAAGTTACTATTTTTGAAATAATTTGATTAATTGATATAATTGTGTAATGATAAATGCCATCAAATTCATACTATTAACTATTGATGATTTTTCATTTTTTTTAGTTTCTTGCTTTTAGGATTGCAGGTTTAAATGGTAGTTCTAAGGTTATGTTTAAACTGGGATTTATTCACAGTGAATGAGCATGTTCTATAAAATCAAATTAGTTTATATTTGAATTTTGAGTCTGATATAATGAAGAAAACTGTTGCCATCAAATATGCACTATGTGCATTGATAAGAACAGTCCTTTTGATTAACTGGAATTTGCCATCAAATATGCACTATGTGCATTGATAAGAACAGTCCTTTTGATTAACTGGAATTTAATTTGCTTGTGCAGTGTTTTTGCTAGCCGAGAATCAAGAAAAAATACGGAGCATATGGAGACAAAGCCACCCGGGAATTTGATGGCGCCTCAAGATACAAGTGGTGCTGCAACTCCAAGCTTTCGAGGAAATAGCTTCCGGATAAGTGTCCCTCCAAGGAGTGCTTCAAGCAGTCCCTTTACCAGTCCGACGACAAACAACACCAAACATGATGATTTTGTGCCATATTATTATGTGTCACCTAAAGCAAATCAGTTCTGGTCTGCACCAGAAATGCCAACATCTACAGGACAACCACCTCCTGCTTTCTTTGATTTATCTGCATTAGGTATTGATTGTGCCTCTTCTCCCCATCAAAGTTCTGGAGGAAAAAGTCCCAAACAACAAAACCCTTCTTCACCCCTACCAAGGTTGTCCCTCGACTACCCAACACCTTCACGGCGTGAGAGTCTTGGTCCTCCCCTCAGCGTTCATCCTTTACCCTTGCCTCCTTGGTCTGGGTCTTCCTTACCTTCACCCTCTGCTACCTATTCTCAACCTGGGGGAGCTAAGATAGAATCAGTATCTATGAAAAGTCAATGGCAAAAGGGTAAACTTATAGGGCGAGGTACTTTTGGAAGTGTTTATGTTGCCACTAATAGGTATGTATGCAATAGTTAAATAACCAGTTTAAGTTCTTCCTTTTTCTCTTTCTCATTTGGCAGCTCTTAAAACATATTTTCATTCCTTTACAGAGAAACTGGAGCATTGTGTGCAATGAAGGAAGCAGAAATATTTTCTGATGATCCAAAATCTGCAGAGAGTATAAAGCAGTTAGAACAGGTTTTCTTCCGTTGCTTGTTTGTAAATGCTGTTTATTTGTTACCTGTGTAGGATGTATTAAGTATGTTAGTTGAAAAGCACTGTCTGTTTTTTTTCTTTGGTTCTACCTGTTGGGATGGACACAATGCGCCATATCTCACTGGCAGTTATAAAAACAGTAAATTTCATTGCAACCAATAGCTTAAATGCAGACTGCACTGCTCATTGCTATCTAAAATGTTTTTTTTGCCATCCAATTTATATTTTCTTGCTAATTCACTTGATCCTCATTATTATTCTGTACACTTTTTTTCAGGAAATTAAAGTTCTTAGCCATCTGAAACATCCAAACATTGTGCAGTATTATGGTAGTGAAATAGTAAGCACTCTAATTGTTGATTAGGTGTTCTGTGTCCATGATAAATATTTTTCTTATAGAATTGCAACACAACCTAATAATAAGTTATAATATATTTGTGTTTGTGTTATCAGGTAGAAGACAAGTTTTATATTTATTTGGAGTTTATCCATCCTGGTTCAATAAATAAATATGTTCGTGACCACTGTGGCGCGATAACAGAATCCGTTGTTCGGAATTTTACACGACATATTCTTTCGGGGTTGGCTTACTTGCACAGCAAAAAGACAATTCATAGGTAAGGGTCACATGCTTGATAAGCTGCTCAACATCCAACTAGGACAAGAAATCTCTTCATGATATTTGTGCAAATATTTTTTTAATGGAGTGTGCATTTTCTTTTCTTTCTTCATGAAATTACTAAACTATTTTTGATTTGGACCATCTAATGACGTTTGTTTTTCTTTCCATATATTGATATAGGGATATCAAAGGGGCTAACTTGCTTGTTGATTCTTCTGGTGTTGTTAAGCTTGCTGATTTTGGGATGGCCAAACATGTGAGTTATAAAATCCCCTCTACTATATACTTTTTTCGGTCTTTTTCCGCATCAATGAAGATAATGGTTTGCACGTTGTACATATACTTGAATTTCTAATCATTATGATTAAACAAGGATCTTTCATTTGGAATTCAGGAATTAAGAGCACATTTGTACTTACTTTTGTGAAGTGTTTCTAGCCACATTAATTGATTTTGACATGTTTGAGTATTTTTCATAAGTGAATTTGATTTGAAGCTGAGGTTTGAAGTTTTTGTTTTGAAACTTTATTTTTAATATCAATTTTATCGTTCAACTCACTTTTATGTGAATATATGCTAAACATAAATAACTTTACATTCAATTTCTTTTAACTGAAATCAACTAACTTAATAATTTTAGTCACCGCACGACCAAACACACTCTTAACTAAAAGGATAATTTAGTTTTTGAAAATGTGTTTCTCTTGGTTTAAGTTAACAATTTTACTACCCATTGTAGTTGATTCAGCTGCAATTATCTTAGGAAATGTCTTGCAGCATATTGGGTTGATCATCTGTTAATTTTCGTTACTTGAATATGCATCTTGATCATCTTATGATTAAACAAGGATCTTTCATTTGGAATTCAGGAATTAAGAGCACATTTGTACTTACTTTTGTGAAGTGTTTCTAGCCACATTAATTGATTTTGACATGTTTGAGTATTTTTCATAAGTGAATTTGATTTGAAGCTGAGGTTTGAAGTTTTTGTTTTGAAACTTTATTTTTAATATCAATTTTATCGTTCAACTCACTTTTATGTGAATATATGCTAAACATAAATAACTTTACATTCAATTTCTTTTAACTGAAATCAACTAACTTAATAATTTTAGTCACCGCACGACCAAACACACTCTTAACTAAAAGGATAATTTAGTTTTTGAAAATGTGTTTCTCTTGGTTTAAGTTAACAATTTTACTACCCATTGTAGTTGATTCAGCTGCAATTATCTTAGGAAATGTCTTGCAGCATATTGGGTTGATCATCTGTTAATTTTCGTTACTTGAATATGCATCTTGATATGTTTATATGCTTTGCTTAGATGTATTAGCTATTGAGAAGAAGTGCTCTCTAAGTTCTACATGTTCTTTAGTTTGAATTATGTATGACATAGAGTTACTCTTTCATTTGAATTTTAGTAGCTTTCACCACCAGTTTTCTGCTAGTAGTTTCTTTTAGCCCATTATAATAGTAGTCTTGGGATCTCTATTTCCACAGCTAACTGGGCATTCTGCTGACCTGTCTTTGAAAGGAAGTCCATACTGGATGGCTCCAGAGGTATATTTTATATATTGGAACTCTACATTATTCTTTGATGTATTACACGTTCTTTACTCACACTTGCTTCCCGTACAGCTTATGCAAGCAGTCATGCATAAAGACAACAACTCTGATCTAGCTTTTGCAGTTGATATTTGGAGTTTGGGTTGTACAATTATTGAAATGTTCACGGGGAAGCCTCCTTGGAGTGAATACGAAGGAGTAAGCATTTGCAGAAAAATTATAATTCATCAATTTGTTATTCAATTCAATACCAAACATATCATAAGTTGAATTCTCAATGGTATAATAACTTCCAAAATTTGTTAAAATATACTTGTTAAAAATGCGACCTTATATTTAGAAATGGTTTTATTTGCACTTCTGTGAGAAGCAGAAGCTGAAATTTGCTAATGAATGATACATAATGTTAAATTGTTGATATCTCTTTTTTTGATAAATATTCATTTAAAAACCAACTTAAGAGCATCTTTATTCAAGTTCCCCTCCTTTTTCTGTTTCTAGCTTGAAGATTTAGCATGCATATGATGCATGTATGCATGTCCTTCATGTGTTAACTAACCGTGAATTTTGATCTAATTATGCAGGCCGCAGCTATGTTTAAAGTAATGAAGGATACCCCTCCTATACCTGAAACATTGTCATCAGAAGGTAAAGATTTCTTGAGGCTTTGCTTTAAAAGAAATCCGGCAGAGCGGCCAACTGCTTCAATGTTATTAGAACATCGGTTTCTGAAAAACTTACAACATTCAGATCCTTCATCTTCCGCCCATATGTATAATGGAACAACCTCAATGGTAATAATATAAGATTCGTGTCTCTTTTCTCTTTGCCTAACCATGAATTTGGTATTAACTTTTCTTATACTGGCAGGATAATTCCCATAGTCCCAGAGGGTTATATGAAAGCAAACCTGATCAGTTTTCTATTGTCAGTGCACAGATCGCAAAAGGGAAATTTTGCACTGAGAGGTGAGGATTTCTCATTAGTTGCTTGAATATCTTGATTACCTTCCTACATTACATATTTGAACCTGTGAATCCATGATCCATCCAGTCCTGTGTACATTTTGTACACTATATTCTTGCATGATTTTTTGGCATAATTTTTATGCATTATCCTTATATGTATGTAACAAAGCAACTTCTACATTACAGTGGCATAGCAATGTCCAATTCGCTCTACTCTTGAAACACTTTCTAGCTCACCCTCTATGTCTATACTCGGCTTGCAACACACTCAATCAGATTTGTGATTATTGTCATTGTAGCTGTGTCAAACATGGCAATAGGAAACAAAAGAGGTTGTTTTTAAATGAATGGTCTAAGGGAAATTCTCACCTATGATGCATATGCCTTGAGTTCATGCGTACATTGTTTTAGGTGACTTCCAGCCGATGCTGTTGTAGATGCTTCCTGAGATTTTCCTTGATCCCTCTGAAAGTAATCGGGATATTCAATATGGAGTTTATACTGCAAGTGAATGTAGAAGCAGATTTTGTATAATATTAGTGTTCCAGCAGTGACACAAGTTCTGTAAAAAGAATAACAACATCAAAAGTTTTTTTTTCCTTTTATTTTTTCATTAATTTGTAATAAAAAAAAAAGAGAGAAATTGGTGAGAAAGGCACATTATAGGTCAATCGCTGGTAGGGTGAATTCAATATTAAGCATGTAAATATGAAATGTTCTTATTTTCTTGAAGCCAAAACTTTTTACACTATCTCCCATGAGCAGCCCTACAGGAGAGATACTCTTAATTAAGTTATAACCTTTTATAGTTATACTTCTAAAACATCTAGTTACACGTAAAAATTTCATTAATATATCATTATAATATCGAAATACTCCTTGGTCAAATATTAATTTTACTAAACTTATACTGCATCTCCCGGTCTTAGTCTTAGCCTTTGTCTCATAAACATTCTTGGAGGTAAACAAACGTGATGTAGGGTTAAAGATTGAAGTACAAATATTCCATTTTATGAACTTTTGAGCTTTTTTTTTACGCCGATGAATGGTAAGTAAACTCATTTAAGGTAGCATCTATATTGAAATGAATGCAGTCTCTGCATTAGTTAAGCATGTAAATGTTTTGTTAAGCAAAATCAAAAAGGTTGTAGTCTTAACAGACTCTGATGAATCAACATGGTTGTAACATAACAGTTTAATAATATAATAGAACAAAATGATCCCTTTATCTATACCTCTAGAACAATATAAATGAAGGATTCACAATTTCATCTCCTTTATCTACTTTTTTTATATGGTAGTATGAGTCTTTGATTCATAATTATGTGACTCACTCTGAATCTGAACAAGCTTTCACGAATCAAGATATTTGTTCAACCAAGAACATCTTCAAATTTTTTCTCAACATATTAGCATCAAACTCGACAAGTCTAATTTACTTTTATGTAAGCAACAAGTTAAAGAAATCATTAGAAATCACAAACCTCATCACCATCTTACAAATCATGTATTTCCAACACATTATTTCACAGTTGAATATTGTGTATTTGACACAGAAAATCTTGCTTATCGTTAAGAAATGTGGTTGGACTTAACTCAACCTTACAAAATCAGTTGGTGAACGAGGCTCTTGATACCATGATAGAATTAGAGTTTGGCCTAATTCAATCCTACAAAACCAATTGGTAGAGAGAGGATTGCCCCCACTTATAAACACATATTCACGCCATATATCATCCGATGTAGGACTCGTAACACTTATGCTGTGTGGCAACATGAATATTCCCTAATTCAACCGACTAATTCAAGAGGAACAATCCCACCGTCCATTAGCGGGGGTCCCGTTTAAAGTCAGAGCAAAACTCTGTATGGACTGCCTCAACACAAGGATTGATTGCACCTAGCAGAATTCGAACCTGAGACTTTGAAAGGAGCATACTCTCAAGACCCAAGCCTCCACCACTAGACCCAAGAGGTTCATTAATGTGTAACTTCAATTATAAGTATCGCAATGTAGCAGAAAATAAAATTTTCTCTTAAGTTGATCCTTACGAATGATCATGATCAGTGATAGAAACAATTACCTTTGTGGTAATTAACCCTTTTGATGCAGAATTAGATGATCACGAGCGCTTGATGAAGAATAACACCTCTACTCAGTTCGCACGAACATAGTGCCTTCAATCTCAGTGCTAGGTGATATTTGTGTTGGACTGGGCCAGTACCTGCCCCACAGTCAGACAAGCCCAAACCCATTGTCACATTGGGTAGGCCCAACAAGGCCTAATCCTCCTCCCTGTCGGGCACACTGAACACCCTGCAGTCGGACAGGCCTCTGCCTAGCACGGGGAGAGACCACGCGTCTTCCCCACGGACTCCACGTGCCCCCCACGTGGGGACACGTCATCAGGCAACTACCCACTCCCTGAAGAACTGGTCAGCCCACCTTCCAAAGATCACGGAGCAGTTGCTCCAGGGCGAAGACCACGTGCTGGTCTTCCCTACGCCACGTAAGCCCTGACAGTTATTTGCATTGGGCCTGGCAGCCCAACCTAGTGTAGATGACCATTGGCCCAGCGCTGGGGCACACTATAAATATCCACTATTAGTAGAGGGTCAGGTATTCCGAATCTTTACTCTCACTACTACCTTTCTGTACTTGCACTCTTTACTCCGTCTCTTACTTTGGCATCAGAGTACCTTGCAGGTACACCCCCCACCTTCTCACCACCACCGGAGTGTAACGGAGCTCACGACGTGTTGCTGGCCAACGATCTATTTCTAATCAGGTACGATCAGTGGCGCCGACTGTAGGGACCTTTGCTTCCCCGTTCTTCCTCCCATAAAAACTCAAGAACCAAAGCAACCTTCAATCTCTGACTATCATGGCCAGTCCGCGAAATGACGTCAACGCTCTAGACTCTACCTTCGCCCCATTCACCAACGGTGACGACCACGACCCCAATGAGGCCGTCCACGTCGAAGAAGGCGACCCCAGGGACGGGCACACCGCCTCTCCTTCCTCTGACAACGCGATCTTCAATGCCGCCCAACACGCTGATAGCCCGGGTGTCTCCAGCCGATCCCCGCGCGACCTAATGCGGATCCGACCATAGTGGTTCTGTTCGCAACGATCAATCAGACCAATTTGATGATCTTCCAACATAATGAGCGGATATGAGTGCTCGAGAGGGAGCGACAACCACACTCTCCCCCGCAGAGACACCGCCGCCCTACTTCTCGCAGTCCATCTCCTACCTCGTGGAGGACGCGACACGATGACTCTCGGAGCCCTTCTCCCTGGATGCCCGGGCGCCGCCCGCGTCAGGAACGACCCTAACCCGTGGTCGTCCAGAAGCGCGATCGGTCCCCTCCTCGGAAGGAACGACGTTCCCCCGCTCAGAAGAGGAGTAAGGCCAACGGGTACGGCGAGAAGCCAAAAAGCAGACCAAGGTGTCCTCCCCGGTGAAGCAAGAATGGCTGAGGCGACCAGTCCCTATCACCCGTTAGGAGTGACGAGGACGATCAGTGCACCCCGCTATCAAGGGACATCATGGAGACCCTCTTGCCCGTCAGGATGGAAAAAACCACGCCCTTGGCGATATATGATGGTAAGACCGACCCAGACGCCCACATCGAAAGCTCTGACGCGATGCTCGATTACCGGAACGTCCGGGGAGCCATCAAGTGTAGGCTCTTCCCCACTACCCTCTAGAAGGGTGCCATGTCGTGGTACAAGAGCCTCGCACCTGAGTCCATCACCGCCTGGAAGGAACTGAAGAGGCAGTTCTCCAAGCATTTCACCGCTTCCCGACGCCACCCGAAGACGAAAGCATCCCTGAATGCCATAATCCAGGGAAAAGATGAATCTCTTCGGAACTACATCGAGAGATTCAACCGAGAAGCCGTCCAAGTATCCACCTCGGACGACATGAAGAAAGTCCTGATCGAGTGAGGATTCCGGCCTCGCACCGAGTTCGCCAAGGCTGTCGACATTGAGAGGCCTGACACCTTGGAAGTGCTCCTCCACAAGGCCCAAGCATACATCCAGTATGAGGAGATAGAGGCCGCCCACTGTGCCCGCGATTCGCGGAACCAAGAGGGCCTTGGAAGCTCCAGGCAGGAAGACACCACCGCCCCCCGATGAGGCGGGGAGAGAGGACTGAACCCGAGATTCTCGGGATCCGAGGGGACCTGCAGGCCGGTTCACAGAGTACACGCTACTCACCGCTCCCCGCGAGCGAATCCTGGCCGAGTGCATCAACTTGGAATTCCAGAAAGGAGGTGTTCGCTTCCCGAAGCCGACACCCCCTAAACCAAACATTGACAAGTCCAAGTACTGCAGGTTCCATATGAGCCACAGGCATGTCACGGAGGACTGCATCCACCTCAAGATGCGATAGAAATCTTGATTAAAGAGGGGCACCTCAAGCAGTACACAAAGAGGAATGATGTCATCCGACAAGAGACCCGAGAGACGAAAAGGGTCAAGGGGGCGACCCCATCCCCCAGCGAGAACGGACTACAAGTCGCCCTGTGTGTCACCCAACCAGAAGACTTCTAATTTCCCAGCGAGCCCAACATCCCTGTGACAGCTCGCAGCCCGTGGGAAAGTTTCCCCGCCGCCATGGTCATATCTGGCGGAGGGTTCAACAAGGTCTCGGTGGGGTCGATCAAGCGGAAGTTAGACGAGTTGATAGAGATGAGCTCGGCTTAGACCGACACTTTTGAGAAGGTCTAGGGAAAGTTGAACCTCATCATCTTCTACCTCGAAGATTTGTCGGGCGACGCCCCTAACTCCAACATCCCCCTCCTGATCAGGGCGCAGATGGAGAACTTTGATGCCCGCCGCATCTTGGTCGACCAAGGGAGTTCAGTCGAAATCATGTATGCCCACCTCTTCGAGACCCTCCAGCTCAATGAAAGACATCTGACCCTTTGTGTGGGCTTAGACCTCCAGGGTTTCAACGACACCACCACCAGACCGTGGGGCTTTGTCGAATTGATGGTCATTTTCGGGAACGACGACACTGCCCAGCAAATTAAGGTCCGCTTCCTGGTGGTGGATTGCCCTTCTCTGTACCAATGCATCCTGGGAAGACCGACTCTGGCCGAACTCATGGCGGTACCATCTAAAGTCCATATGAAGATGAAGTACTGTACAACCAGAGGCAGGGTCGTCACCCTCCACGGGGATATTGAAGCTGCTAGGAGATGCTTCGAGGCTGCAACCAAGGGTCTGAACTCGATCAACATCAAGTCCAAGACCACAGAGAAGCCAGCCCAGGATGAAGAGCATAAGCCACCTCGCGCGTCAACGCGGTCGACCTCGACAGCCGTTTTCCCAGGGAGCAGGAGTAGGACGAGGTAGCAGATCACACCACTCGAGTTGAAGGCAACAGACAACCTCTTCACCCCATGCGCCCCGTTCCAGATGGAGACTTCGAGCTCATTGCCCTCGGAGACAACCCGGACAGGAATGTGAAGATTGACACAGGCCTCCCCGACCTGGCGAAGAAGCAGCTGAAGGCTTACCTCTGGGAGAATGCCGACCTGTTCGCATGGAGCGTTGCGGAGATGTCCGGTCTCGACCCAGATTTGGCCTGTCATCAACTCACAATAGATCCGGCTGCTAGGACTGTAGTACAACGTAGGCGTAGACAGTCTCCCGAGAAAGCGGAGGCTGCTGAAAAAGCTGTAAAAGACCTCTTAGAGGAGAATTTTATTTCGAAATCCCGGTACACAACCTGGATATCCAACGCTGTACTTGTTAAAAAGAATAATGGAAAATGGAGAATGTGCCTTGATTACACCGATCTTAACCGGGCATGCCTTAAAGATGCTTATCCACTGCCTAACATCGACAAACTGGTCGACAATTTTGTAGGTTTCAAGTTGCTGTCGTTCATGGACGCATACTCGGGATACAATCAAATCCCCATGACGAAGGCCGACAAATAGCACACGACCTTCATGACCGAGTCAGGCAACTATTACTACAACATAATGCCCTTCGGCCTGAAGAACGCCGGCGCGACCTACCAGCCGATAATAAACGAAGTCTTCCTTGCTGAGATCGGCGACATGCTCAAGGTCTACATGGACGACATGATCGTAAAATCGCGAGAAGAAATCGACCACACCGGCCACCTCAAAAAGGTCTTCGACCCGACGAGGAAATGCAAGATGAGGTTCAACCCGGAGAAATGCACCTTCGGTGTCCGAGCAGGAAAACTCCTCGAGTTCTACCTCACGGAACGAGGGATCGAGGCGAACCCCAATAAATGCAAAGCGTTCTCCGCCTTCCCGACGCCGAATTCAAAGAAATCGATACAATTGCTAAACGGGATGCTCACCTCGCTGTCCCGCTTCGTGGCCAAATCGGCGCAATACACACTTCCATTTTTCAAACTCCTACGCAAGGAGGCCACGTTCGAGTGGACCAAGGAGTGCGAACAGGTGCTCCTCCACCTCAAACAAGTCTTCTCGCAACCCCGGTCCTCTCGCGACTAGAAGACGGGGAGACATTGTACTTGTACCTCGCCGTCACGAGTGAGGCGGTTAGTGCGGCTCTAATTCAGGAAACCCCCGATGGGCAAAAGCGGATTTACTTCACCAGTAAAGCCCTCCAAGGCCCCGAACTTAGATACCAGCAGATCGAAAAGGTCGCTCTGGCTCTCGTTACAGCGGCCAGAAGACTGCGACACTACTTTTTAGCCCACACAATCGTGGTGAGGACGGACCAACCCGTGAGACAGCTCCTCGGCCGACCTGAAATGGCGGGCAGGATGCTCAAATGGTCGCTCGAACTCTTCGATTTCAACGTCCAATACGAGGGTAGGAAGGACCTGAAGGCTCAAGTATTAGCCGACTTTGTCGCGGAGATGGCCATCCCGGAACCTTCGATCGACGGATCCCAAAAATGGACGATCTACGTCGACGGGGCGTCCAGCTCGACGGGAAGTGGAGTGGGCATCATCCTAGAAAACGAAGAAGGTATCCTGATCGAGGTCCCCCTCACGTTGTCCTTCCTGACATCAAACAACCAGGCCGAATACGAGGTTTTCCTTGTCGGGATACGACTAGCTGAGGACCTCGGTGTCAAAGAAGTAAAAATATTCACCGACTCCCAGCTCGTGGCCTCCTAGGTGCGAGGAGAGTATCAAGCCAAGAACGACAACCTCATCGAATACTTGGCCTTGGTGAAAGAAATGATGAAAAAATTCACCTCGGCGGAAGTAAATCATGTCCCGCGCGAACACAATACTCGGGCAGATGTCCTATCTAAGCTGGCGAGCACGAAGAAAAAAGGCGGGATAAATCCGTTATCCAAGAGGTGCTTCCATGTCCGAGCATCGAGAAATCCATCACCACCGCCGACGTGCATGCCATTGGAGACAACCACTGCTAGATGACCCCGGTATACGAATACCTCAAGACGGGAAAACTACCCGACGACCCCAAGGATGTCGGCGTAGTCAGACGACGTTCTTGCTCGTCTACTATTGTCGAGGACAAGTTATACCGGTGGGGCTCCTCGATCCCCCTCCTCAGGTGCGTCGAGGAGTCTAAGGTCCCCGGCGTACTCCAGGAAATCCACGAGGGGATCAATGCACAACACCTCGGTGGATGGTCCCTAGCCCGCAAAGCATTGTGAGCAGGATACTCTTGGCTCACCATGCAGCAAGACGCCAAGGAGCACATCAAGAAGTGTGACAGATGCTAGCGACACGGGGAGATGCACCTGGCCCCGCCCAACGAGCTCAAAACGCTCTCCTCCCCGTGGCCATTAACAAGTACTTAATTGTCGGCGTCAATTACTTCACTAAGTGGATAGAGGCTGAAGCCCTAGCCAAAATCATGGCCCACAATATACTCCGTTTCTACAAGAGGAAATACTTGTCCGGTTCGGCGTACCCAAGCAATCGTCACCGACAACGGGACACAATTCACCGACAAGAATTTCCAGGACTTCGTTACCAAGCTGGGCATAAAAAAATACTTTACGTCGGTCGAGCACCCGTAAACAAACGGGAAAGCTGAAGCCGCGAATAGAGTGATCCTGCGAGGCCTGAAACGAAGACTGGGTGACGTCAAGCAAAGGTGGGTCGAGGAATTCCACAGCGTGCTCTGGGCCTACAGAACGACCCCGAACTCGACCACCGGGGAAACCCCGTTCTGACTGACCTACGGAACCGAGGCGGTAATTATGGTAGAAATAAGGGAACCCTCAAGAAGGACCGAGTCACCCCTCGACGAGGAGATGAACGACGAGGCCCTCAGTGAGGAGCTCGACCTGGTTGAAGAGATACGGTCGGGGACATCCCTCCGCGAAGCGTCACTCAAACAGAAGATAACTTTGCGCCATGACAGCAAAGTCATCAAACACGAATTTCAGGTCGACACCCTAGTCATACGAAGGAACCAGAAAGATTCGCGCGAAGGCAAACTCGCCGTGAACTGGGAGGGCCCTTACCGCGTCCGCGCAAAAATGGGACGGGAGCCTACTACCTCGAAAATCTCCACGGGGAGGAACTTGCTCGACCATGGAATGCTGAAAAGCTTAAACAGTACTACAATTAAGCACTGTCCGCGTACCATCTAGGCAGAATGCCCAGCTCGCGATGGAAAGTTCACGCCTCGGAGCTAGGACCTCGATCGAGCTCTTAGCTTCGTCGAAGGTTGGAATACGACTCCGACCACTCGACCAGTTCCCTGCATTGTCGAGGATCAACAATGTCGAGCAAAAGCCCCAAACACTTAACAAAAACATGCAAATACCAAATACATAGTCAACATACAAGCAGCACACACAAAATATAAAAGACAATGCATTAAATTGGGCAAAATCCCATTGTTCAAGCAGTACAAAAAAGCATTGCAAACCCCTTGGCACGCAGGCCGGGCAAAAGTCAGTTTACAAAATCACGGTACGCGGGCCGAACTAAACAAAAACCAAAAATACGGCACGCGGACCAGATAAAACAGTAAAATGCGGCGCGCAGGCCAAAAAAGCTGAACAAAGGGAAATAGAGCTGGATGGCTACGCCCCCCTCCCCGGGGTTGGTCACCCGCCATGGTTTAATCATTTTCTTCCTCCTCGGTCTCAGGCGCGACCAGCCGACCTTCGATCACCTGGTGATAAGCGCCTTTCCCCTCTGTGATAAGCTGGACACCAGGGTTCAAGAGCTGAAGTTGCTCCACAGCAGCATTAAAACCCACCTCGACAGCCCCCAGGCAATCCTGCTAGAGCAGCCGAATCTTCGATACCAGGTCAGCCCGAGAGTCAGGAGTTTCTCGTCAGCGGTCTCGTCTTCAACAGGTCTGGCAGCCGCCTCCAACTTAGCGATTCTCGCTAATAGATTCTTCCTCTCCTCGTCAGCGTCCTTCACCTTCCTCTCCATCTCCCCGTGAAGCTTGACCTGGGCCGCATTCTGCTTCTTGCACTCGTCAAGGTCAGTAGCCAACTTTTTCATCTCAGCCTCGACAGACGCTAGGTTATTCTACAATTTGGTCAGGTCAGTAGAGGGGCAGGTCTCATCGTTAAGGACCAAAGCCGTTTCAAAGACCCGCATCATCGCGACCATATCTTCCGACAAGGCTTTCCTCCTCGCATTCTGGTCAACGCCCAAGATAGCCTTGGACTCGGCAGCGCTCACAGTCGGGGAGTTGGGCCTACAGAAGAAATCAGGCTGCAGGTAGCAGGGTGGGAGCACGTACTTCTCCTCGGACATGTTCTCGGTGAGGTTGACATGCACAGGCTTGCTGATGCGCTGCCTCTTGGGGGAACCCTGCGACATCGGAGATTGGATGCATTGGGGGGAAGAAGACGAGCCTCCGAGTGTCAAGTTAGGGCCTTCCATCTGCTGAACCAGGACAACTCGCCCCTTGTCAGTCTTCTTCGGACCTTTGGTGGCGGCCAGCTTCTTCACACGTTCTTGCAAGCTCGACATCTTACTTGGAAAAGAGAAAGAAAACACGTCAGCGAACCAACGACAAAAACATGGATGGGGCCTGAATGAAGGGGATGTCCGCTACCTAAGAACCGGACATCTTCCATGTCGGACTCGCACTCGAGGAGGGATTTCGTGTTTATCAATCAGGCCTCCTTTAAGATCTCCCTGCGATCGTCGAAGATAAATTTCCCGTCCGAAGTCACAAGTTTCACAGGGGTGAAGCCAGAGACAGACTTGACCAACTTCTGGTAGGCCAGCTGGTCCTCTTTGTCCAGCGCACCAGGGCTGACTATGTAACTGTATGTGCTTCTTTTGAAATGCTCCTCCGTTCATTCCAATGGAAACTGTTATTTCTTTGATTTTGTGGTTGGCATTTATTTTGCTAAAACTATTCTAGCAGTAAGATGTTGAAACAAGATGTTCTAATATTCTGCATTAAACATGTCGGATAAAGATGTCCCATCCTGGATCATAGGACATCGCGTCTGATTTTGGTTTTAAAGGAAGATTCTGTTGTTGGTATTTGTTACTGAATATTCTGTGAATATTTAGTTATCCTATGTGGCATCCAAAGTATTTTGGGTTGAGTTTTTTTGTGTTGGTTTTCGGATTTTCACCATTTTCTAAATATGGAGACATATTAGGAAACTTTGGATTGAAGACCTATTTTCTTGGAGTTTTTATTGCAGAATTGTGTGCAGTTTCTTTGCTGCGTTTTGAAGCCCAATCCAGTCCAGATTTAATGCTATATATTGACTGGTGTAAACCTAGTTTAGGTGTGGAACTTACGTGTGTTTTGTTAGGGTTTTTGAGTGTTATTTGTGAGCCTAACTGGTATAATTCTGATAACAGTACAAGGACTGGTTTTGTGTTGTAAGTTCTGTCAGTTACTCATAAGCTTTTAAGCATTGAGTTTCTTGTGTGTCAATTCTCATAAGCTTTGAAGTATTGAGAATTGTGTGTTTTGAAAGTGTGGCTTTCGTTTTGTTACTTGTGTTGAAAGGAACCAGTCATGGTTTGTGATTTAAGAGGGATTTGAGGAGGGCCTCATACCTAGGTGAGTCTTAGGTAGAAGTCATAGGAAGGGTAGTGATTAAGTGAGCGGATTGTAACCGGGTGTGGTTGCTGTATGATCTGTGAATTGATACTATCATATATTGATTTCGTCCCTGGCTTGGTAGCCCCTAGAGTAGGATTGTTGATCCGAACTGGGTAAACATATCACTGTGTTCTTTACTTTCTGCACTGTTATTATTATTGTTATCTTGTTCATTGTGTTGGATATCCGTGTCTCAACATCTGTGTAGGACATCTGATATCTGTGCCAGAATTTCAATTGGCATCAAAAGCTTGCACCCTTGTTTGGTTCTGGGTGAGATTTAGGGAAGGTACTTTCTGGTGCAATGGACAAGGATGGAGGATTTTTGAACAAACCACCTCTGCTTGATGGTTCCAACTATGACTATTGGAAACCAAGGATGATTTCTTTCATCAAATCCATGGATGATCAAGCATGGAAAGCTGTTATCAAAGGATGGGAATCCCTAAAGGTTAGAGATGGAGAAGGTAATCCTACTGGTGTGGTGAAGGAAGAGGAAGACTGGGATGATGCAGACTACAAAGGGTCCTTGGGAAATTCCAAAGCCATGAATGCATTGTTCAATGGTGTTAACAAAAATATATTCAGGTTGATTGAACACTGCACCATTGCAAAAGAGGCTTGGCAGGTCTTGAAGGTTGCTCATGAAGGGACTTCAAAGGTGAAGATGTCAAAACTTCAGATTCTCACAACCAAGTTTGATAATTTGAAGATGAAGGAAGATGAGAGCATTCATGACTTTCACATGAACATTATTGAGATAGCTAATGCTTCAAGTGCCCTAGGTGAAAAGATGTCTGATAGCAAACTGGTCAGAAAAATCCTTAGATCTCTACCTAAGAGATTTGACATGAAAGTGACTGCTATAGAGGAAGCTCAGGACATAGATAAGATGAAAGTGGATGAACTTGTATGATCACTTCAAACATTTGAATTGGGGATCAGTGAAAAGTTTGAAAAGAAGAAGAGTATAGCTTTTGTGTCAAAGGCAGGTGACTCAGAAGATGAAAGTAATCTGGACAGAGATGAAGGCCTTTCAGAAGACCTGGTGTTACTTGGCAAACAATTCAACAAAGTGTTCAGAAGGTTGGATTGGAAGTCAAGATCAAATGTTAGGGACAAGCCATTCGACATCAGCAAAAACCAGAATGCTGGGAGAAATGGCAGAACTGAAGAAAATTTCAACCAAGGGAAAGGAGCTCAGTGTCATGAGTGTGAAGGTTTTGGGCACATAAAATCTGAGTGTCCCACTTATCTCAAGAGGCAAAAGAAGGGGATATCAGTTTCATGGTCAGAAGATGACTCTGAAACTGAAACTGATGAGAAGTCTGGAAAGCTGGTTACAGCATTAACAGGTGTGTGTGAGTCTGATGAAGAGTCAGTCAGTGAAGAACTTACCTTTGAAGAGTTGGCTGCTTCCTATAAGAATTTATGCATTAAAAGTGAAGAAGTATGTCAGCAGAGAGAAGAACAAAAGAGAGTTATTGCTCATCTAAAAGCTGAAAAGGTAGAGCATTTGTCTATTATCTCTGATCTGAAAAGTGAAGTGGTTGTTCTGAATTCAAAATTGGACAATGTGATCAAGACTGTCAGAATGCTCAATAGTAGCTCTGATGTGCTTGATGAGATTCTGAAGTCAGGGAGAGATGTTGGAAATGTTAGTGGTCTTGGGTTTGAAAGTTCAAGTGAGATAGACAAGGGAAAATGGCCTGAAGCGACACCTGCTCAATCGAAGAAAGAATTGAAGATGCCAAATAACATGTTGCAACATCCTCACAGACATCAGAAGAATTTCACAAGAAGAAAGAATCAAAGATGGAAATGTCACTATTGTGGAAGGTTTGGCCATATAAAACCCTTCTGCTACAGATTATATGGCTACCCCAAAACTGGGTTACAGTCTAGTAGGGAACAGGATTGGGTTGGAGCAAAGAAGGTGTGGACTCCCAAGAATACTGTGGAAGAGCACATAGCTCATAAGTCTTTCAGAGTCTCTACAAAGGAAAAGTGGTACTTTGATAGTGGATGTTCTAGGTACATGACTGGTGTCAAGGGATGTTTGTCAGATGTTAAGTCTCATTCTATTAACTATGTGACCTTTGGTAATGGATCAAAAGGGAGAGTAATGGGTGCTGGAAAATTGGACTGTACAGGACAACCCAACCTGGAGGAGGTATTACTTGTTGAAGGCTTAGATGCAAACTTGATAAGTATAAGTCAACTATGTGATCAGGGTCTCAGGGTCAACTTTACCAATTCTGAATGTCTGATAACAAATGAGAAGGGTAAGGTTGTCATGAGAGGCGAGAGAGCATCAGATAATTGTTATTTGTGGAGGTCTGAGAGCACTGCAATATGCTTGGAAACTAAGAAAGCTATTGGAAAGAATACTGAGTTAAAACAGGTGTTGATCAATTTTAAAGCAACTCAAAATGTTAGCATGGTGAACTGTGATAATAAGATTAAACTTAGTAAGTATGTCAGCACGGAAAATTTAAAAGGAAAGTTTGATGGATGCACATTTGAGGCGAATCGGGTGTTCAAAGTTTGTGACTGCCAGGCTTCTCTGGGCCCACTTCTCAAAAATATAAATAGGCGGGCAAACACACTCTACCTACATCAAACATATTTTACAAAAATATCTCCTGCCCTTTCTCTTCAAAGTTCACGGGCTTTAGGGTTTTCTCTTAACATCCTCAATATTGTGCCTTATGATCAATCGAAAAGGTCTCAACATCATGCATCAGAATCCATGCATGGCTCTTCTGATAACTCAGGGTCTCCTCGGACCAATGCTGGAGATGATGAACCACTTTGAATGATCAACCTCTCAGATCTTGTGCTTGATATTGCTCCCTTGAACGTAGCACCTGCTGATCCTAAAGGAAAACGACAAGTTTCTCATTCAATGGATGTCAATATTCCTGGTAAGAAGTCTAAACCTTTTTCCTCTAGGAAGAAAGTTCACTCGATGACTAGTTTATATGTAGACCAAATAAGCCCTAGAAAAAACTTGTCTGAAAAAGGGTCTAAGTCTGGTTTGATTGAAAAGAAGAATGCTACTGAATCATGTGGTATAAACAAGAATCCTACTGATGCTGATGTAGTCAGAAAAGATAAGGAACTCAGGAAGTTTGTTGCCATGGTTTTGAGTGGAGTTGATACAGATGTTGGGTCTGATGTTCCAACATCCTTGACAGGAAATGCCAATTCAAATGGTAACCCTACAGATAGGACTGATGATGGTGTCCCCATTCATGTGGGTCACGAAAGAAGAAGTAAAAAGAAAGCCAATGTAGTTATTAATGTTGATGATCTCACTTCTGATGAGGAACCCATTGCTGGGATGTTAAGGAGAATTAAGAGAAGAAGAGAGAAAACTGTTATGATTGAAGGTTCAAAGTCTGCAAAATTGCATAGAAAGTCTGGAGGTGTGGATAGTATCAAGGGAAAAGTTCGAGCTAGGCCTCCTAAATAATGGAGTAAGGTTGTTGTTCCAACTAAGAAGAGAAAAGTCACTGCTCACAGTGAGTCTAAATATGAGGCTGCAACAGATGTTCAAGACATCATTGGTGTGAAAAACTCTACATGCAAAAAGACCTATGCTGATGGTTCTATGAGGAATGCAGATAGATGGAGAGTTGTGGATCAAAGGAGGATTGCCTTGGAGAGAGAGCTAGGTAAGGATTTCAATAAATACAAAGAAATCATGGATCTTATTGTAGCTGCTGGGTTGATGAGAACTGTGTCCAAGATAGGACCCTGTTATGAGAAATTAGTCAAGGAATTTGTTGTGAATATTCCTGAAGATTGTGATGATAACAGGAGTAACAACTTCAGAAAAGTGTCTGTGAGAGGAAAAGTCATCACTTTTTCTCCTGAAGTAATCAATAACTTTCTGGGCAGGTGTGAAGAACCTCAACCTGAGTTAGAGGTCACAGACAATGAAGTGTGTAAGGAGATTACAGGTGGTTGTATTAAACACTGGCCAAATGAAGAAAAGTTGTCCTCTGGAAAACTGAATGTTAAATATGCTATTCTCCACAGGATTGCTGTCGTGAATTGGGTACCTACCAATCATACATCTACTATTTCCTCCATACTTGGTAGGTTCATTTATGCTATTGGGAAAAAGGTTTCTTTTGATTTTGGGACATACATCTTTGAACAAATCCTGAAACAAGCAAGTTCAACTGCTGTCAAGATGCCTATTTGCTTTCCATCCCTGATCTGTGGTGTTATTTTAGATCAGTTTCCTAACCTTTTGTTAGGGAGTGACAGTGCTCTCAAAAGAAAACCTCATATGTCCCTACACTACAAGTTACTTGGTGGGGCATATGTTTCAGACATTGTTGGGACATCTTCTCAAACTTCCAGTCATGCTACCTTTGATGATGAAGTCATTGCACAGCTGCAAGAGACGTGCAAGGAACTAGAAGATTCCATCAGAAAAGACACTGCTAGGAAGTCCAAACTTGAACAGTTAATTAAAACTTTCATGGAGAAAAAGAATGTTTCTGCTGGATCAGTTGGTAAAGACCAAGATAACAAGGAAACTGCTGAAGGTGATGCCTCTGGTGGATCTGATAGAGAGAGTGCACAGGGTTCAAATGACTCTGTATCTAGGAGTGGTGATATTGATGTTGAGACTGATGGAGAGGGTGAAGAAATTGTGGAATCTGGGTCAGATGAAGATGATGATGGTGCTGCAGAATAACTGCAGAAGATGATGTTTTTTTTGCTTGTTTTGTTATTGGTGGTGCTGTTTTGACTGAACACCTAGGATAACTATATCTCTGTCTCTCCTTCTGAACATTATCTTTTGCTATATTATGTTTTTGTTTTGAACTGCTCTACTTGCCTTTGTCATATTTATGGCTAAAAAGGGGGAGTAGTGTGTTTGTGGTGTGCTTGTGCTGGTGCTGCAGTTGAGGGGGAGAATGTTGTTGTGTTGCTGCAGTTGAGGGGGAGTTTTTTTGGTTGTGAATTTTTGCTGCTATGCTATGTTTTGTGTTGGTGTTATGGTGTGTTTTTCGCTGCTGTCTCTGATATTGTTGTTTTGCTTGTGTTATCTTTGCAAGATTGTTTGGTGTGTAGTTTTAGCCAAAATAAGCCAAAGGGGGAGATTGTTATTTCTTTGATTTTGTGGTTGGCATTTATTTTGCTAAAACTATTCTAGCAGCAAGATGTTGAAATAAGATGTTCTAATATTCTGCATTAAACATGTCGGATAAAGATGTCCCATCCTAGATCATAGGACATCGCGTCTGATTTTGGTTTTAAAGGAAGATTCTGTTGTTGGTATTTGTTACTGAATATTCTGTGAATATTTAGTTATCCTATGTGGCATCCAAAGTATTTTGGGTTGAGTTTTTTTGTGTTGGTTTTCGGATTTTCACCATTTTCTAAATATGGAGACATATTAGGAAACTTTGGATTGAAGACCTATTTTCTTGGAGTTTTTATTGCAGAATTGTGTGCAGTCTCTTTGCTGCGTTTTGAAGCCCAATCCAGTCCAGATTTAATGCTATATATTGACTGGTGTAAACCTAGTTTAGGTGTGGAACTTACGTGTGTTTTGTTAGGGTTTTTGAGTGTTATTTGTGAGCCTAACTGGTATCATTCTGATAACAGTACAAGGATTGGTTTTGTGTTGTAAGTTCTGTCCGTTACTCATAAGCTTTTAAGCATTGAGTTTCTTGTGTGTCAATTATCATAAGCTTTGAAGTATTGAGAATTATGTGTTTTGAAAGTGTGGCTTTCGTTTTGTTACTTGTGTTGAAAGGAACCAGTCACGGTTTGTGATTGAAGAGGGATTTGAGGAGGGCCTCATACCTAGGTGAGTCTTAGGTAGAAGTCATGGGAAGGGTAGTGATTAAGTGAGCGGATTGTAACTGGGTATGGTTGCTATATGATCTGTGAATTGATACTATCGTATATTGATTTCGTCCCTGGCTTGGTAGCCCCTAGAGTAGGATTGTTGATCCGAACTGGGTAAACATATCACTGTGTTCTTTACTTTCTGCACTGTTATTATTATTGTTATCTTGTTCATTGTGTTGGATATCCGTGTCTCAACATCTGTGTAGGACATCTGATATCTGTGCCAGAATTTCAGAAACTTCGATTGTAAAACCTACTCTCGCCGTCCATTTTTCTCCTCGACTACGTGGTCGTACAGCGAGGCGACAGCCACATGGGTAATGGGCTTGACAACGAAGTACCGGTATTCGAAATTGCGGACAAAGTCTAGGTACGCCCGAAACAACCTCCTCGATTGCTTAAAGGACACCCACCTGTGTCAGCCTTTGACCGTCTGTCTCTGCATATGGAAGATCCGGAAGAAGAGAGGTATCATGGCTCTGATATTGAGGTACTGACATACGAGATCATATGCCTACACAAACGCGATCACGCTTAGATAGAGCTGCGAGGGCGCCAGACGCATCCAGGAGAACACCTCCCGCTGGAAATCACTGAAGGGCATACGCAGGCCCGCTTCCAAGAAGGTGAATTCGTACATGGGGAACCTCATCCCTCTGAAACACGCGCATACCTGATGGTGTTCCCGGAGTTTGTACACCTGCCAGTTCTGAAAGGAGCCTTTATAACAGTCCTCGACAATAGCATAGGTATCTGAATCGTTCACGGCAAAAAGATAAGGGACGCTCAGAGGCTCCTCCCCGACCCAATCCTCGACAGTTCGCTTCTGAACCCCGCTGGTCTGCACTACCGATGAGTCGGGCTCGTCATCGGTCTCAATGACCCCCTCAATCCTTGCAGCCATTTTTACCTAAAAAGTAGAGGAAAATGGTGAATTTGACATTCCAGATCAAATCCACTCTTCCACCGCAAATCAAGTGAAATGGCGAGGAGTTGCTCGGCGAACGTCCTCAACTAAAACCCTCGCCGGGAAGCTCGTACACACAAGGAGATTTTCTTCGACGCATAGTCGTGAACCCACTCCTTGGGAGGAGCCTCCTGTTTGGGGTCACCACCGCGTCAACTAGAAACCGGGGGTATGACCCTTCCGAGACCATCAGCAAAGGTCCTTGAGACCCCCATCCAACGTCCTCGGGGTCTTCATCCCAGGTCCTCGGGACCTTCATCGGGTCCTCGAGTCCTTCGTCCTATGGCCTCGAGACATTCATCCCAGGTCCTCGGGACCTTCATCAGGTCCTCGAGCCCTTCATCCATTGGCCTCGGGACATTCATCCCAGGTCCTCGGGACCTTCATCAAGTCCTCGAGCCCTTCATCCCATGGCCTCAAGACATTCATCCCAGGTCCTCGGTGTCATACCCCAAATTTTGACCACTAAGATTTCCCATCATTATGCAAATCATCTTCACAATATGGATGAACCATCATGCCTCATCAATCTCCCCAAAGATGGGTGAGCATTCACCACAAACAATAATTAGGGTTTCAAGCCCTCTCTGAGCTTTAGACAAAGGATCAATCAAGGAATGACATGATCTTCAACTTGTCTAACCTCTCAAACATCCATAAAGGATCAAGAGGACTCCCAAAGCAAGAATCAAGCACAATGTTGCAGTATTCCAGGTGGATCAAGCCTCAAGATCGCTAGTGTCACCAAAATAGGGTTTTGGTCGACCAGGGCCTCTAGATGGAAATTTTCCTCTGGGCATGAGCCAATGCTTCAAAGCATAACCCAAGATACTCCAAGGGACCTTATGGACCCAATCATCAAGTCAATTTAACCTCAGGGGCTGCATTTACCAGAAATCAGGAATTAGGGTTTCTTGACCTAATACACCCCTAAGTTGACTTTTGGGACAATTCATGAGCCAAGACCTCAAGACATGGTTTGAGGGTCTCTAACACACTACATTGATCCAAGAAGCTTGATCAACAAGTTTCATTTTCATCTGAACCACAATTAGGGTTTTGAAGGAAAAGTCAACTGTATCTTTGACTTTTGACCATGACATGCTCCCAAACCTTGGGACATGATTCAATACACCCTATAACACCTATGAAATCAATCCATCAAGTTTGATTTAGGTCAAGGACTTGATTTCATAGAGGATCGCACAATTTAGAATTCATCTGATAAAAAGTCAACTGTGCCCAAAAGTCAAAGTTTGACTTTTTAATTTTTTGATCAATTATGGTTCCCTAACCCTAAAATGATGTTAATGTGTGATTTGAATCAACATTCATCAAGAAAAATCAAAGAAAGTGGGATACTTTAAAGATGGATTTGTAGCTCTCATGGCATACTTTAAAAGTGTCAACTACACCTCATTCCAATTCATCATGAATTTTGAGTTATGGTTGGACCAAAATGGCTGAAAACATGAAATGTCACTTTTTCCTACACTTAGTGAAATTTTCACTAAGTCAGAATCTGTTTCACTTTTTCCAAAATGTAAGGGCATTTTTCACTTGGATTCAAAAAGTGTCAAGACAAACTATGATCACACATATGTTGTATCATATGAGAGCTTTCTAAAATGGCCAAGAACCCCATGAAACTCCACTTAAGCCATAAGATATGACAATGGCAATGTGCCTTGCTGCAAACTGTCATGGCAAGGCAGATTTGTGTATTTTGCTCGATTTGAGAAATTTTTGCAAATGACATACAAGTTTATCCATCTGAACACCTCAGGGGGAGACCAAAGAGGGACAAACACTGATTCATCAGCCTCCCAAGTCCAAGATTCTAAAAATAGCATGCCAAACCTAAAAATGCCTAAAGAGGGGACAAGACTCCAATTTTGTTTTGGGGCATTCAATGGATGCACCAAGGTGGCATGAACTGAGTCTTTTCCAACTGAATGAGTCAAGGATGATCTATGAACTAGGGAACCAAAGGCATGTGCTCTAACCTTTAGTCAATGGCTAGAGGAGACTTGAGATTCCAAAATGCTACAATTGGCCAAACCTCTGCTGCAGTTGCCATTCACTATTGCTTGCAAAACAAACTTGCTCTACTATAAATAGAGCTCATTTGTGCTCAGTTTAAGTACACCAAAACCATCAAACATATGTTTTCCTCAAAATCACCTTCTCACTTCCAAATTTGCCTTCCAAAGCAAGTCACTATCAGGTTTTGAGTTTGAGAGCTATTCCAACCAAACCAATCACACACACACCTCATAAACATCATATATAAGTGATCCAAACACTTAAACAACAATTGTAACACTGATTTCTCATAATCACCAGCCAGTTGCTCAAGGTTTTAACCAAGTTGCAGCTGAGATGCCATGAAGTGATCCATCCATTTCCAATCAAGTCCAAGCATTCAAACACACTCCATATGGTGTAGGGAAGCTATTCAGATCATCACAACTCATCTGTAACACCTCCAACTCAAAAATCACATTGCTTTTGCTGTCACGACCTTCAAGTAAGCCTAAACTTGGTCATCTCTTAATCTATGCATATTTCCTCGCACAATACTTTTGCCAAATGTTCATAATCATGCATAGAATGTTTCCCCTCAATTAATTGCTTTGTTTGAATCGTGTATCAAAATTCTCAGCCTTCATGCAAATTTTAGGGTTCTTGAGGTTTTGTCTTGATTTCTTATTCCATGCTTAAAATAAATGAAATTAAAGACCAAAGACATGATCGTGAGGTGAAAACGAGCAGATTGGTATGTGGTTTGCATGATTCCATCAAGTATTCAGTGAGATTGAAGAGAAAATGCAAATCTGGGCAAAACTCAGAACACGCGCGTGTTCTTGCCATGTTCTTGGCGCCCTTTTTGAAAATTCAAATATTTGAATTTTGTGATTTTATTTAATTGATTCAAAAATTAATTTCTCTCTGAGTTTTAATGATTTTGAGTTGATTATTTTTTTAATAATTCACAAAAATGTTAAAATATTTTATTTTACCAAAAAATCCCAAAAATATTATTTATTTTATATATTTGATATTTTTGCAAGGAATTAATGTTCTATTTGTTTTTAACATTTGAAATATTTTTCCCCTTTGATTTTCCAAATTTAATTGGTTTCCAATCATTTTGTGGATATAAACATGATTTTTGAAACAATGATCCAAGATCACCACTCATTTTTCAAATGTTTTCATCACTTTTTATTAATTTTTTTACAAAACTAATTCCTTTTTAAACAAAATTAGGGTTTTGATTAATTCAACCCTCATCAATCATTTTAAAACACTTTTGGGCCTCTAATAGAGTATAAGACCTAACCCCTTTTTGAAACCAAAATGATTTGGGTCTCAGATGTTGTATAAGACCCACTGTGTTTTCAAAAACCTCGGCGCAATCGCCGTTTTCAAACAAAAATCATCTGGGCCTACCCTCGTGTTATAAAACCCATTTCTTTTCTTAAAAACTCTTTGGGCCTCTTGGTAGAGTGTAAGACCTAATCCTTTTGTAAATAAACATTTTAGGGCCTCAGACATTGTATAAGTCCCTCTGTATATTTTCAAAAGTACGGCGCGGTCGTCGCCTTTGTAACGAAACCAAATGGGCTTCTCCTTGAGCTATAAGACCCATCTCTATTCATTTTCAAACCTCATTGGGCCTCTAATAGAGTGTAAAACCCAATCCCTTTTTAACCAAAACCATGTTGGGCCTTAGATATTGTATAAGTCCATCTGTGTTAAAAAAATCTCGGCGCGATCGCCATTTCAAAACAAAAAACAATTGGGCCTACCCGCGTGTTATAAACCCCATTTCTTTTCAAACTCTTTGGGCCTCTAATAGAGTGTAAGACCCATCCCCTTGTACATAAAAACTTTTTGGGCCTCACATATTGTATAAGTCCCTCTGTACAGTTTTCAAAACAACGGTGCAATCATCGTTAAAACTTGGGCCGCTCATTGAGCTGTAAGCCCCAACAATCTTTTCAAAGCACTTTCTCCTTTGATTTTGAATTCAAATATCTGTTGTTATCAAAACTTTCTTTGTTGAAGAACTAACAAAATAGCATGGAAGCTCTACAACGGGTAAGTGTTTATCCGCTTTCATTTAACGCTTTCATATGTATATAACTGTATTGTGGGGCTGTTTCACTGTAAGTCTCCTTTCACATCCTTTTATATACTTGTCAAATATCAACTGTGTAATACTAGTATAGTTATTTAGAGTTTCCCCGACAACTACGTCTAGCACTAGGTCAAGCCTTGTTGATCACTCTTAAATACAGTCAAAACTAGATCCCCCATAGGATTCCAGATACAGTTTTCCCTTCTTTTGGGGTTAAACAATATGGAACAAAGAGAAAGGCAGTATTCTCGGTGAACCTTTTCTCAGACTGTCACTCTTAGAAATTTTCAAAGAAACTCTAACTCCCCAGAGATGATCTTTTCTCCGTGAATGGCATCTCTTGAGTTTCTTCCAAATTCTAGAACTTTCCTGGAATGATCTCTTCTCTGTGAATTGCATTTCTTGAACTTCTCTTGGTTTGGGGACCCACAAGCTTCCTAAAAGCATCCCCGCCTCCTCTTGGGCATTGTACAAGGACCCTTCGGCTTCTTAAAAGTTCTCATGCCTTCTCTTGGGCTTAATACAAGGACCCTGACGACCTCTTAAAGGTATAAGACAAAACTTAGTCATACTTTGCTAGAGCAGTCTTTCCAGTGTCAAACCGCTGGCCACTTTAGGGTTGATACTCATCCCTTAATTCCCGTGCCTCCTCGTGGGCATTGTACAATAGATAAAACTCTAGACTTGGACAGTCTAAACCCCCTTGAGTCTCAAAGACAGTCTAAACCCACTCTCTTGTTGAGTATAAAATACTCTCTTGTTGAGTCGATCTCTTTTTAGCCTCTATCTCGGGCTTCGTACGAGACAGCAAAACACTCTCTTGTTGAGTATAAAAGACTCTTTTGGTGAGTCCCTTCCTTCTTAGCCTCCCTCTCGGGCTTCGTACGAGACACTAAAACACTCTCTTGTTGAGTACAAAAGACTCTCCTGTTGAGTCAATCACCTGTTCCCGACTCTCTTGTTGAGTCAACCTTTTTAGCCTCCATCTTGGGCTTTATACAGGATAGATAAAAGTACTCTCTTGTTGAGTCAAATCCTTTCAGCCTCCATCTTGGGCTTTATACAGGATACATTCTCCCCAACGGAGTCAAAATCCCTTCTAGCCTCAATCTAGGGCGTTGTACAAGACAGAAAGAACGTTTGCGACGGAAAAGTCAAACTTCCCTCCTTCTCTTAGGCTTTGTATAAGGAAACCCCGGTTGAGTCAATCAACCTTTTAGCATAAAATTTGTGCCTTGCTCACAGCATACAAACATCAACAACTCCTATCTAGAGATGACAAATTCTCCCTCACCCAAAACCCTTCAGCTTCACATCTTGGGCTTCGAACAAGATATAAATCGCCTTTAGCTTCATGTCTTGGGCTTTAAACAAGACACCAAAACAACATTTTTCCTCCCATAGAATATGAGGAACTACGATCGCTCTGATTTCCCTGTTTCGGGAATACGTAGGCATAAGATTGCAAAAATCTTAACGAGCATACTAATAAAAAACTCAAAATCCAGTACCTTCATATATCCAACAAAAGCATCAGACCTAACACCTTACCAGAAGCCTAGCCCATAGTCCAGACCCCGTTTTTAAGCAAATAACCCTAAAAGGCGAACCCCCTATAGCATCTGTAAACCAACAGTTTTGACTGTTTAAACTCAGTTTACGAGCAGGGTTAATTGGAGACATCTATTTCCCTTCCTTAATCAGCTAAACAGGATAAAAAATGAATCGAACTGTAGTACCAAAGCGATAGTGATTCGAAACCACAAAAATCGCGCTACAGAAAAGTGGCGACCACAATGGGAGGCATTCTTTCTTGCCTCTTTTAAGGTGAAAGCCTTAAATTCACCAAACACTACGGAAATGACGACTCTGCTGGGGAGTCATTGTCTGTTAGGATCATAGAATTGTAGAGGTCTAGGATGTTAAGACAAATATATATATTATTTTTCCTAATTGATATCTGTGTTTATTTTTCTACTAATGGGAATGCGTGTGATGCCGCATGTGGAAAGATTGAGTATACACCTAAGATAGGGGATGGCATTATACGGGTAATCTTACGGGGAGTGAATCCCAGTTAAGAGTCCCTGGTTGACCATTAAACTCAGTGGAGACTCCCTTTGCAGATACATTACCTATACGACTTCGGTTGTTGAAAGTAGTGTGGTCGACTGGGTTATCTGAGAAGCTGAGGTTTTTAGTAGGCTGAAACCATTTTGTAGTGCGAAAGCTATCGGGAATAGTTGTCACGCGATACTACCCTCATTTGAGATCACTCTAGGATACGTCAGCTCACTGACGATCCGCTTGCTGTTGTTATCCCAAGAGGGGTCAATGATTTTGCGGACAGGTACAAAAAATCGCCAGTATAAACCTTTGGGGATGGGTAGAGCCTTGACTTCATGACACCGACCCTTTAACCCCATGTTTTTTCTATGTTTTTGTGTGCTGCATTCATACATTCATTTAAAAAACATTTAAACAAAGAAAATTTTCTCTTCTAGTCTCTCTTTTTAAAATTAAACTAAGACAATGTTTACAAATGTCAGAGATAGGGATTGCGTTATGGATTTCGGTAGAAGAAAAACTCACAAGTATACCTTCAAGGTTCCAAAGTTAGAGGATTTAAGAGGGTTGGCTGGGATGATCACCAACCCTGAGGCTTTCAGAGCCAAGTATGGAGGACTGCTGTCCCTATTAAGGGTCCATGTATTTGAAGGAATCCTGTCCACACTCATTAAGTTCTACGATCCGGTCTATCACTGCTTCACATTCCCGGATTATCAGCTAGCACCAACACTGGAGGAGTATTCTCACCTGACTGATTTACATATCACTAATCAAGCTCCCTTTTCTGGACTGGAAGAAATTCCAAAAGATCAAACCATTCAAGAGCAATCTATTTGGACGAGTCAGAAGTCAGGACTCACATGACCACTAAGGGTGGTATCCAGGGTTTTCCAGCCCAGTTTTTGATAAAGAAAGCCCTGTACTTTGCTAGTATAGGGAATGTGGCCGCTTTCAAGAACATCTTTGTTTTGCTCACCTACGGGTTATTTTTGTTTCCCAACATCGATAACTTTGTAGATATTAATGCTATTAAGATATGTCTGATTGGAAATCCCGTACCAACTTTGCTCGCAGATGCGTATCATTCTATACACTTAAGGAATTTGTACAGCGGAGGAATGATTACATGCTGTGTACCCCTGCTGTTCAAATGGTTTATTTCCCACTTGCCCAAGTCTGCCGCATTTTGGGATCAAAAGAATAATTTACGTTGGTCGTAGAGAATCATGTCTCTTACCAACTCTGACATCGATTGGTACAATCGAATCTATGATGGGATCAGGATCATTGACCGTTATGGAAACTTCCCAAATGTACCCCTTATAGGAACTAAGGGGGGGGATCAATTATCATCCGGTGTTAGTTCGTCGTCAATTTGGATACCCAATGAGGCATGTCCCGCGGAATTCTCATCTGGAAGGTCTTTTCTTCAAGGAAGGAGAAAATGACAGGGCACTAAAGACAGAAATAATGCATGCCTGGAAACACGTTCATAGGAAAGGAAGAGAGTCTCTAGGAAAACCAGACTGTGTCTCGGTGGAGCCTTATCTCCACTGGGTCCAAACTAGATCTCTCAAGCTGAGGATGCCTTACCCTCGTCAGGAATTTCTTCCCTTTAAGAGACCCGTCCTTTATTTTATGTCTGATACGGAAAAACTTCAAGTTACTCTCAACAAAGTTCAGCAGGAGAGGAGGTCTTGGAGGAACAAGTACCGCATTCTCAATGTGGAGTGTAAGAAAATACAGCAGCTATTGAGAGATAAGGATGCTCTGATTGAGATTTTAGAGCAACATGCTGTAGAGAATCAAGAAGACCAAAGAAATTTGCTCGCTCCATTCACTTGGAAAAGGACTAACAACCCGACAACGGCCCAAGAGCCCCGGTCAAAGAAAAGGAAAGCACCAGAACCAACACCTGAGCTCTCTTCAGAGAGGACTCAGTATCCATTAGCTTAGACATTTCCTTTTCAGCACTTTGTAATCTACTGTATTTCCATTTTCGCAATCCTTGAATTCAATAAAACGGGGTCTCCCCCACTGTTTGATATTTGCAAACCTATTGTCAAAGTTTCTTTTGATTAATTAACAAAAAATTTAATCATATAATCATTTCATATCATTCATCATTCTCGCATAAACACATTCTTCTTCCCTGCGAATCTCATGTTTGTGTCTCGATTCTAGAGTCAGAGTGTCTCATTCGTACAATTCTCGGGCCAATCGACAGAAGAAAATGGATGATCTCGAGGAAGAGAACAGAGAGTTGAGAGAAGAGATCTACACTCTGAAAGAAGATCTGAAAAAGCTTCATAACAATATGCAAGCTCTAGCAGAAGCTCAGATGCAACAACAATGGACTGTGATCTCAGAGATCACATCTACGCCCATAGTGGAGAAGTATGATCCTAGATATAAAATACCAAAAGATAGTCCCTGGGGCATGTCACTCAACTATATCCCGGAAGGATATATTCCGCCGGTCATGGAAGATTCGGAAACTGTAGTAGGAGCCGCTGGGCCTGAAGGTTACAAACTTCGGGAAAACGAAGATGCCAGGGGCATGACAACAACTCCTGAAGGTTACAAACTTTGGGAGGCACCTAGAGTCACTGCCATGATGACTATACCACCACCCGTGGTACACACTGTCCCGGAAGGACAGATTCTATAGATGCCTTCTGGTGGAAACGAAAGTATGTTTGACAGAATGAAGTAGTTCCAGGAACAGTTCCTCGAGATGCAGAGAGAATTGCAGGCCATTCGCGGTCGGGATCTATTTGGAAAGGACGCCGCAGACCTTTGTTTTGTCCCTAATGTGCAAGTTTCGTACAAGTTCAAAGTGCCCGAATTTGAAAAATACAAGGGTAACTCTTGCCCTCAAATCCATTTGGTGATGTACGCTCGGCGGATGTCAACTCAGACAAAGAATCAGGAGCTACTGATTCACTACTTTCAGGATAGTTTAACCGGTGCCGCACTCAAATGGTACATGGGTTTAAACCGCACTAAGATCAGCACTTTCAGAGATCCTGGCGCTGCTTTCGTTCAGCAGTATAAGTATAACATGGACATGGCACCGGATAGAGATCAACTCAGATCGATGTCACGAAAGGATAAGGAAACCTTTAAATAGTACGCTCAGAGATGGCGTGAAATTTCCGCCCAGATTTGTCCACCTCTTGAGGAAAAAGAGATGACAAAGATCTTCTTGAAAACCTTAAGCTCATTTTACTACGATAGAATGATTGCCAGTGCGCCCAGTGACTTCACCGAGATGGTGGTCATGGGAGTTCGTCTTGAGGAAGCCGTCCGAGAATGACGTTTAGTTAAAGACGTTGGATCATCAAGTAGTACAAAAAGATACGGTAGTGCTCTCCCTAAGAAAAAAGAGCAGGATATTGGGAATATCTCTCTAGGAAAGCAAAGGCGACGGTACCAACCAGTAGCAGCTGTAACTCCTTCTATCAACCCCGTGCCTGTTCCTACGTATCAACCTCAGGTTGCTTAAAGCCAACCGAATCAACAACAATATCAGGAAAGGACACAACAGCCTCTTCAGCAGGCTCGTCCTCCGTACAACAATAACCATACAACGCGACCACCAGGGTTTGACCCTATACCAGTGTTGTACGCAGAACTGTTTCCATTACTACTGGTCAAGGGGCATGTCCAAACCAGGTCTCCTCTTACAGTGCCAAAAAATCCTCCTTTTTGGTTCAAAGCGGATCAGACTTGTCCTTATCATCAAGGAGGACCAAGGCATAACATAGAAAACTGTCTCAGTCTCAAATCCGACGTACAAAAGCTTGTTAGGAGCGGGGTCTTATCTTTCAAAGATACGAATCCGAATGTTCTCACGAACCCGTTGCCTCAACACGAGAAAGCTGCAGTAAATTTGATAGAAGGGGAGTCTAACAACAACTATCAAATTCATGATGTACTCTTATTAATGACCAATCTGGTCAAGATGCATCGCAGACAGAGCGGGTATGGTCATGTACCACCTCATACTATCATCAGTGTGATATCTTCTCTAAAGACAATCAAGGATGTTTTGTGGTGCAATCAGCTCTACAGGAACAATTGGATCTCGGGTGGATCAAAGAGCATCGAGTTTGTGGGGTCAACATGACTTATACGAATTCCAACATCATTCAGAGCCACGACATCCGTGCGATGAATGTCAACTTGGTGGCAATGCACTCAAGGCAAATCCAGTAGTATAATCTGCCACGACACGATTACAATTCCTGTCTGACTTGCTCGGTAAACAAACAGGGATGGTCTTTTGTACAAGAGGCCCTCCAGCGTCAGATGGATCTAGGATGGATCCAGGACTACCATGATAAAAATCAGTATCAAGTGAATATGATTCAAATATTCGATATTCGCTTGATGAAAACCAGCTTGGTGGAGTTCCACGCTACACAAGTCCAGCTCGGTTTTCTGACTTCGCATAATTATCAGAACTGTAAAGTATGTTGTGAGAGTGACCAAGGGATGTGCTCTCGTTCAAAGGACTTTGCAACATTTGTTGAACCACTGGTGGCTTCCGATCTATATGGATGAAGACACTCAACAAATCAGTGTGGTTAATGGGAACCCTACTGGGCATCAAAGTCAGGATGTTCGATCAATGGAAATAGATCTAGTGAGGTTACACTGCATTCAAAGCGGACGTGGCCGGGTGCCACCACATAATTATGAACGCTGTAGAGTTTGCTCGGAAAATAATCAAGGATGTTACCTCGTGCGAGCAGCCCTTCAGAGTCAATTGGACCACAAAGAGATTCAACAATATTCAGTTTCAGGGTCCACTAACTGGACGCCAGACTATTTCGCTGACCAGATCAAAGATGTTATTGTAATCTTTGATCCTGAAAGGACCAAAGATGTTTACACCATCATCCCTCTACTTGACGAATCAAAGGTTTTTAACCAGGAACTGATTAAAATTACTTACGACAGTCAGATAAATCAGAAGGCTCCTGTAGTTATCTATCTGCCGGGACCAGTGCCATACAAATTTGATAAGGCGATCCCTTACAAATATGGCGCAACAATAATTGAGAATGGAAAGGAAATTCCATTACCCTTCGTCGTGAATATTGCAGACATCAGTCGAGTAACACGGAGTGGTCGAATCTTCAACCGAGGAGTTGGAGAACCTAATGGAGAAAAGGAACCTCAAACTGAAGTTCCCAATCCACCAGTCGGTCAATCCAGTGATCTCGACCTTTCAAAGAATGATGATGAGATGCTGAAGCTCATCCAAAGGAGCGAATACAACATTGTGGATCAGCTGTTACAAACTCCTTCAAAAATCTCCATGTTATCTCTTTTACTCAGTTCTGAGGCTCACAGGGAAGCTCTACAGAAAGTCTTAGAGCAGGCCTTTATGGAACAGGATGTGATGATATGACAGTTCAATAGCATTGTCTCTAACATCACTTCCTGCAACAACTTAGGGTTCAGTGATGAGGAATTGCCAGAGGAAGGCAAAAGTCACAACATGGAACTCAATATCACGGTTAACTGCCAGAACGATGCTTTAGCCAGCGTACTGGTAGACACCGGATTGACTCTGAACGTTATGCCGAAGTCCACTTTAATGCAGCTATCATTCAAAGGATCCCCGATGAGGGGCAGTGAGGTCGTCGTCAAAGCATTTGAAGGATCTCGGAAAGCAGTTATCGGCGAAGTCGACTTTCCCATAACTATTGGTCCTCACACTTTCCAAGTCACTTTCCAGGTCATGGACATCCGAGCAACATACAACTGTTTGTTGGGAAGACCTTGGATACACCAGGCTGGGGCGGTCACTTCGACACTGCACCAGAAACTGAAGTTCGTCAAGAACAATCAACTCGTCACGGTCTGCGAAGAACAAGCCTTGATCGTGAGTAACCTTTTATTATCCACTTGTGTAGAACCCGAGGAGGTTGTTGGAACGCAGTTCCAGGCACTTTTGGTGAGCAATGAAAATTAGTCAGAAAAAGGAACCTCGATTTCCTTATACAGAGATGCTCTCGAAGCGATCAAAAGTAACAATACCAAGGGATGGGGACAGCTTGTCATTCCTACTGATAACAAAACAAAGAAGGGTCTTAATTTTTTCCTCAACCTGTACCCAGACAGCTGCTAACGATGAAAGTCTTCATCCCATTCAGGACTTCTTCCATAGTGGAGGTTTCCTTCACCCAATATCTCAAGAAGTTCATACCATCAACGAGGGAGATTCCTCTGATACAGATGAGGAGTGGAAGTCCTATATCAACAAGGACGGTTATATCTCTCAGGAAGAAGTGCCTACGCCATTTTGCTATCCCGCACAAAGTCCGAGATTTATACCCAGGTCAGATATCAGAACGATATACGGAGATTGTGATTCGGAAGGATGCCGTGCTCCACCAAACTCATTAGAGGAAGACACTCTGATGAAAGAAAACTTTGACCACGACTATTATGGCCCAATGGATGGCCTGCCTATCTGGCAGCCGTACCTAGGAGACTTGGGGCAAGAAAATCAGCCGAACAATGAAAATCAGCTGAGCATCATTGAATAGAATACCTAAGTCCCCACCATGTCATAGGACCAGCATTCAGGTCATTCATAAAATATCCAGCACGACGATGAATTCGCAAAGTTTGCAGGACTAGAATTCATTAACTATGCTTTTCCTGAGGTCAACGTCATCAAAAGGGATGACTCCTCCAGTTCCAAAGAAGTGTGGGACACCTTAGGACAACCGAGTGGCAAGTTCGACTACTTCGTCAAATAGACTGCTCCTGAAAGCTCTTGTATCAGGCTCGAGGACATCCAGCCAACTGGATGGGGAGATTCACCCGAGAGCACAAATACTATGCAAAATACAATAGAGGAATCCTCCTACGACAACTCTGCCTGGGAGACACATTCCAATGATCCTGCTCCACCAGAAATCAACGTTATTTCTGAAGACAAATCAAGGAAGGTACCAGACTTTGTGATTCATCGAGGAGTTCGCCGCCAATGGGTTACAGTCGATGTTCCGAAGATTGTTCATAAGTTAAAGTAATTGTCGTCTTTAACCTTTCACCCTGCCCAGGTGAAACCAATGTTTTGATAAGGGCTCACTTTCTGTAAATATCCCTCTTCGCTTTGCCCAAAGCGACAGAGTTTTGTTTTATAGGGCTGTAGTTTCAAGAATCGACCAGTTCATAAATAAAATAACATCGTTCTGTAATTTCCGTATTTATTACTGTTTTCTCTTTTTTCTTTTTCAAAAAATGGTAATCCTAAAAAACAATTCAAATAATAAAAACAAGCAGTAAAAAAAATACACTGCACACACTCTTGCATTCTCTCTATCTCTTCTAAAAATAAATCATCACGTCATGCAGATTGCTTGTTTTAAACCCCATTGAAACATACGATCCGATGCCTTCTCCCAACTTTGAATTCCCGGTATTTGGCGCTGAAGAAGGAGTTGATGACGAAATTCCAGAAGAGATCTCCTGATTACTCAGACAGGAGGAAAGGTCCATTGAACCTCACAAGGAGCCGTTGGAAACAGTCGACTTGGGCTCAGAGGAGGAGAGAAAAGAAGTCAAGATTGGGGCAGTGCTCAGTTCAACTATCAAAGAAAGTTTGATAAGGCTTCTCAAAGAATTCCTCGATGTATTTTCTTGGTCCTATCAGGACATGCCAGGGTTGGATACCAGCATCGTGGAACATCATCTACCGTTAAGATCAGAATGTCCGCCCGTAAAACAAAGGTTGAGAAGAATTCACCCGGACATGGCTATCAGAATCAAAGAGGAAGTACAAAACCAGATTGACGCGGGTTACCTCGCCACATCAGAATACCCTCAATGGTTAGCCAACATCGTACTCGTTCCGAAAAAAGACGGAAATGTTAGAATATGTATGGATTACAGAGATCTCAACAAGGCTAGTCCAAAGGACGACTTTCCCTTACCACACATTGTCATGCTGGTTGACAGTACAGGAAAATTCAAAATATTCTCCTTTATGGATGGATTCTCGGGCTATAATCAGATAAAAATGGCGCCGATGGACATGGAAAAAACTTCATTCATCACCCCATGGGGTACCTTTTGTTACAAGGTAATGTCGTTCGATTTGAAGAATGTCGGGGCAACCTATCAAAGGGCCATGACTACTCTGTTTCATGACATGATACACCAAGAAATCGAGGTGTATGTCGATGATATGATTGCCAAATCTAAGACAGAAGAGGAGCATGTGACCCACCTGTCGAAACTATTCGAGCGGTTGAGAAAGTACAAACTTTGCTTGAATTCCAATAAGTGCACATTCGGTGTCCGTTCAGAGAAACTTTTAGGGTTCATCGTCAGCCAGAAAGGAATTGAGGTTGATCCTGACAAGGTCAAGGCCATTCAAGAAATGCCTTCTCCAAAGACTGAAAAACAAGTCAGGGGATTCCTGGGACGTCTGAATTACATCTCCAGGTTTAAATTCCTTATGACCGTGACATGCGCGCCGATTTTCAAATTACTCAAAAAGAACCAGGATTGCGTCTGGACGGAAGATTGCCAAACCGCCTTCGACAGTATTAAGGAATACTTGTCGAACCCACCGATTCTATCATCTCCAGTGGAAGGAAGACCACTAATCATCAACCTCACAGTCTTGGAGGACTCAATGGGTTGTGTACTTGGCCAACAAGATGAAACGAAAAGGAAAGAGTTTGCCATTTACTATCTGAGCAAGAAGTTCACCGACTGCGAGACTCGGTACACTATGCTTGAGAAAACTTGCTGCGCTCTGGCTTGGGCAGCCAAACGTCTTCGCCAGTATATGATTCGTCACACTAATTGGTTGATCTCAGAAATGGATTCAATCAAGTATGTCTTTGAAAAACCTACTCTCACGGGAAGGATTGCCCGTTGGCAGATGTTGTTATCAGAATATGACATAGAGTACCATGCTCAGAAAGCCGTTAAGGGAAGTATTTTAGCCAATCATTTGGCTCATCAACCGATTGACGATCAGGAATCATTCGGGTTTGATTTCCCGGACGAATATGTCATGTACTTGAAAATGAAAGATTGCGATGAACCGCTACCCAGTGAAGGGCCCGAACCAGGTTCCCAATGGGGACTTATCTTTGACGGGGCTGTCAACACTTACGGAAACGGAATTGGGGCAATCATCGTAACACCTTAAGGTACCCATATTCCTTTCACCGCCCGACTGACATTCAAGTGTACGAACAACGAGGCCGAATACGAAGATTGTATCATGGGTCTCGAAGAAGCAATCGATTTGAGAATCAAAAACTTGGATGTTTATGGTGACTCAGCCCTGGTTATTAATCAGATCAAAGGAGATTGGAACACATACCAATCAAGACTGATTCCTTACAAAGATTACGCGAGAAGGTTGTTACCCTTCTTCAACAGAATCGAGCTTCATCATATCCCTCGTGAAGAGAATCACATGGCTGATGCATTAGCCACTCTCTCTTCCATGATTAGTGTAGGTCAATGGAACGACCTACCTAAGATCGACATAATGCGCCTCGAGAGGCCCGCTTACATCTTCGCGATCGAAGCAGTCATAGACGATAAACCTTGGTATCATGATATCAAATGCTTTCTTCAGAAATAAGAGTACCCACCTGGGGCATTCAGAAAGGACAGAAAGACCCTCAAGAGGCTGGCAGGCAGCTTCTTCCTGAGCGGCGATACACTATATAAGAGAAACTTTGACATGGTCTTGCTCTGATGTGTAGACAGACCAGAAGCAGACATGCTGATAAAAGAAATTCACGAAGGATCATTTGGCACTCATGCCAACGGACACACAATGGCGAGAAAAATTCTAAGAGCGGGGGTACTATTGGTTGACCATAGAATCCGACTGCTACAAGTACATGAGAAAATGTCACAAATGTCAGATATACTCTGACAAAATCCATGTACCGCCAACACATCTCAAAGTTCTCTCTTCCCCATGGCCTTTTTCCATATGGGGAATCGACATGATTGGCATGATCAAACCCAAGGCTTCAAACGGACATCGGTTCATCCTAGTAGCCATTGATTACTTCACCAAGTAGGTTGAAGCAGCATCATACGCCAATGTAACCCGCCAAGTGGTGGTCCGATTTATCAAAAACAATATCATCTGCCATTATGGTGTTCCGAGCCAGATCATTACGGATAATGGATCTAACTTGAACAATAAGATGATAAAAGAGTTGTGCGCTGAGTTCAAGATCGAACACCATAACTCATCTCCCTACCGACCTAAGATGAATGGAGCGGTAGAAGCGGCTAACAAGAACATCAAGAGGATTGTTCAGAAGATGGTTCTAACCTACAAAGACTGGCTCGAGATGATACCCTTTGCTCTTCACGGTTATCGCACATCTCTCTGCATTTCAACAGGGGCAACCCCTTTCTCTCTAGTATATGGCATGGAGGCAGTGCTCCCCATAGAAGTAGAGATCCCATCAATTCGGGTATTGATGGAAGCTAAGCTAACAAAGAATGAATGGTGTCAAAGTCGACACGACGAACTGAATCTGATCGAAGAAAAATGAATAACGGCACTATGCCACGGTTAGTTGTATCAGCAAAGGATGAAGGTGTTTGACAAAAAGGTCCGACCTCGCGTCTTCAGGAAAGGAGACCTTGTGCTAAAAAAGATACAATCATTTCTCACTGATTCCCGAGGCAAATGGACTTCGAATTATGACGGCCCCTATGTGGTCAAGAAAGCTTTCTTAGGCGGCGCCTTGAGACTCGCAACCATGGATGGAGAAGTTTTCTCGGTGGATTGAAAACCCGAAAGGGCGGTCCAGGCAAAAATTAGAGACATGATAAAAAATCATCTCGATGGATTGGAAATCTCAAAGTACAATCCAGGCAAAAGTTAGGGATAATGGCAAGTAACTATGTCCAATAGGGATAAATCCCCCAGTAGCAGTCATGCCATCCATCAGGAAAACTCCAGTCAAGGTCATCTTCGATGGAAGCTCAGGATGCCCAGAATTCAAATTTGATAGAAGGATAGCGGTCGTTATGTTTCAATATAGCCTTTTTCTCTTAAATTACCATTTTCTAACTTTGTAAATACTCTATGGAATCACGCGTTTGGCTGATTTCCGTCCTATCAATAAAATTTGAGCCCTTGTGCTTTTGTTTGCAATTCTTATATATTTTAGCTTTACAGAGCGACGTTTTAACATGATTAACGATTCTTGAAATAAAACAAAAATGAATTTACTTGTCAAATTTTGCTGCTTTTAAAATAAAGATGGCAATTTCTTTTGACTGTTGAACATCGAAAGAACATCGATTTCTTTTCCCGAAGTAATCGAGCTTCAAAGTGCAGAATCAAAGTACTCCTTCTAAACTAGTGCGCCTGAGTGAAGGATCATCTATGTCAGATGTGAATACTCCATCTGATATCCCCGACAATGATCTTACCTCCTAAGTCCAACCAACGGTTGTTCCCCACAAGGACTATCTCTCCTAAGCAAGGAAGAATTGCTATCATGAACCAGTGATACTTTTCATCTCCCACTATGGCCGAGTATCCAGTCGTGTTCATGTACTAGTCTATATGTCGCGTCAGTTTTGTCAGCATAAACATACATACATCATGCATTATTGATTTACATTCATATTCATATTGCATCACTATCACTCTGGTTAGTCTTATCCCCAAGTGATAAAAGTCCTTTCAATCGAGTTGTCAGTTCTTTCCTCGTCAGGAAATGTTGCGTCTGAACAATCTCTCTCCTCCAGTTTATTTATTGATTGAAGTTGGTCCCTTGACCACTTTGATAACTTGAACCTCTGAAAAACAAGAAAACCTTCAACAAATGTCACTTTTCGCCATTGAAGATGATATTTTCGCTTTCCCGGATTAAGGAAAATCCCCAGAGAAAGCCTCTTAATCAGAGATTCGTCAATACAGCAGTTTTTCTCCAAAAAATCCGCTGACGAAAAGGTCATCAACACCTCAAAATTGGATCACATCATATGGCATTTCTCCGAGAAGATCCCGAGAAAAGTATGATGTAATACCCCAAGCGGAAACAGTCTCTCAAGAAACTCATTTTCCACGATAGGGTCGACAAATGGCATCTCCAATAGAGAAGTTTGTACACCTCTACAACTCAGACGACTGGGTTCCCCAGCAACTCTGACATCAAATTTTTTTTTATCAAATGGCATCTCCCCAGGAAAATTCGACGAGAAGTTTGAGGAAAACCGCTACACATAGCGTCCCTTGTGTAGCGAGCGATTTTGGACGCGGTTCTTAAGCGCTGGTCGCTCTCTGCGGTTTGAGCTTAAACTACAGGTCGATTCATTTTTTATCCTATTGTGAGCTGATGAAGGAAGGGAAATAGATGTGTCCAATTAACCCTGCTTTGCATACTAAGTTTAAA